>CM043711.1:13159884-13759884 GCA_023969325.1 Oryzias curvinotus
CGGTGAGGGAGTTTCTTTGTCTGGACGATCCTCCTGGACCTTTTGATAGTCTCGAGGAAAGCAGGGTAAGTCTGCGCATTTACTAAAACACCTGCAAAGCTACAGAAAACACAAATACTTTCGAACTCACTGAGAGCTGGAGTTGTGAAATTCAAATTTTTAAGGTTTTAGAGCTCAAGAGTTTTTCTATTCATTAAATATATCTACGCTTCTGATGACAAAATGTCACGTGTGTTAATAAATCTCTAACTTCCCAGCAACTGCAAAAAAAGCATAACTAAAGATCCTTAAAATCTCCTAGATTTTGAAAAAGTATTTTAACAGTTTCTGTGGTAGTAGAGTCACAAAATATTTATGGTGCAAATTACAACAATCAGAATCAGAATTACAACAACACAACCAGACATCACTATCGTAAACTGCAATGAGCAAAGCCATCACAGCCCTCGTCAACCAAAACAAAGAAAAACACCCCAAACAAAACAAAACATCACTACCCACAATGCATTATTGCCATTATAAGTCCAGCTGTGTGTACAGGTTTTAGTATACAATTGTGTGTGTGTGTGAGACAGAGACTCTGCTGGCTGTTTCCAGAAACCAAGCCAGCGACACAAGTTTTAGAGGAAACTCTGGCTTTTTGAGCAGGAAAGCTGTGATCCTGCAGCTTTTCCTGTTCTACTGTCACCTTATCTTTTATGAGACGCCCCATAAGTTCCTGTTTGTTAGTCAGATGTTCCTGAGTAAGTCTTATTTTGATGAATCTCACTGACAGTGATGATGCTTCACAGACCTCCACATGCTAGATGACCTGCAGCATGTCAGCTGAAGGTCATGTGCAGTTCAAGGATGGCAAGTCAAGCACTTTTAAAAGAGAAGGTTTCAAAATAAAAGTGGTGCCTGATGGGAAATAATTAGTTAATATAGGTTTGAAAATGTTCACTTCCATAAATGGCTTTTAGGCTTTCCTCTTATCGTTTATGTCTAAGTTTACTCACTACTTTTTATTACCGTGTCCAAATCTACTATTCCAAAATCCAGGAAACTTCCCAGAAGTCTCTGTGAAAAACTAGTGTGCCCGGATGCTCACTAGATTGGAGAATATGGACAACAGTTTGAAAAAGTTATCATAAAAAAGACTTTACATTTGTTTGTTTTTTATAAACCATCCATGTTTTCTTCATCAGAACACAGTGGATGCATAAATACTTATTAGTTGGAAAATTTTCATGTTTACCAACTTTTTACTTCATCAAATAGGTGACGTCATATTTGGTGTTTAAAAAGAAAACAAGTACTGAACATTGTTTTTCAGGCATTATAGACATAGCGATGTCTGTTGTTCAAAGGATATTTATTTAAAGGTAAATGCAGACATATGCGTATATAAGTCAGAAGGTTGTTTGTTAATTAAGAATAAAAAAAATTCATTACTATTTCTAAATATGAGCTAAATGAGAAACATTAAACGTTTTTGCATTGTGTTTGATGACTTCACGGTAATTTGCTGTTTGTTGGCAGGTTCTATATTTTTATTGGTTTTCTTCAC
Organism: Oryzias curvinotus; assembly: GCA_023969325.1. Taxonomy (NCBI): domain Eukaryota; kingdom Metazoa; phylum Chordata; class Actinopteri; order Beloniformes; family Adrianichthyidae; genus Oryzias; species Oryzias curvinotus. The sequence goes on from CM043711.1 coordinate 13,161,434, forward strand.
TGATGCAAAATCAAAAGAGGATTAAAACATTTTTTTTATTATATCCTTCCAGGCGTTCTGCGAGACTCTTGAGGAAAGCAATTATCGTCTTCAGAAGGAGCTGCTGGAGAAACAGAAGGAGATCAGCTCCCTGAAGAGGAGGCTGGAGGACAGGGAGCAGCTCATCCTGCTGCTGGAGAAGCACATCAAGTAAGTGGAAGGCGGACTGGACGCACATTCAAGCTCTGTGTCTTATCGAGTCCGTTCCTGGTGGACTGATGGACGTGCTCGTCCCGCAGTGGTGAGAGAATGAGCCCGGAGTCCCCCTGCGGGCTGTCGGCACGGGGCAGCGAGAGCAGCGCCGAGGTGGACGTGCAGTCGTCTGCTGCAGAGGCCGATCAGGACGTCCCTGATGAACACGGGTAAATGACCGCCACAGCGCCATCTGTCTGGAAACGGGGAGGATGAGGAGGGAAAAGCTATCAGATGATTAAATTAACTATTTGTTTTTAAGCTTCTAAAGCAACTGTATCCTGTGTTTTAAGAAGCCTCGATTCTATGTACTAATATATTAAACATGTCAAAGCCTATTTAAATTTATATACACATATTTAAAGGAGCAAACTACAAAAAAACTGGTTAAATAGCCATTTCTTTGTTTTATTTTTTTTTAAGGCATTTTAGAAATAAAAGTTTTGACAAGACTTACAGTAGTTCTACTTTAAGCTTAATAAATATTTTTAAGAAAAAGAGTAAATTAAGAAAACAGAAATTAAAGCTAAATATATATTTAGTATATTTATTTTATTTCAATTTTTGTAAAAAATAGAGTCCACTCCACTTACTGTAGTGAACTCACGGTTTACTTTCCACTGAATTTTGGAACTTAGAATGGATTTGATTCTGTTTACTAATTACATTTCTATTAAAGCAAGGCTTTTTTTTAACATTTTTTGTTTTTTATTCCCCCTTCTCCCCCCCCCCCCCCTTACATATTCCACAGCAGCGCCACCCCCTTTTGCCGAACCCCGTAACATGTAAGGTTCCGGCTCAGAAGCCAAACTCACGATTACAGTCTGTTGTTAAATCCGGCCTGGGTTGTGATGTGGGGGTGTTTTTGCAGGACGGGGGTCACTTCCTTCTCTCTTTCTGAATGTGCTGTAAATTGTTGCATCTGAGCCGTCTGCACTGCCTGCTCAATATTTGCAGGGTTTTTAACACAGATGGGGTGAATTCATTTTCAAAGCCCCTCGTTTAAGAAAAAAGAAAACATCTTATAGCAGATTTTCTTTGTGATATTGAGACGTCTACAGCTTACATACATGTAAAAGCTAATTTATTACAGGGGCTTTAAATAATCAACCACTGAGGTTTAAATTGGCTTGAATTTGACTTGACCCCAGCTGTCTGTGTTGTACTGTGACCTTGTTTGGCTGAACGTCTGTGTCTAACATGCTGCCAGCTCTGTCCTGTCACATGTTGATGTCTGATAAAAGTGTGGGCGATGCTAGTTTCCTTGGATTTTCATGGTTTTCTGTCTTTGCATCCGTTCAAAACATCTGTCAGGAAGTGACAGGTGAAGAGTAGTCGACGAGAAAACCTGTTTTTCCAAAATTTAAAGAAATAATTCTAGTATTCTTCCTTTGTTTTCATCTTGGTTTGTTCAGCTTTTGTTTTCCAGAAAACTGAAATCGTGTTGACAGTTGTGAACTTTCCATCTCTTGTTTCAGGTGTGAGGTCCGGACCGTTCGATCCTCCGTGTGTTGGTGCGGACCAGCGCTCAGCGTCTCTCCTCCGATGATCCAGGTCCCTCAGCTTTACAACAAGAAACCTGAGCACTAAAAAGTCCTCCGATTCCCTTCCTTGTGTTCCTTCTCCCACGACACGCTGCTGCTCCATTCTCAACTTATTGTTTTTGAAATACTTCAAACATTTCATATTTCAACCACTTTTTTATTTAATGACTAAAACTGTTATTCAAGACTTTAAAAAAACTTGTAAAAATACTTGAAAAACCCTAAAAATTCAGTCCTTTTCATTTTTAATAACATCTACTGCTTCCAGTTTGGATCGATATGCTTGATTATCCAGAAAATTGTTCGCCTTTTTGGCCGAAAAAAAACCTGAAACGTCTGAAAAATGGTCGAGAAAAGCTTTCAAAACTAAGATTATCTACACAAAAACACCTCATGACATTAGTGTTGACCGATTTTTCTTCTTTCCTGTGAATTCCCTTTATCTCGAAAAACCTGAGAGCTGCAGCTGTTGAAGGACTGAGGACTGCAGCAGGAGGGAGGAGTCAACCAATCAGAGTGCAGGATTCAGAAGACTTGGTAAAGTTATAAAGGTCTTCACAGAGTTGGACTTCCTGGTTCAATAACTCATTCAAATGTGACAGCAAGTCTCTCTGTCATTTTGTATTAATACAGAGTGAACTACAAATGCATTTCTAAAGAAAAAAGTCAGTTTTTTCCTGCATTTTAATGAGAAATGATCTCTTCGGGCTGTAAATGCTGACATGCAGCGAGACGGCTGGACCAGAAAATCATCTTTGTTGTGGCAGGACAATAGGGTCAGGGCTATTGAGCGCTTTTATTATAAGTCATATTTATTAACATTTGAAAAATCACATTAGATTAGATCAACTATATTAGATTAGATCAACTATATTAGATTAGATCAATGCGATTCCGCGGAGGAAAGGAGAGGCGAGGAGCCCGTGTATGCCGTGTATATAATTCCACGTGTGTTGATTCACAGTTTTGATGCATTCAGTGTGACTCTAGAAATTTCAGTCATGAAAATAAAGAAAACTCTTAGAATGAGAAGGTGTGTATAAACTTTTGGTCTGTACTGTATATCGGAGCTCTGTTTGTTTTACAACGGACCGCATAATATCATCAGATCTATCTTTTTCCCCAAGCTAACGTGGCAGGAGGAGTTCATTGGGCTCCCAGGTGTAGACACTCTCATCCTGCTGCTGTTAATGAGCACCAGGCACTTCTAAAATGGGATTGAGCTGGCTTTCTCTCATTCCTGCCTGAGACTGCCTCCCTGGGTTCAGCACCTGTCAGTGCAGTGCTGTGGATATCACCACTCCATGTCACACAACGAGCTGTGTAAAGGTGGAGTAAAGGTGAAATGGGAACGGTGCGCATTGCTCCCTGTTCTTCCCAGTGATATCCTGCACTGACTGGGTTGTTTGGGTGAATCCCGCTGCTGCTTGGATGGGTTTTGTGACCATTATTGTTTTTTTTACAGGTTTTTCACGGGTCCTTTTCATCCGTTCCATTGGTCTGACAGGTCAGCTGCTGACCAACGGCATCTCCTCTCCTCCCTCTCCTGTGGCAGATCACGTGGCTGTGCAGGCGCTCCTGGGACTTGGAGTTCTGTTGGGACTTGAACCATTTACCCCTCCCTAGCTACACCTGCAACATTGATTGTACTCAAGTGGAGAGTTCACTTGTTTTTGTTTTCTCTGAGTTTTTGTGGGTCACATTGTGGCATGTAGTGAGTGTTTTTTTTGTTTTTGTTTTTGTTGAGTACCAGCTTTGTTTGCATGTGGCGCTGTGATGGGCGCCTTAGTGGTTTTTTGAATTCTGGATTTTAAATCCTGTTTTTAACTAGGTTTAAATAATCAATATTTTTAAATGTCGAGAACCACAGTCTCCACCTGGTTTGAGTCCCCAATTTTCAATATTGTTCCTGACCCCTTGTGCTGCCACACTAACATTAGCGATGCATCAAACATGGCAGCAATATGGGAGCTATCCAGCCGTACAAGTTTGGGAGCCAGATTCAGCTCAGACCAGGATCTCGTGCCCGTCCGTTGTAGGGTCCTACGTCACATCTAAAAGCTTTTTTTTTTGTCTGCTCCTCATTCACAACGATTTGAATGAAGACTCACAAAGAGGCTCCTAGAAGCTTTACTTGTGTTATTTAGCTTAAAAATAATTATAGATAAGAACTTCAGGACAACTGCATGAAGCTAAATGCTTCTGTCTCCTGGTTAAAATACTGATTTGTTTTATTTTCATCTTCTGATTAACAAACAAAAGTTTGTGACTGCATGGCTGCAGCACGCCTGCCTTTTCTCCTGCAGCCGCATGGATGGATGGGCGGTTCCAAAATCTATCCAGAAGTTTGGTTTTCCTTTCACAAACGCAGCTCAGCGTTTCCCTCTCCAAAATCACAGAAATGCTTCCAGAAGCTGCTGTTTCCCCACACACATGATTTTCAATCCAACTCTTCACATGTTTACCTGGACTGTACCACTACGGTCACCCCCCCTTCTGATTCTCAAGTAATGGCAACGAGCCTTGGCTGTGCTCACAAGTGATTGGCTAAATGCTTTGGTTCACAGATGACATCAAATGACATCATCTGTGATGAAAGATAGTGATGTCAATTGATGTAATTTGATGTCACATTACATCATTTGATGTGTAATTACATCATCCTCAAATATAAATATGAGACAAGAGTCTTGTTTACGAACTCTTTAGAGACTCAACGACCTGAAGAGATTTAAGACACTGTGGTTTCAAATCGGTTCTCACATTTACGTTTTCACCGACTTACACCTCAGAAACATGAAAAAACACGGCAAATCAACTAAACCTGTGGCCTCTGAAACCAAACCTCCAGCGGTTCCACAAGTTCCGAAAATGTCTGATGAGGAAAAACCAAAAGGCCCGTCTGTCAAAAAGGATTTGTCTGCCCTGATCCGAGAACGGGACCTTTTACTGAGCAAACTGTACGACAGGAACGAGCAGTTATCTGAACTGAAACGGAGAAGAATTGCCACTGAGGAGAGCTGTGTCCTGCACTGGGAGTTGCTGCAAGACATGGAATTGGCCTTAGAAGAAAAACGCCGACTCAGACAACGACGTGAAAAAGAACTCCAACAATGCAAACGGTTGGTGAAGGCAAAAGCCCAAAAAGTCAAGCAGGATCTGGAGGAACAGGCCAGCTTCAAGCATCAACTGTGTAGAAAATTGCAATTGGAGATGACACTGGGGAACCAACTTGAGTCCCAGGTGGAGGAGCTTTCTGAGGAAATGACAACACTGCAAGCATCTGTCCAACCTGTGGAGTGTGCTGGCCAAACCCAGGGTTTGCTTGAAGAGAGCGTCCCACAACCGGAAAGATCTGAGACTGTGACAAAGGATGCATCATTGGATGTTACAGTTTCAGACCCACAAGCAGTTTCCAGACCTTCCAAGAAGCGCAAGAAGCGTAAAAATAAGAAGAGAAAGAAAATTCCTGCCCCGGAGGAACTGGAAACCGGCGATTCAGTCAGCGCACCTCTGGCTGACCAAAGAACTCCAGAAAACATCAGTCTGGATCAAATAAAAACAGAGGAAACCGACTCACCAGCAGCAGAGTCCTTTCCCCAAGAGACTGTCACAGAATCTAGGGAAAATGTTGCTGAGGAAGCTCCAGTCCAAGTCCAAGTTTCAGACACAGTGTTTGCTTCTGAACAACCAGTGACTGCAGAACCTTCCAGAAAGCGCAGGAGACCTATGGAGATGGACACAACAGAATCTCCTGCCATTAAAAAACAGAGGATCTGTAAACCAGTCCTTGTAAGGACTCGTCTGGCCAAACGAAGGAGTGCAGTCAAGGCCAAACTTGAGGAGACAACAGACAAAAGTGCCTTAGGACTGCCATGGACCTTTATCAGTGAGAATGACCCTGAAACAGAGGAATCCGTTGAGTCTGAACTTCTGAGAGAAGAAACAGACGGTTCCAGTCATCCAGAGCCACCCAAAAAAGAAAAAGTCTCCCTGTGGAGGAGGTTCAAGAAGGCTCTCACACCTGCAAGATGGCGCAAGTACAAGAGCAACACTCCTGTGGTCATCCCAGATCAAAGATTGACAGACACTGCAGAGGCAGGTGAACATCTGCTTCAAAGCACATCTGTGGATGATCAAGACAGTGACTCGCTCACCTCTCAGTCTACTGATTCTGGACTGACTGAAGAGGGAACGTCAGATGAAGAAGAAACTTCAGATGATGAGGAAGAAACCTCAGATGAAGAAGAAACTTCAGATGATGAGGAAGAAAGTTCCGATGACCAGAAAGAAAGGTCAGATGAAGAAGAAGAGGAGTCTTCTGATGGTCAGAGGATTTCTGTGTGGAGGAGATTTAAAAAGGCTCTCACACCAGCAAGCAAACGCCAGTATAAAAATAGACTGGAAATCTAAACTTTAGCCAAAACAAACACGGGTTTTCTCCTGGTGCTCAGGTTCGCCCTTAAAAAAAATCTTCATCATTTATATTTTTTTATTGTTAAGAGATGAAGAACAAATTGTTTTTTTTATCACTTGTGTTTGATCTGTTTGGATTTCCTCCTGGTGCTCAAGTTTGCTCTTAAAAAATGTATTAATCATTTATATATATATATTTTTTTTATTGTTAATAGATGTAAAACTAAAAACCTTTTTTTATTTGTCTGTTTGGGTTTTCTCCTGGTGCTCAGGTTTGCCCTTAAAAAAATGTATTATTCATTTATCGATGTTGTATTGTTTTGTTAAAAGATGAAAGAGTAAAAAAAAGTTTTGTTTTTTAGTTGTAATTTAGTTTGACTATGCGTTAAAAAAAAGTTAAAAAAAGAAAGAAAAAAAAAAGACTGTGTGTGGTTGTTAGTCTTTGTGTGTCACTGTGTTTGGCTGGAAAACTCTCCAGTGTGAATGAATAAATGTGTAAATAAAGGAATGAATGAATAAATGTGTAAATAAAGGAATGAATGAATAAATGTGTAAATAAAGGAATGAATGAGTGAATGGTGGAATGAATGTGTAATGCAACCACAAGGGGGAACAATCCAGTGCTCTCTTGTGCCGGTCCCAAGTCCGGATAAATGCAGAGGGTTGTGTGAGAGAAAAAATGAAATTGAACATGGGAATCACAGAGAGGAGTTAATATGTGTGTGTGTGTACATACATGTAAATATATGTACACAAATACATATATGTGTGCATACATATATACAATATGTACAGGTATATACACACACACACACACACACACACACGGCAAGGTACAAGGAGTGGATGCTTCCCTGTTCAGTCAAAAAAGCAAAAGGCCCTGGTAGATGGTACTCTGGCTTCAGCTGGACGGGGTTCAACTCCCTGCAGTGTCCTTGAAAATTCTTTGACTTTGACATGAAACATCAAAATAAATACTTTTCCAAAAGAGATTCATTCTGAAATTTTAAAGAATATTATATGTTGTTAAAGAATTCTTTAGGAATGAATGAATACAGCAATATTAAATGTATATCATCTAAATGTGTGGTTTTTTTTAAATAGATTTGTTGCTTTGGTTTTTTCTCTTGGACCTCCTTCTCTCCCTTGTTGACCTGCTCCTCTTCCTCGTTGGCCTGCTCCTCTTCCTCCTCTGATTTGAATTCCTCTTTCCCTGACTCTGCCTTTATCCATTGTGTTTGTTTGGAATCTTCATCAAACTGTGCACTCTGAACTTGCTTTTATCCATGTGCTCCCAGCATTAGCAACAAGTGTCTTCAATTTTGAGTCATTGTGTGTAGTGAATGATGTCAGGTGTGTTGATTGTGTTTAAATGTTGTTGACTGTGGCAAGCATTTTGCATCACGGGAGCTTTCATTTGAGAATATGAGCGGAGTTCTATTGCAGCAACGTGTGTTTTAGCAAAGCTAAATATGTGAAGAATTATGAGAAGTCCAGCACAGGAGCTATCTCACCTTTGCAACAATAGTTGGCGTGACTGAATGAAATGTTTCGCGTGTGTTAGGCTGAATGCATAAGTATGCGTGTTTGAACATTAGTTGTTTTATGTCCATGTTTACCTGTTTGTATGTGAACGTTATTGGAGCTAAAAGGTATATTTGTAACATTTGAGTGTGTTTGTGGACAGGCCCCACCCCTTTTGACTTGACTGAACCTAAGTGTAATGATAATAAACATAACATAAGATAACATAAACTTGTTGCTTTATGTTGCATTAATAATCCCCCCCTCCCTTCTATAATGACCCTCGTATCCCCCCTCCTCGCTAACATCCCTCTCTCTTCTTCTCTCCTTTTCTTTTCCACCCGGTCCAACAAAAACTGTTAATCGAAAACTGTTAATTAATATCAATAAAGTTTAGTAAAATTAACAAAAGGGGTTTATTCAAACATGCACCTGGTGTGTCAGAAGATTCATAACCCCTATTGTAAAAGTATACATGTCATAAAACGTATAATATGTCCAACACAAGAGGCCTTCAGCTCTCAACGGCAAAGAGTCTCAAGCAAAGGCTGCAAAACCAATCAGACATGATGAATGTAGTCGGATTGATTCCTGGAGAAAATCAACATAAAAGTTATACAAAAATAAAGAGGTACAAAAAGCCATAAAGAACGTTGATCATCATGATTCAAAAGACAGTGGGGGCGTCAGTTTGGCCCAATGGGAGAACCAAGCATTTCAAATGTTGAAAGCCGTCTTCCACTCATTCTCTTCTCTGATCCTAAGGTGGACATAAGCATTGATCCAGTTTTATGGTTACTATCCTCATCTTTCATGTTTAAAAGTCCAAATATTTTGCAGAGCACCGTGGGGAATCGAACCCTAACCTGCTAAAGAAGGCATACCATTATCACTGTCTTTATGTTTTAGACCAAACATGAAAGGAACCTAGGACCTCCTCCCCTGAGTCCAGACTGAAATGGTGAAAATTCAGACTGACCCGTTTAGAAAGCAGCAGAGCCCCCACAGCATTGAAAGAAAAAAATGGTAGTTCTTACCTGTGAAATGTTATGCCTTCCTCCTTCGTGGACATTTCTCTGATTTTGGCAGTTGAAACCCGCAACAATGCTCTCCTCCCATGAGGAATCACGTGATGTCTCCTCTCATTGGTGTTAGCATTAGCATTTTAGCTCAAAAAACAAAGATCTGACTCATTTGTTAAAATGCTGTCCTGTTTCTCGAGCAGGACAAGACTTTATTTTTCACTTGTCCGCTCGGGCCACTAAAATATACGCAGACATACAAATATGTCTGTGCAGAACCAGGGCCTGTGATCCGTATGGATCATGGATCATCTGTGCAGCCTTAGCATCTTCTCCTGGGATTTGGTGTCAGACCATGGAACCGCATCACTCGCGGGACGTCATCACCACAGACACACATACATGGTTTTATATTTTTTAAGTTGTATGGTGTGTGATTTGAACTATAAACACATTCATCTTTGCTAATAATTGTGTATTCTCATGCGTTAATGGACAAATGTTTGACACCCTGGTCACTATGTCAGTCAGTTTCTTTTAGGTTCTACGTGTTGGGGAGGCGGCGTCACTCCCACCCGATTCCGCCCGCTGGAGCGGCAGAAGTCGTGGGGCCTGTGTAGAGCGGGCAGCACGGAGACTCGGGGGTCCACCGGCAGCTACGCCCGAATCGCACAGGGTCCGAACGTCGGGGGCCACAAAGCGCTCCTCCCCGGCACCCCTCTCACGAGTAGGGATGGGTACCGTGCCCCGGTATTGAACCAGCCCCGGGGCCGCATTCTTCAAGCCTGCAGTATCGTTAAGATCTGACCTGAACGGTTCTGCTATCGGTACTGGAGAAGTTACTTTTTTTTTTTTTTTTTTGTGTCCCACAAAATATAAACGTTATCTGCCATATTTAACTCAACAATCACCCAATTTTCCGTTAATTAATGATTATATTAATTTCGGTATTCTCGTTGAAGCGGAGAGCTCTGTCTGTCTATTTATGTGCACGGGGGGCGGGGCTGTTGTTCAGACAGCACGCGCCGCGCGCGCACACACACAAGACAAGGCAGCGCACACACAGTCAGTGGCGATCTTGTAGTAGGGGACACATGCCGCCTTAGACTAAGAACTAACGTTTCTGCGTAAAAATTATTACGTTTGCCGACCATGCTGTCACCTTGCTGCTACGATGACCGTATGTTGCGCTGTTTGTGCAGAACAGGCTGGGGCAGCGGGAGGGGGGGTGCCCCCGGAGAATACAACAAACAGGTAGAGAGGCGGGGCTAAGACTCACCGCTGATGATTCCAGACCCGCGACAAACTATCAGCTGCTTCCTAATACTTAATAATAATTAATAACAAATGATAGTTGTTATCCGTAGAATTAATATCATTTATTGGGTTTACTGGATTTAAAGAAAAATAAATGGAGTTGGCAAAATAGAAAGGAGTCTGCATCAAAGTGAATTTGTTTCCATCATTTAACTTAACTTATCTTAACTCTGGTGTTTGACAGACAGAAAAGTCTATTCAAGGTTGTCGAAAATGGACAAAAGACCAAATGAAACATCACGCTCATAAATAATAAAAACAATTAGATTAAATAAATAAATAAATATCCTGTCTGGAACATTCTCATGTATAAAGTAAAATGTTTTGTTAAAAAAAACAATGTTGTTGCATAGTGAGGAAATAAAACACTTTATGTTCTTAATTTGTTATTTATTTATTTTTTTTCGTCCTCAAAAAGTATCGATAAGAGTACCGATAAGAGTACCGGATCGATAAGCAGTATCGATAAGAGTAGTAGTACCGTTAAACCTTAACGATACCCATCCCTACTCGCGAGAGGCGTCGGAGGAGGGAAGGGAGAGGCGACAGGCCCGCGGGGCGAGGGTGGAGCGCAGAGGCGTCCCGATGTCTGCTCTTCTGTCAAAAGTGGCAGCAAAATATATGTCTGTATGCGCTACGAGCTCTCCATGGGAGCGTGAATTCAGTGGCAGGAAACATCGTCACCCCGTTAAGATCTCACTGAAAGCTGACACGGTAACATGTTGGTGTTCCGGTCACACGACACGAATACGGACAAATAAAAGCAGCAGCAGGATTCACTTAAGCGGCCCAACAGACTCACTTGTTCCTTTTTTTTTTTTTTGCCCTTTAAAAAAAGGTTGTTCATGTTTAGCCTATGTTGAACCTTTCCTGTGATGACTTTTCTCTTTCTGACCGTGGTCGGAAAACATTGGCGGATCTAAATAAATAAATAATAAAGAATCAATCAGTGTTCTTCTGGGGAAAACCTTCTATTACTGTTCTCCTTCACTCCGTAACTGCCCATTAAACCTGATTAGCTATTTGTTAGTTGTGATGCATTTCTATAGTGTGGTTACTACTTTTTTTCCGAAATATACAATATACTTGTGAGGGAAATAACTGAAATTAATTTAATACCTTTCAAAGGTTGATGAGTGTCCCCGCTGTCAGCATCATGAGACAGTAAAACTGTTGCTCCTGTTCCTCATTCCATTAAAGTTATGGAAGCTTGGAGTGTCCTTGGGATAGAGTTGATTGATCTCCTTCCTACCACCGCAAAGGGTAAAAGGTAGCACTAAATTTCGTAGCGTGTGTTCTGAAAATCTGAAGAAGGTGGTGCTCCTGGAAGGAGATGGGGCTTATTTAACTCTGGCTCTTGTGTGCACCGCCGTCAGAGACATTGTGTTCACAGTCAGCTTCAGGAGACAGGCATACTTTCAGTGGCTTGATAGTGAAGGAATTTATATTTTTGTGGTTTTATTTCTCTTAGGTTTTTCTGTCTTATCTTTTATTTCAGTGAAGGTTGTTCTAAGATTTAAGTGTGTGGGTTCCTGGCCTTTGAATTTCAAAGGGACATCCTGTCTCTTTTCACTGTAAGCTCCAGAACTCACCCCCTGCAGAGACACCTGGATTTTCCTAAGGCCAGTTATGGTAAATGGCGTATACTTATATAGCGCTTTCTACCTTCTCACGAAGGCCCAAAGCGCTTTACAGTCACAGTCCCATTCACCCATGCACACACACATTCACACACTGGCGGCGGCTCTGTTGCCGACCACTGGCGCCAATCTCCCACCAGAGGCAAGGTGGGGTTCAGTGTCTTGCCCAAGGACACCTCGACACATGGACGTGCAAGGCGGGAATCGAACCTGCAATCTTACGATCGTGAGTCGACTGCCCTACCGCTGCACCACGGCTGCCCAGTTGGGACCTGGCTGCAGCCTGACAATGGATCATAAAATTTAACATATCATGGGAACCTCTAAGAATGCAGATTCACATGTGGAGACCAATGGGTTGAGACTGGCTGCCTGTGGAGAAGGTTCCGGACGGGTGTTGAACTCACATGGGGACACAGTTGGGGGTTGGACACATCCCTCTGTCAGATAACTCCCTGGAACTTTTCTGCGGGAACCGGATGCTGGGACCAAATATGGACTGAAGGAAGTGACCGGACCTTTCGGCCGGCCAATCTACGCGTGCAGAGGAGGAGTGTGGCGGCCATCTTGCATCCTGGAGGAGGGGGCTGAATCCACGCATCAAAACCGCTGATCAGGGGGATTCTCTGTGTCTCTCTCTCTCGCTCTGAACAGGCTGGCAAGTTAAGTCACTGTTAAACTGGTGCTTTGCCATCTCTGTGGAAATTCTAGGGAACCCGGGCGCTCGTTATAATTCGTTATAATTTTGATTTAACTATGTTTTAGAAATATTGTTAGGGGAATAAATTTTGTTTATCTTTTATCCGAACGAATCTGTGGTTTTCTTTTTTTCTACTTTTTGAACACGCAAAGAAAATATCTACAAGGCGAACAGATATTTTCTCCTTCAGTGTGGACCAAACCACAGAGGAGCTTCGGTCGTCCACATCTTGAAGTCCCCTGTTGAAACACTCTGACTCTCGTTCTCACGCCATTCGCTCAGAGCTCTTCTTTGCTCTGCAGCTAACACAGCTCTGCTGTATGTGCTCACAGATCCAGTCTGACGTCACATCGTGCCTCACACTGTGTGGCTCACGGGAGGCGAGCAGGCGGCCAGACAGACAGAGACCAGCTGTGGAAAGTGGAGCAAGCCTGCTCGGCCTCCTGAACCTATGATATTGTTCTATTTTCACTGAGACAATGATTATAAATCAGGTCCAACAGCTAAAGAAGCAGAATCCTTTCTAAAGATGAAAGTAAATTCAAGTTTTCTTCATCCAGAAATGAGTCTATATGAAATTACATTTTGACAAGTGATAACGTAAAAAAAAAAAAAATGAGATGGAAATAACGAAACAAATATTGAAATGGTTAAAATACATTTGTTTTCGAAAAAATATGCAGAAAAAAGTAAAAATGAAGAAAATAAAAATAAAATAAAATGGTTTGAATTTTTAATTAGCTTTATAAATAATAAGATAACTGGAGAAAAGTAGTTTTTTATTCGATTTCAGGTCTGGCAGGCAATGTGAAGGTTTAACCAGACAAAGTGGAGTTTGTGTCTGACAAACACACCATCTGCTCTGGGATGCAAGGAGTTTTTTTTGCTGCCATGAGACAAAAAAACTATAATGTTTTAGCCACTTCTGATTATTTTAACATTTCATGGTATGAAGATCTACTGCACTAGTTCAACTGAGATTGTTGCTGTAAATTATTCAAATATTGTTTTTGTGCAAACATTAAATGAACAGAAGATCAAAAACAACAACCATTTCGATGGGAAGAATTAACAACTTGTCTCTTGAAATAACAAACTGGTCTTTTTTCTCTCCAGTCTTCAGGAAACTGATGCAAGGATGTCATCCAGACTTTTCTCCTGAAAGAAAAAAAACAATCTTAAATTTCCAAAATAGAAGTCTTTTTTTGTTTTTATATAATTGGATTAATCTAATTAGCTCTCGGTCACTCGGTCAGTTACACCTTCTTTGCGGTGGTTATCCTGCAAACTTACCTGAAAATAGAGATGATGTAATTTTTCCAGGCCGATTCCGATAACAGATATTTCCCCTACAATTGTGGCCTATAGCCGATATTTGCTGATCCTGATATTTAAGTATTTCACACGTTAAAATTCCTTTGTGTTTCTTTATTAGAAATTCACAACTTTTCTTTTGCTATTCAATCACATTGTACTTGACCTTTTTAGCATACAGCAATAGATCTCAAAGGAACAAGTATGACTTTAAAACTTTGAAAATATACCTGAAAACATTCAGACCATTTATTGACGATTGGGCATAACTGTAAACCATAAGCTCCCCGTTTCCAAGGATCTCTTAGGAAAAACATGTATGTCTATCATAAATCAAACATACCTGGCAACAGTCAATTACTGGCTATGACTGTAAACATAAGCTTACCAGTTCCAGGGATCTATTAGTAACGAATATTTATTCAATTTTTTTTTTTTTTTTTTTTTTTTTCTTACAGAGAGACTTTTAATCTGTTTCTTATAATTTGTTTGTTCCCTTTCGGGGTCACACGGCTGCTGGAGCCTATCCACTTGAGGAAGGCTGGGGACACCCTGGACAGGTTGCCAGTCTGTCACAGGGTCACAATCACACACTCGTGCACACTCACATTCACACCTATGGACAATTTAGAGTAACCAATTAACCTATGAAGCATGTTTTTGCATGGTGGGAGGAAGCCGTAGTCCCCGGAAAAATCCCACACATACACGGGGAGAACATGCAAACTCCTCCCATTTCAAAAATAAAGTGTATGTGAAAACAATAAGAACAACAATGGATGACTTTTTAATATCGGACTGATAAACTGAAAATATGCAAATATCGGCTGATACAGATTCTTCCACTGATATAACGCTCATCCCTCCCTGCAAAGATTTAAAATTCGTTTTTAAACATTTAAGATATTTTTCCAGGTTTGAAGTAGTTTTAGCATCTTTGCTTTACACCTTTCTAAGCTTTTCTTACTTTGACATGTTCTCCCTACCATGACAAAGGTGGATAAAGGTGGAAAAATTTCATGTAATCCATTGAACCAGTGAAGATCACAAAAAATTGAAAAAAAAAAAAGGTTCAGAGCACTGTCTAGTGGGTCTAGATGACCCAACTCCCAACGGTAAAGTGCCTAGGATAGCACAAGGGTTACAATCAGCCCTTTTTTTCATTAAGAACTAGGATCTAGAAATAAAGAAATTATTTTTAAAATGAGTCCAAATTCTTTTTCTCCATTTTCTTGATAACAAAAAAACTTGATTTAAGACTAAATAAACTCAAATTATGTGACCTAAAAAATGTTTCTATGAAAAATAAATGCATTTTATTTACATTTTCAAGAGCTGAATTAAATTTATTAAGTAATGAAAAGTTTTTGTTCAATTTGAAG
The DNA here is from genome assembly GCA_023969325.1 of Oryzias curvinotus. Lineage (NCBI taxonomy): Eukaryota > Metazoa > Chordata > Actinopteri > Beloniformes > Adrianichthyidae > Oryzias > Oryzias curvinotus. Next base: position 13,176,524 of record CM043711.1, read on the forward strand.
GATGTTATTTTAAAATTCAATAAATGTTAGACTGGCATTCATTAATATTATTTCAAAAACAAAATGTAGATCTATGTTCTAAGAATACGTGGTAATTGTAGATTTTGGGGGATTTACTCTGATGGGCCCACTCGCAAAGAATGAAGAAAGAAATGAATGGGGCCAAATTCTCTAATGGGGTTTAAAAATGTTTTTTAAATCCTTTAATGAAATCAAAGCCCACATGTCGGGGATATCCAAAGAAGTTTTGAAATTATTATAGGATGGCCACAGCACAACCATTTTGTGGCAAAGTGTAAAATTTGGCGATTTACAGATTTTCCCACAATATGGAAAAAGAAAACACATGTCACAAGTTTAAGTCTACAACCACAACTGAAGTTTCATTTCATTTCCTAACTCCTCAAGCCTCATTTGGAAGCTATTCGGGAAAAATGTTGGCATCAAAAGTTGTAGATTTTGAACGGCGTTAGCACGGTGAACCCTGTTGCTTGTAAAGTTTTTTGTCCAGGAATATTGTGAATATTGAACACATGAATCCCTGGCCTGAGCTAAATGAAACAATATGACATACGATATTAACATATTAGAAATGTGGGCGTGGTTAACAAAAACCTGAAATGCCAAGGAAATCCAAAAAACCATACTTTTTTAGATTTAATTTGTCTCTGTAATCCAAATAAACTACAAATAGATACTGAAAACTGAAAAATACTAATCATTTTCTTATTACTAGAAAGTACTTATTATTGTATAATGTTCAGTTTTAAGTAATTCTATTAAACTATTGGCTTTTTTTTCCACTTTTTGAATGCTTGTGTGTAACTTCTTGTTTCTAGAATTTAATACAAGATTTCGTGTTAAGCAAAAATGACTGTATGGACAGAGAATTTTACTACTTTTTAGTGATTTTCTTCTTAAGGTTAGTGTTCTTTTTCCTACTTTTAGGCTACCTCTTTTTGGAATGTGTCCGATCCAAACAAAAAAAAGGTAAGATGTTTGTTTTTTTTTTTTGTATGTCTTGTCCAGGGAAATGGATTTACCTCCTTGCCTTCGGCTGTGAAATTTCTGAGCTGGTAGACGGTCACTTTCCCCTCACTGTCCCCCACCAGGACACAGTCTGTCCCTCTGGCAAACAGGAGGGCTGTCAGCGTCACACCGGCTGCAGCGTGGTGGACAACGGCCGGGGACAGGCTGCAGCGCAGCGTTGGCGTAAATACATTGGAGCTTTCCACAGCGGCGTCTCTCTGTGTCGGACTCACTCACATGTTGGAGCTCAGCTCCCAGACCTCCACCTGCTGTCTGTAAATGGCTGCAAACACCGTAGAACGCTCCGGGGACCAGCGGACGGCGCACACTTGGCTGTGCACGGACTTGAAGCTCAGCAGCGGGCTCAGGCAGGTGTGCCTCCACAGCTGGATGGTGCAGTCTGAGGAGCAGCTCAGGAACAAATCAGGGCTGAATGGAGACCATTGGATGTCGTTCACAGCGAGCTACAAGCGGGCAAAATCATTGTTAGCAAATATACACATCGCTTAGTTCTTTATCTGTCATGCAAATGAGAGCTTCATGTCCTTATTTGGAAACAGTCGGAAGAGGAACTGCTGTACCTAAAGTCAGAACGACCTAAACTGCTGCAAAGTTTACCACCAAGTTTCTGCTTTGATCTACTCACTAAGTGTTTTTGATACGAGTCCAGGAACTGCTGGTTGTTGTTCAGTGAACATTTGTGGATGAGGCCGTCCCAAGAACCGACCAGATAGATGTCTGACTCCTGCAGAAGACACCATCTGTCAAAGCAGGAAGTCCCCAAATGCAGTTCCATTAGTGCGGCCGGCTCACTTTTGGATGGAAGTCCAGGCAGTGTCCGGGAGACACCTCAGACAGAATGGTCTCTCCCACCATCTTGGACACGCCATTTCCCCTCTTGTCATCGTGAATCCTCCGTATCTTCATTAGATCTGAGAAAACATATTGTTCATCCAGAAAATGCTGTTCTGTTTATGTCACAGCAGAGACGTTACAGCGGGTTACACTGGTTTTATTTTTCCAAACTGCTACTGACTGTAAAGCACAGTCACGTCCACCTGCGGTACACCTTTAAGTGTTAAAACCTAACAGAGAGAAAGGCTGGAAAGTTATTTTTGTTTAAATTGAAACTGAAACAGGGCTGCACGGTGGAGCAGTGGTTAGCGCTCTTGCCTCACAGTAAGAAGGCCCCTGGTTCAAGTCCCGGCTGGGGGACCTGAAAAAGAACAACAATGGGGGACCTGAAAAAGAACAACAATGGGGGACCTTTCTTTGTGGAGTTTGCATGTTCTCCCTGTGTATGCATGGGTTCTCTCCAGGGACCTTTCCTCCCACCATGCAAAAATATGCTTCATAGGTTAATTGGTTACTCTAAATTGTCCATAGGTGTGAATGTGAGTGTGCATGGGTGTGTGATTGTGACCCTGCGACAGACTGGCAACTTGTCCAGGATGTCCCCTGCCTTTGCCCATAAGTGACCAGGATAGGCTCCAGCAGCCCCGTGACCCCAAAAGGGACAAACGGAAGAAGATGAATGAATGAATGATCGAAACTGTTGATTGCATCTAAGCACTAGACTGAGTGACCCCCTTACATTCCAAACAGGAAGTCCCCTTGCTTCCAAGAAGCCAAAATTGCATTCTTCTCTGACATTTTTTTTACATGTTCTTGATAATTCTAATTTTTAAAAATGTTTTCATGTTTTTTTTTCTGTAGTGCAAGTTATACAAGTTATTAACTGACCATTCAAATGCATCAATTGAAGTATGTGGTCTCTTGTCGACTGTTTGAAGAGTTTGATTGACAGATTCTCCCACGACCACTTTCAGTGGTGGGAGTGTGGACTTCCAAAAAGCTCACTCCTGATTGGTGAGAGTGGTTGCCATAGAAATGTTGACTTAGACACACTCAGACCAATCAGCGTCATCTGGCTCCACCATGGTGGCATCTGTATAAAATGCCACCATGGAACAACCTATATGCCTGTCAAAAACAACTTTTTTGACAGTTTACAGTTTACAGTTCCTGTAAAAAAGGTGACTGATTTGGTTGGAACAAGAGGCAAATCATTATCTATGAGTGACATCACACTCACTTGGTCCATTTCTTATTTACAGTCGTGTGAACTCAGAACCTTCTAGTCTAAGGGCAAACTGCAAAGCCACTGAGTTAGTCTTCCACCTAGATTTAAAGACCCACTCCAAAGAAAGAATGTGTTTTGGATGTTTTAACATGTTCTTGAGGCACTTTTTCTGATGAGGGAGGAGGAAATCAAGCTCAAATTTGCATTTCTGTGTATTTTTTTCTTTAAACTGTCGTCAATCAGGAGCAGAGGAAGAAATGATTGTACTTGTGACGTCGAAAATACGCTGTGCGGGTCACAAGCTCCGGGCTCCGAGCTCTCAGCAATGGGAGGTGTTGGGGTGGGTGGGGTGGGGCTGGTCAGGCCTGCTCCGTGCCAACAGTCCCACCCACGATACAGAATGGAATTTCTAATGAACTCCTGCCGCTCTGCAGAAACCTTTTTAGAACACAACGAAGGTTTCCAGATTTTGGCTAAAAACCAACATAATCAGAGTTAGAAGACGACTGTGAACGCTTTTACAAAAGATCAATAGATGATCAGAGTGGAACTAGAAGGTCCAAAGCGCTTTACAGTCACACACGTACACACACACATTCACACACTGGTGCCAACCTATAACCACCAGGAGCAGTGTGGGGTTTAGTGCCTTGCCAAAGGACACCTGTACACATCGGCGGGTAACTGAGCGTGCAATCCTAATAAGAGGTTGACTGCGTTGCCTCAACACCACAGACTACCTGTCCTATTTTCCTTTTGTGGCCAATCACGTTACAGAACCATAACAATGAACTTATCAGTAACCAAAAGTTCCCTCAACTGAAGATTTCATGTTTCAGGGCTCTCTCACCATGTCTTTCACTAAAGAAACATGTAAACACTGTTTATTTGCTGCTATCTGTGTTTACTGTCGTGTATAAAATGTCGACATGTTGATCTAAAACCCAGTTTGTAACGACAGGGTGGTGCATGCAGACAACAGTACCGATGCATTCCAGCTGGTTGTTGCAGCGCTGCCACATGGAAATCCTGCCATCTGCTGACATGGAGACGAGAACCTCTTCCGCCTCCAGCCCGGAGAATTTACTCTCTTGTTTGTTCCACGCGACCTGCCAGACTGGGCGCAGGTGCCTGTTTGGACACTTGCTGAGAAACATCAGCGCAACATGAATTCTCTTATTTTTCTCTATTAGATCTTTACTTCCTGAATTCTGCAGCACAGTATACTCTCACTCACCTACTGGTAGCAACACATGCCCCCCTGTCCTGAATCTGAACATTGTAGATGGCCACAGAGCCATCATACATTCCCACAGCCAGATGGCCGTGGTCGCTGGAGGAGAAGTCCATGGACGTTACTCTACTCGGACAGGAGAAGGTGCGCTGCGGCCACTGCAAAGGAGACGAGGTGTTACATGATAGGCGCCTGTGGGGTTTTTTTTTACCGGAGAAGAGCAAGAACGTAAAAGCAGACCAAAGGGTTGTTTAGGGACCAGCAGCAGATGAAACTCCGCCTGGAGCTCGATGGATCGCAGTCACTATAGCTGACAGCCAGGATGTTCTGCAGGAAGATTCGGGGGTTAGTTCTGGGTATTTTCTAAATGCTCAATGTGCGATTTAAAATCCTGATCTGACACATCAGAACACAAAGACACATCATGTCACTGAATAAAAAAAAACGTTTCTTCTCTTGAACAGAGGATTAGATGAAGCAGCCTCAGTTTTGGTGGTTTCTCACCAAGTTCTTCTTGTTCCACGTCATGCTGGTTATCATGCGTCCTCTGGTGAGCTCCGAGTCAAACGTCCAGAGAGGCTTTATGGTTGGAGATGAGGACTCTTCCTCATGTATCTGCTTCACTGCACTGTCGAGGTCTGAAACACTCAGAAATGAGCTTTAAGCTGTAAAAGAACACCTGAAACTCTCACTTTAAATTTGATAAATATCAACAAAGTGATTTAATTCCTGATTTTTTAGGAAATAAAACACATTCTTCTATTTGTTGTTAACAAACAAATAAGAATCTAAATTTAAAAAAGCATCTCAAATTACGGTCACTTTCTTAAAACTGCAGACATCTCTTTTGTTGTACTTTGAACAACGATACAAAATTCCAAATCTGTGATTATGGCAGGATGTGTGAGGAAGTTACAATTTGGTCTTAAAGAGTAAATTCAAAGTTAAAGTACCTTCTGGATGCAGAGATGACTGGAGTTCACCTTCCAGGGCTGGCAGTTGTCTAAAAGCAGCCAGCTCAGGCCAGTGAACGACTGTTGCAATTGTTTTCTCCATTACGAGCAAAATCTTTTGAAAGGACTCTGAAAGCAGGACTTCATTTGGATCTACTGTAGTGTTTTTAATGTCCCGCTGTGTTTCCCTGTCTGACAGAGAGCTGACGGAACTGCCTGTTGAAGGAACAGGTGAACATGTTACACATGAAAAAAACAAACATCTACATTTGACATCAAAAATAGAGAAAAGACATTTTTACTCAGATTTGTAACAAAGATCTAATATAACATCTGGAATTCTAAGAGGGATGAAATGACAGTTTGTCTGCAGTTTTTACAAAAGACCAGTGGATGGCAGCAGAGAGACTAAAGGTATTCTATCCTCCTGATCACCAGCAATGGAAATTTGTCCTGTAGAGGAACATTTTTAAACTTGAAAATGTCCAAACTATTACCAAGCCACTGCATATTACTGCAGAAACTTCTTTGGTGTCAGAGGACATGCACGGCTTTTTGATGATACCCAATATGGGGAGGGGGTTTTGGGAATTGTAGTTTTTGGTGAATTTAAAGTAGTTTTGACTGGAACTTTTTTTTTGTAGTCAGGAAGATATTAAATGAATCACGACATGGATTTATGCTAAATGGCGTTTATTTATTTAATGCTTTTCTACCTTCCTCGAAGGCCCAAAGCGCTTTACAGTCACAGTCCCATTCACCCAGTCACACGCACACTCACACACTGGTGGCGGCTCCGCTGCCGAACACTATCGCCAACCTTCCACCAGAGGCAAGGTGGGGTTCAGTGTCTTGCCCAAGGACACTACGACACATGGGAATCAAACCTGCAATCTTCCAATCAGAGGTCGACTGCCCTACCTATGGTGCAGAGGTTTATGTTTTATGGAATCAATCATCCATCTTTACATTAAATAATTTTGCAGCTAAAAAAGGAAATTTAAAAGACTGTTAATGAGAAGATTTTAACAAATCTTTGCAGTTTATGAGCAGAAAATGGCTTTTTGGGTATAAATGAATTTTGTTGCTGGTTTCTAATACACAAAGAGGTTGTTGAAGATTGTTCCTTACCTTAGGGGGGTCTAAGGGCAGGGATGTCCAGTTTGGTTTAGTCAGTTTGTTAGATCAATTTAGTATTTTCCTATTGAATTCTATGTATTCATGATCCTTTTGATTTTATGTTTTACTTTTTCAATTACTGTTACAAAGCTCATCGAGATGACTGTTGTTGTGAATTTGGGCTATACAAATAAAATGTAATTAAAATGTAATTAAAATTGAATTAAAGGAGGTGACACAGATGACCTACCTGTGGTGCTTGAGCTGCTCCTTTCAGCGATCTTCCTCCCACTCATCCTAGAAAGGTGATGAAGATCATCAGGATTTACTCCAGAGTTTTCCTCTTGCCCACAGTAAGAGTCGTAGACGTCCCATGTTGTTGCAGAAGTGCCTGAATGAGCAAGTGAAACAAATGTGCTTAAACAACATATCCAGGACTGTTTGTTTCATCTACGCATAGATTTCAAAAGATCAAAAATATCAAGGATTAAGTGCATTCATACTCTTTTCAAGCCCAGTCTTCTCGTTGGTCTGTATCAGTTTGTTTTTGGGCTCTCCAACAATAGTCTGTGTGGATTGATCTACAGCATTGAGCACTTTGCTCTTACAAAGTTCAACATAATGGTCGGTCCTCATCCTGTTAAAGAAGTAATCAAAGTCATTTTACACAAACTAAGTTGCATGAAACAGACTTTTGATTTGGAGCTGCTCCATGAACTCACCTGAGGTCTTCTGCACCGTCAGCGTCCTCGTGAAGTAAGGTGCTGGAGATGTCCAGCAGCGTCACCGTTTCTGACTCCATAAGAACCATGTCAGCCACTTTAATCTCTTCTGACACTTGTTTTTTTACCACTTCTTTCTTTGGTGGGATCACTTCAGGCAAGAGAAGAAATAACCCTCAAAGCTCCATAAAGCATGCATTCATAATTTGGAAAAAAAAATTACGTTTGAGAAGCATAAAATCTACTGTGTTTTCTAATTGTTGGTATGAGTCAGGGGTCTGCAACCTGCAGCTCTTTGGCTTTGAAGAAGAATCCAAGCAATTGAATAAATAATGTTTTTTTTGTTTTGAATAATTTTTTTTGTTAGTTCTTTTTCTTTCTGATTTTTAACATGTTAGATAACTGGGCAGAATAATGATAAAAAGTTGAATCTATTGTCAGTGAATTATCAATAGAATAATCCTAAAGAACATATTCTGATCTTCTGCTGCACAACAGTGTATAGTTGCTGCTCAGTTTTTATAGAATAAAGTTGCGTTCATGTGTTTCGATTAAAAAAAACATCTTCCCCGATGTTGTCATGTTTGATATAGTAAAAGGAGAAAAAAGATGAAGGTGCACCTATAAGTCACAATGATAGAAACAGTCACGTTTGACTTGACTTTCTTACATTTTTAATTCATGTAAACCTGCTGCAGCCAGAGCATCTTTTTGACACAGTGCATTTTATTTTGAAGGAACATGTATGCGTTTCTATCAAAAGAAAAACAAATACTAACAATTTCAAATGGAAAAATATAACCCTGTTGTAATTTGTTTATTCTAAAGATGGAAATGCTATATGTTATAAATAAATGGCTTAATGGAAACATAAACATGAATAAAGTGTATTTTCTAAATGGTAAAAGTGGCTGGATGGCTCAGTTGGCTGCGTGTAGGACTGGCCCAGGGGGGGGTACAAGGGGGCCCAAGTCTGAGTCCCCTTGTGCTGGTCCCCAGCCCGGATGAAATAGAGGGTTGTGTCAGGAAGGTCATCCGACGTAAAACACTGCCAAACCACCTGCGCAAATTAGTGACAGCTGATTCGCTGAAGCGGCTCCTGAAGGGAGATGCTGAAACATTTTCTAGATGGTAGAGTGGGACTAAAGTCAGTAAGAAACTGGACCGAATGGCTCTTTGAGCGTTAAGCTACCGACACACGTGACTCGTGTTCAAGAGCACGCTAACGGCACATTCTTGAACATGCGTTTAGCCCATGATGTTCAAACACATGGACACATGTCTTCTACCTGCAGTTAGAAGAGACTTGGTGCAAAATGTCAAAGCGGTTCAAATCTGGTGAATTTTGCTCCAGACTTTTTCTTTCACAGCTCTATTCCGATACATGAAAGGCCTAAATCATACGTAGCTACCCGTGAACGCAAGAGTTTTGAACACGGAAGCTCAAAACCTTTTACAATGACTTTTAAATGGAAGTGGTCGCTTGAACGCGCCTTGCCAAGGGCAATGTAAACATAGCTTCATAGGTCGCAGACCCCTGGTATAAGGCATACAAGACAATATTTGTCAAAATAGACAAAATAATAAAAAAACAGATAAAAGGTTAAATTAATCACGTGGAGTAGGTAGGCTTAAGTGGATGTCCTCCGTAAGGAAACTGTCTTTACTCTCCTTCATCCATGAATCCTTAGAGGACAGAGAGAATGAGCTCCTGTAACACAAGCAGACATTCTTCTTATTCTGGCACTGTCACTGATTCTTTAATCACTAAAACATTGGTTGGATGTGAGTCTCACCACATGCTTAAAGAGGTGGAGGACTCCAAATCAAAGCTGGAGCTGGAGCTGGAGTGATCTGGAGTGAACAAGTCATCCAGAAACAATCCTGCTGTTTCACGAGAAATGTGGTTTGGCTTCACTGAGAGCAGGGGCAGCGGAGTCACATCATTGCCCTCAGCATCCAGCACCTGCAGACATGACGTTGTTTATTTCAATCTCAACACAATAGAAGCAGCAAAAGCTGTTTTTAGCATTTGTAGGAGTTTATCAGATCCTCAGCAAGTTTTTAAAGACCCAATACAATGAAAAATGTGTTAATGGGGTTTTTAACATGTTCTTGTGGTATTTTGTCTTATGATGAAGGACATACATTAAGAAAATTGAGTTCAAAAATGCATTTCTGATTACTGTCATTTCTGCACTATAAGGTGCACTTAAAAGTCCTCATTTTTCTAAAAAAAAAAGAAAACATGCCAGCGCACCTCACAATCCAGACTGATATTGATTAATACCATTGACTATATAGGAGAACTGGACTGGAGAACCCCCATCCCCCCTCCCGGTGTTACAAACAGGAAGTACCCACTGGTCCAAAATCACATAGACTTCTACAGAGAAATAAACATCTATTACTTGGTCATTATAGTTGTTAGAATAACCATTCTTGCTCTGATACCTTTCTCTTAACATGTTCTTAATAATCCTAATTTTTTTTTATCCATATTTCAAGTGATTCAAGTTATAAACTGGCCAATCAGAAACCTCAATTAAAATATATGTTCATTTGATTGACAGATTCTCCCAAACCCACTTTCACTTGTAGGGATGTGGCTTTTCAACAAGTTTACTCCTAATTTTCAAGAGTGGTTGCCATAGCAATGTTGACTCAGACCGATTCAGACCCATAACTTCTTACTAATCTCATCTGGTTCCAACATGAAAAATTCTGGTCAATCAGGTTTTTTTATGTGTTTCTGACAAGGTTGGGAGTTAGCAGAGCCACAGTAATGTTTGATTTAGCTATATAAGTCTTTCCTTTTAGGTGTTGCAAACAAAGTTGGGACTTACAGGTATTGTGAATATGCTAACGCGGCTAACGCTTTTAACGTGTAGCGTGTTATTAACAAGTTCTAGAGTTACTGAACACGCGTTAATAAAGTCTGAATATCTTATGGACTTATCTCTGACTCTTTAGTCTCGCTTAATGGCTTATAGTTTTGTGCGCCTTATATAAATGGTAAAAGGCATATAGTATAGCACTTTTCTGCCTTCTTTTAAGGCCCAAAGCGCTTCACAGTCACTGTCCCATTCACACACACGTTCACACACACACGTTCACACACACACGTTCACACACACATTCACACACTGATGGTGGCTGAGCTGCCGTACGCTGGAGCCAACCTTCCACCAGAGGCAAGGTGGTGTTCTGTGTCTTGTCCAAGGACGCTTTGACACATGGGTGGGTAAGGCGGAAATCGAACCTGCAATCTTCTGATCAGGGGTCAAACCCCCTACCACTGCATCACGGCCGCCCCTAGATATGACGTTCATTTAGAAAATAAACCACTCGTTGACGGTGTGCCTTAAAATCTAGAGTGGAAAATACTGTATTTCTTTATTCAAAATCATTGTGAATCAGGAGCAGACGTAAAAACCATATTTGATCGTAGTAAGGTGATTGTAAAAAGTAAATCGTATTTGTGACAGAGAAAATACGCTGGGCGGGCCACATGCTCCCAGCACCACTCCATTCATATGCATCCACTTGTTGATGACCAGATCTCTGTACGTCTTAGTTTTCCTCGTCTGAACTGGAATCTGGCTCTAAACTGTACAACTGGATAGCTCCAATATTGCCTGTCACTTTTGTTGCACCAGTAATGTTAGATCGTGGGATGTGGGGGGCTGTAATCTAGTGGGAGCGAGTGTAAACAGATGGGTGACAGGAAGTGGGGCGGGTTTACTCGGCACCCTGCCCACAACAATTCAGGTGAATGTTTTATGAACCACTGCTGGTGTGCAGAAACTATGTCTTAGAAAACAACACAGGTCTTTGATTTTGACTAAAAACGTCAGAATTATAATAAAAAGATCACTGGGAACGCTTTGAAAATGCATCAAAGGATGATCAGAGGGGATCTTTAAGGGTTAAAACAACGACATTTATGAATTAAAAAATAGTTTGAAATACCACTGCATTAATCATCGCTTTAGTTTAGTTGAACTAATTAAAGAGGCCTAAAACGCGCTTTCATTTAAGCGTGAGCAGACGGGCCCGGTCGCACCTGAGCGGCTCTCCGCGGCGTTTCCTCCGGGCCCTGGTGTCTCCCCGGCCGGCTGCTGCTGAGCACGCTGCGGCGCCTCCCGTCCTGCCGGGCTCGAACTTCCCACCTTGAGCTCGTCCTGCCGTTCAGGAAAGCTGTCCCCGCGTCGGTCGACGCTCGAGACAACCTAACAGAAATCAATGGAGACGGGAGCAGCCACAGCGTTTGCTATATTATAATAATAATCAGATTTTTCGATATACGTTCGAAAAAACAGCGGAAAGTCGTCATTTTCTTCCGTCGTTTCTGAGAAAAGTATGACTCACGAGTTCAACCGCTGAGTTCTGTTGTCCATGTTGTCGGTTGGATCTTCACTTTTTGAGTGTTTTATTCTGTGCACTTTTATTTTGTTAGTTAAGATTGCTCCCGCTTCCACGTTGCCATGGCGACGCAATAACGTCTCCACCCAGCAAAGGCGGATGAAGTCGAACCAATTCAGGGCTCCTACCTTCTTTCCCAAGGGTTGCAGACCTTGTTTGAAAACAAAAAAGCAAGTTAACCTTGTGCTATCTTGGATGACCCCACCCTTACTTTGACATGTTCTCCCTACCATGACAAAGGTGGATAAAGGTGGAAAAGTTTCATGTAATCCATTGAACCAGTGAAGATCACAAAATTTTTTTTAAAAAAAAAGGTTCAGAGCTCTGTCTAGTGGGTCTAGATGACCCAACTACCAACGGTAAAGTGCCTAGGATAACACAAGGGTTACAAGCCTATACGCAGGGGTGTCAAACTCATTTTCACAGAGGGCCACATCAGCATAGTGGCTGTCCTCAAAGGGCCAGATATAACTTATACATGTTACTAAATGTACTAATAAATGTAACTCCTCCTTAATGTTAAATAACTCATTGTCACAATATAATTAAGTTAAGAGTAAAAATGTAAAGAGACAACATAGATGTTTTTAGTCAAAGCACTTTTGCTATGTTCCACTAGATGGCAGTGTGAGACACCAGATGCTTTATTTTACCTTTAGTATATTCTGTTTAAGGCTCTCTTTGACTGTTCCATATTGCCAGTGTGCATTAAACGTTTGCTGAGAAAATAAAAGTACAAGTTGGGTGATGATATCAGGCATCCTCATTTCTTCCCACACCTCCGACATTCATTATTTATTCATTATAACTTTTTAAAGTGACAATTACATTTGCATAGAAAACACATGTTTGCTTGTTATTCTAGCATAAATCCTTTTAAATTTTGTCCACGTATTAAAACCCACACAACTTCATAAATGAAGGATCAAACTGTCCAAGTGAATAAAGAAATATAACGTAAAACTGAGCTGCAAAGATTATGTATTACACATGTTACATTTTACAAAAAAAAAGTCTACACACAGCCTTGCATCCAACTGATGATTTGATGACAATTTGTCGGCATACACACATAAGACCTGCAAACATTGAATAATTACAACAGCAGCTACACATAAATAATATGTGATCAACTAAAAAATGTTTTTATTTAAAGAAATTAAAAACTTTTATGCTCCTGCGAGCCACATAAAATGACATGTTTATATATGTATATATGTGTGTATACTGTGTATATATGTGTGTATACTGTGTATATATGTGTGTATACTGACTCCATAGTTTTGTTTCTTTTATATATTGCTCTCTGTTCCTGTAATGCTGCCGCAATAAGGAAATTTCCCCATCGTGGGACTAATAAAGGAATATCTTATCTTATGTTACTAAGGGCCTTGCGTTTGACACGTGTGGCCTTTATCATGCGTTTCTTACAACGCAGAAGTTGGCTGCCTATTTAAAGCTTGAGGATCGCGAGGGCACTACAGGAACATTCCACTGCATTTTTCACACTAAGACCAGGTCCTGTTTAAAAACCACAGGACCTGGACGGCTCAAACCTGTATGGAGTCCCAAACTGTTCATAATTATATAAATAAATATAACCCTCACAAAATCAACCATTAAATCTCTAAAACATATATATAAAAATATCATGAAATTGTGAAAAACCTGCACACACATTTTACATTATCCATCATATTATTGAATATATTTCATTTTGCTTTAACAACCTGTTCATTATTTTATAACATCATTTTAAAATATTAATTTTAATAATAATAATAATAATAATAATAATAATAATAATAATACATTTTATTTAAAAGCGCCTTTCAAAACACCCAAGGTCACCGTACAAAGTTAGAGATAAAACACAATAAAATCACAACATGTTAAAAACAATAAATAAATTGGTTCATTAGTAAAATCAGCTGACAGAGAATGAGAAATTGTGTTCCGGAAATGCAAGCTTAAACAGATAGGATTTTAGTCTGGATTTAAAGATCAGAAAGGAGTCAGTGTTACGGAGGTCTGGGGGGAGAGAGTTCCAGAGTTGGGGAGCAGAGCGACTGAAGGCACGGCTCCCCATGGTGACCATACGGGCCGGAGGGACAGAGAGCTGAAGGGAGGAAGAAGACCAAAGAGAGCGAGAGGGAGTGTTAATATGGAGGAGATTAGAGAGATAGGAGGGAGCCAGGCTATGGAGGGCTTTGAAAGTGTAGAGAAGGAGCTTGAACTTAATCCTAAAGGCTACTGGAAGCCAGTGCAACTGCTGGAGAACGAGAGTGATGTGATGGAAGGAGGGGGTTCTGGTGATGATGCGGGCAGCTGAATTCTGGACCATTAGAAGTTTATTTAGAGTTTTGTTGGGAAGACCTAAGAGAAGAGCATTACAATAGTCGAGACGAGTAGTGACCAGACTATGAACTAAAATGGAGGCGGAGTGGATGGTGAGGGAGGGGCGGAGACGATTAATATTGCGTAGATGAAAGTAGGCTGACCGAGTAATGCTATTGATGTGGGATTGAAATGAGAATGTACTATCAAGGATGACACCCAGACTCTTTACTTGAGGGGAGGGGAAAACTGGAGAGGCATCGATGGAAAGGGTAAAATTAGAAACTTTGGAAAGGGTGGATTTGGAACCTACGAGGAGTAATTCGGTTTTACCACTGTTAAGTTTGAGGAAGTTTAGGGTGAACCAGGTTTTTATTTCAGACAGGCAGGAAGAGAGGGAGGCAGGTGGAATAGAAGAGTTGGGTTTACTGGACAGATAGAGCTGAGTGTCATCCGTGAAACAATGAAAATTAATATTGAATTTACAGAATATATTGCCAAGGGGTAGCAGGTAGGTAATGAAGAGGAGGGGACCGAGAACAGAACCTTGAGGAACACCAGATGAAATGAGTGAGGGTTGGGATTTAAAAGAATTCAGTTGAATAAACTGAGTGCGGCTTGAAAAATAAGAATGAAACCAGCGGAGGGGGGTGGACTGGATACCGAGGGCTGAAAGTCTGTGGAGGACGATGGAGTGAGATACGGTGTCAAATGCTGCGCTCAAGTCGAGGAGGATGAGGATGGTGACGAGTCCAAAATCAGCTGCTAGGAGAAGGTCATTAGTGATTTTTATTAGGGCAGCTTCTGTGCTATGAAGGGGACGGAAACAAGATTGAAAGGGTTTAAAAAGATCATTTTGGGTGAGATGATGGGAAAGTTGGGAGGCGACTATTTTTTCAAAAATTTTTTAAATGAAGGGGAGGTTAGAAATAGGACGAAGATTATGAAAGGAATTGGGGTCTGAGCCGGGTTTTTTTAGGATGGGTCTGACGGCAGCGATCTTGAGGAGTGAGGGGACAATACCTGATGTCAATGAGGAGTGGATAATGGCACAAATGAAGGGAATAAGAGAAGGAAGGCAGGATTTAACCAGGGATGTTGGAAGTGGATCAAGCATACGTGGATGGTTTGGACTTATGGATGAGGTGGGAAATTTCACTGGGATCAGGGAGGAGAAAGGAAGTGAATATATGAGTTACAGAAGACGAGTCACACGGGATGGGAGGAGAGGTGGAGGAATAGAGATGCTGATGGATATCTAGAATTTTCTGGTTAAAGAATAACTGAAGAGAATTACAGTGCTCATCTGAATAGAAATGAGGAGGAGCCAGTTTTTTTGCAGAGCCGTTCCAACTGGCGGCATTTGGCTTTCATTTTATGGAGTTCAGGGGTGAACCAGGGGGAAGATTTAACAAATGAAACAGACCGGGTTTTTACAGGAGCGAAATTGTTAAGAACATCTAAAAGACAGTTATTATAAAAAGAAACCAGTTCATCAGGGTTGGATGAGTTCGGGAAAGGAATGTGCTCCAAATGAGAAGAAAACAGCTCCACATTTATATTCTTGATGTTTTGGAAGGAGATGAGGTGAGTGGGTTTAATCTCAGATAAAATCAAGGGGATGCTAAAAGAAACAAGATGGTGATCTATCATAGGAAAGTCATCTGTGGAACAGTTAGAGGGGGTTAACCCAGAGCAGCAGACCAGGTCCAGAATGTGTCCCTTAGCGTGGGTAGGCAGCTGAACATGCTGAATAAAACCAAGACTGTCCAGGCATGAGCAGAAGTCTCTGGTAAGGGGTAGGTGGTTGTTATCAAAATGTATGTTAAAATCACCCATACACATGACATTAGGAGAGAGAGACGATAGGTGAGTTAGCAGAGTTCCAAAATGCTCCAGAAAGTCCCTGTTCGGTTTTGGGGGGCGGTAAACCACTGCTATTACAGTTGGTGTGGGTCCAGGAAGCATGAAGGCAGTGCACTCAATGGAGCTGAATGAAGGGAGCGGAACCGGGAGAACTTTTCACGTCTCGCGATATATCACCGCGAGACCGCCTCCGCGGCCATGGCAACGAGGCTGACAGATGTAAACAAAGCCGGGAGGGGTGGAGTCATTGACTGAGGAAAATTCATTCTGTTGCTGCCAAGTTTCCGTAACGCAGAGAAAGTCAAACTTATGATCCACAATTAGATCCTGGATCAGCTGACCCTTGTTAGAGAGGGAGCGGATGTTGGTGAGGCCAAAGTTGACGGTTCTAATGACTTGGCGCGGCGCCGAAGAAGTCGAGTTCGCAGGTCCCGGGAGGCTGGAGAGCACTCCGTGATCCACAGCACGTCCGGTGTTACGTGGAGGGCGCCGGGTAGAGGAGGAGAGGAAGCGGACGAGATTGGACGAGGCTTTGTAGTGCCGATGCGTGCCACGGTGGATGTACCTCCGGCGTGACGGGAGCAGGGGGTCCGTGCGGGCGTAGAGCAGAGGAGGAGGAGCTGTAGGCAGCCAGCGGAGACGGAGGAGTTCCGAAGCTGAGTACTGAATGAGCCCGGCCGTGGGGCGGTTGAAGCCGACCAGATGTAAAGTTTGCACGTAAGCATAGCTGACAGGAGAAGGCCCCGGGACTGCAGACTGAAAAACGTAACTCCTAGCTAGCCAAGCCTCAGGTTGGAGGTGTGGCCGAGTGGAAGTTATCGGTTATTAAAGCGTGCAGTTGGAAGTAAATAATCAAAGCAGTCGATGGACACAGTGACGCGTGTTCTCTGTTTTCACAGTCCAAAATCTGTCGTAGCAGAATTGTTTAGAAAAGCGAGTGTTAGAGTTAAAGTTACCGGTGAGCAGCGGCAACTGTCATGCCAGCGTCCACTCGACCGGAAGTGTTGAATGTTGAATATTATTATAATTCTATGACTTCTCTCAGAAGCTCAGATTTCAAAATCTATATTTTCCAAAGTATCTTTGTTTTTGTTTCACATTGCTGTTTTTCAGAATGACTTATTTATTTCATGAAGAGCTTTTCCAGCAGAATGAGTGTCTGTCAATCAATGAAAGTGGGTGGGATCTAAACCCACATTGGCTGATCCCTGGAAATCGACTCATTTTCCTGGATACCTGCTCTGTGGTGTGCCAGTTAGAAAGATGACACATTTCAGCGATATCTGCACAGCTTTGCTGACATTAGCGGATCAAATAGAGACAAACAATCTGTCTGCTGCAGAATTTGCAAACATGGACGACTCTGTTTTTGTAGTTTGAGGGTTCATGTTGACCACAGAGGAGCTTTCTTTAAGCACCGGTCGCCGGTCATTTTCGCAGGCCATCCCCGCGGGATGTTCTGGGAAATGCATGGGTTTTATCCGAAAACCCTCCACGCTATTCTCTCAGAGCTCTTCTCTGCTCTCTAACAAAGCTCCGCTGTCTGTGGTCACAGATCCTGTCTGTCGTCACATCTGTTCGCCTTACAAGCGATCACTGTGGCGGCTCCCGGGAGGTGAGCTGGCGGCCAGAAAGAGATCCGCTGCAGAAAGCGGAACCAGCCTGCTCGGGCCTCCTGAACCATATGATATTTTTTTATCTTCATGGAGACAATAATTATAAATCACGTCCTCTGGTTTTATTTTACCCTCTTGGTTAATGCGGGACAGCAAGCTATCAAACTCGGTCAGAGAGAGATGGAAAAACCACTGAAGCTCCTGTCATCAAGGGAGCTGAAGCTGGGACTCTCTCTTGGATGATCTCATGAACTCAAACATGGAAACAGGAAATTGTGAAAACAACTGTGTATGATTATTGTGCTGTTCATATGCAATTCATTAGTGATTCATGCGTTAATTACATAATATTAATGTGATACGTTTGCGGTATACACAATAAGAAAAATATACATCGGTGGTACAATGAGTGAAAAGTCCATTAGACAGTGTATATATTAGTGTATGTGGTGATAGTAGAAGGTGGTGGATGACTGAATCCAAGTGCAGACACAAACTGGTAGAAGTGAATTGATTTATTATGTATAGGCTGGAGAGAGGATGAGACAGACGGGCTGGCAGGCAGGCGGGCTAGTAGAATGGATATTCTGGAAGGGATTCTGCAAAAGTTCAAATTTTAGTTGATCTTTGATGCAACTACATGTTAAAAGCCAGTGACTATTACCACAAGGTAAACAATAATCTGGCGCTGGCTGGACGTCCTCTTCAGGAATAATTAGTGTCCTTGATGGCCAGCAGATGTAGAGGTGCTGATTATGGGAATGAGCAGCAGGTGTTGTTCCCCTGGAGGAGGCATGCCCAACAGAATCACGACATGTGGAAGGGCTGTGGAAAGCCACAAATTTACTTATGCATCTCGCAAAAATCACGCACAATTGCTATCGATTTACATAATAATTGCGTATAAACTATGCATAATTATCAACCAATAAAAAGTTTGGAACAACTCAAAACTGAATTAAAACTGAATAAAGCCACACCTGTTACCCATCTGCTCATCAGACTGCAGCCTATATATGGACTCCTCACCTTCTCAGTCCGTCTGCTCTCTGGTTTTACGAGTAGTATTACTAGTAGTAGTAGTAGTAGTAGTAGTAGTAGTAGTAGTAGTAGTAGTAGTAGTAGTAGTAGTAGTAGTATGTATTAGCAGGTATTAGTTGTTAGTATTGACTAATGCAAAGCTCTAGGCCACGTCTAAGCCAAGCTCTGTTCCTATGCCATCCCTTTTGCAAACTCATCCACTGTTTGTCTACCTCTTCAGGAATTGCCACCAGCTTCATCTCAACCATTGTTCACAATTGCCATCCATGATCAAGAGACCAAGCAAGGCTCCACAAGACTCCACAGTCGTCGCAGCTCCCACCAGACCAGTTCTTCATTCCATCAGACGTCCAAGCCACAAGCCTTCCAAGCCAGCACTCTCCACCACCACTGGGACAAAATAAAGACTATAACTCAGTGACCATCTGTTTCTGTCCTGCTTCTGGGTCCCGCCTTGTTCACCCTAACATAAACACCTATTGGCAGAGACCATCAACGGAAATCTGCGCACATGGATGAATTAACACTTATGAATTACGTATAATCACACATGAATCATGAAGACCGAGAGGTCATAAGTAGAAAACGCACAAAATGTACATAGCAGCTGTGTGACCTGGCCTTCAACAAACACTTTACAAAAACCCACACAATGGAAACATCCTATATTTTTTCACCCACTGAAGAAGAGTCCCTGGTCCACTTGCTCTTCATTTTTAAATGAGGAAATACCATTCAATATCAGCGGGAAATATAGACGCTGTTAACAATTTTTAATGAGCCACCGTTTTTATGCAAACAAAAGTGTTGTTTATGTGATAGAAATACACCTAAAATCACCTCACCCTCTAAAATGCATCTTTCTGAACATCCAAATAGCCTTGTTTTATTTTTTCTTTATTCTTTTTCC
This sequence comes from Oryzias curvinotus, assembly GCA_023969325.1. Classification (NCBI taxonomy): domain Eukaryota; kingdom Metazoa; phylum Chordata; class Actinopteri; order Beloniformes; family Adrianichthyidae; genus Oryzias; species Oryzias curvinotus. The sequence goes on from CM043711.1 coordinate 13,195,859, forward strand.
AATAAACATGAATAAAGTGGTAACGTGTCAGATTTGATTATTAATTCTTCCACTTTCTCTAAACCATCTCACCTTCATATTATTGTCCTAAATGTTCTTTTTTCAGATCATAGTCTTCAGAAGGATCATTTTTCTTTAGGCAAAATCCTCCCCACCCCAGCTTGACCTCCCACCAACTTTAGATTCATTTTACAGGAAGTGAAAGTAAAACAAGTTTATATAAGGAAAACGTGTCTCTGCCACTCACGGCACGCCTTGATTCAATCTTGTATTTGCCGTAAGAAACTTGTTCTGCAATCATTCAGTCACATAGGGGTTTGTGTTTCTGCTGAAGTGAAACTTAAGTGATTCAGCAGCAAAAAAGCATCTAGTAAAGAGTAAAAAAAAGGATTAGTTTGAGATTATGAGAGTAACACAGGTTTAAATTACATTTCTGTATTTGATCTTTTCAAATATGGGAGTGAAACAGTCAAATCTCAAAACAGCATCTCTAATTTCAGAGCAGATTTCAAGATATAGTTGAAGACATCACTCATCTTCCATAATTTCTTGAACTATACGATGTATTTGTGTTGTGTACATATGATAACACTTGACTTGCAAAAACAGCATCAACAACAATGGTAATGATAGCTGTGAGGCACACTATGATGGTGGCAGCAATGTTGAGACAGCGAGCAGTGGCGCCGTAGTGACGGGCGCCTTCCAGGTCTCCAACTACCTTCCGGTCTCTGGACTAAAAAGACAAGAAAATAATAGAAACGTGTCAGCAGCATCCAGAAAAAACCTCCAGACATTAATATTCCCCACAATCACATTTACAGAGTCAAAGAAAATCTACAAGAAATTGATTTTAATTGTGTGACCCAAAAGGAAATCCTGTCATTATATGTTGTAACAAACATACAAAGAACATGAAAAATAGGTTTCTGAGGAAAATATTAGAAACGTTAACATGAACTCACCTTGATGGAGAAGATGAGAGCTGCCAGTCCCAGGCACAGATCTGAGTCTTAATTCTTCCATTTTCTCTAAATAATCTCACCCTCCTATTATTTTCTTAACTGCTTTATTTATAGATCACACTCTTTAGAAGAATCTTTTTTATTTACGCAAAATTCCCCACCACCCCAACCTAGACCTTCTACTAGGTGTGGATGGAAAAAAGTGGTTTTAGATGAACAGAAAGTAAAATAACTTTATACAAGTAAAACGTGTCTCTGTGTATCAAGGCATGATCTAATTAAATCTTGTACTTTAGCCTTTGTGCGTAAGAAACTTCTACCGTACTCATTAAGTAGCATAAACAGGTTTTGTGTTTCTGCTTAAGTGGGATTCTTAGATTATCAGTTCTGTAAGCTTTTTAGAAAAATAAAAATAAAAACCAGACTTAAATAATTATTAAAACAGCACACATGACTTTGTTTCATAGTCTTTAATTTTGAGTTAAAATACAGTTTCAGTTTGTTCATAAGAAAGTTGTTAGACCGTTTGGTAATAAATCTTCTTGCATGAGCTTCAAGATCAAAATCTGGCAACCAACAAAACAGTATTACTTTGAGACCTTGAGAGCAAAAAAAGTTTGAAATTACATTTGGTTTTTTTTATCGTTTCAAAGATGGGAGTGAAACAGTGATATCTAAAAACAGCATCTCTGAACTCAGAGCAAATTTCAAGTTAGAGTTGGAGACATCACTCACTTTCCATAATTTCTTGAACCATAAAAATTCATATTGTTGTATATATCAAAATAGTTTTGACTTTGTTTTGACATTGAAGTTACAACAACAACGACAATAATGACAATGATAACTGTGATGCACACTATGATGGTGGCAGCAATGTTGAGACGGCGAGCAGTGGCGCCGTAGTGACGGGCGCCTTCCAGGTCTCCAACTACCTTCCGGTCTCTGGACTAAAAAGACAAGAAAATAATAGAAACGTGTCAGCAGCATCCAGAAAAAAAACCTCCAGACATTAATATTCACCACAATCACATTTACAGAGTCAAAGAAAATTTACAAGGAAATTGATTTTAATTGTGTGACCCAAAATAAAATCCTGTCATTATATGTTGTAACAAACATACAAAGAACATGATAAATAAGTTTCTGAGGAAAATATATGAAACGTTAATATGACCTCACCTTGATGGAGAAGATGAGAGCTGCCAGTCCCAGGCACAGTGGGTTGGAGTACAAAAAGCAGAAGAGGGACCAGATGATGTGGTCCTTTGGGGGCTCAGCTTGGAGGACAACAGTCTTGTGACCCCCTGCAGGTGTGGTGGCACGAGGTCCGTGGTACATGTAACCAGGAGGCTCCTGCAATGGAACAGCCTCGGCAGAGAGAGGTGCACTTGGGTAAATAGGATTCATTGTGCTCCCCTTGGCAGCAGTTCCAAGTGTGTGTGTGCTCCAGGACTCCATGGCAGCCTTTGAGGTTTGACTTCCTCCTGACACCAGAGTTTTATGGATTGGAAAAGCACGCACGGGGGGGTTGGGGCATGTGTTAATATTTCACTTTTAGAGGAGGGGTTATATGGTGATGAAAACAGATTGAAAATGAAAATAGCTTGGTTGTGTTATCCTATGACCCCCCCCCCCCCCCTTCCATTGACGTGTTCTCCCTACCATGACAAAGGTGGACAAAGCTGAAGAGGACTTCCTGTAATCCATGGACACCAGTGAAGATCACAAATCATTGAAGAAAAAAGGTTCAGTGCACTGTCTTGTGGGTAGATGACCCAACTTCCAATGTTAAAGTGCCTAAGATAGCACAAGGTTTAACATGAATAACAAACATTGAAACTGCTCAACCCTCATCAAAAAAATAAAAGGTTTTTGGTTGTGTGGAAATTTTAAACTGTTACCCTTTTGTGGTCTCACTGCTTTAAACCATCACATTTTCTGACAGAGTCTCTGTTGTCACAACATGTCTGAAGATGCAATGAGTCAAAATGTATTAGAAGTCAATCCAATTCAGGGCTCCTACCTTTACAAGGGTTGCCAGAGCCTGAAAAAAAAAATCAAGTTTGCATGAAGGGCCTATATCATGCAACTCTTAAGCTTTTTAGAGTAAACTTGTCACAAGAACAGGCAGACGGCTGGATCCAAATGCATCAGGTTTATTAGCTCAGCTAAAAATTCATCAGGGTCAGGCAGGGGTCAATAACAGGCATGGGAGAATCAGAGAAGAAACGGGGGTAGAGCAAACAGAGTCAGAGAAAGGGTCAGGAAACAGAAGATTGGATCCAGATTTAATTTTTTAAAGGGTTTATTTCAAGCAATCAATTAAGAGTAGTACACAAAAACATTACAGTCATCAGTTATACATTCATACAATGACGTATCAAACTCAAGACTATATATAAAATTAAATATTGCTTGAAAGTGAGTGGGAGGAAGTGAATTTATATAATCCCACCCCTGTTCTACCGTAACCATTTTATTACATGGCTTATCATTATACGGTTCATAACTTTTATCAGATATAAAGCTTGGTAAAAAAAGGCAGAGTGCTGGCATCTAGGAAGTGTACACTGGGGTTGCTGGGAGATACAGTGTTTAGAACTCTGGAGATGGTTCCACCTGGTGACCAGAGGGGGAGACAGATATGGCAGGCCATTTTAACATTTAAAAGTGAAGTTTGACTATCCGGATTGAACATTGTAGATATCACCAACGTTTTTCTGACTAGTCGTAATTACATTTTGGATAGCAGGAATTGTAATTCAATATATCTGTAACCTAATTGTGACTAGGCGAAACGACCGATAGAGATATCTTAAATTCAGTTTTGACTAGGCAAAACTGAATTATAGATAGATGCAATGACCTCATTGAAAACGACATTCAACTCGTCACACATCTTAAATGACAATTGCAGATATCTGTAATTCAGTTTTGACAAGGCAGAATGAAAGTTAAAGATATCTCAAACGTCATTATCACCAGTGTAAATATTTGTGCATGACTTTGCTCTATTAAAGATATCCATAAATACGCAATTTCCCTTAATTGGGAAGGGGATCATGTTCTTATTTCTATGAACAGAAGAAGAAGCAGTCATGGCGTTGGCTGTAATAGAAAAAAACACCAGAAAATGGCATGAAATTCAACGAGCCCTCACACAGGGGATTTGTGGAGAGAGAGAACGTCGTTCTATTGAAAACTGTGAAAGTAATCTCGGAAAAATTGAGCATTTGTTATCAGCAGACACAAAGAATGTACTCCAAAGCAGTTTGGCTCAGCTGAAAACTCTAATAGACGCAAATTTGCATGCTGGGGAAGACAGTCGTTTCTCTGTCAGGCGCATTAGTTCAGGTCAGTCTGTCACTGTATTCATGTTTTATCATACGCATTAACATTAAAGGGAAAGTCCGGCCGTTTTGTAACATCTATGGTTTTCAGAGAAACACGTGAATGCTTCACTTTGCGCGGAATGTTTAAACCCAGACAACTACTCTACTTTTTTATGTTTAAGTCCATTTACTAACTTTTTTATATAGAAGAATACATGATCATTTAAGATGGACCATGTTAAATGATCATATATTCTTCTGCCATAAACAGTATAGAAACCATAAAATAACTAGGGCACCATTTACTTGCATTAAGCAACTGTATTGTTATTTTTATAATTAGTATTAATATAATTGTTATATAATGTATTGCCACATTTATATATGTGAATTATAGTATCAGAAAACTGAACATTTGGTTTGTCAGTCGTTTATTTGTGCTTGATGGATAAAACAACGGCGCTGCGCATTTATGGCTATACTAATTAGAAATAATTATTTATGTTTATTAATATGTGCTTATTTGTGCAATCATTAAATGTGTTGCTTTTACATAACTGTTATGTCTACTGGTCACAGCAATAAATATCTGCAATTCCACAAGTCTCTCCGTTTCCAGTGTATCTATTCTATTCATTAACAATATTTCATTTTAGTGCATGTATGAAAATTAGTATGATGATAAATAAAAAATAAATAAAACAGTCCAATGCTGCTTAAATGCTTAAACTTAGTTGACTTTTCTTTTTGTAGGGAGAAGAGGCCGACCAGCCATTGATGTTACCAGAGAACACGTTGAATTTCTGCTGAAGCAAGGCCATACAATTTCAAAAACAGCTGAAATACTGGGATGCTCCTCATCATTTTTGTACAAGAAGTCAAAGTTGTTGGGTATACCTGTTAGAAGTATGCTGTCTGCAATAGATGATGGGGAACTAGAACAACATGTGAGGCAACGTCAGAGCCAATATCCTAATTCTGGAAATGAGGTAAATGAATGTCTTCATCTTTAGGCTGTATTTAAGTCACATTTGTGTGCTATTGTTTTGTGAATATCATGCCAGTTTAGATATTTTGACAAATCTCTTGCAGATGATCAGAGCCCTGTTGCGTGCACAGGGTGTGCTTGTTACACGGTCCAGGGTGTGTGAGGGGCAACGCAAGACACGTTTACCGTGGACCGGGGGTGGTATTTTCTCCTTAGTAGTAATAATAACAATAATAATAATAATTTTCCCCTTGTCAAAGCAACTTTCCAACGAAGCTTGTTTTTTGCTCATTTTGGTTGTTTGGGTTTCATTTTAGCGGGGTGTATCACCTGATGTTTGGTGTTGCAACTTTGACGTGCGTTAAGTGTGACAGGTAACAGAGAGAATCCGGTCACTTTTCAAAATAAAACGTTTTTTTTTTTTCCGAAAAAAAAAAACAATAAAATGGAAATTATTTTTCCTTTCTGTGCGTCCCGGTGCCAAAATTTCCCGTGGCCCTGTACCGCTCCGTGGCCCGGTGCCAAGTGTCCCGCGGCCCGGTGGTTGGGGACCACTGCCTTAGAGGATTCAGAGGTTGTTAACCCATACAATGATGTTCACAGACTTTCACTGCATATTGTTTATCTTCCTGAAATTCAAAAAATACTGGAGCAGTTTAGACAGGCCTGGAACCTCCACCCGTTGCAAACAGAAAATAATCCCACACCATCTCAACTCTGGACAGAGGGCACGCTCAAAAACATTGCAACAGACAGCACAGCTGTCAACAATGTGTTTGGGGAAAATCCCTACAGCGACCAAAACATTGATGCCATCCTAGCGCAGTATGGAATTCAAACACTGCCTACACTTGATGAGGAAGAGCTCCCAGCTGTTAATGTAGAGCCACCTCAACTCATCCTCACTCAGCAACAGCAGACATCTGTACACAATGCAATCCAACACCTTTCAGTCAGACAAAACTCTTGCAGTAGAATACATTTATTTTCACATAAATAATTTACATCTTAGTTGGCATTCACAAACTTTAATTGGCATAAGGCTCCGTACAATTCCATGATATAACTTAAATAAACTTTAGGGTAAAAACCCCGAACGGAGCCCACAGGTGGAAGCCAGGGAGGAGGGTGGGGCGACGAAGCGGCGCTGCGGTAAGAAAGAGAATGAACGGCTGCACACCTGGACTTAAATAGGACGCTGAACAGGTGTGTTAATTACCTACCGCCCTAGGGGGGAAAGAGACTGCCGAGTTTTGGCTGCCTGAAAGGCGAACTCGTTCGCAATTTTCAGTCAGACAAAACTCTGGCAGTAGAATACATTTATTTTCACATAATTAATTTACATCTTAGTTGGCATTCACAAACTTTGATTGGCATGAGGCTCCGTACAATTCCATGAGATAACATCCATAAACTTTAGGGTAAAACCCCCCAAAACCAAAGATCATCAAGAAGAAAGAAGATAGAATGTAAATGTATAATCAGTGTGTCATAAGATGACGTGTGTTTTGGCGGCATTCCATTTTCATTTCATTTCATTTCATTTCATTTCATTTCATTCCATTTCCAAGTAAGACTGCTATGTGTGACCCGGCACCTTTGTCCGTTGGGCCGCCCCCTTCTTTTCATTTCTTTTATCCGAGTTCAGCGCCACGAAGGGGACATACTATCTAATGGATCTGATATGTGTGACCCCGCACCTTTGACCATTGGGCCGCCCCCTTCTTTTTATTTCTTCTATTCGAGTTCAGTGCCACAAAGGGGACACACTATCTAATGGATCTGCTATGTGTGACCCGGCACCTTTGACCGTAGGGCTGCCCCCATTCAAGTACAGCGCCACGAAGAGGACACAATATCTAATGGATCTGCTATGTGTGACCCGGCACCTTTGACCGCTGGGCCGCCCCCATTCGAGTACAGCGCCTCGAAGGGGACACACTATCTAGTGGAACTGCTGTGTGACCCGGCACGTTTGACCATTGGGCCGCCCCCGTTCGAGTACAGCGCCTCGAAGGGGACACACTATCTAATGGATCTGCTATGTGTGACCCGGCACCTTTGACCGTTGGGCCGCCCCCATTCGAGTACAGCGCCTCGAAGGGGACACACTATCTAGTGGAACTGCTATGTGTGACCCGGCACCTTTGACCATTGGGCCGCCCCCGTTCGAGTACAGCGCCTCGAAGGGGACACACTTTCTAGTGGAACTGCTATATGTGACCCGGCACCTTTGACCGTTGGGCCGCTCCCGTTCGTGAAACCACTAGGGGAACATACTATGTGCAAAGAGAGAGAGAGAGAGCCAAACAAAAGAAAAACGAAACAAAACAAAGCAGGGAGCCAACATAAGAATCACTCATACCTGATTTTTTAGAACATAAACCCACATCCGTAAAACCGCCAAGAACAACCTGTATGAAGACACTACCTAACATCCAATCAAAGCTTCCAAAAGCATGCTGAGACATGCTTAAGTACCATCCATTATTCGTAGCTTCCATCAAATACTAAGAACGAGCTTAACGGCTATAAACGTTATTTCATTTGGTATACTATTTAAACGAGCTTAAGTAACATCCATTAATTCAAAGCTTCCAACGACAGGACTACGAACGAGCTTAACTGCCATAATGTTTTCCCATTTGGCATACCATAATACGAGCTCAGAACATCCATTTATTCGAAGTTTTCCATCTAAGTATCAAGAACAACCTCAACGGCCATATGTCCGAAGCTTAATTGGTGTAATTGAGCTTAAGAAACCAAAATTTGAGCTTCATCGCATACTATAATACATTTTGGAACATCCCAAATTTTGAGGCTTCCAACTGGCAATGATTTTCTTTAAACATCTATAATCCAAAAATTTACATTCGTTCTACTGCCAACATATTGATTGATTTAAGTCAGAAGTGTCATGGGAACGCAGGGGAGGTCCACCGCCCCATCACTTTCGTTGCAACACCAGATCAAGGATTGCAGGGGTGTCATCATTCACCAGTAATGGAGAAGCAGGCCAGAGAGCAGGGACTCGCAGGCTCAGGATGCGATGCATAGATAAAATACAAAACCAGTATTAGTCTCAGCAAAGAATATATATATATATATATATATAACCTAGAAACCGATTAGTTTTTACACTGATTGAGATGGAATAACAACGCTTTTAGAGAACAATCTGAGAAAGTTAAATTTAGTAGAAAGTTAAGGAAAGTCCCATTGTGGATTCATCGCACCATAGAAACCATCACAAATTCCAACAGTGAATTGATAGTGAAATACAGAACCTGCACAATATCTTAGCACCAATTGTATATACACCAATTGTAAGAGAAGTAACCTTTGACAGTTCCAGAGGGACGCACCTTCAGAAGGTCATCGAGAATTAGGCGATGGGAAGGGTAACCACAGGCCAAGGAGATTGTAGATGAGGAAGGTCAACGTCCCACGTAGCAATGGATTGCAGCTCGGCTGAAATTTGATCCTCGTATTTGATATTAGTGGTTCTCAAATAGGTGGACCACAAAACACAGACTGTCGAATTTTTAGCCAAGGGCGTCTGGAGATCCATAAGGGATCGTAGGTTATGATAGTGAGACTGAACCTTAAATTTTTAGAGGTGGAGCATAACAACCTCTAAATGTAGATGCATCTGGCCAAGTGTCATCTGCTTAAGCAGGGCAGATAACTAATAAGCTTTAGAGCGTAAATGATGAAGTTTCTACGGTCAGGGTTAATTTGCTTATGGTGTTATTTAAACACCAACCAAGACAACCGATGACACATAAGACTATTATCTCACTCTTTAAAGAGCCTTAATATAATCTCCATGGCTAAACTCTCATAACCACACGATCCCTAAAAACCATTAGAGCCGTGGATTCTGGCGCCCGGACGTACACAAACCACTCTTCATAAATCTTTCTCCCCAAAACCAGAGGGCCCAGCCACAGAAGAACAAGCAGAGGGAGACTGAAGACACGACAGGCATCATCATAACAAAACCACTCCAAGCATTGAGAAGGGCAGCCAAAAACGCAAGACATGAATATCCAGAACAGGAACACGGGGCCCAGGATCAAACTACCCTGAACAAGAACACAAGATGAATGGATGACCATGGGACCAAAGCCACAGCAAAAGCAGGTGGGCCGATCATTGAACAAACAGCCATCAACCAAATAATTAAATAAAGTACACACTGCATAAAAGCGAGAGATGACATAAAGGCAGAGGCATGCACCAATGAACTATCCAGATCCAGAAGAAGAAAATAAATCCGGACGGGCGGAGGACCATACGTCGTAAACAACGCGGTAACCCAGATTAGAAAATGAATTCAAGTCACAGAGATGCAAAAGACCAGGCATACAGAGGAACATTGACCACCGAGAAAATATCAATAACGCGCAAAAAACGAAGGGGAGCCCATAGCCTACACGAGTCCAGTACAGGGCTTGTGATAATACAGTCGATAGCATGAGGACCGCCATGACAGCTGAAAGGTAAACCAATAAACACATCGAGCGCCGAGTGAATGCCGAGAGACGCCACCGGGAGGCATAGAGACAGGACACTGAGAACATCAGTGATAACAGTCATCCCCAGCCACAAATCGCGTCCGGAGAAGGCATGGGCAGCCGAAGTAAGAATAAACCAATCCGGAAGGCGCATGAGGAATCAGGCCACTGACGCCAGAAAATGACTATGAGGCGCCAACAGGACCGAAATAAGTTCCAACAACATGAACACATCCGAGGGCCACCCTCAGTGGCGGCTTGAAAACGAACCATACCGCGAGCAGGCGGAGGCGACGAACGAAGATCGCTGAGTGAATCAAAACAAGCCACAGATGTTGCATAAAAGAGACAAATCATAAGTAAAAATCCACAGAGGAGAGAGGGGTCCAACAGGAACAAACCAAACGCTGGGTAAACCACTAAATGCACAGCAGCCACGACAGAAACACAAAACAAAGAGAGCCACCAAAATAATAAAGCCAGCGTTGAATAAAGACAGGCAAAAGTCACATTCGGCTCCTAAATAACATACAGCAACATATAAAACGCCGAAAGCCACAACTTAGTCAGCCAGCTTGAGAAACCAGTCCAGACGAGGACCACCAGCCTTAAACCACAGGAAAGACCCCACAACCCCTGAAACAATAATAAAAAGAGCCAGGTAAACCACAAAGTCAAAGAACATAGAACTACAATTCCCAGGGTCCTTAGGGGCGTGACGTCACAGACGACCAGGACAATGAGGAAAAAGAAAAGCTTTAGAAAACACAACAGAAAAACACGGGAAAAGACCGCCTGGCCGCTCACCGCAATGATACAAACGGCCACAGCAGAGGAGAAGGCCTGAACGGCTCCCGATCTAACGCCGCTGCCAACCCGAAACACCACAAAACGCCCACCCGCCGCCGCGACGCGAACACGTCGGGCACCGCCACCCGCCCGCTGAATTGCCGCGGAAGGAGAGACAGACGCGGCGAAATGAAAGCCCCCACATCAGAAAAAGTGGGATCACTATCCAAAAAGAAGGGGGGGATACACCAAGATGCCAAAAACAAGGAGATCAGCGGGCATGGAGCACCGGCGACGAAGCGGCGCTGCGGTAAGAAAGAGAATGAACGGCTGCACACCTGGACTTAAATAGGACGCTGAACAGGTGAGTTAATTAACTACTGCCCTAGGGGGAAAAGAGACTGCCGAGTTTTGGCTGCCTGAAAGGCGAACTCGTTCGTAATTTTCTGATCTAAATGTAACCAGGTCAAGCGAGTTAAGTCAATTTAAAATGGGTAGTGCTGGAAGGGGCCACTAAGTGGCGCTGTGGGTTTTTGTTTATACAAAAAGCTGACAGGCCAGGATGTCGTCACAAGTGGCAGGATGTAACAATATGGCAGACTGGCGGTCCTAGTTTGTCACATGCGCGTTGGCAAAGAGGGGTTTGACAGAGTTTGGTGCAGTACCGGCAAAGTCTGCACTGTTGGAGTGAAAACGCTTTAATTAGCTGGCGAACCAAAGAGACGCAGAGCTGCGCGACGGCGTGTTGGGGAAGACTGAAGTAAGCTGCGCTGTTGAAGAGCTCTAGCTAGCAAGGCTAACTGGCGGGGCGTTCTGCAAGGCTACGGAGCTGCGGGACGGCGTGAGTTTTTTTTTTTTTAAATTTCCACCCACATCTGCTAAATTTTAGTTATGGTCCACTGTGTAATTTTCTAATGCGTGTTCTGCACAGAGGGGAGAAAACGTTGTTCAGCTTGCTTGTGGGTGAGGCCGGAAGGAGCCGGTCCTTTTTGCCCCCATTTTTCTGTGAGTTTGAGTATTTTTTGTATTTGTTATGAACATTGTGTTTTGCATGTTACTGTGAACCTGTAAATGATTGGTGGCCTCTATTGTGTTTTATTTTAGAAGAAGGCCACTGCTGTTGTCTTGTTGGGGATTTCCTTTATATTCATTGTATCTTGCATTTTTCTCTTTTATTTCTTCACAACCAAATTAAGCCAAAATTAATGCTGTTCCTTTTCTCTGGCATAGTCGGGAAATAAAATACCCACATTATTTTCGAGCTGTGTGTGTCTAGCCTATTATTCTATACTTGGCCACATAAAGTTAAAATATCAGGCTTGCTGTACTGCTATTCTCTGTTTTTTGCAAACACAGGTATATAGTCCCATTCCAAGTCCGGGGATAAAAGTTAATTGGCTGCATATGTGATCCAGGACTGAAAGACCGCTTTTAAGTTTTATTTTCTGTTAAAATAAGGTGGTATGGGCAGTGCAGCTGATAGAGCTAATGCCAGGTGTGCTAGATTTAGCACACTTTTGGTGCTGTTGGGTTTTTTTTTTGTTGGACCTTTTGTTGACAATATTTGTATGGTTTCTTTCTACTCCCCTTCTGTTATAATTTGTAGAAAAAGTGGAAAAGCATCTTATTAATATGATTGAGATTTAACTTGTTGAACAAAACTCTTAACATATGAAAAATCTTAAACATCTTAAAGTTTGAATGGAATATGAATAAAACGACATGAATTGAAAATGCATGAAAAAGAAAATTCAATATGAATCCTTGGACAAATGGAGAAGGATCCAACTATTTTGAATTGGGATCGAAAAGATGAATAAAAAAAGATGAATAAACTGTTAATGTATGAAAAACAGAGAATGTTTAATGGCTTGGATGAGAATTTTAGATCAACAGTTGAGGAGAGAGGTTTAACTGCCAAAAACACCCTAACTTCAATCCACTAATCGGAACAGAGACTGAGTCGTGATAGGTTACCATGACAACAGTTGAGGTTGACATCCAGCCAGACTTTTTGTTTGACCTTCTCTGTATTCACAGTGTATTCATTAACATGTACATTAACCAACCAAACTGGCTGTTATGAGTGATTACAAACTCACTGAATTCTAAGCCCCAATATGTGTCTCGTAAAATCAAAAGAAAAAATACATTTTCATAACAAATAAGATATTTATATAAACATAGCTTAAAAATAATTTAAAGAAAAAAAACTACACAAGTTTGAGCTAGCTCAAAAAGTTAAATATTGTATAACTGCCAATGAACTGAATTGAACTGTCACTCATGCAAAATGAACAGGATTACTGCTCCTACATTTTTTGTTGAAGTGACTTGCTTCAACCGCATTCTGTTCAAAAACTTTCAAGCAGAAACATAACTCAATTGAAAACTGAATTTCCATTCATACGTTTTTCACACAGTGACATCATGCTAGTTCAAAGGTTGGAGCTTGCAAAATTCCCTCAATCATGGGTTGTTTGAAGGCTTCATAGGAAGAGTGCAGTGGCAGGCGGAGAACAACAATGCAAGTATTTGCTTCTGGGTAGTTTCTGTTGCCCTCATGAAGGAACTGAATTTGTGGACGGTGTGGAAATCCCAGTGGAGGCACTGTTGCAGCTCCAGATGTATACTCCAATACCTTCTCTAGGGTGACTGGACTGCATTCTCCTTCTGTAGCAAGAACGTGGTGAGAAACACGCATGTTGATTTTATGTTTATGGCATAACCCTAGCCCTAACCTTTTGCATGTGTTACTTTGGAGCAATTTGCACGCTGACAGAGGACCACAAAAGCCTCAGTCAGGAACATTTTTGGTTAAATATTACAACCCAATATGAACAAGTTTAAGAGAGCTACCCACGTTCAAACACAGACTTCCCAATGACACTTCAACTATGGCATATATTTTCCTGCCAACCAGCACAACATAAGGACCACTAATCATTGTATTGATGAAGTCTGTTGTTAGAACTTGTACAATAAATAGCATACCTTCAATATCAATTAACCAGTCACGCCAAAAGCAAATTGTCATGTTTTCTCGGTCTCTCCTGTTGCTGCCTTGCGCAAAGAAGTCCACATCAAATAAAGTGCATAGGTCCTTCGCCTGCAGTGGAATCTCTTCACTGACAAACATGTTGTAGAACACTGCCAGATTCTTCCTCAGCTCCTCCAGTAAACCAAGTGTTTTTAACCCCTCAACAAATCTATAAAAACATTTTAAAATGTGTGAATCGTCCTGGGCAAATGACGGTTTCATTATTCAGACAGGTAAGGCACTTACTGGTCCAGGGCAGTCGCCAATCTTCCATTGACGAAGAAGTCTGCAGCTGACTGGACAAGGGAGTCCTTCAGGCTAGACACATGTCTTAAGGCACCTATAATGCTGAGACTGTCTGCTGCCTCTGCAATTGCGCTGCTCGCCTCTCGTACTGTTGTTGCTTCCTGTATCTAAAAAGAAAGACAGAGGGAAAAAAAAGAGTGAGTGGCTTGTAAAGATATCTTCCCTATATAAATTAGATGTTTAAGTGATAAAGCACTCGTGTTCATGAAAATGTTCATGGATATCCTCACAGCTATGGTTCAGCTACAGCCATGAGGCTGAAAGCCAAGTGACGCAGGTAACCTGAACACGTTTGAAGCGATTCATAAATAATAGAAAATAAGGCAGTGTCACTGTACATTCAATGCAGAACAACGTTCTCATGCTTACTTTTATTGACTGTTCCCTAAAAGCATGGTCACCAACTTCATCCACCGTGGCCGGGGGTGTCGGTATCCCACAGATTTGATTGAAAAGTCTTTCGGAAAAAAAATGTGGATCGACTCCTCCATGGACCACACACACAGCCATCATTTTTGCCACCCACATGTACAGTTTAGTCTGCAAAGCTAAAATGAAAGAAATAACAGTAAAATCTTGCTCTGCTGTAATGCTCGTTAATTCAACACCTTAAAATGTTATGATTAATATTAGTGCTACTACAAATAACTTTTTATTGCACACTTCAGAACATGTTTCAAAAGGTGATTCAGTACATTAAAGAAATGAAGAACCATGGAAAAATCCTAACCAAGAGTTAACAAATTAAAGCATAATAACTAAAAAGATGATACAGACAAACACAGGAAACCTGCCCAATACATAAAAAAACAAAAAGAACAAATCAAACAGGAGAAATAAGGGAACAATCATGTTTTACTGATATACATTTCTATACTGGTGCCAGTTGAACATTTGTGCCAGTCCTAAAAATTTGGGTTTCCATACCTTGAGTATCAAGAGACAACTGCCGGTCTTTCTCGTGTCCCTCAAAGATATTTGACTGGTGGACGGTCCTCAACAGCCTTAGGTACTCTCTTGTTGGGCCGCCTTCATCAACTGCCCCTTTACCATTGTCATCTTCATCCACAAACACAACATCCAATTTTGCTTCAGGGTTGAAGAACCTACGCTTCAATGCCTGCAGGCTACAGAGTAAAACATTATCCCTGCACACATTTATTTGGTTGCTTGTTGGACAGACTCTCCCATAAACTTTGCTGACCATTTTTTTCGATATGGTTTGTAGATCAATCCTGCAAACAAAGAAGTTCATGCATTTTATTGTAACCACCTGATTAAATGTAAAATGATATAGAAAATGCAACATCTACATATACTAGAAAAATATAAAATCAACTTAATGAGAAAAACTCACTCATCCACAGGTCCTCCGAGGTGATGTGTTGATACTGGAGACGGATTTTGTGAAACAGACTCATCTTGTTCATCAAGAATAATGATTGGTTCTTGGACAGATGAAGGAGAGAGTGATGGTTCATCATAAAGTGTCAGGATTTCTTGTGGTTGTGAGAACAGACTGAGCGGTGGCTGGGTGGAGGGCTCAGGCAGCAGAGAGCGGGTGGAGGGCTCAGACAGTGATGACTGACCATGAGATGTATTGTGTAGGGCATAAGCTCCATTATGTTGATCTGAGAGAATTTCCTGAAGACAAACATGCAGAATACATGAGCTTGCACAAACAAAAACACATTCAGTTTTCATTTGAGTCAGGTAATAAAAATGCAACCCATTTACCTGTACATCCTTATTTGAAAACCAAACCACATATAGAGTGGAGGATGTCATGACGTCGTAGACGTGGTAGACCCAGTTGCTGAAACCCGGAAGAAAACTCTCGACCAGAAATAGTTTGCAAAGAGGTTTTAATTCTTCCGGGGGGTTTACAGAGTCTCCAAGAGAGCGTAGCTTGAAAAATCCTCGGATGAAGATCTGACGTCCCAGGAGCGCGGCGGACCGTGGAACCTGAGGAGCGTAGCGTGGGGGAGCCGAGGACGGAACCAACTTGAGGTGGAGCAGGACGCTGAGGACGTAGGAGCGACTTGAGGCGAAGCGTGGGCGCCGAGGACGGAGGGACCAGCGTGGAACATGGAGAGGAGCTCAGCCGTGGGAACCAGTGTGACCAGTGGGAGATGAACCTGAAGGTGAGCACAAGGGAGGTAAGTAACGTAACTTGACTTGGTCTAGAAGATACTAAAAGGCCAGACATAAGCACCGGAGTGAGTATAACAGACTGGCACTGGATACTGAGGAGGAGAACCCTTTAGAAGGCAGGCCGGGAGATGAGGAGATGCAGGTCAGCTGGTTCCAATCAGCAGAGCAGGAGCAGCTGGGAGGGGGGAGGTGGCTGACACAGACACCGTGACAGAGGATGCTTTAACGCCATGATCCATTATTGACCCGGAGGAACTACTTTCAACTGATCTTGATAATGCAGCTTCTTGCACCACAAAAATTTCACTGGCAATATCATCTTGTCCCACAAAGTCAAACATCTAAAATGATATGAAACAGTAGAGTTTAACAACCCACTGAACCACTGAGAAGACACTTGATATTTTCTTAAGCTGAACACACATCACCTGGATTGGCTCAGACAAATGAAATTTCTTCATATTGGTGTGTCCATTTGGATATTTAAATTTGATCAACACCCCATCTGAGGGTTCCTCACATGCAGACATTCGCTGAAGTCTTGCCTCAATAGCCTGAAATGTGATCTCTCATTAAAAAATATTAAAAAAAACCTTCCGCTAGTTTATCAAACTAATTTATTATAGACAAACCTTTTGACGTCTTTCCTCACAGACCTGATAAACTAGTTTCTTCAGTTACAGATATGAATGAGATACGTTTGCTGTATACACATTATAAATTTATATCGGTGGTATATAAGTGACAAGTCTATTAGTAATATGTGGACTTACGTGGAACGGCTGTGGAAAGCCACAAATTTACTTATGCATCTCGCAAAAATCAATTTTGCTTACGCTTTACATAATAATTGCGTATAAACTGCACAAGAAATGTGTTAACTGCATAATTTTTAACCAATCAAAAGTTTTGAACAGCTAAAAACTGAATTAAAACTGAATACAGACACCCATCGGAAGAGACCATCGACGGACATCTGTGCAAACTGAAGAATGTCAAATGCAAGAAACACTTATGAATTCCGTATAATCACACATGAATCACGAAGACCGAAATGTCATAAGTGGAAAATGCACAAAATGTACATAGTGGCTGTGTGACCTGGCCTTCAACAAACACTTTACAAAAACCCACACATAAGAAACATCCTATATTTTTTCACCCACTGAAGAAGAGTCCCTGGTCCACAAAATACCATTCAATATCAGCAGGAAATATACACGCTGTTAACAATTTTTAATATGCTTTTTCATTTGTAGCTGAACATAGACATAAAATAATAAAGTGAACCAACATTTTTATGCAAACAGAAGTGTTGTTTATGTGATAGAAATACACCTAAAATCACCTCACCCTCCAAAATGCATCTTTCTGAACATCCAAATAGCCTTGTTTTAATTTTTCTTTATTCTTTTTCCAACAAACATGAATAAAGTGGTAACGTGTCAGATTTGATTATTAATTCTTCCACTTTGTCTAAACCATCTCACCTTCCTATTATTGTCCTAAATGCTTTTTTTTAGATCAGTATTCAGAAGAATCATTTTCTTTAGGCAAAATCCCCCCCACCCTACCTTGACCTCCCACCAACTTTAGATTCATCTTAGAAGTGAAAGTAAAACAAGTTTATATAAGGAAAACGTGTCTCTGCCACTCACAGCACGCCTTGATTAAATCTTGTACTTGGCAAAAGAAACTTGTTCTGCAATCATTCAGTCACATAAACAGGTTTTGTGTTTCTGCTGAAGTGAAACTTAAGTGATTCAGCAGCAAAAAAGAATTGCAAGAACAAAAAAAGTAACAAAAAATATTACAGTAGTTTGAGATTATAAGAGTAAAACAGGTTTAAAGTACATTTCTGTGTTTGATCTTTTCAAAGATGGGAGTGAAACAGTGAAATCTCAAAACAGGATCTGTAATTTCAGAGCAAAATTCAAGTTAGAGTTAAGGACATCACTCATTTTCCATAATTTATTTAACCATACGATGTATATATGTTTTGTACAATTGATGACACTCCACTTACAATAACAACCAAAACAACAATGGTAATGACAACTGCGAGGCACACAACGTAGGTGGCTGCAATGTTGAGACAGCGAGCAGTGGCGTCGTAGTGACGGGCGCCTTCCAGGTCTCCAACTACCTTCCGGTCTCTGGACTAAAAAGACAAGAAAACAATAGAAACGTGTCAGCAGCATCCAGAAAAAACCTCCAGACATTAATATTCCCCACAATCACTTTTACAGAGTCAAAGAAAATCTACAAGAAATTGAATTTAATTGTGTGACCCAAAATAAAATCCTGTCATTATATGTTGTAACAAACATACAAAGAACATGAAAAATAGGTTTCTGAGGAAAATACTTAAACATTAACATGAACTCACCTTGATGGAGAAGATGAGAGCTGCCAGTCCCAGGCACAGTGGGTTGAAGTAAAAACAGCAGAAGAGGGACCAGATGATGTGGTCCTTTGGGGGCTCAGCTTGGAGGACAACAGTGTTGTGACCCCCTGCAGGTGTGCTGGCAGGAGGTCTGTGGTACATGTAACCAGGAGGCTCCTGCAATGGAACATCCTCGGCAGAGAGAGGGGCATTTGGGTAAATAGGATTCATTGTGCTCCCCTTGGCAGCAGTTCCAAGTGAGTGTGTGCTCCAGGACTACATGGCAGCTTTTGAGGTTTGACTTCCTCCTGACACCAGAGTTTTGTGGATTGCACAAGCACACACACGGGGTGGGGTGGGGGTGGGGGGGGTAGCATGGTGCAACTTATTTGGAAATCGTAAAATATTTCAAGTGACTTGTTTTTGTTGGTCAAAAGTTATCCCTGAATTTGAAGGTGTAACATGTCTCCTTCACTACCTTTAAGTTTCTTTTTTGTAATACCTGCAAAAACAACACAACCCTCTAGGGCAGGGGTGGCGAACACAAAAATAGCCGTGTGTAAAATGAGCTACTCTCAAGCTGCTGTCGACGTTCTCCTCAATGTATGTCTGCCAGTCCCTGTTTATTACATTGAAACACGTGAAATCAAGACATCGGCCCATTCTGACCAACACTCGTGTAAAGGAACTTCTCAGAGAGGCTACAACTGGGGGTTAGCCCCGCCTTCAGTCCCTAAGACTAATGGGAAGTGGGGAATCTTGGGTGTAAATCCATGAGTCAGGGGGCTGTGAGTAGAAGTCACGTCCATGCTGTTTGGATATGAGTGTGTTCACAGAAATGAGATCAGAAACTGGAAAGCTGGGGTATGGAGAGCCCTTCAATGCAGCCAGTCTATTATTAAACTAATTAAAAAAGTTATAAAAGCATAATGTTTTATGAAAGTTAAAAATTATTTATGCTACACACATCTGTAATGTATTGTATTTACTGTGTTTGTGAATATGAATTACTTTGACACCAGTGGCCTCTTGCACAAAAGTAGGATAAGGGATTAAGCCAGGATATCTTGGTGATCCTGGCTCAATTGATCCCCAATCCAGTTGCACTAAAGCTGGATAGGGGGCAGGAGGATATGTTATGGTATAAATTACCATGGAGATTTATTCTGTGGAGCTAGCCTGCTCCAGACCAGGCTAAATTCCAGGATCTATTTAATCTCATCCCTAATGTCAGTCAGCAGTCACCACAAATTTCAATTCAATTCAATTCAATTTTCAATTTTATTTGTATAGCCCAAAATCACAACAACAGTCGTCTCGATGGGCTTTGAAAATGGAAACCAATAGTTATTTCACTGTTCACTGTACATTGTTATCACATATAACTAGACCCACTGTCATTATTTGAATGTTTGTGATCATTAATGTCAATCATTTTGGATAAATAATGAGTTTTAGATGATGTTGCTATCATTAGATGTTGTTTCCCTTTCGGCTTCTCCCATCAGGGGTCGCCACAGCGAATGAGTCGCATGGAAAGTTTGGCAATGTTTTACGCCGGATGCCCTTCCTGACGCAACCCTCTCAGAGGGGAACAGGGAGCAGCCCGGATTCCAACCCTGGTTTCACGGAGGCACCGCAAACCAGCACGAGCTAAACCAGCTCCCTTGCTATCATTAGATAATTTACAGTTTCCCATAGACTATAAGGCTATATATAAAATGATAGAATATTAGGGCCACAGAGGGAAATTAAGAAAAGTCATAATATTGTAACCAGTTGTTTTAAAGGAGGACAGTTGTTAAAATGACAGATGTGGGGCATTTCGTGAAAATGGACTTCAGTATGGTTTCATAAACGGAGACATGCTGATGCGCCAGAATATGAAGTATCACATTGTCATAACTATCAAAACTGTAAAAAGAATATGTTGCTTTTCTGCAGAAAGAACCAGCCTCATAAATTTATGACTTCATCCTTTTTCCTCAGTGGGGCCCTAGTACTCTGTCATATAAACAAATACACATTCCATATGAATATGAAAACACAATGTGTAACATTATGTTCCTATATTGAATAAGGACAAAACAAAGCAGGTAAACTACACTCAAGAAACGTTCACTTTGAATGAACATAAAAAAGTATGAAAATGATTTCCAGGTGATTATATAGTTACTTGAACAAAAATGAATCATATTGGTCCTACTTAATGTACTTAGGTTCAAACTAATAAATTTAAGTTGATTCAATCTAAATACTGCAGTTGGACCCAACTTTAAATTAATATTGTTGGTCACTCTCAAAAGAAAAAAGTTGATCCAACTTGAATCACCTCAATTGGTCACACCTAATTAAATTAAGATTATTCGACTTAAATTTGTATGACTACCTAACACAATTTATGTTGATCTAATTTAAATTTTTATTTGTTGCTTTAATTTTATTTATAAATCTGACATTGATAATGTTTTCTAAAGTTACAACCAATGGGTCTGTTAATTTTCACGTCAAAGACATGAATTACACAGCAAAGTCCCACATCACAAGTACAAGAGCTCAAACACCGCGAATTCTGTCTTAAGTATTGGAACATTAACATTATGCCACACAAGGGGGTTGGTCATCATCCTCTCCCAAACTCTAACTCATGGTGCAGAAAAAAAATAAACATAACAGTTTAAATCACTAGTTAAAACAGAGTAAAACAGCTGGACGATAAAACCCATGGACAAAAACTCACACTTAGACCCCAATCTGCCCAGATAGACAAAGAAAATGGTATCCCACAATTCCTTGCGATTTCTAATGTATCCAATTTAATGGTATCATGTTGGAACCGCCACCTTAACGTGGTGGGGGAGTTTGAGAGCTCAGGGTGATCCCAGGAGCTAAACTGTCTGGGGCTTAAGCCCCTGGTAGGGTCTCCCATGGCAGACAGGTTCTGGGTGACGAGCCAGACAAAGAGCGGTTCAGAAACCCCTGATGAAAAGAAACAACAAAGACCCGATTACGTCGCCCGGATTGGCATCACCGGGGCCCCGCTCTGGAGCCAGGCCCAGGGTCGGGGCTCGCAGGCGAGCGCCTGGTGGCCGGGGCTCTTCCCACGGGCCCCGGTCGGGCACAGCCCGAAGGAGCGAGGTGGGACCACTCTCCCATGGGCCCACCACCCGTAGGAGACCTCAAAAGGGGCCGGTGCAATGTGGTTTGGGTGGCAGTCGAGGGCAGGTGCCTCGGCAGCCCAAACCCCGATCATGGAACCTGGCTTTTGGGACATGGAATGTCACCTCTCTGGGAGGGAAGGAGCCTGAGCTGGTGCGAGAGGTTGAGAGATACCGTCTAGATATAGTCGGGCTCACCTCCACACATAGCCTGGGCTCTGAAACTCAGTCCTTAGAGAGGGGTTGGACTCTCTACCACTCTGGAGTTGCCCAAGGTGAGAGGCGGCGGGCTGGCGTGGGCTTACTCGTGAGCCCCCAGCTCAGCCGCCAAGTGTTGGAGTTCACCCCGGTGGACGAGAGGGTCATGTCCCTCCGCCTCCGGGTGGGGGACAGGTCTCTAACTGTGGTTTTGGCTTACGGGCCGATCAGCAGTTCGGAGTACCAGGCCTTCTTGGTGTCTCTCGAAGGGGTACTGGAAAGTGCCCCAATGGGGGACTCCATTGTCTTCCTGGGGGACTTCAATGCCCTGTGGGCAATGACAGTGGCACCTGGAGGGGTGTGATTGGTAGGAACGCCCCCCCTGATCTGAACCCAAGTGGTGTTTTGTTATTGGACTTCTGTGCTCGACATAGTGTGAAGCGGCTGGGATGAGGGTCAGCACCGCTAAATCTGAGGCCATGGTCCTTGACCGGAGAAAAGTAGTTTGCCATCTCTCGGTGGGTGGAGTGTCCTTGCCCCAGGTGGAGGAGTTTAAATACCTTGGGGTCTTGTTCACGAGTGAGGGAAGATCGGAGCGTGAGATTGACAGGCGGATCGGAGCGGCGTTCGTAGTTATGCGGTCGCTCTATTGGTCCGTCGTGGTGAAGAGAGAGCTGAGCCGAAAAGCAAAGCTCTCAATTTACCGGTCGATCTACGTTCCAGTACTCACCTATGGTCATGAGCTATGGGTCATGACCGAAAGAACGAGGTCCCGAATACAAGGGGCTGAAATGAGCTTCCTCCGTAGGGTAGCTGGGCGCTCCCTTAGAGATAGGGTGAGAAGCTCGGTCACCCGCGGAGAGCTCGGAGTAGAACCGCTTCTCCTCCACATCGAAAGGAGCCAGTTGAGGTGGCTCGGGCATCTAGTCCGGATGCCTCCTGAACGCCTCCCTGGAGAGGTGTTCCGGGCATGTCCCACTGGGCGGAGGCCACGGGGAAGACCCAGGACATGCTGGAGAGACTACATTTCTCGGCTGGCCTGGGAATGTCTCGGGGTCCCCCCAGAGGAGCTGGAGGAAGTGGCTGGGGTGAGGGAAGTCTGGGCATCTCTGCTCAGTTTGCTGCCCCCGCGACCCGGTCCCGGATAAGCGGAGGAAGATGGATGGATGGATAGATGGATGTTGGATCAACATGATTGAAATTAGTAACTTTTAAATGGATTATTTTTATGTACAATCGACATGATTCATTCACGTAAGATTTACAAACATAACATTTTCTGGTTGAAATGACAAGTTACATTTTCATAAAAATTAATTGGCTGGTAATTTCCCTTTCTTGAGTGTGCTTTATCACTGTGGCGGTGTTGCCTTTCTTCTTAATCATATCTTTTACTTCCTCGTATGCCTCCACAAGGATTTGTGCTTCAGACTGGGAAAAGTATGCGGCTCTAGTTGCCATGGTAAATCAGTTAATCTGTGATCTGTGGCGGGGTCTATTTGAGTGAGCCGTGAGCGCGCACCTATCCACGATTGGTTTCACCTGGCTTAATTAATCTGTGTCTGCTCATCCTGGCTTGGTCTTTGTGCAACCAATTAAGCCCGGACGCACATGTTTTGGCTTCATTGAGCTCAGCTAAGTCATTTATCCCGGATGTCTTGATTCTACTTTTGTGCAACAGGTCCCAGAAGGATGCTCTGTCCAGAGGTTTGTGTTTTTGTCGGTGTGTCATTGAAAGAGGAATGTTGAGAAACAAAGAATTACCTGTTAAATACTGTTGGATAAATGGTGAAATATTCAGTTTTCACAATTGTAAATCTGACTTCAGAGGACTCAGTGCCTCACCAGCCTTTAACCTCACCGCTTGTCACTGAGTAGTTGTGTGTGTCAGAGATAGGCAGAGAGAGGCAGCTTTATAGTAAACTTGTCACAAGATCCAAATGCAGCAGGTTTATTAGCTCAGCTAAAAGTCTAAATCAGAGTCAGGCAGGCAGGTGTCCATCCACGCACATGAATAAGGTGGTAACATGTCAGATTTGAGTCTTAATTATTCCATTTTCTAAACCATCTCAGCTTCCTATTATTGTCCTAAATGTTTTTTTTTTACATCAGTCTTCAGAAGAATCATTTTTAGGCAAAATCCACCCACCCCCCCACCCCACCTTGACCTCCCACCAAATTTAGATTCATTTGACCCAAAATGAAAACCTGTCATATGTTGTAACAGACATACAAAGAACATAAAAACTAAGTCTCTGAGGAAAATATTTGAAACGTTAACATGAACTCACCTTGATGGAGAAGATGAGGGCTGCCAGTTCCTGGCACAGATTTAAGCCTTAATCATTCAATTTTCTCTAAACCATCTTTGTTACAGGAGAGAAGGTTGAGGCGCAGAGAGAAGGAGAGGCAGGAGGTTCCAGGCAACAGGATATTTAATTAGATCCAAAACGACAAACAAAAACCACTGCTTAAGCAGGCAAAACTAAACTCGAAACTCGAAATGCACTAAAATGAATGAATGAAGAACATAATATGGCCCAGCACAAAAGGAAGGAAATGACAAGACTTAAATACATACAGGACTGACAAAACACAGGTGAACACAATCAGGACAGATGGGGGCCAAAGTAAAACACAAAGCAAAAGTACGTCACAGGAACTTTTCAAAATAAAACAGGAAGTGAACTGAAAACATGTCACAACAAAAAGAGAATCAAAACACAAAGGCAAAGAAACTGAAACCGTAAAATTCTTACCCTAATAATTATTTTCTTAACTGCTTTCTTTTTAGATGACAGTCTTCAGAAGAATCACCACCACAACCTAGACCTTCTACTAAAGGTTTGGATGGAAAAAAATGGTCTTAGATGAACTGAAAGTACAATTTTATTCAAGTAAAATGTGTCTGTGTATTTAGGTATGCCCTAATAAAATCTGAACAAAACCAATGTCATGGCCCAGGGCACTGAGCCCCTGCAGAATTGCTGAGGCAGCTCCAGTCATGGCCAAATGGATCCAGCGAGCGTGGAACAATTCTAAGCTCACCGAGAAGACCAGACTGTGCGTCTAACAAGACTGCATGCTCAGTACTCTCATCTACAGCAGCGAGACGTGGACCACCTACGCAAGGCATACGAATAAGCTCAACACCTTTCACATGAGGTTCTTGCAGCGCCTGCTGCAGATCAAGTGGCAGGACAAGGTCCCAAACACCAAAGTGCTGGTACTAGCCAACATGAGCAGCATGCACGCAGCACTCAGTGAGAGACATCTGAGGTGGCTTGGCCATGTCATGAGAATGAATACAGGCCGCATTAGCAAAGACCTTGTCTATGACAAGCTGGTTAAAGGCTGAAGAACAAAACTGCTTCAAAGATGTCTGCAAGAAGGACATTAACTTTTTGTGGTCTCACTGCTTTAAACTATCACATTTTTTGACAGCTGTCATAATACACACATGTCTGAAGATGCAGTGACTCAAAATGTATTAGTAGTCAATCCAATTCAGGGCTCCTACCTTCCTTTCTGAGGGTTGCCAGAGTCTGGAAAAAATAGCATGTTTGTATAAAGGGCCAATATCATGCTACTCTTAAACTTTTTAGCTTGTCACAAGAACAGGCAGACTGCTGGATCTAAATGTAAGCAGGTATATTAGCTCAGCTAAAAGTCCACAAAGCCAAATCAGTGTCAGGCAGGTAGGAGTCGACAACAGGCAAG
Organism: Oryzias curvinotus; assembly: GCA_023969325.1. Taxonomy (NCBI): domain Eukaryota; kingdom Metazoa; phylum Chordata; class Actinopteri; order Beloniformes; family Adrianichthyidae; genus Oryzias; species Oryzias curvinotus. The sequence continues at coordinate 13,221,421 of CM043711.1, forward strand.
AATTAATCCACGGAGAGATAGGGTTGTCAAAATCCAGACAAGAGTCAGGGCAGGCGGCAGGCAAACAAAGTCAGACATAGGGTCAGGAAAGAAGGCATAGTGTCACAAACGATGCTTCACACTGAGCAAGGCTCAGTACAGTGCTTAGGTATTCTGTGGTTGATTGGGGGAATGGGAGTCAGGCTTGTGGCATCCAGGAAGTGGGGTTGCTGGGAGATGTAGTGGTTAGAACTCTGGAGATAGTTCCTGCTGGTGACCAGAGGGGGAGACAGAGCTCTAACTTCTGACTGAGCCCCTCTCCTGCGAGCGGTTCCAGAAGTGAGGGGCCCTCCGACACCGAGGTTGATCAAGATGTCGGGGCACTGGTCTATCCAGGTGGTATTGGGAAGTCGCTGATCAGGGAGGGGTCAAGGATGTTGTCAACGGCGACCCAAGAGCGTTCCTCTGGGCCATACCCCTCCATGAACATGCTGACGATTCTCCGAAAGAGCCTCAAATTATTGCAACCCCTCCGAGAGTGTGTTTCATTGGGATCAGTTGCATCAGGGGTGCTTCATTGGGTGCACGTGAACGTACCCTGGTCAAAATAGGGTTGAGAATGGGCGTTTCTTGTTGCCTCCATTTCTTTCTATCCATCAGTTTTGTTGTTCCACCCTTAGTTAATTCTTTCTGTTGTGTTTGCTTCTTTTGTTGCACCATGAGTGTGGGAAGGGGAAAGGGTGATGACCCATGTGCCATGTTCAATGTTATGTGTGTTCAAACTAAGTGGGCTTAATGACAGAAATTAGAATGCTCAATCTGCTGCTCTTTCTACCTCTCCCTCTCGTTCGGAGATGTGCGGTATGTGGTGCACAGACAGTTGTCAAGCGTAGCCAGTTGACGGACAGCTCCACACTCGCTTCCCCGCTCCGAGTGATGTACCAGCTGGGTCGTTACATTATTTGAAGGGGGCTAATAGCTCAATAATGAAGGGTTCATCTTTGAGATCTGATAGCATGGATCGGAGCTCAGAGTTAAACACGTATTTCCAAAAAAAATGGAAATATTCACCAATTTTTTATTTTGATAAATTAAAAACGTGCATGTTCTCGCGGGTCACATAAAATGACATGGCAGGCCACATTATGCCCGTTGGCCTTGAGTTAGACACATGTACTGTAATGCAACGGCTCTCCGTCTGCCGGCCAAGAAGCTGCCCAGATGCTGGCATAACAATCAAACGAGTTCTGCCGCAGACAGCGGCTCTTTAAATATCAATGATGCCGTGGCAAAAGAAACTTTATCAGTGCTTTAAAAACCTGTGATCTTATTTACAATAAAGATGTTACTAGAATCATTAAAGTTTATCTCTGGTTGGGGTGTGTAAAAGGTCACAATCATTTCGGGGTAACAAATGAATATTTCATGGGAAAAAATTAACTATTTAGTAGAAAAGAATTATAATTTCATGGGAAGAAATTAGTTTTTTTTTTCTTTTTACCAATGTCAGGTCACAGGCTCCGTACAAACACACATGAATAAAGTGGTAAAGTGTGAGATTTGAGTCTTAATTCTTTCATTTTTTCTTAACCATCTCACTCTTCAATTATTTTCCTAAATGCTTTTTTTTAGATCAGTCTTAAGAAGAATTGCTTTTCTTTAGGCAAAATCCCCCCCACCCCGACCTAGACCTTCCACAAAGATGGAAATACAATTTTAGATGAGCTGAAAGTAAAATAAGTTTATGCAACGAAAACGTTGGCTTTTTGCGTGTCAAGACATGCCTTGACAAAATCTTGTATTTGCCGTAAGAAACGTGTTCTGCAATCATTCAGTCACATAAACACGTTTTGTGTTTCTGCTGAAGTGAAACTTAAGTGATTCAGCTGCAAAAAAGTATTGCAAGAACAAAAGCTAGTAAAAAGCAACAAATAGTATTAGTTTGAGATTATGAGTAAAAAAGGTTTGAAATTATATTTCTGTATCTTATCTCACCCTCCTTTTATTTTCCTGACTGCTTTTTTTTACAGTCTTCAGAAGAAAAAAGTTCTTTGATCAGACTCACGACCCTGTTTGGGCATAAAGGCTAAAGGACAAGATTTTGTCAAATCGATTGCCAGTTCTTTAAGTCTTTTAAAACAAAAAAAATATATACAAAACAGGTTTACATAATTAATAAAACAGCATTTTATTTTTTTCATAAATGGGAGTGAAACAGTTAAATCTCAAAAAAGCATCCCTAATTTCGGATCAAAATTGAACTTATAGTTCCATAATTTCTTGAACTATACAATGTACTTGTGTTGTGTCTATCATAAGCGAAGATTAAATAAGGCTCCAATAACAGTAGCGCTAATAATGAGAATGACAACTGTGATGCACACAACGTAGGTGGCTACAATGTTGAGACAGCGAGCAGTGGCGCCGTAGTGACGGGCGCCTTCCAGGTCTCCAACTACCTTCCGGTCTCTGGACTAAATAGACAAGAAAATAATAGAAACATGTCAGCAGCATCCAGAAAAAACTTCCAGACATTAATATTCCCCACAATCACATTTCCAGAGTCAAAGAAAATCTACAAGGAAATTGATTTTAATTGTGTGATCCAAAATGAAATCCTGTCATTATATGTTGTAACAAACATACAAAGAACATGAAAAATAAGTCTCTGAGTTAAATATTAGAAACGTTAACATGAACTCACCTTGATGGAGAAGATGAGAGCTGCCAGTCCCAGGCACAGTGGGTTGGAGTACAAAAAGCAGAAGAGGGACCAGATGATGTGGTCCTTTGGGGGCTCAGCTAGGAGGACAACAGTCTTGTGACCCCCTGCAGGTGTGGTGGTATGAAGCTGTCCTAGGTACATGTAATCAGGAGTCTCCTGCAATGAAACATCCTCGGTAGTGAAGGAGAAAAATATCTGTTCGCCTTGTAGATATTTTCGTAGATTGGCCAGCCGAAAGGTCCGGTCACTTCCCTCAGTCCATATTTGTTCCCAGCGGAAAAGTTCCAGGGGGGCCATCCGACAGACGGACGTGTCCGACCCCCAACTGTGTCCCCATGGGAGTATAGCACCCGTCCGGAACCTTCTCCACAGGCGTCAGTCTCAACCCTTTGGTCTACACATGTGAATCTGTATTTTAGAGGTTCCCATGCAATGTTAAATTTTATGATCCATTGTCAGGCTGCAGCCAGGTCCCAACTGGCCTTAGGAACATCCAGGTGTCTCTGCAGGGGGGTGAGCTCTGGAGCTTACAGTGAAAAGAGACAGAATGTCCCTTTGAAACTCAAAGGCCGGGAGCCCCCACTTAAAATCTGAAAACAATCTTCACTGAAATAAAGATAAGACAAAAATCCGAATAGAAATAAGACCACAAAAAAATAAATTCCTTCAGTTTTCCCTGTCTTGACCTCACGAAGTGAGATCACACAAAAACATACACTACATCATACAATAACAAAACATTTCAGCAGGTCCAGCTGTGGTAGTAAGCCCTCACATTCTACCATACAAAATCAATTTTAATAAATGAAATTTTTAAACAGGGTGGTTGATTAATGCAATGATATAGGAGCGAAAACTGTCGAAGCTAAACTTTAACCATCTTTGTGTAAGATTCATTTAGTATTCAGACAGGTAAAATTCTCGCTACGACCTCGTGCCCCTTCGGCGGTCATCCCTAAGGATACTCAATGCCCACCAAATCTCAGCTCACTTTGAAGAATACAGATTACATAGAGCAAATTGAGAAAATACAAAAATGCAAATTCGAATTAAAAAATAAAAATGCAAATTCAAGTTATCTAAAAAGTAAAAATATAAAACATAAAGACAATAAAAATAACACTTCCTGTAAGAAAAAGAACACCTAGAATTAAGGGAGAAATGGAGATGTTAGGACAGAACAAAATCACACAGACTGATTTCTTAGCCAAGGCAGTGAAAAGGGATCACTGACGGGTAACAGCACATATTGTCCATGCGCCCGAACCTTCTCTCCCAGAGCCTGCTCTATGAGGCGTGTCATAAGTGTCCTAAGGCAGGGAATACAATAACAACCACATAGAGTTAGAATGGCTGAAAAAAGTGCTACTGCAACAAGAATGGAGGAGATTAAAGTTTTCCATGGACCAAACACTTTCAGCCAGTCATCCCACATCGAGGTATCCACACCTGAATGGTCCTTCATTTTGTTGTTCAATGTGCGCATACCTTCAATCGCCATGGTTAACTTACTATCAGCCTGCGTATTGTTTGGGATAAAAGAACAACACTGATCACCAAAAACACCACAAACACCAGATTTTTCTGCCAATAGCATATCTAATGCGATTCTGTTTTGGAATGCCATTAAGGATGTGGCCTTCAACTGTTCAATTCAATTCAATTTTATTTGTATAGCCCAAAATCACAACAACAGTCGTCTTGATGGGCTTTGAAGTAAAACATGAACTCAAAAGGATCATGAATACAAAGAGTCAATAGGAAAATACTAAAATAAACTCACAAACTGACTAAGCTATACTGGTATCCCTGCCCTTAGACCCCCCTTCGCGGTAAGGAAAAACTCCTAAAAAAATGGGTCTGAATACTAGACTTTGATGGTCTAGTCATTACAGGTGATTTTAATGTTCATGTTGATAATGTCAATGACAGAAATGCAAAAGAGCTCAATGCTGTCCTTGAAACCTTTGGTCTAATTCAGCATGTGAGTTGCCCCACCCACAGCAGAGGGCACACTCTGGACCTGCTCATCACAAGGGGGGTTATTATTTACAACGTCAGTGTGGTTCATGTCGCCCTCTCTGATCATTTCTGTGTATTCTTTGACCTGTCTGTTGCTCCCAAACCACCGCCTGGCCCTGCAGTTGTCCAAAGGAGACAAATAAATGAGAGCACTAGGGCACAGTTTGTAGAAATGATAAACCCTGAAAACGCCTCTGGTGCCAATGTTGATGAAATGCTGAATTCTGTTACTTCTAGCATCTTGAATGTTCTGGATGCCATTGCCCCTATGAAGGTTAATTTGAGAAAACATAGACAGAAAGCTCCCTGGAGGAACAATGATCTAGTCAGGGCACAGAAACAACAGTGCCGCAGAGCAGAGCGAAAGTGGCGCAAGTCAAAACTCCAGGTTCATTATGGAATGTATAAGGCGGAGTTGTACGCGTACAACCAGATCTTATGCAGAACAAGGGAAAGGTACTTCTCTGAAATAATTGGAAGTTGCAGCAGCAACTCTCGTATCCTGTTCACAACAGTTAACAGATTAACTAACCCTCCAACCCAGCTACCAATAGAACTGGTTTGTACACCTAAATGTAATGAGATTGCTGTATTTTTTAATGACAAGGTTCAGGGCATTAAAAAAGCCATCAACTCCACAGCACATATAACTATCCAACGGCCACCTACTCACTCTAAGCTGATTCACTGTCACTGTACCTGTCACTGACCAAACTGTCCAAGAGACCATCACCTCGTCTACATGAGCTCGTCTATATGCTGCCTTTATGTGTTCCCACTAGATTTCTAAAGTCTGTCTTGAACAGTGTGTTGCCATCAATTACTCAAAAAGTTAACATGTCTCTTCAATCTGGAATATTTCCAGAGGCCTTAAAAACTGCAGTCATTAAACCCCTCCTGAAGAAGAGCGGTCTTGATCCCACTGTACTGAATAATTACAGACCTATCTCTAATCTGCCATTTTTAGGAAAAGTTCTTGAAAAAGTTGTCTACCAACAGCTCACTGACTTCTCTTATTAAACAATTCATTTGATGTTTTCCAGTCAGGTTTTAGACCCCATCATAGCACAGAAACTGCTCTTATCAAGGTAACCAATGACATCCGCCTGAACACTGATGATGGAAAAGTCTCTGTCTTAATCTTGCTAGACCTGAGCACTGCCTTTGATACTGTTGATCATGGGATCCTTTTGCACAGACTCCAAGACTGGGTTGGCATCTCTGGATCTGCCCTAAGTTGGTTCAAGTCTTATCTAGAAGACAGGAAATACTTTGTTGAAATTGGGAGTTGTGTCTCAGACTACATGGGCTTGAATTGTGGTGTGCCCCAGGGATCGATCCTGGGACCCCTTCTGTTCAATCTCTACATGCTGCCACTAGGGCAGTTAATATGCAATAATAACGTATCTTATCACAACTATGCAGATGATACTCAGATCTATGTGTCACTGACGACAGGTGAATATGGGCCGGTGGATTCACTCAGCCACTGCCTCCAACAGATCAGTGCGTGGATGCAGAACAACTTTCTCCAGCTAAACTCAGACAAGACCGAAGTTATTGTTTTTGGAGGTTAAACGAGCTGTAAAACAGCTTCAGTGCATCCAGAATGCTGCTGCTCGAGTCCTGACCAAAACCAGGAAGTATGATCACATTAGTCCTGTGCTCAGGTCTCTGCACTGGCTCCCTGTACCTCAAAGAATAGACTTCAAAGCAGCTCTGCTTGTGTACAATTCTCTCCATGGCCACGCACCAAAGTACATCTCTGACATGTTAGTGCCATATGAACCATCTCGCACTCTGAGGACCTCAGGGTCCGGTCTCCTGTTGATTCCCAGAGTCAGAACTAATCAAGGGGAATCAGCGTTTCAATATTCTGCAGCTAAAATCTGGAACAGCCTCCCTGAAGTCGTAAGACAGGCCTCTTCTGTGTTCATGTTCAAATCTAGACTTAAAACATTTCTGTTTAGCCGTGTATATGACTGAAAGGTCCTATCTGCACTTTTCTTTCCTTCCTTTCTTTTTAAATCATTTTTTTTCTTTTCTTTTTAAAGTACATTTTATGTTGATTATTTCTATGATGTATTGGGATTTTAATGCATTTTTCTGTTTTGTGAAGCACCTTGAATTACTTTGTGTACGAATTGTGCTATACAAATAAACTTGCCTTGCCTTGCCTTGCCTATTCAGCTAAAATCTCTTAATCACTGAACAACTGATCTTGTGAGATGGCAGAGCAAGTAAGTCTTTAAACCCAATTCAGTAAGCAGTTTTTGTTTATATTGGTTACTGTGGTTTCATTTCCTATTAGTATGCCAGCTTTGCTATGAACTTATTTTAATTATCATGAATTTCTATCAATATTTTTTCTCATTCTTTTGTCCAGTGTTGATTCTCATTTTGTTTTTTGTCAATAGTACATTCTCAGACAAGAAATTATTTTAAGACTGATCAGTAAATTAGAGTCTGGACTTTCACAACCCCTGGACTTGGACTTTCTGCTGTTCACTTGTAGGCAAGAACTGTACCTCTGGGAAGCACTGTCCAGACATGTGAATATCCAGCCAGAGATTGTCCAAGCTTTACAAGAGTTTCTCAGACTGGTGTTGGACCACATTGATCGTAATAATGTGGCACTGACCACAGTTGAAACTGTAAGCGGAGCAAGGGGGCGCCCCATGTATGTGGTGGAAAAGGAGAGACTGGTTGAACTTATTGCATTAAATCTTCCAGTGAATAGCATAGCAAAATTACAGGGGATTTGAACCAGAACTGTCCATCGACGAATGACTGAATTTGGCCTGTCGGTCAAACAGACTTATAGTAATCTTACAGATGAAGAGCTGGATGATTCCATCCGGCTCATAAAAACTGAAATTCCGACAGCAGGCTATCAGATGGTGAAAGGAAAGCTGAGGTCAATGGGTATCAATGTGCAGTGGAGAAGACTTGCAGCATCAATGCATCGTGTGGACTCGCTTGGTATTCTTTCCTGAATGACTGGACTTGGCTGTGTTGTGCGGAGAACCTATTCAGTCAGAGGACCCCTTTCACTGTGGCATGTGGACACTAACCACATGTTGATAAGGTTTGTATGCTTGTTTTTGGTTTTTTTGGAGGGGGGGGGTAGTCAAATGATGAGTTATCTTAATTATAAATGTTACCATAAAAATGCTTTTCTTAATGCCACCAGGTACAACATTGTCCTTTTTGGTGGAGTTGATGGCTACTCCAGAAAGGTAACAAGCTTTGCAGTTTTCTGCTTTACATTTAGACTGGTTTACCATACTTTTCTTATTGTTATGTAGGTGATGTGTTTGGAGGCCGCCACCAATAACCGTGCATCAACAGCTTTTGCAGCATTCAAAAAAGCAACAGAGGTCCATGGCATACCCTCAAGGCATGGTTACAAATCTTTCTGATATGCAGACCTAAACCTTTTATCACAGATTATGTAAAGTCAGTTTGGAAATTGACTTTAAATATAGAAAGCTGGGTTCTGATCCAATGATTTTTTTTAAAAGTTCTTCGTTATTCATTTGTGACATAGGGTGAGAGGTGATCAGGGAGTAGAGAATGTGGACATAGCTAGATATATGTTCACCATCTGTGGAACTGATCGCGGGAGTTTCCTTTCAGGAAAAGCGTCCACAATCAACGGTTTGATTTGATTAATATTTTCTTTGAACACATTTGTTTTTACACACTGCCATTAACTCAATTGAAAAATAATTTAAACTTTTCATGTCTCCAAGTCCTTGACATTACATGGCTTAAGTTGTGTGCTCTTAGAATCGAGCGCTTGTGGCGTGATGTCAGAGCATGTGTAACATCAAAATATTACAATGAACTTCACCTGCTGGAGATGGACCACCTACTTGATGTATCCTCCTGTGGTAAGGCAATATTGTGATGTTTGTGGAGAGGAAAAAAAAAAACTTTAATTACCATTCAGAGTTAAGTTAAATGTTAATCTGCCAAAAAATACTTCAATTAATAAATAACAGTTGTACAGGACATTTTTAAAAGGTAATTTTAAAAAGTCAAATGCATTAATTTATTAACTTGTTTTATTTCTTTAACCTATTTGTAAACATTTCTTTACAGAAGATTTGTTTGCAGTCCACCTGACATTCCTTCACAAACTCCAAAATGACTTGGATGCTTTTGTGGAAGGTTGGAACTGCCATCCACTCAGAACTGAAGGACACAAAACCACTGAGCAGTTGTGGCAAACTGGAATGATGCTCCATCCCACCAATGAACCAGAGAATCTTCAGGTTTCCATTTCAAAATAGGTTAAAGGAAACTGTGCCAGTTTAAAAAAGGCAAAAACTGTTAGGGTGGGGGGGAGTGGAAAAACAAAATAAAACAATCCACTGATCTTACTTTCAGGACATTCAGGAGCCAGACCTTGATTGGGATGTTGCGAGTGATTTTGGAGATGTGCAGGGAGCTGTGGTGGTCCCTGAATTTGACTGTCCCATAACAGAAGATCAGCTGGTGTAATGTCAGAATTTTATTGATGACAACAGAGATCTGGACAACAGAAGCCTGTTCTTAATCGTTCGTGAACATCTGGCTACTTTATTAACTGTATAACTGTTATAAGTTGGTACTTTGTAACTACTGTTTGAAAAGCTGTCAATAAAGGATTATATATTTCTATACCAACTTGCCAAGTTATATTTCAGAAAAACAACATCAACAGCTAAACAATATTATTTTTAACATAAAAATGTTTTCTGTCAGATCATATATTTTTTTTAAACTTCAGGGTTGCTGAAATCACACCTTCAGCTGCAAGCAATGATGAGTTGTAACATCTAATACCTGCTAAATTCATAGCCAAATTCAAGAGCAGTGTTTAGGTTTCTTTCAAAGTCCCTATAGGTTCCTAAGTGACATACAGGAAATGTCACACTAACACCACGAGCATTGACCACTGGGTAACAAATCCCATGTTCCCCATAATGGGAGTAGCAGTCATGTTCAAAATTAACAGTGATTTTAAACATACTTCGTTGACACTGGATGAGTGGAATGTGAGCATGTCCTGTGACCCATTGAAAGAAATGCTGGAGCGAAAGCCTTTTGTTTCCCACCCCAGTCGTTTCTTGTGTAGCGGCACTTGCAGGAAGCTTGTCTTCATGGTCTGTATCTAGTTTAAGGGAAAAAAAGGTGTCATTTTTCCACTATTACCCTTCATCCTGGTAGCAGTGCTGTCCTAGGCACTTTACCGTTGGGAGTTGGGTCATCTAGATTCACTAGACAGTGCTCTGAACCTTTTTTTTTTCAATTTTTTGTGATCTTCACGGGTTCAATGGATTACATGAAATTTTTCCACCTTTATCCACCTTTGTCATGATAGGGAGAACATGTCAAAGTAAGGGTGGGGTCATCCAAGATAGCACAAGGGTTAAATGAACATACAAAAATTGCATTTGCCCTCAACACCGTCAGTGTTAAGAGGAAACAAATGAATTGGTTAGTTCAAAAGGGGCCCAAGTCCACAATTTTTCAAAATAGAGATATTATACGTCGCGCAAAAAAAATCCCAAGTCCGTTGTAATGTATTGACTATGTATGGCATTTGAAATGCATTAAGTGCAAAATTCCTGGACTTGGGCCTAACCTAGGTTTAGCTTTATCCCATAAATGGCAGCACTAGTTACCCAATATGACAGCGCCCCTGTTTCATTCAAGGGCCCAAGTCCAGAGACTTTAGTTTGCTAGTCCTCTGAAATTCTAAAAGTGAGGTGCTTCATATGATAGCATTTGCAAGCTATGAACTGCTGCCCCTTTTGAACTAACCGATTCAAATGTACAAACATGAAATTTGTGTAAAACCTTTATACATAGACTTTAATGTGTAATGCAGCAGTTGGAGCAATTGCAAAATCTACAGTGCCGTGAAAAAGTAACATCTTACCTTTGTCTTCCAGATTCTGCAGAAAGTCTTGCAAAAGTTGAGAACATGTAGTTCTTTCTGCTGTCTGACAGATCCCTCCTCACTCAAGTTTGGGGAAAGGGCTCCAACTATAAAGTCTGCATCAACCTGGAACACATTTGTGCCACGTGATAAAATCAAAATTGGGAAAACTATGTGGGTGCAGTCAGTACAATAAACAGGCAAATGAGAAAGCATGGTGGTAGCTTCAGAACAATCACGTGGATCATAGTTTAGTAAATTTGTGCAGTAGGTCTGCTTATACTCTAATATTACTGACTGACTGTGCATCATAGCTTTAAACACCTCAAAAATCAAATGACAAATTGTTTGAGGCTTACATATTTTTATGTTATTATTATATGAATATTACTTATTTGTCATAATTCTGCTACAACATTTTACTTGCCTTGACCACATTTTTTAAATTCGTGAAAAAACTGACATAAACACAAACAGGTTCCAATAAAGAAGGGCAGCATTTGTTCTAAAAATTTCTTACATTTTTAATGTGGCCAGGGACAAAAGGCTCTTGACACAGTTGTTTGTGTTCTGCCAAAAAGTCAGTCAGTCCATACAGTTTGAAGCCTTCCCGCAGCTGGGTCAGGATTGGGATCAACCTCACCACTGAATGCAAACTGATGGCTCTAATCAGAAGTGAGACAAAAATACGCAAATTAATCAGAATAAAACTGTTATCACTGAAGTGTGAGAAATAGCTGCTTTTATAGGGAACATACGCTGTGATGGAATTTCTCTTCTCAACTGTTATTGGTCCTTGGTATCCACATGGCACAATGGCATCTGTTAATTCCAGCAGCTTTTCATCATCTGAAGTTTGTACCTCAAATGGTAAATGTATCATTAATACTGGCTTACAACATAAAGTAAAAACATGGCAAAATATACACTGTAGAACATGTTATCACAAATTGTGATACATTATTCATGACCTTATGGCATATTGGTAGCAGTGACGTGCGGTGAGGTTGATGGCTGGTGAGGCACAAACTCCTCTGGAGTCAGATTTACAATTTTAATAACTGAATATTTCAGCTTTCATCAAGCAGCTAGATATAACAAGAACATATTTGTCCTACAGAGAATATTTCTTTCATGGATATGGATAGAAAACTCCTCTTATGTGTAAATTATTCACATGTACTGTAAACAAGTTAACGTATACAGATGTGTTCAGCACACATTTCATTTTGACCCTCAGTAACTATTTCTGATATTTTTCCAATTTCAAATTCTGGTGCTTTGATCAGTTATGAAATGTGGTCTGTGAAAATTATAAAAATAATTATTTTAGACCTAATCTTTTTTTTTAACTTGTCCTGTCCAACAGCTGGGCAAACAGATGAGAGCTGAAGGCCTCTTGTGTTGGACATATTTTACTTTAACAACAGGGGTTATGAATCTTCTGACAAACCAGAGGTATGTCTGAGTAAACCCCTATTGGAGTCCAGGCCAAACTTTATTTATTTTAATCATATTTGAAAATCTTTGGACCGGAAAAGGAAAGGAGGGAAGAAGAGAGAAGGATGTTAGAGACCTTGACCAAGACCATGTTTGGCCTCACTTTTGGAGTCCATGCGTTAATCCTTCTCCACTCAAAGCTCTATGATCTGTTGGAAAGTCGTCCTAATTTTCCTTTAGTTTAACAAGTGTCTCCCTCTCAATGGAAAAACACGTCCTTATTAAAGGTAAGATCTTAAGCCTGAGCCTGAATCAGAACCCGACACGGCCCAAAATTCGGGTCGGGGACTAAAATGACAGTCATTACGTTCGGGTCGGTTCGGGCCGGGCTTCTCTCTCGCTGACTTTTTTAATAAATATATTGTAATGGCTGCAAAGAAGCTCCTTAGGCGGGCAGTTGTCAAACAGCTCTTTATTAATCCTGTATGTCAGAACGGTTACCACACGAACCGAAAGGCACAGCCAGCTTCTTCTTACTCAGATGGAGAACGTTCACCGAACCCACACACACACAGGTAGACCCTGCCCCCTCTATCCCACCAGCCACCAGCCCACCGTTGATTGACATACACTGTGGTCCAGCAACTGGCAGAAAGAGGGGGGCGCCGGCCAGTCGCAGCTCTGTCCAAACTCTCGTTCGTCACAATATATTTATAAATAATGTTTATAAAACAAGCGCAGACGCAGAGCCAGGGCACGCTGTGTGTGCACGTGTCGTGAATGTAATCTGTCTTCCGCAAGCCCGCATCTATTTTGTTTAGGTATCCCCGATTTGGTGCAGCAAGAAGTCAAGGATAAACTAAAGACAGGGGAACTGAAAAGGTAAACACGCACGGCTCGGCTGCAGTATTTCTCCACGTAATGAAGCAAGTGTGCATCAAGATCTCTCTTTCACTCTCTCTGTCTGGCCTCTTATTCTGTGTTCCAGCGTTGTTTCATTGTGCAAATGCGTTTATCATGATCATAAAAATATGTAAATTATTTTAACTTTACGAAATCTTGCGTTTTTTCCTGCCAAAAATAATATGGGATAAATTGAAATTTCAGGTTTGCTTCGAGCTCGGGCCTGCAAATCAAGTTAATTGGTCGGGCTCGGGCTGGGTTCGGCTTTAATGCCTGCGGGTTGGGTCGGGTCGGGCTGGATTTTTTAGGCCCGATCTTACCTCTAGTCCTTACTCTGTTTCCACTGCAACAGTGTAGCTACAAAGTAGCTGTCAGCTCACCCCTGCCCCCTTCAGGTTTAGGCTCGCCTCATCTGAAGCCTTTTCTGTGTGCATATAGAAGGCTTTGACCGCACGTGTCTGTTCTGCAGTCAGCGCTTCTAAACGTAACACAAGTTTCTGCTCCGTATTTGATTGCTCAACATACAATTTCTGCTATTTTAACCTCAGAAACTGTGGAAAACGTATTGAGTTGACTGAAAATGGATCTTGAACACAGATCAGTGGAAAATAATATTTACCTAATTTTTTTTTTTTTCTATTTTATCCCAATCATGACAGCTGGGGCTGTGCCTCACTTGCTTTATCTTATCGCACGTCACTGATTGGTAGCTAATATGAAAATATAACACAGAACTAATAATTTCCAATACTGCTTAAGCAGTGAGGGGGACAAACAGTTCTACCATCTGGATAGAATGAAAAACACTGGTGAGAGTGTTGAGAGGAGGACAGAGATGCATCTACATATCTAAGTAACAAAAAGTTGTTTGATTGTGAGATATTAATTTTTGTGAAACATTAGCAATCAGCTGTAAATATGAGCAGAACTATTATGATAACTATTGTCTGTTTATGGCAGAGATGAAACGCCATTCCGGTACCTCGGCTTTCAGATTGATCAAGTACTGAGCTGTAACCTCATCTGGTGGAGCATTAAACTCCATCTCCCCATGGCACAAGAAATTGTAGCACCGTGTTTTAAGGAAGTTTGGTGCAGGACCTCCTTGGGCCAAACTTGTAGCCAAGACCTCCCCACAGGTCCTATTATGCAACAAAATCACAAACTGTATTAAACAACGTATACATTGATTAACTTTATTATAGGCTTTCTTGGAACATACTTGAAAGTCTGGTCTTGGTAGTCCAAGATACTATATTTGGGGATTTTGCCTTTTTCTCCATCTCCTTCAAAGTACTGTGCTTCAATTTCACGCACCATTTCTGTGCAAAGAAAAGACAGTTACATGTAATCTAGCACTTGAATGAGAAATTGTCTGTATTGCTACTTCTTGATTTGAGGTGTGAGAACTGAAAAACAAACCAGTAAGGAGCTCTTTTCGTAGAGCACCTTCATCTATTCCATGTTCACCAATGAACGAAACACGGAGAAGATTCTTTGGCGAGGCTTTTTTTTGTCTTATCCACTGCTTCATCCCCCTTTGAAACAGGTCTTCCCTCGTTACCGAGATGTTAAATGTCATGGAAGCATCCACCCTCTTTTTAAGTGTGACGAGGATGTCTGATGCACTAAAACAGCCAAATAAAACCACTTTTTATAACATGGGTTCAATTAAACATCACAGATGGAGATGGATGTCCATCATTTTCTCCACATGTAACAAAGTTAATTCCACTGCATACCTGCTATAATGTCCATGCATGTCTTTGCAAACTTCAACCTCTTCTGTGATGTTACTGTAAGAAAAAGTGAGACAAAAGAAAAAGGGTCACAACTTGTTTTATTTAAATAAAAAACATTTTTCCCATATGAGGAAAATCCCTTTTGTTACCTCTCCCCACAAACACTTGGTTGTGCACAGATATCCTCCTTGGTAAAAGGTTGACAACACAGTGGACAAGCAACCTATGAAAATAATGAGTCGAAGTTATAATCACTTAGTAGTTAATTGTTGCACTTGTAGCACTTATGTCAGTGGGATCTGTAACGGTTGTTTGTATAAAACATATTCAACACTACTTACTAATCAAGCTTCCTTGTAATTTAGCTTGTACCATACAAACTTTTGTGAAGGACAAATGTAAATTTTTTGTGTGTATTTTATCCATCTGGCAGAGAAAACCCAAAGAGTGGGAGACAAGCATAATTTGAGGTGCTAAAGAAAATATAGGAAAGCATTTGCAATATCAACTGTGACATCAATTTTGCAAAAATCAAAAGAAATGAACAATTCTAGGATTCACGAAATGAACAATTATAATTATATTAAAAAAATATATTAACTCACCACATCATCATCCTCATCAATACTGGTGTCTTCTGCAGGTACTGTCTGTACAAATTAACATAAGATAGTGGAATAAGACAAAAAGCATTGGACAGTGTCTTAACTTGAATCTATATAAGTGGAGATATTTACACGCCTAATGATCCTAGATGATGTATTAGAGAAGGTTCTGCCAAAGCAGCTTGGATTGAATACAATTCAAAAGTAAGAAATATATGGTTTTACATGAAGGTAGACGCCTTCCTTGTTGACTTAATGGTCACTGGGCCTAATTTCCAGGGTTAAGTATTTTGGCCAGGTTTAACAAGAGGAGGAAGGGGCTATTTGCTGACCCATTACAGAGAACATATCTATTAGCTGGTCCAAAAACCTTTTGGTGTTTCACAGAAGAACTAGAGGAAGGTATGGGTAAAAAGACATGGAAATCTCCGCTAAGAATGCTGCTCCATTGACTTGAAGTGGGATAACTAGAACATAGGACATGTTCGTAGTGATACAAACAAACATCAAAAGAAAGGCTTGATTTCAGATTGTATATTTTACTATCAAAGCCATACCTCATTAATGCTGCACTCCTTGACATGCAGCCCCAGGAGCTGCAGTGGCACATAGCTTTGACATGAGAGACACCGTGCTTTTGGCATTGCCTGGAACTCTGGAGTAGACATGGGCAGCGGAGTGGTGTCAAGAGTGTGCTGGATAGGCATAATATACAGCCAAGACTTTCCTGTCTTGGTAATGCTGGTCCCACTGTATCCCTCATCGTCAGGTGGCATGAGGATAAGTTTCCGTTGGCCTAATCCTCCTGTTTCCATCAACATTAAAAATCATCAGCTCTTTGTTCAGAGAAAAATTCTCAAACATACCTTCATTAGTACTTAAATCAATTCAAACTGAGATACATTTAAAAAGAGACAACAAAGTGTTACCCATGGCTTTGTAAAGCATCCATGCCCCTTCGAGTTCACTCATTTTGGGGTACACCTCACACAGAATGTCTGTGATCTGTGGGTGCCAGTAGTAAACATTTAAATCAAACATTTTTCCCCCCATTTTTCCCCCCATGTCAAAGACATTGGTTGTGATGGTCTTTCTGATGTCTTAGGCCTGGAGTCCCTAGCTGCCTGTGCGGACTGCCCCTCAACTTAATGAATAAGACATTGAGCATTAACATCATCAACTCAGTAATACAAAAGTCTTGCTGTTAAGTTAATCAGGGATGTTTCTCATCAACAGCTCACCTACAGTCGCATTAATCATTGGTATAAAAAACTGTCAATTGCTTTTGATACTTACTTGATGGTGGATTATTTAAGGATCTTCTAAGCATTTGTAGCAAACTAATTGCAGCGCTGCGCAAGTCATCCTAAAGAAATTCAGTGAAATGAATAAATGCACTAGCAGACAACAGTGACTGAAATGTTGATCTATTTTCCTTCATTACGGTTATGAGCTTTACCTCTTTTGGGTCTGTCATTTCTGGGAAGATTATATAAGCAGAAATTAAAAGTTAAGTAAGTCACCTATAACTAACGAGCATGTAACAAGCATATAACTGTATAAACATACAAAAAGGGCAAAAATTATAAACAATGAAATAGGGCTGCGCGATATGGCCTAAAAATAAAAAAATCTCCGATTTAATTTTTTTAAATTCGATTTCCACCCTCCCACCCCACCCCCCTACTTAAGGAGAGTAATAAGTACAAACGGCAGACAACTTAAAGAAAAATTTGCTTTTATTTAATCAAACGCAAGACAAAAGTATCCCCCATTTCTGGGATGAATTATAAATAAATGAACACACTACTGGAATCAAAGATTTTTCTTCTTGCTCACATTTGAACTTGTGTTGTTTATAGCTTTAAATATGAATCTGCCCGTGTTCCTGGCAATAATTCAACCATTTTTCGTGAGATCAAACTGAAAACGAGCAGATATGCAGCATCACAGGGCGGCAAGGAGAAGCAGACGTCTCAGAAGATCCTCTGGATTCCCTGACCAGACATGAACAACCTGTGAGTTAAATTTAAAGTTTTTTTATTAGTTAAACTTAAGCATTTGTTACTAATTGTGCTCAAGGTTACACAGTCTGCTGGGTAAGAGTTTAACATTCTTTTTCAACACTGGATTATGAGTTGTGTAGTCTAACTACATGAAACACTTGTGAGTTCAAAGTTTAGTATTTTTTATTCAGAGTCAAACCACATCACTTGTTTTAAAAAAATATATATTAATTTTTAAATATTTATATAAAAATCCAAAAACCCAGCCAAAAAAACCCCACAAGATTTTCCAGCATTAATAAATACTTCATAAACTAAATGTAAGACATCAGAATAAAATGAAACATTAAAAAAAATCAGATTTAAATTTCTCAATGAAATAATTATTGTTCCATTTTACAGGGTCTTCCACGTGTTACGGCTAGTAACTGAGGAACCCAAATGCAGGAAAGACTCGAAAACCAAGTATTGAGTAGTCAAAGATTTACTCGAAAAACTCGAGGAAACAACCATCAGTGACACTGAACAAACAGGACACTGCGACACAGAAACCACAGGGACAGGAACCTAAATACACAAACACAAATTACAAACAGACAACAGCTGAGATCCAGGTGAGTGCACAGGAGGAGGAGGGAGGAGGGTGCAGCTGCCGGCTGTAATCATGACATAACCCCCCTCACAAAGTCCGGCTCCCAGACGGACCCCGACGAGGCTGATCAGGGTGGTCCCTGTGGAAACAGGCGATCAAATTTGGGTCGAGGACATGGCGCCCAGGCACCCACTGACGCTCCGCAGGGCCGTAGCCCTCCCAGTCCACTAGATACTGGACACCCCGGCCAACCCTTCTTGAGGCAAGGAGTTTCCGAATGGTGTACACGGGCCCACCATCCACGATACGAGGTGCAGGAGGGGGTGCAGGAGGAGGCTGGAGAGGTGAGTCTTTTGCGGGCTTGAGTTTACTGACGTGGAATACCGGGTGAACCCTGAGAGTGCGAGGAAGGTCAAGCCTGACCGCCACAGGATTGATGATTCCCACAATAGGGTAAGGACCGATGTAGCGGGGCATCAGCTTCCTGGCACCTCCTTTCAGAGGAATGTCTGTAGAAGAGAGCCAAACTCTGTCTCCCACCTTGTACTCAGGAGCGGCTGTCCTCCGGCGGTTAGCAACTGCGGTGAACCTCTCCTGGTTCCTCAGCAACCGCTGTCGAAAGCCCACCCAGAAACGACGGCAGCGCCTCACAAATGCTGCAGGACCTGAAACTGCGGCCATTTGCTCTTGGTGAGGGAAGAGAGGCGGTTGGTAGCCATAAGCTGCTTGAAAGGGAGAAAAACCGGTGGAACCAACGAGGGAGTTGTGTGCATACTCTGCCCAGGATAGATGAGACGACCAGGTGTTGGGGTTCTTGGAGCAGAGTGCTCGCAGGGTGGTCTCCAGATCCTGGTTGAATCTCTCCACCTGGCCGTTGGTCTGGGGATGAAAACCAGAGCTTAAACTGACCTTTACTCCCAACAGCTTACAGAACTCCCTCCAGAACGAAGCAATGAACTGGGGTCCACGATCAGAAACAATGTTCTGTGGGAGACCGTGCAGCCGAAACACGTGTTTCGAAACCAAAACTGCCATCTCCTTGGCTGATGGTAACCCCTGCAGCGGGACTGCATGAGCCAGTTTGGAGAATCTGTCCACCACAGTCATTATGACCGTTCTCCCCTTGGAATTGGGCAAACCAGTGATGAAGTCCATCGCAATATGGGACCAAGGCCTGGAAGGTACAGGCAGAGGTTGAAGAAGCCCAGCAGGGGGAGTCCTGGGAGTCTTTACGCTGGCACATATGGGGCAAGAGGAAACAAATGCCCTTATGTCTGATGACATAGTGGGCCACCAAAATCTTTGGGCCACCAGGAAGGCAGTTCTCGTAACTCCTGGGTGGCAGGCTAGACGGGAGGAATGTCCCCACTTTAAAACGGACTGACGGAGACATGAGGGAACAAATAGACATTCTGCCGGACAGCCTGGCGGAATACTTGCAAGACCAGGAACTGAAGCCTTGACCCGGCGCTCTAGGGACCAGCGCGCCGCACCCAGAACTAGATGAGCCGGAACAATGGGGCTGGATGTAGTCGAGTCCCCACCTTCCTCTCTCTGATGTAGACGAGACAGAGCATCCGGCTTTGTGTTCTTGCTGCCAGGGCGATAAGAGAGGGTGAATGCGAAACGATCAAAAAACAGAGCCCACCGTGCCTGGCGAGGGCTTAAGCATTTGGCAGTCCTGATGTACTCCAAATTCTTGTGGTCCGTCCACACAAGAAATGGTCTTTCAGCCCCCTCCAGCCAGTGACGCCACTCCTCAAGGGCTAGTTTAACAGCAAGCAGTTCTCTGTTCCCAATGTCGTAATTTCTTTCTGCAGGAGAGAGCTTGCAGGAGAAATACGCGCAGGGATGGACTTTGTTATCAGACGCTCTCTGAGACAAAACAGCCCCTACTCCTGTCTCAGACGCATCCACCTCCACAATAAATTGTTTGGAGGTGTCAGGCTGAGTAAGAACAGGAGCTGTAGAGAAACGTCTTTTTAGCTCGGTAAACGCTCTATCTGCTCCCCCTTCCCAGATAAAAGGTACCTTAGCCGATATTAGTCCATGCAGGGGTGCAGCCACGTCACTAAAGCCTCTGATGAACCGCCTGTAAAAGTTGGCAAACCCTAGAAAACGTTGGACCTGTTTGCGCCCGGTAGGAACAGGCCACTCCAAAACAGCCTTCACCTTGTCATCATCCATACACACAGATCCGGGTGAAACCACATGACCGAGGAACTTTGTGTGTGTGGTGTGGAATTCACACTTCTCGGCCTTGCAGTATAGCTGGTTTTCTAGGAGGCGCTGGAGTACGGCTCTGACGTGCTGCACATGGGACTCGAGATCTGGAGAAAAGATCAAAATGTCGTCCAAATAAACAAATACGACCTTGTTTAACATGTCCTTGAGCACGTCATTGATTAAACACTGAAAAACAGCAGGTGCATTCGTAAGTCCAAAAGGCATGACCAAATACTCGAAGTGACCACTTGGAGTGTTAAAGGCGGTCTTCCACTCGTCCCCCTCTCGAATACGGACTAGATGGTACGCGAAGATCTGGGCTCCTCTCAACTGATCAAAGGCAGTCTGTAAGAGAGGCAAGGGGTACGTGTTCCGAGCAGTGATGTTGTTTAACCCCCTGTAATCAATGCAGGGTCGTAAACCCCCATCCCGTTTGCCCACGAAGAAAAATCCTGCCCCTGCAGGAGAGGAAGAGGGACGAATGATGCCGGCCTGGAGACCCTCCTGGATGTACTCCTCCATGGCCTCCTGCTCAGGACGTGAGAGAGGATATATGTGTCCCTTAGGTGGTTGTGTCCCTGGAAGAAGATTAATGGCACAGTCATATGGACGATGTGGGGGGAGGGACTTAGCCCGGAGCTTGCTGAAGACAGCACCTAGGTCATGATAAGCTGAAGGAACAGCTCCGAGATCCAGAGGTTCGGGAGGAGGACCTTTAACTGAGGAGCGAACAGCGGCAGCAGTTAAACAATTCAAGAGACAAAACGAACTCCAGGACAATACACGCCCCGAAGTCCAGTCAATATGTGGAGTGTGTCTGCACAACCAGGGAAAACCTAAGATCACCTGTGGTTTCAAAGAGTCAACAACATAGAAACTACGCAGTTCAGTGTGGTTACCAGACACAGTCACTTGTATATTAACTGTACGTGCAGACACATTATGGATGACAGACCCATTAATAGCACGAATAAGCAACGCAGGAGACAAATGTTCAACAGGAACCTTAAGTTCAGATACCAACTCCTGAGATATAAAGTCCCCATCTGAACCAGAGTCGATAAGAGTCTCCAGCTCCTTCTGGGCTCCTGCATAGTTCATCAACACCTTGGTTGAGGGTCGTGAGGGCGAAGAAAAAGAGGAGGTACGGCTCACCAGTTCCCTCCTTGCGTTTCCCGGGCAGTCGCGCACTAAGTGTCCAGACTGTCCACAGTACAAGCAGAGTCCAGCTCCCATACGGCGCCGTCGCTCAGCTGGAGTCAGACGCCCTGTTCCCAGCTGCATGGGCTCGGGGGGAGGAACGAAGTCCTGGCGCGGAGTGCTGGAACGGGACGGTGGATCACTCACAGGAAGCGACGGGCGGGGGCTGGAATTGTTGCATCGCACACGACCCCGTTCTCGCATCCTCCGATCGATACGCACGGCTAAATCAATCAACTCCTCCAGCACCTCGGGGATCTCCCTCGCCGCCAGCTCATCCTTGAGAACGCTGGAGAGACCCTGAAGAAACACGTCCACCAGCGCCTCGTCCGCCCAGCGGGTGTTGGCAGCCAGAGTCCGGAACTCCACGGCGTAGTCCGCGGCGCTGCGCCCCCCTTGCTGGAGACGAAGCAGTTCCGAAGCGGCAGCTCTGTGGGGTGTAGTAGGGTCAAACACCGTTAGGAGGTGGGTGGAAAACGCTCTGAAAGAGCGGCAGAGGTCAGCTCCGCGCTCCCACTCGGCCAATCCCCATCGTTTGGCCCGACCAGTCAAAAAGCTCAGGGCAAATGCCACCTTGCTCTGCTCGGAGGGAAACTCATCAGGATTGAAGTCGAAGTGAAGACGACAGGAGGTGATGAAGGCCCGGCAGTCTTCAGCTGTGCCATCGAATGGCTCTGGACGGCCCAATCGGGTTTGACGAGACGGGGACGGGGATGAAGGAACATGTTCCAGCCTGGAGAGGCGATCATGGAGTTGTTGCATACCGGACATAAAACCCCGCATCTCCCGTGCCAGGACAGACAGCTCGTCCCCGGCGGCTGAGCCTCCTTCGGCGGATGATGCAGGTAAGTCCCCAAGATGCGAACTTCCTGCTGGGTTGGTCATGGTCGCAGTGTAATGTTACGGCTAGTAACTGAGGAACCCAAATGCAGGAAAGACTCGAAAACCAAGTATTGAGTAGTCAAAGATTTACTCGAAAAACTCGAGGAAACAACCATCAGTGACACTGAACAAACAGGACACTGCGACACAGAAACCACAGGGACAGGAACCTAAATACACAAACACAAATTACAAACAGACAACAGCTGAGATCCAGGTGAGTGCACAGGAGGAGGAGGGAGGAGGGTGCAGCTGCCGGCTGTAATCATGACACCACGTCTTTACTGCTTTGCCAACGCAAAGGTTTCTGTCCTGGCCCTTTACCCTGACGGTCAGTCTGACACAAGACCGGATTTTCGGTTGACCCGCAGGACCATCCAGCATCTGGTGGAGCAGCTTCGGGTTCCTCACACTCTGGGGGGGCACAGGAGACGGAGGTCCTGGTGTTTCTGTTCTGGCTGGCGTGTGGCACATCTTACGGTGTGGTAGCCAGGGCCTTTGACATGACACGGTCCACTGTGAGGGACGTTGTCCACAGGACGGCAGACCGCATCCTCCAGCTGATGAGCAGGGTCACCCAGCTTCCCAGTGGAAATGAACTGCCATTAGTCACTTCTGGTTTTTTAGCAGCTCGCTTGGTCTTCCAGCTTCCAAAAGGTCGTAGGGAGCATTGATGGCTGCCACTGAAGAATAAAGGCCCTAAAAGAAAATGCAGCTTATTATTTTAACAGGAAACTTTTTTATTCCATTCAACTGGGTCCCGCCTTGTTCACCCTAACATAAACACCTATTGGCAGAGACCATCGACGGACATCTGCGCACATGGATGAATTAACACTTATGAATTCCGTATAATCACACATGAATCACGAAGAACGAAATGTCATAAGTGGAAAATGCACAAAATGTACATAGTGGCTGTGTGACCTGGCCTTCAACAAACAATTTACAAAAAACGACACAATGGAAACATCCTACATTTTTTCACCCACTGAAGAAGAGTCCCTGGTCCACTTGCTCTTCATTTTTAAATAAGAAGATTCCATTCAATATCAGCAGGAAATATAGACGCTGTTAACAATTTTTAATAAGCTTTTTCATTTGTAGCTGAACATAGACATAAAATAATAAAGTGAACCACCGTTTTTACACAAACAGCAGTGTTGTTTATGTGATACAAATACAGAAAAACATCCCTCACCCTCCAAACTGTATCTTTCTGGACATCCAAATATCTTTGTTTTATTTCTTCTTTATTCTTATTCCAACACCAGTGACGTGCAGTCAGGTGAGGCAGGTGAGGCAGAGCCTCACCTGTCATAATCGTGATAAAATAGAAAAAGTTAAATGAAGTAAATATTATTTTCCACTGATCTGTGTTAAATATACTTTTTCAGTCAACTAAACACATTTTCCACAGTTTCTGAGGTTAAAATCACCGAATTTGAGTGTCTCGCGATCACAGATGGAGCTGAATCTCCGGGTGAGGCTCGGCAGCGCTGTGCCTCACTTCTGACGGTAGGACTCAATGTTAACACAGACGTGCGCTGAAAAAAACTGCTGTAGGCCAGCATGATAGGCTTCAGGTGAGGCATGCCTCACTAGGGGGCAGACGTGAGCTGACAGCTGCTTTGTAGCTACACTGGTGCCATAGAAACAGACTAAGAACGTCTTTCTCCATTGAGAGGAGAAACTCATAAACTGAAGGAAAATGAGGAAGACATTTCTAACAGATCATAGAGATTTTAGTGGAGAAGGATCAACACATGGACTCAAAAAGTAAGGCCAAACATGCTTTTCAATGTTTGTTTTTTAAAAATAACTTGGGAGCAAGTGGATAAAAAATGTAAGTAAAATCATTTATTTTAATTGTATGATCATTTTTACAGACATTTGATAACTGATTAGAATTTGAAGTTGGAAAATTACCAGAAATAGTTACTGAGGGTCAAATGTGTGCTGAACACATCTGTATACTTTCATTTGTTTACAGTATATATGAATAATTTACACAAGAAGAGTGTTTTATCCATCTATAAAAGAAATATTCTCTGTAGGACAAATATGATCCTGTGTGTATTTTATAAGCTGTTAGCTGCCGTTGGATGAATGGTGAAATATGTAGCTCTTTCATTGTAAATCTGACTCCAGAGGATTCAGTGCCTCACCAGTCACTGACCTCACCGCACGTCACTGTCCAACACACATGAATAAAGTGGTAATGTGTCAGATTTGATTCTTACTAAAGCATCTCTCCCTCCTATCACTTTCTTAACTTCTTTTCTTTAGATCTTCAGAAGAATCCTTTTTCTTTAGGCAAAATCCCCACCACACCCACCTTGACTTTCTACCAGCTTTAGATTCATTTTAGAAGAAGTGAAAGTAAAATACTTTCAAATAAGGAAAACGTGTCTCTGCCACTCACGGCACGCCTTGATTCAATCTTGTATTTGCCGTAAGAAACGTGTTCTGCAATCATTCAGTCACATAGACAGGTTTTGTGTTTCTGCTGAAGTGAAACTTAAGTGATTCAGCAGCAAAAAAGCATCTAGCAAAGAGTAAGAAAAAGTATTAGTTTGAAATTATGAGAGTAACACAGGTTTAAATTACAGTTCTGTATTTGATCTTTTCAGATATGGGAGTGAAACAGTTAAATCACAAAACAGCATCTCTAATTTCAGAGCAAATTTTGAGACTTAGTTGAAGACATCACTCATCTTCCATAATTTCTTGAATCATATGATGTATATGTGTTTTGCACATATGATAACACTTGACTTGCAATAACAGCAAAAACAACAATGGTAATGATAGCTGTGAGGCACACTATGATGGTGGCAGCAATGTTGAGACGGCGAGCAGTGGCGCCGTAGTGACGGGCGCCTTCCAGGTCTCCAACTACCTTCCGGTCTCTGGACTAAAAAGACAAGAAAACAATAGAAACGTGTCAGCAGCATCCAGAAAAAACCTCCAGACATTAATATTCCCCACAATCACATTTACAGAGTCAAAGAAAATCTTCAAAGAAATTGAATTTAATTGTGTGACCCAAAATGAAATCCTGTCATTATATGTTGTAACAAACATACAAAGAACATGAAAAATAAGTCTCTGAGGAAAATATTAGAAACGTTAACATGAACTCACCTTGATGGAGAAGATGAGAGCTGCCAGTCCCAGGCACAGATCTGAGTCTTAATTCTTCCATTTTCTCTAAATAATCTCACCCTCCTATTATTTTCTTAACTGCTTTATTTTTAGATCACACTCTTTAGAAGAATCTTTTTCTTTGCGCCAAAATTCCCCACCACCCCAACCTAGACCTTCTACTAGGTGTGGATGGAAAAAAGTGGTTTTAGATGAACTGAAAGTAAAATAACTTTATACAAGTAAAACGTGTCTCTGTGTATCAAGGCATGATCTAATTAAATCTTGTACTTTAGCCTTCTTGCTGTAAAAAACTTCTACCGTAAGTCACATAAACAGGTTTTGTGTTTTTGCTTAAGTGGGATTCTTAGATTATCAGTTCTTTAAGCTTTTTAGAAAAATAAAAATAAAAACCAGACTTAAATAATTATTAAAACAGCACACATGACTTTGTTTCATAGTCTTTAATTTTGAGTTAAAATACAGTTTCAGTTTTGTCTTAAGAAAGTTGTTAGAGCGTTTGGTTATAAAGCTTCTTGCATGAGCTTCAAAAACAAAATCTGGCAAATATCAACAAACATGTATTAGTTTCTAGACCATGAGAGTAAAAAAGGTTGGAGTGAAACAGTCAAATCTCAAAACAGCATCTCTAATCTCAGAGCAAAATTCAAGATGTAGTTGAAGACAACACTCATTTTCCATAATTTCTTGAACCATACAAATTCTTATTGTTGTATATATCAAAATTGTTTTGTATTCGTTTTGACGCTAAAATTGCAATGACAACAACGACAATAATGACAATGACAACTGTGAGGCACACTATGATGGTGGCTGCAATGTTGAGACAGCGAGCAGTGGCGCCGTAGTGACGGGCGCCTTCCAGGTCTCCAACTACCTTCCGGTCTCTGGACTAAAAAGACAAGAAAAGAATAGAAACGTGTCAGCAGCATCCAGAAAAAAACCTCCAGACATTAATATTCCCCACAATCACATTTACAGACTCAAAGAAAATCTACAAGGAAATTGATTTTAATTGTGTGACCCAAAATGAAATCCTGTCATTATATGTTGTAACAAACATACAAAGAACATGAAAAATAAGTCTCTGAGGAAAATATTAGAAACGTTAACATGAACTCACCTTGATGGAGAAGATGAGAGCTGCCAGTCCCAGGCACAGTGGGTTGGAGTACAAAAAGCAGCAGAGGGACCAGATGATGTGGTCCTTTGGGGGCTCAGCTTGGAGGACAACAGTGTTGTGACCCCCTGCAGGTGTGGTGGCAGGAGGTCCAGGGTACATGTAACCAGGAGGCTCCTGCAATGGAACATCCTCGGCAGAGAGAGGTGCACTTGGGTAAACAGGATTCATTGTGTTCCCCTTGGCAGCAGTTCCAAGTGTGTGTGTGCTCCAGGACTCCATGGCAGCTTTTGAGGTTTGACTTCCTCCTGACAACAGAGTTTTATGGATTGCAAAAGCACACACGGGGGGCGGGGCATGTGTTAGTTCTTCAAAGATCCGCATTGTGCAACTTATTTGCAAACTGTAAAACATTTCAAGTGACTTGTTTTTATTAGTCAAAAGCAATCCCGGAATTCTACGGTGTAACATGACTCCTTCATTACCTTTAAGATTCTTATTTGTAATACCTGCAAAAACACAACACAACACTAAGAGTACCGCAAAGAATTTCACTTTTAGAGGAGGGGATATATGGTGATGAAAACAAATTGAAAATGAAAATAGCTTAGTAGAATTTTTTAACCCTTGTGCTATCCTGACCCCACCCTTACATTGATGTGTTCTCCCTACCATGACACAGGTGGATAAAGGTGGAGAGGATTTCATGTAATCCATGGACACCAGTGAAGATCACAAATCATTGAAGAGAAAAGGTTCAGCGCACTGTCTAGTGGGTCTAAATGACCCAACTCCCAATGTTAAAGTGTCTAGGATAACACAAGGGTTAACATGAATAACAAACATTGAAACTGATCAACCAAAGGTTTTTGGTTGTGTGGAAATTTTAAACTGTACTTACACTGTTAAACTTTACTTACATTTTATGTCTATTTAACTGAT
Organism: Oryzias curvinotus; assembly: GCA_023969325.1. Lineage (NCBI taxonomy): Eukaryota > Metazoa > Chordata > Actinopteri > Beloniformes > Adrianichthyidae > Oryzias > Oryzias curvinotus. Next base: position 13,248,905 of record CM043711.1, read on the forward strand.
ATAGTATTCTTTTTAATCATATCAATGACTTTTATAAGTAACATACAGTCCCTGACAAAAGTCTTGTTGCTTATCCATTTTGTAGAAACAAAAGCGTAGAACCTCACTTCTAATGAATCCATTGGTTTTAGAAATGTCTCATATGAAAGCTAAAACCCTCCCAAATTATGTTCAATATACTAAAATAAAATTGCTTCACTGAAGAAAGATTGATCATTTAATGAACACAGAAAGGTCACATTTTGGCAAGACAAAAGTTTTGTTGCCTTGTCATATGATGCACCCAATCCTAGATCACAGCCTCACCTGTGATCAACTACTGATCAATCAATTAGTGGGTGTGTATAAAAAGAACCCCAGCACACCATGCCTTCACATCAACTGCAACTTGACCTCTGACAACATGCCTAGGATTCATCCTGAGACCAAAGCGTTGATTATCAAGAGGCCGAAGACCAGATCCACTGCTGAGGTGGCTGACACCTTCAATGTGTCTCAGCGTCAAGTAAAAAGAATAAGAAAAAGATTTGAAGAGACTGGAGATGTTTATGACAAGCCCAGGTCCGGCAGACCCCGCAAGACAACTGCTCTGGAGGACCGTTTGTTGGTTGGAAAATCCAAGGCCAGCCCCATTTCCACTGCAGCAGAGCTCCACCAGGCCTGGTCACCTCAAGTCCCTGTGTCAACCAGAACAGTTTGTAGAATTCTGTCTCAAAATTGCCTCCATGGTGGAATCAGTGCCCAGAAACCAGCACTAAACAAAAGGCAATTGAAAAAACGTGTGGCATTTGCCAAGGCCCACAGCTAAAAGGATGGACGCTGGAAAAGTGGCAGAAGGTGGATTTCTCAGATGAGTCTTCAGTTGAATTACATCACAGCCGCCGCAAATATTGCAGGAAACCAACTGGAGCCCGCATGGACCCAAGATTCACCCAGAAAACAGTTAAGTTTGGTGGCAGAAAATCATGGTCTGGGGTTACATCCAGTATGGGGGTGTGCGAAACATTTGCAGGGTGGAAGGCAATATCAATAGCCTAAAATATCAAGAAGTATTAGCTACCTCTTACATTTCCAACCATAAAAGGGGTCAAATTCTGCAGCAGGATGGTGCTCCATCGCATACTTTCATCTCTACATCAAAGTTCCTCAAGACGAAGAAGATCAAGGTGCTCCAGGACTGGCCAGCCCAGTCACCAGACATGAACATCATTGAGCATGTCTGGGGTAGAATGAAAGAGGAAGCATGGAAGACGAAAGCAAAGAATCTTGATGAACTCTGGGAGGCATGGAAGACTGCTTTCTTTGCTATTCCTGATGACTTCATCCATAAATTGTATGAATCATTGTCAAACTGCATGGATGCTGTCCTTCAAGCTCATGGAAGTCATACAAGATGTTAAATATGGATCTCACAGTAGCACTACTTAATTCACTGATGTTATGCAACAAATTTTTGTTTTTGAAGTAAATTATGTCAGGATTTCACCAGGATGAGGAACCCAGATGCTGCAATCCAGAATGAGGACAGGTAAGTGGATGATGAGAAAGGTTTTATTATTTTCTCCAGAGGTGAAGATGGTTGGTTGAAGAGAGTCCAGACTAGACGTGGCTGTGGCGAGGCTGGAGGGTCTTGAAGCGGTTAGCGCATGCCGAGGGTTTCCCATCTCCTGAGACGTAGAATGAAAGGTCCGTGCTGCCGTCACTCGTGAGAGGTTGGATCCTGAGACAGGGAACATAGAATTAGTAAGAGCCAGAGACTTAGAGCAAGCAGCAACGAAGCTTAGAACCAGAACAGTCACCATAAGGGGTAACAAACTGGCGTCGAGTAGCGGTGTTGGATCTCCTTAAGAAGCTGCAGCAGAGATGAGGTGAGTGAAGGCAGCTGGTGGCAATCAGGAACATTAGAGTCGAGCTGGAGAGGGGAGGAGACTGCCAGGCACCATGACAAATTATTTGTTAAATTTTCACATTACTCTCTGTAGGCGACAAAACTTTTATCTTGCCAAAATGTGACCTTTCTGTGTTCATTAAATGATCAATCTTTCTTCAGTGAAGCAATTTTATTTTAGTATATTGAACATACAGTAATTTGGGAGGGTTTTAGCTTTCATATGAGACATTTCTAAAACCAATGGATTCATTAAAAGTGAGGTTATACGCTTTTGTTTCTACAAAATGGATAAGCAAGAAGACTTTTGTCAGGGACTGTAATCTGAATATATTTTGGATACTTCATTGCCATGTTGATTTCTAAAAGTTCTTTTTTACAAAATAATTTAAGTAATTCATCTTTGTCATGTGCTTTATTGATATTTCAAGATTCTTAATTCTGTCTGATAAAAGTTTAGAACCAGATATTGATAAATCATGTAATAAAATGGTTACGGTAGAGCAGGGGTGGGATTATATAAATTCCCTTCCTTCCACTCCCTTTCAAGCAATGTTTATGAATATGTCTAATTATCCAAAGTTTGATTAGTTATTGTATGAATGTATAACTGAAGATTGTATCGTTTTTGTGTATTATTCCTATATGATTGCTTGAAATAAACCATTAAAAAAAAAAAAAGTTTGCAGGGCCTATATCATGCAACTCTTAAGCTTTTTAGAGTAAACTTGTCACAAGAACAGGCAGACGACTGGATCCAAATGCAGTAGGTTTATTAGCTCAGCTAAAAATTCATAAGGCTAAATCAGGGTCCGGCAGGGGTCAATACCAGGCATGGGAGAATCAGAGAAGAAACAGGGGTAGTCAGGATCCAGGCGAAAGTCGGGGCAGGTGGCAGGGAAACAGAGTCAGAGACAGATATATGGCAGGAGGTCCGTGGTACATTTAACCAGGAGGATCCTGCAATGGAACATCCTCGGCAGAGAGAGGTGCATTTGGGTAAACAGGATTCATGGCTCCATGGCAGCTTTTGAGGTTTGACTTCCAACTGACACCTGCGTTTTATGGATTGAAAAAAGCACACATGGGGTGGGGGGGCAGCATGGTGCAACTTATTTGGAAATCGTAAAATATTTCAGGTGACTTGTTTTTATTGGTCAAAAGTAATCCCTGAATTTGAAGGTGTAACATGACCCCTTCATTACCTTTAAGTTTCTTTTTTGTAATACCTGCAAAAACACAACACAACCCTCTAGGGCAGGGGTGGCGAACACCCCTCTTGTCCAATAGGCATGCAGCTCTTTGGGTCTCACATATATTCTATATATTGTGCTTCATTTCATAGTTTTTTCCTCTAAAACCACTCTCAAATCCATCAGAGGGTATTAGAAATACATAATAATTAAAGTAATTTGGCAGAGTGTGTGTTTTGATGCTGCTTCTGACACATAAGTAGCCGTCAATCATTTGCGCGGGTAATGCCCACTGACGGAAAACATAGGTAAAGATTTGATGTGCGTGCAGACTGACTGGCTGAGATCCCCGCTTGTCACTGATGAGGCAGCCAGCAAATTGGAGATGATTGAGCTGAAATCTCTTTGAAAGATGGCCTGTTACGTTTTGGAGAACAGAAAAATAGCCGTGTGTAAAATAAGCTGCTCTCAAGCTGCTGTCGACGTTCTCCTCAATATATGTCTGCCAGTGTTAAGTTTTGAATATATACTATTTCACTCTTACTCTTTCTACTCCATTTCCCATGAGTCACTCCTGTTCCCATGAGTCGTTGTTGTATCTTTGTGTCAAGGGTTGATGACATCACTCGCTAAAATGAATGAACTCTGATGTACGAGAGAGACGTTTTTGTTCCATGCTCAATCGTTAATAAATATGCCTAGAGGAGGCTAAAATTGATCCTGTCCCAGAGTCTTCTTCATCTATCCATCCCATGGATGAAAGATTGGAGCTACACTCAACAGGTTATGGGCCCAGGCAGCAACGGACGCAAGTGAGTATAAACAGAAGAAAAAGGCGCGAAGAATTACACGAAGCTTGTGGAACTTGTGAACCAGCTTGGAGACGAAAAGAAGTCATTGTCGGGACAGTCTACATGCGACGTATTACGCATCACGGAATAAAGTTGCTGACAGTTGAAGGAAAGAAAAAGAACAACTGAAAGAGCGACGTGAAATATGGCGGGCAGATCAATGACGGGAATCATGGCGGCACCGTCGCTTTTCTTCGATGGATCCGAAGATAAGTATGATCTGTGGGAAACAAGATTTCTGGGTCACCTACATAGCCTAAAGCTTAAGGAGACTATTTTACGAGCACCTGTTGGCGCCAACGTGGAACAACTTGCGGCAGATAGCAGGAAGAACGCTGACTGCTATGCGGAGCTTATAAGGCTGGTAGATGACAAAAGCCTGTCTTTGATACGGCATGAAGCGGCAGATGATGGCAGAAAAGCCCTCGGGATATTAAAAGAACATTATTCTGGAAAAAGCAAGCCACGAATAATAAACATGTACACATCTTTAACCAAGCTACGCATGACGGAAAAAGAGAGTGTAACAGACTATATAATAAGAGCAGAGAACATCATTGCTGCATTAAGAGATGCAGGTGAAACGATGAGCGACGGACTAATCATAGCCATGATACTAGCAGGACTGCCAGATTCATTCAAGCCCCTCGCCAATCATGTGACACAAAATGAAGATACAGTCCCACTTACAGACTTTAAAAGAAGACTGAGAGTCTATGAGGAGTCAGAGAAAATGAGCAGAACAGAAGCTGACAACGTGATGAAAATGCATGTGAAACAGAAACAAAGCACTCACAGAACTCAAGCCACGTACAAGAAAGATGAAAGTACCACTGTGACATGTTACAAGTGTGGAATTAAAGGGCACAAGGCAAGAGACTGCTTTAGAAAAGTCTGGTGTAATTTTTGCAAAAGCAATACACACCAAGAGTCCATGTGCAAGAAAAAGGGGAGACGAGATGAAGCCAGAAAAGTTACTGTTGAACAAGAAAGCAAACAAGATCACTTCTTCAAAGCAAAGTACAACATGCAAGAAAGCATCCCGAACAACGTGAAGATGAAAGGCATCATGGTGGACGCAGGAGCCACATCCCACATTGTAAACGACTTCAAGAAATTTGAAAGTTTCGACGACTCGTTTCTCACTCAGTGGAGTTAGCAGATGGAACCAAGTGCAGTGGAATGGCGGAAGGAAGAGGGACAGCAATGATCTACATATTAGACAACGCTGGAAATCAACACAGAGACCAAATACGAAACGCACTCTTTATGCCATCATATCCACATGACATCTTTTCGGTGGCAAGGGCAGCCAATGGAGGAGCAACAATCACCTTCAAAAGAGGGGAGAGCACCATGGTCACCAAAGATGGTAGCAGGTTTGACATCCATGAAAATGGAAACTTGTACTACTTACCGACTGTTGAAGTAAGTCCTGATGATCAGTGTAAAGTGTGTCATGACATTCAAACTTGGCATGAGATCTTGGGTCATTGTAACTATGATGATGTACGGAAGTTACAAAGTGTTGTAAAAGTTATGGAAATCAAAGGGAGTTTAGCAAAACCAGATCAGCTGTGTGAAGTGTGTACACAAGGGAAATGTACAGAAACCAGGAACAGAGAGCCAGATGCAAAGGCCAAGCAGCCATTAGAATTAGTCCATACTGATTTAACTGGTCCAATGCCCACACCAAGCATGGAAGGACACAAATATACGCAATCTTATACTGATGACTATTCAGGCACCATATTTGTATATTTTCTAAAGTCGAAGAGCGACACAGTGACAGCTACTGAAAGATTTTTAGCTGATGTTGCACCTTACAGAGAAGTTAAGTGCATTTGTTCAGATAACGGCACCGAATTTACCAGCAGAGATTTCCAAACCCTGTTAACCAAGAACAGAATCAGACATGGAACATCTGCACCCTACTCACCTCACCAGAATGGAACAGCAGAAAGAGGTTGGAGAACACTATTTGACATGAGTAGATGTTTACTGATAGAGAACAAGCTAACGGATAAGTTGTGGAACTATGCGATACAGACATCAGCCTATGTAAGAAACAGGTGCTACAACAGACGCACAAAGAAAACAGCATATGAACTGTTTACAGGCAAGGAACCAAACTTATCCAAACTACAAAAATTCGGATCTGAATGTTTAGCTTACAAACAAGAAAAGAGAAAACTCGATTCAAAATGTGAACCAGGCATTTTCGTCGGATATGACAAAAACAGTCTAGCTCTTCTGGTGTATTATCCGGAAACAGATAAGATTCAGAAACACAGGTTAGTGAAATTCACTACAAAGACTACCAGAGAAAAAGAAACTCAGACACCAGAGAAGTACACAGAACATGATGTTGGATTCTTACATCCTCAGGTTCCTGAAAATGATAACGATGAAGATACAGAAAAAAAACCAAGTCAGGATGATGTTTCTGAAACTTTACCTCAGCAGAGTCAACATGCACAACCAGGTGAAATCAGTGAGACTGTAGGCAGAAGGAATCCACCCAGAATCAGAAAGAAACCGGTTCATCTACAGGATTTTGAGACTGATAAGGCAGTGGAAAAAATGCAGGTTTGCATAGACTCTTGTTATAGAGCAGTTTGTGACATTCCCCAAAACTTCAGGGAGGCAGTGACATCCAAAAACTCAAAACAGTGGAAAAACGCAACGGATGAAGAGATGCAATCACTCACTGAGAACGACACCTTTAAACTCACTCACTTACCAACAGGCAAACAGACAGTGGGGGGTAGATGGGCATATGCGCGTAAAAGAAACATTGATGGATCAGAAAAATACAAAGCAAGATTTGTTGCAAAAGGTTACAGCCAGAGACCAGAAATTGATTATGAAGAGACATTCTTACCAACAGCAGACATGACGAGTGTTTGAGTACTTATGCAGAAAGCAGCACATGAAAAACTCATTCTGCATCAGATGGACGTCAAAACAGCCTATTTTACACGCACCCATAGACTGTGAAATATATATGGAACAGCCAGAGGGTTACGAGACAAAGTCGGAGACTGGTGGAAAACTTGTATGTTGCAAAAATCTCTTTATGGTTTGAAACAATCAGGGAGAAACTGGAATGCAATGTTACATGCATGTTTAACTGAGAATGGATTTGAACAAAATTCAGCCGATAACTGTGTGTATTCAAAACAGAAAAAGGATGAAAAGGTCATTCTACTAATATGGGTTGATGATCTAATTTTGGCAGCAAACAAGAGAGTGTTCTGGAAAGTGTGAAAAAGATGCTAACTGAGAGGTTTAAAATGAAGGACAGGGGAAGGCTGAAACATTTCCTAGGAATAGATTTTGAGCAGACAGACAGTGAAGTCAAAATGTCACAGGAAATGTATGTAAATAAACTACTGGAAAGGTTTGAAATGAAAGACTGTAAGCCAAGAGAAACCCCATGTGAGTCAAAACTTGTGTTTCCAGAAAATGCTGGAAAAATGGAAGATGCAAGAAAATACAGAGAAGCAGTGGGAAGCTTCATATACTTATCCACTTGTACTAGACCTGATCTTAGTTTTGTGGTCAGTAAGCTATCCCACTTTTCTGAGCCAACAGAACAACACTGGAACACAGTGAAACACGTGTTCAGATACCTTAAAGGTACAGCAAAACATGGATTGTGTTTCAAGCAAAATGCTGAAAGTTTAGGACTGAAGAAATACAGCGATGCTGATTGGGCGTCAGACACTGCAGACAGACGCAGCACATCTTGATACTGCATCAGCCTTGGTGATGGAAGCTCTTTCATTTCATGGAAGACAAGAAAACAACCCACAGTAGCATTATCCACCTGTGAAGCTGAATATATGGCTTTAGCATCAGCCATACAGAAATGCATTTACTTGGAGCATTTGCTAAATGGTATAGATAAATATCAGTACAATCAGACAAAAGTGTTTGAGGATAACACTGGTACTATTGCCCTAGCAAGAAATCCAGTAAACAGAAAGAGATGTAAACAAATCGACATTAAGTATCATTTCATAAGGGAAACTGTAAAGAGTGGCAAGATAACTTTAGAGTATTGCCCTACAGAGCAAATGGTAGCTGATGTAACGACAAAACCAGCCACCCAGTCAAAACTGAAGAGATTTGCTCAAGACATGTTTGGCACCTAAATGTGCAAAAGTTCTTTAAGATGTTTTCCAAGAAAAGAGGAAACTTTTATGTTTGTGGTTAATATGAAGAGTTAAGAGCGAGTGGGGGTGTTAAGTTTTGAGTGTATCCTATTTCACTCTTACTCTTTCTACTCCATTTCCCATGAGTCACTCCTGTTTCCATGAGTTGTTGTTGTATCTTAGTGTCGAGGGTTGATGACATCACTCGCTAAAATGAATGAACTCTGATGTACGAGAGAGACGTTTTTGTTCCATGCTCAATCGTTAATAAATATCCCTTGAGGAGGCTAAGGTTGATCCTGTCCCGGAGTCTTCTTCATCTATCCATCCCATGGATGAAAGATTGGAGCTGCGCTCAACAGCCAGTCCCTGTTTATTACATTGAAACACGTGAAATCAAGACATCGGTCCATTCTGACCAACACTCGTGTAAAGGAACTGCTCAGAGAGGCTACAACTGGGGGTTAGCCCCGCCTTAAGCCCCTAAGACTCATGGGAAGTGGGGAATCTTGGGTGTAAAACCATGAGTCAGGGGGCTGTAAGTAGAAGTGACGTCCATGTTGTTTGGTTGTAAGTGTGTTCAAAGAAATGAGATCAGAAACTGTATAGCTGGGGTATGGAGAGCCCTTCAATGCAGCCAGCTAGTTGGTAGTTCTGTGCTTGTTTTCCCACTGTTGTCCTTACAACATTTTAATAATCCATCAATTTTCAGCTTTGTCATGCAAAAAGTCTGTTATTAAACTAATTTAAAAAGTTATAAAAGCACAATGTTTTATAAAGGTTAAAAATTATTTATGCTACACATATCTGTAATATAATGTATTTACTGTGTTTGTGAATATGAATTACTTAGACACCAGAAGGATGCTCTGTCCAGATGTTTGTGTATTTGTTGGTGTGTCGTTGAAAGAGGAATGTTGAGAGACAAAGAATAACCAGTTAAATGCTGTTGGGATTGCTCCTTCACTCAACTATTTTGGAAAGATTTGATACAATTTATAAAAGTCATCTATGTGAAGATTATAGTTTATTTTATGAGCATATTATTTTTGGATATTTTACACAAGGGAGACTTAATAAAGAGAACATATATTTAGTTAATTTACTTTTAATTATGGCTAAATACTTTATACACCCTGTCCGTATTTAGGAATGTAGTTACAGGGGAGAGGATTCCCAGTCCTCTCGCTCCGTCCCTTTTAAGACACACAGGGAATACGTTGGTAGTATTCTTTTTGACCCCTAACCACAGGGCAGGGCAGAGTTGAGAAGGGGAGATAACCTCCCCAAACCCTTAAGATAGGGTCGTTAAATGTGCAGGGGTGTAGTAGCAAGCAAAAGAGATCTGATTGGAAGGATGTTTGGAAGGAGGGGAATGAGTGCGTTAGCACTGAGTGAGACAAAGATGAAAGGGAAGGGTGAGTGGGAGAATGTCTGGTGTAGAGAGTGGGAGAGCAAGAGAAGGTGTGGCTTTGCTGGTGAGATGAGACGATGTGTGGTTGAATGGAAGGAGGTTTCACCAAGACTGATGTGGGTGAAAGTGAAATTTCTGAAGGAGTTGTGGGCGTTCGTGAGTGCATATGGTCCTGGCAGTGAGAGGAATGAAGAGGAGAGAGTGACCTTCTGGAACAACTTGGATGAGTGCTTGCAAGGATTTGGAGAAAATGTGAATGTTGTGCTGATGGGAGAGCTGAATGCTAGAGTGGGTGATGAGAAAATTGAGGGTGTTGTTGGTGGGCATGGTGTTCCTGGAAAGAATGATAATGGTGAGAGACTGATAGGAATGTGCACTGAAAGAGAGATGGTGATTGGGAATACATGGTTCAGAAAGAAAGAGATCTATAAGTATATGTGGGTGAGGGAGAGTGGTGGTAGAGTGATTGATAAAGCACTGATGGATTATGTGGTGGTTTCAAAGGTTGTATATAGTAGATTTCAGTCAGACAACTCTTGCAGTAAGAAATATTTATTTGACATTTTCCACATACTTTAGTTGGCATTCACATCTTTTGGTTTGGCATAAGGCTCCGTTCAATTCCATGAGAGATTTCCATAAAACTTTCGGGTAACAAAAACCCCCCTTACGGAGCCCACAGGTGGAAGCCGGGGAGGAGGGTGGGGCGAAGAATGAGCGCTGAAGGTAAGAAAGAGAATGAGCGCCTGCGCACCTGGCTTAAATAGGACGCTGAGCAGGTGCATTAATTGACTGAACCGCCCTAGGGTATTAGCTAAGAAACCCTGCTACGAGTCATCTGCCCGAAATACGATTATGAATCGTCATTGCTGGATGTAAATGTGAGGAGGGGAGAGGGTGGAGGTATGTCTGATTACTATTTGGTGGAAGGAAGTTTGCGTGTGGGTATGTCATGGGTGAGATCGAGAAAGAGTGGGGAGGCAAGAGAAGTTCTGAGACTGAGTGTTTTGAAGAGAAAATGTGTGAGTATCAGAAGGAATTAGGTGGCAAGTGGAATATGGTGAAGGAGCAAATGGTTGTTGGAGTGGAGGAAGGATGGCAACAGTTCAAGAGTGCAGTGGTTGGATGTGCAGAGGAAGTGTGTGGTGTGAGATGTGTTGGGGATGGTGTAAGAAAGGAAGGTTGGCTGTAGCTGAGAAGAGATGTGCATACAAAGTATGGCTGCAGAGAAAGGACAGGGAGTCATATGAGTGTTATAAGGAGAAGAAAAGGGATGCTAAGAGAGCTGTGCGTGAGGCAAGAGTGGCTGCGGACGAAAGGTGGTGCAGACAGTTGACTGATAATTTTCGAGAGAACAAGAAAATGTTTTGGAAGGAGGTGAAAAGGGTGCGAAAGGGAGTGTCGGGGAGGGAGGAGAAAGTGAAAATAGAGGATGGAAGGATGTTGAATGAGGGGAATGCAGTAAGAAAAAGATGGGCGGAGTATTTTGGGAGGCTGCTGAATGTAGAGGAAGATCGGGATGCTGTGATTGGGATGGATGGAAGGGAAAGTAGACTGAATGTGTTGGGAGAGTTGAATGAAGCGTTGATTACGGGAGAGGATGTTGAGCAAGCTGTGGGAAAGTTGAAAGTAGGAAAGGCTGCAGGTGTGGATGGGTGAACTGTGGAATGCCTGAAGTGTGGTGGAGAGATCGTGATTGAGTGGTTAGTGAGATTGTTGAATGTGTGTTTTGCAAACGGGCAGGTGCCGCTTGATTGGATGAGTGCGTGTGTGGTTCCCCTGTACAAGGGTAAGGGTGATAAGTATGAATGTGGTAGTTTTAGGGGTATTAGTCTGCTGAGTGTTGTAGGCAAAGTGTATGGGAGAGTGCTGATTAATAGGATAGTGGAGGGGACTGAGTGTATGATTGGTGAAGAGCAGTGTGGTTTCAGGAGAGGTAGAGGGTGTGTGGATCAGGTGTTTGTTGTGAGACAGGTGTGTGAAAAGTTTTTGGCTAAGGGGAGGGAGGTGTTTTGGGCATTCATGGATTTAGAGAAGGCGTATGATAGGATTGATAGAGAGGCGTTGTGGGTTGTGTTGAGTATGTATGGTATTAATGGTAGATTGTTGGAAGGTGTGAAGAGTTTTTATAGAAACAGTAGAGCGTGTGTGAGAGTGGGAAATAGCATGAGTGAGTGGTTTCCTGTGAGGGTTGGTCTGCGTCAGGGATGCGTGATGTCTCCATGGTTGTTTAACGTGTATATGGATGTCGTGGTAAAAGAGGTGAATGAAAGGGTGTTGGGTACGGGTGTGAGCATGGTGAATAGAGACGGCAGCGAATAGAGTGTGAATCAGTTACTTTTTGTGAGAGTGAATGTGGAAAAGAGTAAGGTGATGAGGTGTACGAGGTTAAAGGGTGAACGTAGATTGAATGTGACATTAAATGGGGAGTTGTTGGAAGAGGTAGAGTGTTTTGAGTATTTGGGGTCGTGTGTCTGTGTGGATGGTGGAATAGGGGGAGAGGTAGAGTTTAGAATGAACGAAGTACGAATGATATGGGGGGGAATGAAGAGAGTGTTTGAATGTAGGTCACTGGGAAAGGATGCGAAAAGGAGATTGTATGAGGGTGTGGTGGTGCCTGCAGTGTTATATGGGGCTGAAACATGGAGTCTGAAAGTGACGGAAAAGAGGAAGCTGAATTGAGATGAGATGTTTGAGGAGTATGTGTGGTGTGACGCGTATGGATCGTGTGAGAAATGAAGTTATCCGAGAGAGAACTGGTGTGATGCGAGAGTTGGCGTATAGAGCAGAGCAGAGGGCACTGGGATTGTTTGGACATGTTGAAAGAATGGAAAGGGAGCGTTTGGTGAAAAAGGTATATGAATCTGATGTGAGTGGAGTGAGAATGAGAGAAAGACCGCGAATGGGATGGACAGAGGGTGTAAAAAGAGCGCTAAATGCAAGAGGGATGACTGTGGTGCAGGGGAGAGAGGATGCTCAGGACAGGGATGGGTGGAGAGAGTTTGTGTATGAATGAATGGATGGGTGTGGTAGAGGTCTGGGGCCTCATTTATAAACGTTGCGTACGCACAAAAGAAGGCGTACGCCACTCTCTACGCAATAGTTGAGATTTATAAAAAGCAAACTTGACGGGAAAATGTGCGGTCCTTCACGCAAGCTCTGACCCAGGCGTACGCACAAAAACGGGTGAAATGAGAAACGGCGACACCGTCGGCAGATGGAAGAAACACGTGAAAGTGAAAATGACAATACTGCCTCTCATAAATAACATGAAGACTTCACAAAGCAAGTCTCACAATAACAGCTACACGAACACCCGTTTGATCGATCAGCAGTGAAACAAACAAAAAATCAAACGAAAATTACAACAGAAATTCAAATGAACACATATTTGCAAAAAGAAAAGTGAAATATGTTCTGCAATATTGGCATGTTGTGCAATTCATCCTCATAAATAATATAGCTAACAGAACGAAATAATGTACAAAACTGATATTCTCGTCAATGTGTCCGTCTGGCGGAGCAGATATAGTCAAAGTCAGCTTTATTGTCAAATATGCTGCATCCGTAAGACATACAGCACAGATGAAATTGCTTTCCACTCACCCCACAGTGCAAGCAGCATATAAAATAATAAATAAACGACTTAAAAAATACATTCTTTTAAAAACAATAAATCCTTGAAACCCAAAAAGATAAAGCCAAAAGAAAAGCCAAAAAAGGGGAGAGAGGAGTCGCTGCGTGTGCACGCGCCGCCAGATGCGTGCGAATCAGACAGACAGACAGACAGACAGACAGACAGACAGATGTATTAATTGTCCACTGGGGAAAGTTGTTTTCATAGTAAAACATTTCTTCATAAGCTACTAAATTTTGGTATTCATGCATATGCCTTTAGTTTGTTTTATTTTTGATAAAACAATGTATGGCGTATGTCTCAACCATTCAAAAAGCAACAAGAAATTACATTTGCGCTGAACAATTTCCCATTTCCACGTCGATTATTACCAACATCTGTAGCTTGTCAGATGCAATTAAATGGATGGAAATAAAATGTCCCATCACAATGCGTAATGACGCACAATGGCTGATCTTGAAGATGTGGCAAATGGAAGAATTTGGAGTGAACGCATCTTTAGACAGCAAGAAGACTTGCTGGCAAATGAGGACGAGTGGCTTATGAGCCGGTTCCCACTTCCTCCAGCCGTCCTGTTGGAGCTTTTGGGGGGGTGTCACCCGGTGCATCAGGTGCGTCGTGCCCCCCCCCCCCCCCCCCCGCCTCAGTCACCACCCCACGTAAAAGGGATTCCCCAATAATTGCCGCCACTCTCTCATCAAGAGGGGTCAGCTCCGGTGTCCCCTGCCCCCCACCCGTGGCAGACACTCTGGCGATGCAGCGCCAGACGTTTTTCTGCCTCGACTTTGATGTCCGCCTTTTTGGCATTAGTAATGCCCACACTGTGCCCTCCAAACAACATTTTTCTCCTCTTTTCCACCTCGCCAATGATAACTTCTACTTCACATTGAGTGAGGTTACGTTTTTTTATTTCCTCTCTGTGTTTGCCATGGTTTCGGTATCAATGAATATTCATTTGTGGGCGTTTCACTGACTATTTATGGGCAACTATGGGCGTGTCATGAAGCCCCAAAAGCTGCGCAGCATTTAGAATTGGTTGTGATTTATTAAGGGAAAGATGCGTAGGATGTGCGTGCGCACGGTTTTATAAATCCGAATATTTCTGTGCGTACGCACGTCCTATGTTTCATCCGTACGCCACTTCTGACGCAAATCCTACGCAAGGTTTTATAAATGAGGCCCCTGGTCTTGGGATGAAGCGGCAAGGGGAAACCAGCTTTGTCTGAGGCCTCGCTGTGGAGGTGCCCACACTGGACTGTGCAGCTGACCCTGGTGCAGTGTGGTGTGGCTTAGACCAGGCCTTAGACCAGTCACTCACACACACACACACACACACACACACACTGAAGGAGGAGGGTTTGGGGAAGAGAAGGAGGGAGTTAAAATTGTGTGCCCTGTCTAGGCTACCACACCTTGGTGGGACACAGCCTGGGTATATAGATGGGTAGACTTTATACACAAGTGTAAATATGCCAACAAAAAAACAGTTTTATGTTTTTCAGAAAGAAATGGTACTGTATGTTAACAATATAAAATCTTCCACTATCAAAAAAGCTGTCAGAACAGTTGAAATATGGTCTCTTTTGAAACTTTAACAGATTCCTTTGCCTTATTATTTTTGTTTTATTCTTGCGTAACCTGTTTTACATTGTTATTATGGTTTTTGTTAATTCTCCTGGCAAATGTGAAAATTGCATTTTGCACACAGTGTGGAGTTTTGTGTTTGGTATTTTGTATGTGCAATATTTGTTAATAAAGTTAAAAAAATTAATAAAAATAAAAAATGGTGTTGGATTAATGGTAAAATATTCAGTTTTTACAATCGTAAATCAGACTTCAGAGGACTCAGTGCCTCACCAGCCTTTAACCTCACCGCTCGTCACTGAGTAGTTGTGTATGTCAGAGATAGGCAGAGAGAGGCAGCTTTTTAGAGTAAACTTGTCACAAGAACAGGTAGACGGTTGGACCCAAATGCAGCAGGTTTATTAGCTCAGCTAAAAGTCTAAATCAGAGTCAGGCAGGCAGGCGTCCATTCAAATAGCCTTGTTTTATTTTTTCTTTATTCTTTTTCCAACATGAATAAAGTGGTAACGTGCTGAATGTAGAGGTGGTAACGACTGCAAGAGGGACATTAACTTTTTGTGGTCTCACTGCTTTAAACTATCACATTTTTTGACAGCTGTCATAATACACACGTGTCTGAAGATGCAGTGACTCAAAATGTATTAGTAGTGAAGGAAAAAGATCTGTTCGATTTGCAGCTTTTTCCTTTGCGTGTTCAATAGTCGAGGAGAAATGACCGTGAGTCGAACCGGTAAAGATTAACAAAGTTTATTCCCTGATACAATAGTTCTAAGACAGAGAGCAAAAACACAGAGCTATAGCATAAAAGGAAAAGCCCCAAAGAGTAGAAGGAACACTTCCCAAAGTAAGAGTCTTATAGTGGAGTCCGTGCGTTGCTAAGATCTTCTTCCTCTGTGAGCAGCCAATCATCTGGCTTCAATTTGACATAGTCCTTATTTGGTGTAGAGTTGCTGTTTTGCAGAAAAGAACATCTTGACCTTTTGCTGGCCCCAACTCTGTTTAAGTCTGCAGCACTTCACACCTTTGCAAAGTGTGTGGGGGTCAGAGACGGTGGCCTCCTGTTGACTTCTGCTCGCTTCTCGGAATCTCCCGACACCTGCGCATTGTATGTCTGGTTTCTTGTCTGCAGAAGGGGGCCTTATTTCCTGTTGTTCTAAATATGCTGAGCTGTGGCTTTCTGTCTCTCTGCTCAGCCTGCACACAACTTCTGCTTTAACACTTCTGAGTCTTGGGGTGAAAAGTTCAGGCAGCAAAGAAGAATGCATGTACAATTAAACATCAATTAGTTAAATGTAATAAAAGATTAGAAACAAAGATTAGACATAAAATGTATATATCTCTTCAGTAGTCAATCCAATTCAGGGCTCCTACCTTCCTTTCTGAGGGTTGCCAGAGTCTGGAAAAAATAAGCACGTTTGTATAAAGGGCCAATATCATGCTACTCTTAAACTTTTTAGCTTGTCACAAGAACAGGCAGACTGCTGGATCTAAATGTAAGCAGGTAAATTAGCTTAGCTAAAAGTCCACAAAGCTAAATCAGTGTCAGGCAGGTAGGAGTCGACAACAGGCAAGAATTAATCCACGGATAGATAGGGTAGTCAAAACAGTCAGACAGTTGTCAGACAGCGGCTCTCTAAACATCAATGATGCAGTGGCAAAAGAAAATTTTTCAGTGCTTTAAAAACCTGTGATCTTATTTACAATAAAGATGTTACTGGAAGCATTAAAGTTTATCTCTGGTTGGGGTGTGTAAAAGGTCACAATCATTTCGGGGTAACAAATGAATATTTCATGGGAAAAAATTAACTATTTAGTAGAAAAGAATTATAATTTCATCGGAAGAAATTCGTTTTTTTGTCTTTTTACCCATATCAGGGCACAGGCTCCGTACCAACTAGAGGTAAGATCGGGCCTAAAAAATCCGGCCCGACCCGACACAGGCCCGCGGGCATTAAAGCCGAACTCGGACCGAACCCGACCAATTAACTTGATTTGCAGGACCGAGCCCGAAGCAAACCCGAAATTTCAATTTTAACCCATAGGATTTTTGGCAGAAAAAAATCGCCAGATTTCTTTAAGGTAAAATAATCTATATATTTTTATGATCAGGAAAGTTATGGTCTTTCAAACAGAAAGTGGTCGCTGCAGCCGCGCGCGTATAAGCTGCTGTTGTGGCATAGAGTTCCGCTGGAAGCGCTGAGCATAGGTTCATCTCTCCATGATAAATGCATTTGATCAATGAAATAACGCTGGAACACAGAATAAGAGGCCAGACAGAGAGAGTGACAGAGAGATCTGGATGCGCACTCGCTTCATTACGCGGGAAATGCTGCAGGCGCAGCGGTGCGCGTTTGCCTTTTCAGTTCCCCTGTCTGAAGTTTATCCTTGACTTCCTGCTGCTCCATATCGGGGATACCTAAACAAAATAGATACGGGCTTACGGAGGGGAGATTACGTTCATGACACGCTCGCAGAGCTGCGGGTGGCCGGCGCCCCCCTCGTTCTGCCAGTTGCTGGACCACAGTGTACGTCAATCAACGGTGGGCTGGTGACTGGTGGGAGGGGGCGGGGTTTACCTGTGTGTGTGTGTGGGTGTGTGCGCTAGGGGAACGTTCTCCCTCTGAGTAAGAAGAAGCTGGCTGTGCCTTTCGTTTCGTGCGGTAACCGTTCTGACGTACAGGATTAATAAAGAGCTGTTTGACAACCGCCGCCTGAGGAGCTTCTTTGCAGCCATTACAATATATTTATTAAAAAAGTCAGCGAGAGAGAAGCCCGGCCCGACCCGACCCGAACGTAATGACTGTCATTTAGAACCCGACCCGACCCGAAATTCGGGTCGGGTCGGGTTCTGACTCGGGCTCGGGCCTAAGATCTTACCTCTAGTACCAACACACATGAATAAAGTGGTAAAGTGTGAGATTTGAGTCTTAATTCTTTCATTTTTCTTAACCATCTCACTCTTCTATTATTTACCTAAATGTTTTTTTTTAGATCAGTCTTAAGGCAAAAGACTTAAGACTTAAGACTCCACGGCAGCCTTTGAGGTTTGACTTCCTTCAGACGTCTGAAGTTTATGCATTACAAAAGGAAACAAAAAATGACGTCACAGGTGATGGTACCAGCGTTTGATCAGTCTCTGTTGGTGCACTGGTTACAGGATCAAAATCCTGCATGTCTTCAGCGCTTTGTTGTGGAAAAGTCAGTTCTCTAGTTTTCATCAGGTGTCGGCGGTTTCTCCTATAAATATTTCCATCTTCTGTTTTGATGATGACAGATCTGGGTTTGTCATGTTCTCCCACAACGACTGCTGGTTTCCATTTGTTTTTTACTTGTACTCTCACTTTCTCCCCTTCAATCAGAAGTGGTAGCCTTTTTGCTCCTCTGTCAAAACACTGCTTCCGTTTCAGCTGCCTCTCTTTGATCCCGAGGTGTACTTTATCAAACAGCTGTGGCTTCAGAAGCTGTACTGATGTTGGTAGCCTGGTTTTCAGTCTTCGAGCCATGAGGAGTTGGGCAGGGGACAGTTTTACTCCATCCAAAGGTGAGTTCCTATATTCCAATAAAGTGATGTAAGGATCACTTTGGCTCTCTTGTGCTTTGTTCAATAAGCTTTTAATTGTTTGAATTGCCCTCTCACTTTGTCCATTCGACTGGGGGTATCCAGGACTAGATGTGTTGTGGGCAAACTCCCATCTCTCTGCAAATGTCCTGAACACTCCCAAATTGTGGACCATTGTCAGACACAACCTCATCTGGAATTCCATGTCTTGCAAACATTGATTTAAGGGCTGTTACCACATGTTTGCTGATGGTCCCAGTGAGTTTGGCAATTTCTGGGTACTTTGAGTAGTAGTCTACACACAGCAGGTATTCCCCTTGCTCATAGTGAAACAAGTCTTCTCCAACCTTTGCCCAGGGCTGCAGATGAGATTACTGTAGTGTTTCAGGCACAAGAAACTAGGGGTGTAAGAAAAAATCGTTTCGGCAATATATTGCAATACGTCATTTGGCAATACTTGTATCGATTCAAAATGCTGCCAGATCGATATTTATTTAATTATTTCTGAGCGTCCTTCAGAGTCTGACTCTTGTTGTCCGCTTCACCCTCCGACCGCTAGTTGGCAGCAGAGAACACGGAGCCTCTTTGAGCTGCTCTATTCTGCACAAGACTGCAGCCAGAGGCAGCTTCTTCTGTTGTTATGAGACATGAACCAATGAGTTATATCACTAGAGGAGACACGGCCGCTTTAGAAGCCTGGCCGACAGTGGCGGAACGCGACGCCATCTTGGTGAGGTCGACGACGCCCACATGACATTGATTTCCATTAATTTTTGTGGTGTCTAAGTAGCTTTTATAAACTGTATATATTTTTAGATTTACATATATTTATACATATATATAAATATATTATATTTTATGTATATAATGTATATGATGTATATAGATACATCATTTGCTGTTGTTAAAGAAGAGAAATAAATAAATAATAATAAATAATAATAAAAATAATTATATTATTATTATCATTAACAATAATAATAATAATAATAATAATAATAATAATAATAATAATAATAATAATAATAATAATAATAATAATAATCATCATCATCATCATCATCATCATCATCATCATCATCAAAAGAAGTCCAAAAGTGAACAATAGATTTACCCTAAAAAAACAATCTGGCCTCTTATCAAAATCTGTTTCCACAAATGTTTTAAACAGCCAGACTGCATTACTAGTTGGTACCACAGTGATCCATCTGGGTTAGCTCTTTTGATAGCCAAGATCCACTTTTTCCTGAAGTCTGAGTCTATTGGAAACCTGACTCAGTCACTGAGTCAGAAATGTATAAATCTGTATAAATAGCCTAGTATGCTGTATACAGGTTTAGCAAAAATAAAATGTACATCATGCAGCATGTTGATAATAGCCCTGCAGCATCATGCATGTCAACATATGTTCTATTAATGAAGCCCCTGCAGCCTTAAAAGAAAAAAAATAAAATACTTACCTGTGAAATGATATACCTTCCTCCATCATGGACTCATTTTTCTGATTTTGGCAGTTGAAACCCGCACAATGAACTGGCATTATGCAAAAAATGTGTTCACATGCATTCACTGCAGCAGTAACTTGACCTCACCAAGATGGCGGTGCTCTCCTCCCATGAGGAACCACGTGATGTCTCCTCTAGTGATACAACTCATTGACATGAACTATTTAGTTTTTACTTGGAATGGATACCAAACAGAAACTCTGAGCCATGTTGCTGCCAGTAAGATTTGAAAACGTGGATTGCTGTACTTTTTAGCGGCTCAGATAAATAAGATAGACAATGAAGCATGGCAGCAGCTAATAGGCTAAAAAAGCTGGCTAAAGTTCTGCAGAACCTCAAGACAATGGATTCTAGTTTAGGGACCTGATGGATCAGAGGGATGTGTACAATGCTCTGAAAAAGGCTGCCATTGTGGTGATCAGCTTTACAAGTTTACTTCCGTGTGTAAGAAGCGTGACTGCAAAGGTGCAACAGAGCAGAAATGTTAACAAAGCCCCTTTTTTGTCACATTAAAGCAACTTTCCTTCGTTCTGTCATGCTGCCTCATCATCCCATCACAGTTTATTGTTTCTGGAAAGAATCAGTGTGTCCTCCCCACCCTTTATTTTTAAAGCACCATTCAGGCTCCTGAACTGTTTAAAAGCACTAGAGAAGCTACATTAATGCTGAAAATAAACAGCATTTTATTTCCCCAATAGAAACCTATTGGTTAAGGCTCATTCATTCTCTGTTTTTTCTTACACTGAAAAAAATATATATTTTTTAAATCAGACAATGTTTACTGTTCCCTTTCTATATTTTAACTTACCAAAATAAAAGCACTATGACTTTGCTTTGGTAAACGCAACTTATGTATGAGATACATTTGCAGTGCTTCACATTGTGATCATTAAACCAAATTTGAGCATTTTATTACAGTGGAAGATTTTAAAATTCAGGTTGAATTTTTTCAAAGTCATATTAAAAAAAACAGAAAGAGAACATGTTTCGGTAAAATATCGGGATACGTATCGTATCGCAGGGCGCGTATTGGAATACGCGTATCGCCAGACTCTTGCCAATACACACCCCTACAAGAAACACTACATGTGCCTGCATCCTCTGCGGTTTGTGTTCTGAATATGTTCAGCTTTTCTTCGGTGATCGGCAGTTGAGCTCGAAGTAAATGAATCTGTAGTTCATCCTCCAGGAGTTCTTCCGTTTTTTCTTTCCATTATGCTCGACTCAGGGTGTCTGCGATGTAAAGCTCTTTTCCTGGCTTGTAGCTGTTGCTTGTTGAAGGTTCATCAGCATCCTCTGGAGTCTCGGTGGAGCCTTCTGCAGCGATTTCTTAAACACCGTCTTTAGAGGCTTGTGGTCTGTTTCCACATGTACTGTCTTGCCATACACATATTGTTTAAACTTTTCACATCCGTACACGATTGCCAAAAGTTCTTTTTCAATCTGCGCGTACCTTTTCTGACAGTCAGTCAGCGCTCTTGAGCCGTATGCCACTGGTTCTCCTTCCTGGATCAACACTGCTCCCAGCCCCTCCAAGCTTGCATCAACAGATAACGTCAACTCCTTTTTCACGTCAAAATACTTGAGAACTGGAGCTTTGCTGACAAGCATCTTTAGCTTTTCAAAGCTTTTCTGTTGCTCAGTTTCCCAATGCCATGCTGCATCACCCTCAAGGAGCTTCCGAAGTGGCGCACTCACATCTGAGAGGTTAGGAACGAACTTTGCCAGATACTGCAGTCCTGCTTTGTCTTCTGGCTCACGCATGTCCTGTATAGCTCTGACTTTTTCCTGATCAGGTTTCACACCTTCTGCAGACAGAATGTGACCAACATATACAATCTCTGTCTTTCTGATCTTACATTTATCTTTATTTAACTTCAGGTTCATCTCCCTGATTCTGTCCATCAGTGCTCTCAGTCTCCTGTCATGCTGTTTCTCATCTTCACCCCACACCAAAATATCATCCACTATGTTCTCAACACCCTCCAAACCTTCCAGTCTCTGTGCAATGCACTTTTGGAACACTTCTGGAGCCAACGACACACCAAACGGGAGTCGCAGGAATCGGTATCGTCCATACGGAGTGTTGAAGGTACATAACTAGCTCTCCTCATCTAGCTGCACCTGTCAGAAACCATGGTTAGCATCCAATATAGAGAAAACCTTTTGCATTTGGCATTTCAGCAGTTATTTCTTCAACTGTGCGCAGCGGATACTGTTCTCTTTTTATGGCTTTGTTTAGATCTTGGGGATCAATGCAGATCCTGAGTTTGTTGGGTTCTACTACCGTGACCATGCTGTTGACCCAATATGTAGGCTCGGTCTGCTTTGTGATTACTCCAAGATCCTCCATCCGGTCCAGTTCTGCCTTTATTCTGTCCTTCAGCGCTATTGGCACGTTCCGTGGTGGGTGAAACACTGGAGTCACATCAGGGTTGAACTGGATGTGGTGCAGTCCTGGAACACATCCTAGACCAGAAAACACATCTTCATATTCACTCAAAATGTCATTGTTTTCTTTATCTACACTGTCCACTCTTCTGATTAGCCCTAGCTTTGTGCAGGAGTCTCTTCCAAGAATAGCAGGTGAGTCTTTTTCTATAATCTGAAATTCTAACTCATATTCCTTGTCTCTGAGGTCACACTTGAGCTTTTCCTTGCCCTTTGTCTTGATTACGTGCCCAGAGTAAGTAACTAGGTTACATCCTGATTTAATTAACTCTACCTGTTTGTTTGTTATTTTCTCCAAATCTCTCATTGACAGCATGCTACACTCTGCTCCCGTATCAAGCTTCTCAGTGAGCACCCCATCGTTAAATTTTAGCTCTTGAGTATATTTCTTAGCATCAGTGTTCAATGTTGAGACTGCATCCAGCTGAAGCTCTGCACCTGTTGGCTCACTTGGTTTGATTTCTATACATCCCATAAACATGACATCCTCTTCCTGTGCTTGTTCAACTTCATGCACCGTTTTCTCTGTTTTCCTGGGTCTGTATTGTTGTTCTTGTGACTTGCATTTGCAACTGAAGTAATTGTTTAATTTTCAATGATTGCATATTTTTCCATACGCAGGACACTTCTTTGGTTCATGGATGTAGCCACACCTGTTACACTCTTCTTTCTTTTTGGCATTGTCACAGTGCACGCTAGCTGCTTTCTTTACTCTGGTAACTTTTATCTTATGCACTGCTACATCTGCTTCCTCATGTAGGGCTTTCATGTGAGTGTGCGTTACCTCACTTGCACGACAGATGTCCACAGCCTTTGTCAGATTTAAATCAGTCTCTCTGAGCAGCCTTGCTCTCACAGTGTCATTTGTTATTCCACAGACTATACGGTCTTTTATCAGCTCATCTGTCAGCTGAGCAAACTCACAGTCCTTTGCTTTGTTTTTCAGGTCCGTCATAGAAGCATCAATTGTTTCATTTGCTCCTTGCACTCTGGTAAAGAAAACGTGTCTCAGATGCGTGATGTTTTTTCGGGGCTCACAGTAAATTCTGAACATGTCCTTCAGCCCATCAAATCCATCCACATCTTCATCAAAGACCATCATATTAAATACCTTTATAGCTTCATCTCCAGCAACGTGAAGAAATGTTGCACACTTCACTTTATCGCTCTTTTCGGCGATTCCGGTCGCAATGAGATATAGTTCAAACTTTTGAATCCAAATCCGCCACTTTTCTGCCACATTTCCATCAAAACTCAGACTGCTCAGTGGCTTTAACTGTTCCATCTTTGACTTCTGACACCATGTAATGATTTTGGACCTGATATTCACAACACATGGAGGCCAGTTTATCCAGAACCGTGTCCCTGTTTATTCCACCATGTTTGTTCTCTTTCTCCAATACACACACAACCTGAACCATACAACACAGACTCCCCCTAGTGGTCGGAGTCAAGTAAGCACCATACATCACAGAGAAGGGGTTATATGGTAAGGAAAACAAATTGAAAATGTAAATCAGTTTAGTAGAATTTGTTAACATGAATAAATAATAATCTGTTAAACCTCCATAAAACAGACAGTTTTTGTGTGGCAATTTTTGACTGGTATCTATGTGGTCTCACTGCTCTAAAATATCACATGTTTTTACAGCTGTCATAATACACACGTCTGAAGATGCAATGAGTCCAAATGTATTAGTAGTCAATCCAATTCCGGGCTCCTACCTTCCTTCCCGAGGGTTGCCAGATCTTGTAAAGAAAAGAAAAGAAAAAAAAACATGTTTACGTGAAGGTCCTATATCATGCTACTCTTAAGCCTTTCAGAATAAACTATTTCCATATATTTGATAAAATATGATCTTTTGCCACACTAAAGAGATTTTTTAAATGAAATATGACTTATTTTCACAGCTCACATTACTATCCAGAAGTAAGACGACTCGATCTCTAAGGCATCAACGTCCACTCCTTGTGGGTGCCCCCCATTCCATGATGTCAGCCAAGAGTCGGCCGGGGCAGTGTGTCTGCATTTTGCCTACGAAAACAAACAACATCTGAACTTTTGCAAAGAGGATGTGCAAATTGTGCGTAAGAAAGGAAAGTGTAAATGCGGATCACTCTAGCTCTGCAGAGAAAGTGTGTTTGTGTGTGTTAGCCGGGGGGGGGGGGGGGGTCACTTTGCGACCTCACAGCGTGAGAACCCACTCGTTTCCATGGATTGGGAGAGGCTAGAACAAGAGTGCAGGTTTTTAGAGGAATACTCAGAAGTGCATACATAGATCAAAATAATTTGGGGTTGGTATTTGTAAGAAAGGAACATTATAATACGCTTAAAAGCTCAAAACGTTGATTTTGCTTGATATGGGGCCTTTAAGGGTTGGATGTTTTCATACGCAATCTTGCACAATTATTTCGGCACTCTTCATCATAGTTTTCAGTTTATATTGCACACTTGTATATACTGTTTGTTTGTTTGTTTGATTTTATTGTATTACAATGTTTTCTTTTTTTATTATTTTTCCCTTCCTTGCTGTACTTGCACTGATAACGATGCTTAAATCTCATTGTACTATGCACAATGACAATAAAGCAAATTGAATCTAATTTAATCTAATCTCATGTAGTGTAATTTTAGAATGTGGTACTTCACCAGTTTTCATCCTTGGGGGGATTTTTCTTTGATTGACGTGTGGATCCTCGGAAGGACACAGAAAAACTCTACTTGTCATTTCCAGTGAGCTGTCAATGGGCTTGACTCACTTATGGCTTCATTTCCACCGGGGAAAAATGATTGAATATAAGATCATAACCAAGTGAGTGTGTTCACATCCCTAGAAATTGATTTACTTCAGGCTCCAACTGTGTCTGCTTTATCTAGTCCAACTCCTCCTCTGATTAACCCTAATTAGGTTTGTTGGTCAGTGACAACCCAGATCTGAATCCTCAGATGACACAGACAGCAGGCTAGACACCCACACTCTAGTCAGGTAGTCCTTTGAGTCCTCGAAAGCATCCACTGACTCTGATCTCAGCAAGTTCTGTGAAGCTCGACACAGAGACACAGTCCACTCTCACCTCAGCTGTATGGTCATACAAGGGGGAGGAAGTTCACTGGCATTATCAAGTTGCGATGCACCACTTTGTCTGGTGCATACCGTGGAGGTATTTCGGATCTTGAAAGTGTGGCTGTCCTAATTTTTCTCAATCACAGCATAAATGACACTCTCCCAGGGATCAGCAAGCTTCCTCTCTCCGCGCTATCCCTTGTTAGTCAGCGACACCCGGTGACCTTCTTCCACAGGTGATCCCCTGACTTGTTTGACAGAGACATTTTGTGCAATGTCAATGGCTTCCTTTAGGTCCTTTCTTAATGGCTGGACATACTGACTGTAGTCCGTCACTTCAGGGATGTCAAGCACAGAACCAAAGATGAGGTCAATGGGCAACCTTGGCACTCTCCCAAACATGAGTCAAAAGGGTGCATAACCCATCGTTTAATGAACTGTGCAGTTGTACACAAAGGTGAAAGACTTCAAAGCTGCAGGTCAATTGTGCTTAGCTTTAGGTGGAAGGGCATGAATCAAGTTCCCCAGTGTCCTGTTCATCCTCTCACATGAGCCATTTCCCATCGGGTGGTATGGTGTCATGTAGGTTTTCTGAACACCACCCACCAACAGCTCAGCAATCAAAGAATTATGTCACAATTGATGTGCAACTGCTTTTGCTGATTGGTTTGGGAACAAAAAGGCTTGAGTCAATTTGGTGAAGTGATCAGTGACCACAAGAACAACCAAAGACCTATTAGCAGAGTCCCCATGCACCCCAAAAGTCCACAGACATAAGATCAAGAGGCTAAGATTTTCTGATGTTATCCGAGGGTGCCCTGGCTTCAGGTTCTGGGGACTTGCTCACTACGCACCTCCTGCAGCATCTCACATACTTCACAACATCCTTATTGAGGCCCAACCAATAAAATCTTTGCCTAGCCATATGAAATGTTCACAGCTGCCCCTGGTGAATGGCCTCATCATAGATACCTTTAAGGACTTTGGTGCACAAAGAAGATGGAACAACAAAAAGGTAAGACCTCCTTTTAGTGGCAACATTCCTTGTCACCTGATGCAACACACCATTCTTCAAGGCCAGTCTTCCAACATCTTATTGACTTCATTTGGTTCTTTTTCTAGCTCCCGTCTTGATGGTCTTTGTCCTCTTTCTACATTAAACATTATTCTGCTGAGTGTATTGCCAGCATGCTGCTTTTCCATCAGCACTTCATAAGGAAGCACACTTAACCAGCTGTAATCTGGAGATGAAAAAGCCAGGTAAAAATGTGGAAGCAGGAGAGCCCGAGAGGACATTCTGTTTTCATTTTGTTCATGTGCCTGAAACAATACAGTAATCTCATCTGCTGTCAAGGCCCCAGCCTTCCCAAAAGGGGACCACTGAAAACCCACAGAATGGTCTATTTGTGGGACTTTTTCGTATGGATGGGCAAAGCAGCGATAAGTCACCACGGTCTATCATAGTTCGCTTTCTGGACTTTCAGGTGAAACAAGCTGTGTTGCAGCAGGCATGGAAACAACGCCAAGTCGAGTTCTAAGGGCACAAAGTGTATTTTGATCACGATTACTCATCTGTGTTGCAGAAGAAAAGAAAAAAGGTGCAAGATGTTATTAGAAAGCTGAAGGAGAAAAACATCAGAGCACAATCGCCATATCCGGCCCAGCTGAGAGTTTTCATGCAATCAGGTCAGAGATTGTTTCCCTAAGTTAGGAAATCTTACCTCTGTCCAAAGTAGGTCGAATAGAAACGGTCAAAATGAACATTCTCCCTCGCCTGTTATATCTTTTTTAAGCTCTTTCCATATGGATCCCATTCTTTTTTTTAAAAACATTAAATATGATGATCTCTTCATTTGTGAGGCAAAATAAAAAGCCTACAATTTGGAAGAAATTACTATGTAGTTCTAAGAAAGATAAGTCTAGGATTGCCAGATCTCAAGTTGTATTATTGTGCAGCCCAACTAAGAGGGCTTGATGAATGGGTAAATCAAGATGAAAACTGGAAAACTATGCTTGCTCCTCAGTTTCACTTGAAGCTGCAGCTTTCTCAGGAAAGAAAAAATGGAGAAAAAAATATAAAACGAGTTGGTATAGTCTACACAGAGAATATGGTCAACTGTGAGGAAAAACATTGTCGCCCCCCTGACTAATTCAAGAGTACTTAAAATTTCCAAGATAGCTGATTTTTTGCCAAACAAGATAGATCCTGGTTCTCAGATTGGGGAGAAAAAGGTTTATTAACAATACATCAAATGTTTGAAAGAGACATCCTAAAGTCTTTTAACAATTACAGGATAAATATGGTATAGATTCCAAGGATTTTTTATGGATATTTGCAAATAAGGGAATAATTATAGTCTTGTTAGCACTGGGAGGTTTTGAGACAATCACCAACTCAAATATTACATTTCATGATTGGAAGAATTGTTGATAAATCAAAGAAGCAGATAGTATCAAATATGTACAAATGTTTGCAGGCACACCTGTCAAATAATTCATAGGACCTGAAAGGAGAATGGGAGTTGGAGGTAAACAATGTCATTGAGGATGAAAAGTGGGAATGCCACCAGAGCATCTGATAGATGAGGAAGTGGGTGATCATCTTTAACAGTCTGAGCATTAAGCCTATTGGAAGTCAATGTAGATTCTCAGGCCTCCTGATTTCTTCCAAACCAGCACTGAGGGAGATGCAAACCCACTGCTGGATTTTCTTGCGATGTCCTTTTCCTCAATCTACTTCAAAACTTGCCGTAATTGTATTATATTGAGTAGATGGTATGCGCCTGCATGGCAGTCAAAAGGGGTTCGCATCAACAACTCTTATTGGATGGAGACAGCCTGAAAGCACAGTCCAACTAGTCCCTTGAAAAGATGGACTGGTGTTCAACACCTCACATGTGTCAATGTCTATGTCTGACAGTCCCAAGTTGTACAATGGGGAGTGCAGTGGGTCAACCTGACTACTTGACTCCTCAAGCTGCTGATGTTCAGGAAGGCTGGACACATTGGTGACTGAACTGTGCGTGTTACGTCCCACCCGGAGGGAGGAAGAAAATAGGTAACATAAAGAAATAATATTAAGCCGGTAAGGGTTGACTGGCTGTCAGTGCAGCCGTTTATTTTAAATGACAGCTGCAAAACTAAAGAAGGTGACAAACGTAAAGGCTCAGGCACAAATGCAATAAATAACCAAAAGACAAGTTAACTAGATGGACACCAGTCGACACATTAAATGCCAAACAAAAATCCAAAACACAGATCACAGTCAGAGGGGAAAAACCAGGCCGTTTTCACAGGCTCTAATGCCAAGTTTGACAGCAGGGGGACAGCTGACTAAACGGATTCCTCTCAGGAATTCAGCTGCCCACTGGAAGATGGTCTGCTTGAGGCTTTTATGCTTCCCGCCCAGCCTGGTGATTGGAGGAGGGAAAAAGCTGCAATCATCTCCTGCAGGAGGTGAAGTCAACTGATGTGGGGGAGGCTTCTGCAGAAGACACACAACCACACACACAACAAACACATACACGCAACACACACATACACACACCAAAAGGCCTGGGGCCGTAACACCCCTCCCCTTAAGTTTCAAACCCGAAAATCGAAGGGTTTGTAACCAGAACCACCAAACAAAGTTAAGTGTGTGTGTGTGTGACATTACCAAAAAAATGGAAAACTGGAATTACCCGGACCTGGACAGTGCATCTGCTAACAGGTTCTCTGTACCTTTTTTGTGATGGATTTGAAGGTTGTAGTCCTGCACCAACAAAGCCCAACGCATGAGACGCTGGTTGTGATTATACATACGAGATAGAAAAACAAGTGGGTTATGGTCAGTGCGAACAACAACCGGCAGAGAACTACATCCAACATACACATCAAAGTGTTGAAGTGAGAGCAACAATGCCAAAGTTTCCTGTTCTATGAGAGTTCTCTTTTCAGGATTAACACGGTACGGATGTTGCTTTATTGGTTTATTTGATATCACGGCAATATCGTGTTTAAGAACAGTAGTGGAAGTTGGTACATCACTGAAAAGGCATGTGTATTGTGAAACACAGGCCAAAACGTCACGTCTCTGGGCCTCCTCTAAATGGTTAAGTTTGGCAGGAAGAACTTTAAGCGTCTCAGAGTTAGACAGTTTAGCACAGGAGCGAGGTGAATTAGGAATGCGCAGACTGTCATCCTCCTTAGGTTCTTCAGGCTTATCTGGCTGCACAGTGACTGCTGCAGAAATCTGTGGAGTTGGATTCACAATGGGCTCCGAAACTTCACGTGAGTGATATGGCTTCAACATGTTGATATGACAAACGCGAGCTTTACGCCGCTTGTCAGAACTGCCCAGGAGGTAATTATTGTTTTTCAACACTTGTAATACTTCAAGTGGACCAATGAACTTGGCAGACAAAGATGAACCCAAAACCGGAAGTAAAGCAAGCACCTTGTCCCCTGGTTGAAACTCACGCTTCACAGCGACACGGTCATGTCTTTGTTTCATTTTAAGTTGGGAGTTGACCAAACACTCTTTAGCGAGTTTGTTGGCACAGCGTAGCCGATCATTAAATTCACGGACGTAGACACGCACACTTCTCCTTTTGTCCTCCACTGGCGACAAGAGTTTTTCTTTTAGCGCTTGAAGTGGTCCTCTGGGAGTGTGGCCAAAAACTAATTCAGCAGGGCTGAATCCAAGTGACTCTTGAACAGACTCACGTGCAGCAAACAAAACAAAAGGGATGCCCTCATCCCAATTTTTCTTTAACTCTAAACAATATTTCCGAAGCATAGCTTTCAGAGTTTGATGCCAACGCTCTAGTGCGCCCTGAGACTCCGGGTGGTACGCACTAGATGTAATATGAGTTATGCCGAGGGTTTGGATGACCTGTTTAAACAAACCAGATTTGAAATTCGTTCCTTGATCAGTTTGAATTGTTTTAGGCAATCCAAAAGTAGAAAAAAATTTTGTAAGAGCTTTAATGACAGAACGAGTGGTTATTTTTCGCAGCGGTACAGCCTCAGGAAAACGTGTGGCTGCGCACATTATAGTGAGCAGAAACTGGTTACCGTTTTGGGTGCGAGGCAATGGGCCAACGCAGTCCACAATGACGCGATCAAATGGATGTTCAATTACGGGAATTGGTTGTAACTGTGCAGACGGGATTTTCTGGTTTGGCTTTCCAGCCATCTGACAGACATGGCAAGTTTGACAAAAGCGTACTACATCCTGTTTAACGCCTGGCCAGAAAAAATGTTTTAACAGAAGTCGATAGGTTTTTGTCAACCCAAGATGACCTGACCACTGGCTTTTGTGTGCCAACGATAGTACTTGCGCGCGATAATTTAAAGGCACAACGATTTGGTTTACAGTTTGCCAGGGTGCAGTTTCAGGAGCAGAGGGAGACCATTTCCTCATAAGAACGTCATTATCCAGAAAGTACCCTGATTTTTCTTTGACAAGTTGCTCATCACTCACCACCGTGGAGAAACATGTGCGTAGAGTTGGATCAGCTCTCTGCTCGGTGCACAGCCGGGTGCGTGTAATGGGGAGCGCGGGCTCTGAACGCTCCGAATCAGATGAATTGTCGGCGGGAGCTTCCACCTGTGCTGGAGGAAGACAAACAGAATTAGCTTTGTTCTGAGAGTGGTCATCTCCTGAAAGGGCTGAAATAAAAATGCTGTCAGAGAGGTCAATGTCGGCATTTCTACGGGCCTGCGCTCGCGTCACAGCACAAGCTGGGTACAACTTGCGCTCCGTTTTGTCTGGTACGTTATGGTCATGAAAATCTGCAAGGGGCTTTTGTAAGACTTCCAGATGCGGCGCGACTTTACCGCCGGCTACATCATTTCCCAGTAAAATAGCGACCCCTTTCATGGGTAGTGCAGGACAAACAGCCATAGGGAAAATGCCAGATATTAAATCAGACCTCAGGTGGACTCTGTGTACGGGCCGAGGAGTGTACTTCATGCCAATTCCACAAAGTATGACGTCATAGTCACAATAAGAACCTGCTGCAAAGGTTAATGTGTTTGCTAAAATCACAGTTTGTGATCCACCTGTATCTCTCAAAATACGCACAGGACGCTCATCCGTGCGCTCACCACTCAGTGAGACAAAACCTTCGAATACGAAAGGTTCAAAGCAGGAGTCGGGAGTTTCCGCGCATTTAGCTGACACCGGATTTATTGCACCGACACCTTTTGGTCTAGCAGGACTTGGTGGACTACGTTCAGTTTTATTTTTCAGAAGAACACAGTCAGCGATCACATGTCCAAGTTTGTGGCAGTAATAACACCCACGTGTTTCTCTATTAAAGTGTGTCTTGGTTCGAGCTGGCTGTGTTACAGCTGCAGCTCTTGGGTGGTTCGCTAATGTTGGGAAGGTTGTTTTGTGTGTCAGCACATACTCATCAGCCAGCACGGCCGCTGACGTAATAGAAGTGACTTTTTGTTCATTTAAATACACCACAACACGATCAGGCAGACTTCTTTTAAACTCCTCTAAAAGAATAAGGTCACGGAGAGAAGCGAAATCATCCACTTTGGATGCCGTGCACCAGCGATCGAAAAGAACACATTTCTCCCGAGCAAACTCCACATGAGTTTGTGACAAAGATTTTTTCTGCTGTCGGAACTTCTGGCGGTAGGCTTCAGGCACTAGCTCATAGGCCTGTAAAACAGCCGTTTTAACCTTATCATAATTTAGACTGTCTTCAAGAGGGAGCGATGCTACGACCTCCTGAGCTTTTCCACACATTTTACAGTGGAGCAGTAATGGCCAAACATCACGGGGCCAGTGTAACGTGCCAGCAATGCGCTCAAAGGACGCAAAATACGACTCCACTTCACTCTCCCGAAAAGCGGGCACAAGTGGAATAAATTTACTTACGTCAAGCAGCGTGGTGGAAGATCCAAGGAGGGGAGGGTTTGCGCTGTCAACTGAGGACACCGGAAGCTGAGCCTTCGCCTCCTGCTCCAGCTGACGGATCCTGACAGCTGTCTCAGCCTCAATTTCCAAACGCTTAATCTCCAGCTGCATCTGGCGGGTTTGCACCTTTTCCTGCGCTTCAAGTTGCAAACGGGCGAGCCGGACTTTCAGTCGCGCATCATCCCGCGACCCACCGCTGCCTGGAGAGAGCGGATCGTAGCGTGGGAGGCTGAAGGGTGGTTTTCCCCGTTCGAGCCTCTCATCGCTCTCTAGCACAGGAGATGTCTCCGCGTGCACACGGTCACCCATGTGCGGGGCGCCGCTGCCACGCTCGCGGCCACCTCTCCCCGAGGCGCCGTCCGCGGACAACACAGGCACCTCAGTGACAGGCAGACGAACCACGCCCATTCTCATCAGATCACCCACCAAGAGATCCTTAAGAGCCTGCTTGTTAATAGGTTTTGAAAACGAAACGCCAAAATGACTCGCAATTTGCTCCAAATCGCACTTGCGGCACGTATCTAACAAAGATAAGGATGGGTGAGCAATGAAATGCTCCAGACTAAAGCCAGTCGCCATGGTTTTACAGGTAATGCGTACGTGGCACAAACGGAACCGCAACAAGGACACGTCAGCACCCTGCACAGCTGCCCAATATACAAACAGCAAAACAAACAGCCACGTACCCTATAATGATCCCGGACGAGCCCCCACATATGTTACGTCCCACCCGGAGGGAGGAAGAAAATAGGTAACATAAAGAAATAATATTAAGCCGGTAAGGGTTGACTGGCTGTCAGTGCAGCCGTTTATTTTAAATGACAGCTGCAAAAAGTAAAGAAGGTGACAAACGTAAAGGCTCAGGCACAAATGCAATAAATAACCAAAAGAAAAGTTAACTAGATGGACACCAGTCGACACATTAAATGCCAAACAAAAATCCAAAACACAGATCACAGTCAGAGGGGAAAAACCAGGCCGTTTTCACAGGCTCTAATGCCAAGTTCGACAGCAGGGGGCCAGCTGACTAAACGGATTCCTCTCAGGAATTCAGCTGCCCACTGGAACATGGTCTGCTTGAGGCTTTTATGCTTCCCGCCCAGCCTGGTGATTGGAGGAGGGAAAAAGCTGCAATCATCTCCTGCAGGAGGTGAAGTCAACTGATGTGGGGGAGGCTTCTGCAGAAGACACACAACCACACACACAACAAACACATACACGCAACACACACATACACACACCAAAAGGCCTGGGGCCGTAACAGTGCGCGTTTGGCAACAGTTTGATGCTCTCATGGAAACTTGCACATTCTGCTTGATGACAGACTGAGAAGGATTAATCACTTTAGGCTCACTGAAACTTTTCAATGGAGTATACTTCCACTAACTTAGATTTTCTTCTTATAGTAACAGGTTTATCAAAGGGGTTAATTACTTTAGTGGGAAGCCACCCATCATCTCTCAGAAATAAAACAGTTCTGCCCACAATGATTGATCTTGATCTTGACTTGGCACTAGTTGGCTCCATTATTACTGTACCACCTGCAGCCAAGTCACTTGTCATCTGTAGTTTGGCCCAGACCAAATTCTCAGTCATGGCTTCAAGTGTAACAGCAGTCTTTATTTTGCCAATGCATAGTTTTTCAGGCAGACTTGCCACACACCCTTCCACAACATAAACAACATATTCTTGGACTTGCTCTGCTCAGAGGTTGGTTGAGAATCATAGTTCTGATTGCCTTGGTTCAGTTTCAGTTGATGAATCAGGTACCTCAGCAAATTACTGCAGAGAATGAGATCATCACTCTGACCATCAATCACTAATGTTGGCACCATAACTTTGCAGCCATAAACCTCCATCTCTAGATCACTCACATGCCAACTGGTATTGTTTTGAGCCACCACAGTCAATTAGCACGACATCAGTGGGCTCCAAGATAGGATTTTTAAAAATGTAGATCACTATAGTAACCGAGGAATGACAGTGGAGGTCAGAGTACAAGCCATTGATCCACTATCAATCATAGCTCTGACTGATATTTGGCCACTCAATGTCACAATC
Source organism: Oryzias curvinotus (assembly GCA_023969325.1). Lineage (NCBI taxonomy): Eukaryota > Metazoa > Chordata > Actinopteri > Beloniformes > Adrianichthyidae > Oryzias > Oryzias curvinotus. Next base: position 13,283,192 of record CM043711.1, read on the forward strand.
TAATAAAGCAATTCATCGCAAGTTCCCAAGATGTGCATATTTTCAAGGACTGGTTAATGCCCAACATCTCTTTCCTCACACATACTCTGATAAATAGACTCTAAACTATCATTAGTGGTCAATGGGGGAATAAAATCAGGCCTTACATTCACCACCTTTAAATGCAGGTCAGCTCGTTTTCCTTTGTCTGAGCTGCAGGTTTATTTTCATTCGTTTTGGTAGCTGGGGCTATGGAGCCCTGAAGGCGCGTGTGATCAGATGAGTAACAAACAAAACACAACTGATTTGCTCTGCAGTTATAATAAGTTGTGTGACTTCCATCCCTACAAATGGCACAGACAACATTTGATTTGGGTTCGAATGGCAGGTTGGCAAGACTGCCCCTCCCCTCTGCTGGGACTCTTATTTTTCTGTGAATGCTGAGCTAACAACACTCCAACATGACAATGATCTCGTGCCCTCCCACTGAACTTACTCAGCTCTTCTGCTTGTTCTGCAGTTGGAATAACCTTTTTTTCTAAGGTATATCCTCATAAGCCCCTCCCACTCTTGAACATTCTGTTCATCATACTCTTCCTCTTTAAAACTGACAGACTCTTTAGATTCAGATCTAATCAAGATATTCAACAATGATGGGTCAGACAGTGTTTTGTTAGCAGATCTAACTGTTCTAGATCCCAAATGAGAGTCAATGCAACAGGCAATAGTCTCACCTATGGAGAGTCCTATCTGTGGCTATGCCAACCAAATGACTGTCAGGTGCCTCTGCTCCCTGCAAACCCTGAGTGTGATGCCCATCACATGAAACACTTTAAGAGGCGCCATTCTCTCTCATTAGGTTTCTAAAACCAGACCCAGGGGTGGAAAAAAGAGGAGAAAGAAAAAAACGTGCCCCTACCCCTGCCAACATTGGGAAGAGGAGTGGATGTTACTGAACCTCACCGTCTGCCAAAATTCACATCCCTCTCCATGGTGTAGTCACACAAAAATCACTTCAAATTAATACAGAGTTACAATAAATAAATAAATAAAATAAAAAACTGGGTCTAATTTCCTTTAGACTTTTTATGTAGGTGTAATTAAACAATCACATTCTGGGGCCCTGGCTTCGTCCTTGGCCCTTGTCTCGGCGTCCGGCGGCCCCCTTGGCTTCCGCCTGGTACGGCTAAGCGCTCCTGTCCTGTGACCTGGGGGCCGGACACCGGGTTCGCTTATGCCTCTGGGCGTTGTGGGGCCACATTATTCAAGACCGCAGTATCGTTAAGATCTGACCTGAACGGTTCTGCTATCGGTACTGGAGAAGTTGCTTTTTCTTTTTTTTGTGTTCCACAAGATATAAGCGTTATCTGCCATATTTAACTCACCAAGTTAGTCAATTTTCCGTTAATTAATGATGATTTTAATTTCGGTATTCTCGTTGAAGAGGAGAGCTCTGTCTGTCTATTTGTGTGCACAAGGGGCACACACACAAGACAAGGCAGCGCACATACAGTCCGTGGTGATCTCGTAGGGGACACGTGAGCGCCCTCGACTAAGAACACCCGTTTCTGCGTAAAATTTATTAAGTTTGCCTACCATGCTGTCACCTTGCTGCTACGATGACCGTATGTTGCGCTGTTTGTGTAGAACACGCTGGGGCAGCGGGAGGGGGGGGGGGGGTTGCACGCGGAGCAAACAAGAAACAGGTAGAGAGGCGGGGCTTAGATTCACCGCATATGATTCCAGACCCGCGACAAACTAACAGCTGCTTCCTAATACTAAATAATAATAATTAATGACTAATGATAGTTGTTATCCGTAAAATTAATATCATTTATTGGGTTTACTGGATTTAAACAAAAATAAATGGAGTTGGCAAAATAGAAAGGAGTCTGCATCAAAGTGAATTTGTTTCCATCATTTAACTTAACTCAACTCTGGTGTTTGACAGACAGAAAAGTCTATTCAAGGTTGTGGAAAATGGACAAAAGATCAAAGGAAACATCACACTCATAAATAATAAAAATAATTAGATTAAATAATTAAATAAATATCCTGTCTGGAACACTCTCATGTATAAAGTAAAATGTTTTGTTAAAAAAAAAACAATGTTGTTGCATAGTGAGGAACTAAAACACTTTATGTTCTTAATTTGTTATTTATTTATTTATTTTATGTCCTCAAAAAGTATTGATAAGAGTACCGTTAAAATACTAATACTAGTAGTAGTATCGTTAAAACCTTAACGATACCCATCCCTAACTGAAAGCACATGTAGGTGTGGAGTCCCCGAAAAGGCCTAGAATTCCAAAAGAAAATACAGGTTTGAGTGCTGTATTAAAATGGTCCCTGAAAGAAAAGAAAAGAAAAGAAAAGAAAAAAAAAAATTTTTGGTGGGAATAAGAGCGCATGTGTGTGTTATGGCTGTGGCCATAATATTGTTTAGTTTGTATATTTGGAGTGTTTTTCTGTATCTGTTTTCTTTGGTTTTCTGCTGCAGTTGGAGGTTCTGTCTTTCCTTTTTCTTTCCCTCCTTTAGTGTTCAGATTGGATTCCATAGTGTCCGGAGCACCTGATTGGCTGTGGACTTCCAGCAGCAGTTTTAAAAACTGCCACATAATCTGTTGGAACCCCCGCCCCCCTCTCTCTCTCCAGCTGGCAGCAGCAGAGCGTTTGATAGATATTGTTAGAGGCTTTGGTCTAGAGGGCTGCATTGGGATTGGGTCCCGCCGGGTCCCGCGGGACCCAACCCAAATCTCGCGGGATTGGGCGGTTTGAATTGTCCTGCGGGCGGGAGCGGGCGGCAAAAAAACCCCCTGCGGGATCAGTGTTGCCATGAATATATCATGAATATTTATTAGCGCGGACCACGTTAGGCTGTGCGGCTGTTGGATTCTTATGTAAGCTCCGTGAACTCACCAGGTAGAGACGCCTAATGGCCACTGTCATCTAACCTGTTGTTGGGGGTGTGCAACGCTCCACCCCGCCTCTTAGAAATTATGCTCTTTAAAGCCTGATACCGCGGTCGCGTGTGGGCGGAGCTACGAGCTAAAGTTATGGTCTGATCCCTGCATGGAGCGATGCGTGCATCAATGCATGCTAGACACGAAGAATGTGGAGAGATCCGGTTTATTATTTTGAAGAGTTCTACTTGGTAATCATGTTTCCATGTTTGAGTTCATAAAATCATCCCAGAGAAAGTCTCTGCTTCAACTCCCGCAGTTAAAGCTGCATCTGAATCTGACGCCCGTGTTTCCATCTGACAGTTTAAAGCCAAAGCCCCTCCCCCGCCTCTCTACCTGCTTTTCCTCTTTACCTGTTCACCTGTTCATATCCTCTGTAGCTGAGAGTTGTTTTTCCCCGCGCTCCCAGTGTATTCTACACAGATGTAGGGACAGTGAAAATAAACCACCCCCTTGTTAATTTTAAAACTGAAGTGTTGTGGGTTCATTACAAATCGTGTAGTACTGTAAATGGCCAGCAGGTGGAACGAGCGCTGTCGAGCAAGACTGACGTCATGCGGGAGCGCGCAGAGCAGCATGAAAGAGAGGGAAGAGAAGAGAGATCGGATGAGCGGTGAGAGTTCGGTTTTCCTAGAAAACACCCACCTGTATGAGCCTACGTACGCTGCTGTACTGGAAAGAACCCGTAAATAAACGCACAAATGTTCAGTGGTCTGCTGCTCATTTAAAGTGTGCAACACAGAGAGCAAAAAACGGTCATCATAGGTTGACACGATAGTCAGGGCGCTCTATAGCGCAGCACACGGATGAAAGAGCTGTTCCTCTATCTGCCAACACTGCGCTGGATAGGAAGGAGCAGGTTTCCTGGCAGAGACATGATGTCAATGGATAAAGCAGAGAAGAACCACAAACGAGGTTCATCGTGAGACACGCATGGTGTTCAGATCTGCGTGCTGATACCCCACTGAGGCGCAAAACAGCAAAAACTGGAAAAGGCTGAAGCTAAAAAAAAGTATTTTTCCGTTAGGAAAAAATTCATAGGTTTTCAGCTCTGTTGAACCATTACAATGTTTTTTCTCCTCCATAAATTCAAATGACTTTGACCTGCAGCTTTATCAGCTGGTTCAGCGCTTCAGGCCAACTACCCCTAGCTGCAGCCTGCATACTCCCTCAGGCCGTCTGTCTGCGCGCGGACACACGCACACTTTTAACCGAACAGGATTAGTGAAAATATATTTAATAATTAAGTTGCAGATTACACAAAAGAGGAATGCATGGAAAAATGAGGCTGGAGGAGGACATGAATCTCCTTAATAATATCAATACAAACACGTGATTTTTTTCCCTGCGGGACGGGAGACGATACAAAATCAATGCATCTCTATTACAGTGCGGGAATAAATTCTCCGAGTTTTGCGGGTGCGGGCGGGAGTGGACATACATATTGCGGGATGCGGGCGGGAGTGTAACGCATACGTTGCGGGAGCGGGCGGGATTGGTCAGAAATTCAGCGGGCGCGGGCGGGAGCGGGATGAAGAAAATAGTCCCGCGCAGGGCTCTACTTTGGTCCTTGTTATTTGGGTTTGGTGGTTTTGGTATAGTTTTGAGTTTTTCATTGTAAATAAAATCCCAGCTTAATTTCAGCCTGGGTCTCGTGAGAGTTTTTGAGTCGTTGGTGAATTTAGTTTTTCCTTTTTATCTTTATGTTACACCCATTTACAAACCCCTTGACAGGGGTGTAACAGTGTACATGGAGTGAACTTGTTCGAAGCAGCGAGCAGCTGGAAAACTTGCGGTGTTAACACAAGGCTACTGATCAGTTGGAGTAAAACAAGATTTCATCTCATCAGGCTTTAGGTGAAAAGAACCCAGAGTCTAAAATGTATTTAACTTCTGGGAGGACAAGGGGTGTCACGATTCTCCAAATCCTCGATTCGATTGCATTTTCGATTCTAAGGTCATGGTTTGATTCGATTCTCGATTTTTATATTTACTCTTTTTTAAAGCACAAATTGTCATTTTTCAAACTAGACTTTAATGCAATATAATATATGACCTTTGTTTGCAATGTACCACACTACATGGTCAAATTTAAAACTTTTATTAACAACATAATTTAACAATAACTTGTATCTTTAGTCAATTGAAAACTTAAAATAAACTGCCATCCAGTTTCTCTTTTGTAAGTGCAGTCTTCTTTACAAAAGATGACATTCAAAGTTCACAACAAAACAAACAAAAACAATAAAACAGACATGTTCATAGTCTCTGAACAATTAAGTGTCTTAAAGTATTTGATGCAGAGAAAAATAATTAAATCATTAAATAATATTAAATGTAAATTTATCTGAAACATTAACACAGCAGGACCATTATATTTAACGTTTTTAGTCTGAAAAAAGAGGCAAAAAACAAAGTTCTGATTTGGTTTCTAAATGATGATTGTTTATTTATGATGTCATAAAGTGCAGCTGTTTTCCTGCATTACCTGCTGTCTTTATGCTAAATGCTGACACCAACTAAACAGGCAGACAAAGAATATGGAAAATACAGACACGTCACCAAAATGTCTACAATAGTTCATAAAGAATGACATTTAGCATGAGCTGAGGAATCTAAAGGCAGTGATGATCCTGATCTGGGCAGCTCTCCGCGTGCACGGAGCCCCCACCCCCCACCCCCTTTCATTCTCTCTCACGCGGGAGCCGCGTGTGACAGGAGACGGGAGCGCCACCTGCAGGGACGGAACTTCACTGTTTCTGGCTGTTAGAAACCAGTGACGTGCGGTGAGGTCAGTGACTGGTGAGGCACTGAATCCTCTGGAGTCAGATTTACAATGAAAGAGCTAAATATTTCACCATTCATTCAACAGCAGCTAACAGCTTATAAAATACACACAAGATCATATTTGTCCTACAGAAAATATTTCTTTTATAGATGGATAAAACACTCTTCTTGTATAAATTATTCATATATACTGTAAACAAATGAAAGTATACATGTGTGTTCAGCACACATTTGACCCTCAGTAACTATTTCTGGTAATTTTCCAACTTCAAATTCTAATCAGTTAATTAAGTTAATATCAAATGTTGTCTGAAAATGATCATAAATTAAAATAAATGATTTCACTTACATTTTGTTCCACTTGCTCCCAAGTTATTTTTAAAAAACAAACATTGAAAAGCATGTTTGTCCTTACTTTTTGAGTCCATGTGTTGATCCTTCTCCACTAAAATCTCTATGATCTGTTAGAAAAGTCTTCCTCATTTTCCTTCAGTTTATGAGTTTCTCCTCTCAATGGAGAAAGACGTTCTTAGTCTGTTTCTACGGCACCAATGTAGCTACAAAGCAGCTGTCAGCTCACGTCTGCCCCCTAGTGAGGCATGCCTCACCTGAAGCCTATCATGCTGGCCTACAGCAGTTGTTTTTCAGCGCACGTCTGTGTTAACATTGAGCCCCACCGTCAGAGGTGAGGCACAGCACTCCCGAGCCTCACCCGGAGATTCAGCTCCGTCTGTGATCGCGAAAGACTCAAATTCGGCGATTGTAACCTCAGAAACTGTGGAAAATGTGTTGAGTTGACTGAAAATGTATATTTAACACAGATCAGTGGAAAATAATATTTACTTCATTTAACTTTTTCTATTTTATCACGATTATGACAGGTGACGCTCTGCCTCACCTGCCTCACCTGACTGCACGTCACTGTTAGAAACTAAGATCGGATCAGATTTGAACTAAGCTCTGAGCTGCTGTCACTGCCGACCCCCGTTAGATTTGTGCACCTTTGCCGGCTTTTCCTGAGACCGCTGCTACTACGCCCCACTATTTGAGAAGCACTGATTTAACAGATAAATAAATAAATCTATGTTTTTGTGGTGCCTGCAGAGATGCCCTGCCATGTTAGTCGTGCTGCCAGTGAGAGACTATGGTACACGCACATAGCACAGCTTGAAAACAGTTGTTTTTGTTTTTTTCCCGACAACGTGAACGTTGTCAACATAACTCACTGGAAATCCAAAATACTTCCACACCAGCGACTTCAGTGAAAGAGGAGGGGATTGGAGTTCTGTATATGGGTTTCCTGCAGTTACCATGCTATCTTTTGAGCGGCTGTTAGAGGAGGTTGACTCGCAGCACTTCAACACAGGTGTTTTTTTCCGCTTGGCAAGTAACCGGACGCAACATGGGGGCGTGGCCGCGTGATCGACGATGCCATTTTTTAATTTGAAGTTCGAGACTGTGACTTAATTTCGATCGATTTCGTTTTAAAATCGAAATCGTGACACCCCTAGGGAGGACCCTACAACACGTGACCCGATCAGATAGGTCTGACCTAGAAGCTTGTTGCACGAGGAGTCAAATTCGGTCCAGAGAGGCATTGTCTGTTCGTTTTGATTAAACCAACACCTGTTGGCTGTGAGTAATATAAATAAATGAATAATGGGGCTTTAAAATAGAAGACTAGAATTAAATGGAGATCCAAAATATATGGAAAGAGCCCATTAAACTCATCAACTAAATTCTTGAGAAAATGGGATTAAACCTAAAATTGTAAGTTTTCGTTTGGTCATGTACTGAATTAGTTTAAAGGATACAAAGTAAAAACTGAATTTTAAGAAAGAAACAAAAAAAGCAAAGAATTAACATGTGGAAAAACTGTGGTTAAATAAAGCAACAAAAAGAAAAAATGTAAAACCAGAGAAGCATGTTTTGTGGTAAAGAGAGAAGATGATGAGTCAGATGTGACCAAACCAAAGACCCCTGCAGCGACAACAGAGGGGGGGCAGAAACCAGGTGATTTCTCCCCATCTCCTTATCAGGAGCCAACTGCTTATCGGTTGACTGGTCCTTACCCACCACTGACTGATTTTAACAAAGTAGAAAAAGAAAGAATGACATTAAGAGGAAAAATGACAAAACTAGAATGGAGCAAAGCTGTTGGGGTTGGATTGGAGGAAGCTGGAGGATCATCAAAAATGGCAGAATAATATTTCTTTAGGCAAAATCTCCCACCCTGGAGAAATGCAGTTTTAGATTATAGATGTACTAAAAGTAAACTAAGTTTACACAAAGAAAAGGTCTCTGTGTGTGAAGTCATTACTTGACAAAATCTTGCACTTTAGCCTTTGTGCCGTAAGAAACTTTTACCGTAATCATTCAGTCACATAGACAGGTTTTGTGTTTCTGCTTACGTAGTATTCTTAAAATTGTCAGTTCTTTAAGCTTTTAAAATAAAAAATATATATTTAAATCAATATTAAACCAGCACAGTAGTCTTTCATTTTTAGTTAAAATACAGTTTCAGTTTTGTCATAACAAAGCGAACTGTTAGAGCGTTTGGTTATAAATCTTCTTGCATGTGCTTCTTAAAAACATTTTGTCAGACATAAAAAAAAAGAAAAACTTAACTGATTCAGTAACAAAAAAGCATTGCAAGAACAAAATCTAGCAAAGAGTAACAAAAAGTATTAGTTGGAGATTATGAGAGTAAAATAGGTTGGAAATTACATTTCTGTATTTGATCTTTTCAAAAATGGAAGTGAAGCAGTCAAATCTCAAAACAGACTCTCTAATTTGAAAGTTGAATACAACACTCATTTTCCATAATTCCTTGAACCATACGATGAATATGTGCAGCATCCAGAAAAAAACCTCCAGACATTAATATTCCCCACAATCACATTTACAGAGTCAAAGAAAATCTACAAGAAATTGATTTTGTGTGATCCAAAATGAAATCCTGTCATTATATGTTGTAACAAACATACAAAGAACATGAAAAATAAGTCACGTTAACATGAACTCACCTTGATGGAGAAGATGAGAGCTGCCAGTCCCAGGCACAGTGGGTTGGAGTACAAAAAGCAGCAGAGGGACCAGATGATGTGGTCGCTTGGGGGCTCAGCTTGGAGGACAATGGTGTTGTGACCCCCTGCAGCTGTGGTGGTATGAAGCTGTCCAGGGAACATGTGCTGTGGAGTTCCCTGCAATGGAACATCCTCTGCACAAAGAGGTGCATTTGGGTGTGAATGTATCGTTTTTGGCTTGACAGCAGTTCAAAGTTTGTATGTGCTCCAGGACTTTACCAGTTTATGCAGTGCAAAAGCAACAAAAAAAAGTGTGTGGGGGGGCATGTTTGTTTTTTCAGGGATCAGCATTGTGCAACTTGCAAACTGTGAAACATTTAAAATGACTTGTTTCTATTGGTGAAAAGTAATCCCAACAATTATAAGGCATGACATGACCCCTTTATTACTTTTAATTTGTTTTTGTAATACCTGCAAAAACACAACACTCTTAAGGGTATTGCAAAGAATTTCACTTTTAGAGGAGGGATATATGGGGATGAAAACAAATTGAAATTTTAAATCAGCTTTGTAGAATTTGTTAACATGAATAAAAAAAGACTGAAACTGTTTAATCTCCATCAAAGAAAAAAAAGGTTTTGTTTGTGTAGAAATCTTTTACTGTTAACCTTTTGTAGTGTCACTGCTTTAAACCATCACATTTTCTGACAGAGTCTCTGTTGTAATAACATGTCTGAAGATACAATGAGTCAAATACAGTCCCTGACAAAAGTCTTGTCGCTTATCCATTTTGTAGAAACAAAAGCGTAGAACCTCACTTCTAATGAATCCATTGGTTTTAGAAATGTCTCATATGAAAGCTAAAACCCTCACAAATTATGTTCAATATACTAAAATAAAATTGCTTCACTGAAGAAAGATTGATCATTTAATGAACACAGAAAGGTCACATTTTGGCAAGACAAAAGTTTTGTCGCCTTGTCATATGATGCACCCAATCCTAGATTACAGCCTCACCTGTGATCAATTACTGATCAATCAATTAGTGGGTGTGTATAAAAAGAACCCCAGCACACCATGCCTTCACATCAACTGCAACTTGACCTCTGACAACATGCCTAAGATTCACCCTGAGACCAAAGCGTTGATTATCAAGAGGCTGAAGACCAGATCCACTGCTGAGGTGGCTGACACCTTCAATGTGTCTCAGCGTCAAGTAAAAAGAATAAGAAAAAGATTTGAAGAAACTGGAGATGTTTTTGACAAGCCCAGGTCCAGCAGACCCCGCAAGACAACTGCTCTGGAGGACCGTTTGTTGGTTGGAAAATCCAAGGCCAGCCACTTTTCCACTGCAGCAGAGCTCCACCAGGCCTGGTCACCTCAAGTCCCTGTGTCAACCAGAACAGTTTGTAGAATTCTGTCTCAAAATGGCCTCCATGGTCGAATCAGTGCCCAGAAACCAGCACTAAACAAAAGGCAATTGAAAAAACGTGTGGCATTTGCCAAGGCTCACAGCCTGCTAAAAGGATGGACGCTGGAAAAGTGGCAGAAGGTGGATTTCTCAGACAAGTCTTCAGTTGAATTACATCACAGCCGCTGCAAATATTGCAGGAGACCAACTGGAGCCTACATGGACCCAAGATTCACCCAGAAAACAGTTAAGTTTGGTGGCGGAAAAATCATGGTCTGGGGTTACATCCAGTATGGGGGTGTGCGAAACATTTGCAGGGTGGAAGGCAATATCAATAGCTTAAAATATCAAGAAGTATTAGCTACCTCTTACATTCCCAACCATAAAAGGGGTCAAATTCTGCAGCAGGATGGTGCTCCATCGCATACTTCCATCTCTACATCAAAGTTCCTCAAGACGAAGAAGATCAAGGTGCTCCAGGACTGGCCAGCCCAGTCACCAGACATGAACATCATTGAGCATGTCTGGGGTAGAATGAAAGAGGAAGCATGGAAGACGAAACCAAAGAATCTTGATGAACTCTGGGAGGCATGGAAGACTGCTTTCTTTGCTATTCCTGATGACTTCATCCATAAATTGTATGAATCATTGTCAAACCGCATGGATACTGTCCTTCATTTTTTTTTTTTTTAACACTTATTCTGTCCAACAATTTAGCAAACAGATTAGAGCTGCAGGCCTTTTGTGTTGGACAGGTTTTACTCTCACAAAAAGAGGTTATAGAACTTTAGAAGCCAGAGTGTAGATTTGAATTAAGCCCTTTTTGTTGTATTATTTATTTCTTTATTTGTTACATTTAGTGTGTGTGGGGAGGAAGAGGGAAAAAATGTGTGGGGGGGTGGGGTGGGGTGGAAAAGAGTAAAAGGAAGAAAGGTGAAAAAAAAGGGGGGGGGCTACAAGCACTGATTTGGATAAGTTATTCTTTTAAGCTGTAACAATTATACCAGATCTGCTGGAAAGACAAATATTCCATCATGGGTAAAAATCTGACACGAAGATGAGTGGAAAATATCTATCCATCAATACACTGTAGGTCAGAAGGAGGGATGAAGCAGACAGGGAGCAGTGTGGCAGTGTGCACGTGGGGGTTTGAGGTACATGCATGCTGCCGAAGTGAACCTTGTGTTGTGGGGAACCAGATCCTACCCAGCCAGAGCAGCCAGACCAGGAGAGGGGAGGTGAAACCCCCCAAGGCCAGGGGCCCCCCCAGCACCCGGACCCAGGCAGCCCGGGAGGGGGGGAGGCGGGGACCGCCCACCCGACCAGCTGGGCGCAGAGAAGGCCCCCCTGCAGGGGCCCCCACAACGCCCAGAGCCATTAGCGAACCCGGTGTCCGGCCCCCAGGCCACAGGACAGGAGCGCTTAACAATTCAATTCAATTCAATTCAATTTTATTTGTATAGCCCAAAATCACAACAGTCGTCTCGATGGGCTTTGAAGTAAAACATGAACTCAAAAGGATCATGAATACAAAGAGTCAATAGGAAAATACTAAAATAAACTAACAAACTGACTAAGCTATACTGGCATCCCTGCCCTTAGACCCCCCTTCGCGGTAAGAAAAAAACTCCTAAAAAACCGGATTCCGGAAAAAAATGAAGAAACCTCAGGGGTGCCCACATGAAGGAGGGATCCTCCCCCAGGACGGACAAGCGATTTACCAGATGTCATAGAGAAGAATTAACTTATCTAACTCTACATCTACATATTTAAAGTTCAGCAGACGAGCTTCATCCAGCCGGGGTTGGGGACAGTCAGGGGCGCGAGTCGAGCTGGAGGCAGCATCCACAGCCAGGTGTAGGAGCAGGAGCAGAGACGAGGTACACAGTCAGGAACAGGAGCGCGGATGGGCCAACTGGAGTCTGGAAGCACTCCCACTCCCCAGAGGGGAGAGGGAAAGAGGGACAATACATGAATCGTACTGCACCAAACAGAGGCATGGAGAACTAAATGATAAATGATGATCAAAAGTAGAGAAGAGAGGAAGAGTAGAGGTAGATGAGAAAAGAAAAGAGGACAGAAAAGAGGACAGAGCCCCAGTGCACCATAGTTACCCCAGCTTCAACTTCTAGCAGCCTTTTAAAACAAATAGTTATTGTTATTAAGTTTAATTTAAACAATTAACATTAAGTTAAATAATCTCTGAATACTAACTAGTCTGACAATAAGCCTGTCCACAGAGGAATGTTTTCAGTCTAACTTTGAATGTAGAAACCGAATCGGCCTCTCTTACATGAGCTGGGAGCTTATTCCATAAGACAGGGGCTTGGTGGCTAAACGCTCTACCTCCAACTGTACTTTTACTAATTCTAGGAATCACAAGCAGTCCTGCAGTTTGCGAGCGAAGTGTTCTGATTGGATGGTAAGGGACTATGAGGTCATTAATATAGGACGGGGCCATTCCATGTAAGGCCTTATAGGTTACCAGGAGAATCTTGAACTTAATTCTAGAATCAACTGGGAGCCAATGGAGGGAAACTAACACAGGAGTGATGTGATCTCTTCTGTTTGTTCCTGCTAACAATCTAGCTGCTGCATTCTGAACAAGCTGGAGACTTCTAAAGGAACTCTTAGGACACGCTGCTAACAAGGAGTTACAGTAATCCAGCCTCGACGTAACAAATGTATGGATGAGTTTTTCAGCATCACTCTTAGAAAGTATATTTCTGATCTTAGCAATGTTCCGCAGGTGAAAAAATGCAGTTCTACACGCCTGAGATATGTGAGCCTTAAATGATAAATCCTGGTCAAATAAAACCCCAAGGTTTCTAACTGTGGAATTGGGGGCTATACTTACACCATCCAGGGAGACTATCTGAGCAGACAGAGCATCTCTCAGGTTTTTAGGATCTAGTATAATAACCTCAGTTTTTTCTGGGTTCAAGAGGAGGTAATTAATTGTCATCCAGGTCTTGATGTCACTGATGCAGGCGTTCAGTTTCTCTATATTGTCATTCTGGTCAGGTTTCATGGATAAATACAACTGAGTATCGTCGGCATAACAATGAAAATTAATGCTGTGTTTCCTGATTATGTTTCCTAGGGGTAGCATATATAGCGTAAACAGGATGGGTCCTAAGACTGAGCCCTGTGGGACTCCGTAGTTAACTCGAGTGCACTGAGAGGAATGTCCATTTACCTTAAAAAACTGATATCTATCTGACAGATAGGATTTAAACCACTGGAGAGCAGATCCTCTGATCCCTATGTCCTGCTCTAATCTATGGAGTAAAATACTATGGTCGATTGTGTCAAAAGCTGCGCTGAGGTCTAACAGGACAAGAATAGAAAGTAGTCCCTTTTCTAAAGCCAATAACAAGTCATTAGAGACTCTAACTAGTGCAGTTTCCGTACTGTGGTGGGGTCTAAACCCCGACTAAAAGTCTTCAAAGTGGCTGTTGTCCTGTAGGTGGCAGTAAAGCTGCTTAACTACAACTCTTTCTAGGATTTTAGAAATAAAGGGAAGGTTTGATATCGGTCTATAGTTGGCCAAGATGTTAGGATCCAAACTGGGCTTTTTCAGAAGAGGTTTAACAACTGCATATTTAAAAGACTGTGGCACGTAACCCGTTTCCAGAGAGGTATTTATCATTGTTAATATGGGATCATTAATTAGGGGAAAAGTTTCTTTAAAAAGTCTAGTGGGAATTGGGTCTAACAGACAAGTTGAGGATTTGGAGGACGTAATAATTGATGGTATTTCTACTTGATCCACAGTAGTGAAGCAGTCTAATATTACAGAGGTTTCTAAGGATGCATTTCTACCGCTTCAGCCGGGTCTGGGCTGATAGTAGGAATAACTTGACTTAACTTATGTCTAATATTTGAGATTTTACTATAGAAAAATGTAAGAAAATCATCAGAGCTGAGAGAAACAGGAACATGTGGTTCTACTGAGCTCTGACTGCGAGTTAATTTAGCAATAGTGCTAAAAAGAAATCTGGGATTGTTTCCGTTCTCTGATATTAAGGTTGAATAGTACTGGCTTCTAGCTCTACGCAGGGCTTTTTTATAATTTAATAAGCTATGTTTCCAGATGTTCAGAGACTGCTCTGAACCAGAGCGGCGCCATTGTCTTTGCAACTTACGGGTATCTTGTTTAAGAGAACGTGTTTCAGCGTTAAACCACGGTGCTACTCGGTTTTGTCTAACGAACTTAGGTTTCAGGGGGGCAACAACATCGAGTGTACTCCTGAGGGCTTGTAGGGCATCATTAACAAAGTGGTCATTTATACTAGGACTGATGCTATGGGAGCTGGTCTCAGAGTATTTGCTCAGAATGTCACTAAGTACTGGCTGAACTGTGAGTTTAAACTCAGACACAGAACGGTCAGTTAAAGTTCTTCTAAGTTGTTTCTTATTCACTGGGGCAGTAGCATGTTCTAAATTAAACTGGAAGGTAATCAGAAAGTGATCAGAAATGATGGGGTTAAGAGGAAGGACGCTCAGCTGGCTGATCTCTTTCCCATGGGTTAGAACAAGGTCCAGGGTGTGCTTGTGACAGTGAGTGGGTTCATTCACACTTTGGGTGAAACCAACATCATCTAATAAAGCTGCAAAAGCCTTTCCTAGACAGTCACTGGGGTCATCAACGTGAATATTAAAATCCCCTATTATTATAGTTTGATCAGAATCTAAGACAATAGTCGATAGGAAGTCGGAAAACTCAGTTAAAAATTCTGAATATGGGCCGGGGGGGGCGATAAATAATTAAGAATAAAACAGGTTTTCGAGTTTTCCTGTTTGGGTGATTTATAGACAATATGATACTTTCAAATGAATTATAAGCATTTTTAACTTTAGGGCTGAGAAGTAAGCTAGACTGTGATTTTACTGGCAAACCACCTCCTTTACCTGAAATTCTGGATTTCTGATAGTTAGCATAAGTGGGAGGGGTTGCTTCATTCAGTCTAACATAGTCATCCTGTTGGAGCCAAGTTTCTGTTAAGGCTAGTAAACTAAGGTTGTTATCATAAATTAACTTGTTGACTAAGAGGGACTTAGAGGAAATGGATCGAATGTTTAATAAACCGCATGTAATGACATCATAATTCTGCTTGTGAGACCTGCTGTCTGTCACTTTAAGGGTTTCTGTGACGCGCTCCTTTTATTTGTCTTTCATCACATAAGCTAAAGCTAGGACCTGCTTGACTTTCCCTGCATGGGTTTTGCACCAGCACTAACCCTAAGGGAGGCTCAGAGGAGCATTTTCCACTGCTGCTCTGCGCCCGGGTCTCGTCTCTGGGTTGTCAGGTTGACAGACTAAGGCTAGCAGAAATGTTTCTAGAAAGAAGAGCGGCACCGTCCCGAGTGGGATGGACGCCATCTCTCCGCATGAGACCGGGCTTCCCCCAAAATGCGCTCCAATTATCCACAAAACCAACGCCGTTTTCTTGGCACCATCTAGAAAGCCAGCGGTTGAATGATGAAAAGCGGCTGTACATTTCATCACTGACTAAGTTCGGCAGGGGACCAGAGAAAATTACAGTGTCGGACATCGTCTTAGCCAGTTTACACACCGAAGCTACGTTTAACTTAACCACCTCTGATTGTCTCCGTCGGGCATCATTACCGCCTGCGTGAATCACGACTCGACGGAACCTGGACTTACTCTGCGCTAACATCCTAAGGTTCCCCTCGATGTCACCAACTCTGGCCCCCGGATAACACCTGACTGTAGCCGCTGGGAGCTCCACGTTTCTAACTTCAGAAGAGCCTATAACCAGAGTTGAGGGTTCAGCGGGTGTGTCGCTGAGGGGGGAGAACCTATTACTAACGTGGAGTCTCGGGTGCTCTAAGTCTTTGCACTTAGCACTATGTTTCCTCCCAACCGGTACAAACCCCTGACTGTCTCCCGGCTGCTGGGAGAACGCTGGGGTGCTAACTGGGTTAGCCCTGGTAGCGCGGCCCGCGCTACGAGTAACGACCTGGCTAGCCGGCTTAGCTTCCACTGTGCAGAGCCGCGCTTCTAGCTGCTCTAGCCTGGCCTCCAAGTCTAACACAAGACTACACTTAACACATCTACCGCTATCTTCACTAAAGGAGGCAGGATCGTCACTAAACATATGGCACATGGAGCAGGAGAGAGAGGGAAAGGTGGAAGGAGGAGTGGTGGCCATGCTAGGTTCTAAGCTAAGACTAGCGGTGTTTAGGTAAAGAGAAGTGGTTTATTTAGCAAAATGAGAAAGTGAACAGCAAACGGTTTAACAGTAGTGTATTCGCTACTAAAAAGTGCTAGATGTGAATATTAACCCAGATAACCCTTAGAGTAAGCAATAGTAGGCAGGCTAATGCCAAACAAGAGAACAGTAGTCAAGCACGACTAGTGCTGGGTAACGCTCACCCGGAAATGACGTCACAGGAAGCAGAAGGTGCACCCCTGTGTTGGAGGCATCCACCTCCATGATGAATTGCATGGCTGGATCTGGATGATGGAGGATGGGCACATGGGTAAAGCTCTGTTTCAGCATCTGGAATGTCTGGAACAGTAGCTGGAGTCCGGAGTAGTAGCTTGGGTGCGGCCTGCAGAAGAGTGAAAGGAGCCGCCACTGTGCTGAAGCCACGAAAGAAACGCCGGTAGAAGTTGTCACTGTGGCCGGCTGGGCCCATTGCAGCACTGCCTCCGTCTTGCCCTGGTCCATTGCCACGCCCCCGGTACTGATAACATAACCCAAAAATGCCACCAAGGTTTTATGGACTCCCACTTCTCCCCTTTGGCAAACAGATGGTGTTAGTTGAGCCACTGTAACACCTGGCGGACATGCTCAACGGGCTCCTCAAACGTGTCAAAGTAAACCAGGAAGTTGTCGCTGTAAACGACAAAGGAGCGTTGCAACATGTCACAGAAAATGCTGACGAAAGCCTGGAACACAGAGGCAGCATTACAGAGACCAAAGGGCTCTGTGTTTCTGCTTAAGTGGGTTTCTTGTCAGTTTCTTGTCTTGTCAGTTCTTTAAGAGTTTTAAAATAAAAATAATGAATGGTTAATAAAACAGCACATGTGACTTTGTTTTATAGTCTTTAATTTTTAGTTAAAAAACAGTTTCAGTTTTGTCATAAAAAAGCAAACTGTTAGAGCGTTTGGTTACAAATCTTGCATGAGCTTCTTGAAAGCATTTTGTCAGACGTAAAAAAAAATAATAATCTTAAGTGATTCAGCAGCAAAAAAGCATTGCAAGAACAAAATCTAGCAAAGAGCAACAAAAAGTTTTAATTTGAGATTATGAGAATAAAACAGGTTTGAAGTACATTTCTGTATTTGATCTTTTCAAAAATGATAGTAAGACGGTCAAATCTCAAAACTGAATCTCTAATTTCAGAGCAAAATTTCAAAATATGGTTGAAGACACCACTCATTTCCCATAATTTCTTGTGTTTTGTATATATGATGACACTTGACTTGCAATAACAGCAACAACAATAATGACAATGACAACTGTGAGGCACACTATGATGGTGGCAGCAATGTTGAGACAGCGAGCAGTGGCGCCGTAGTGACGGGCGCCTTCCAGGTCTCCAACTACCTTCCGGTCTCTGGACTAAAAAGACAAGAAAAGAATAGAAACGTGTCAGCAGCATCCAAAAAAAAAAACTTCCAGACATTAATATTCTCCACAATCACATTTACAGAGTCAAAGAAAATCTACAAGAAATTGATTTTAATTGTGTGACCCAAAATAAAAGCCTGTCATTATATGTTGTAACAAACATACAAAGAACATGAAAAATAAGTATCTGAGGAAAATATTAGAAACGTTAACATGAACTCACCTTGATGGAGAAGATGAGAGCTGCTAGTCCCAGGCACAGTGGGTTGGAGTACAAAAAGCAGCAGAGGGACCAGATGATGTGGTCGCTTGGGGGTTCAGCTTGGAGGATTATGGTGTTGTGACCCCCTGCAGCTGTGGTGGTATGAAGCTGTCCGGGGTACATGTGCTGTGGTGTTCCCTGCAATGGAACATCCTCTGCATAAAGAGATGCATTTGGGTAAGAATTCATCAGTCTCGGCAGCAGTTCCAAGTGTGTGTGCTTGCTCCAGGAGTCCACGGCAGCTTTTGAGGTTTAACTTCCTCCAGACGTCAGAGGTTCATGCATTGCAATAATGAGAAAAACGACAAAAGTTGTGGTGGTGGTGGTGGTGGGGGGGGGAGGGGGGTATTCGAAGATCAGCGTTATGCGACTTACTTGTAAACAGTTAAACATTTCAAATGACTTGCTTTTATTGTTCAAAAGTAATCCCTAGAAGTATAAGGCGTAACATGACTCCTATAATATTTTTAACTTTACTTTTAATACTTTTAAGGTTTTTTTTTCTACTGCCTGCAAAAATATGACACTCTTAAGGGCACTGCAAATAATTTTACTTTTAGAGGAGGGGTTATGTGGTAATGAAAACGAATTAAAAATGAAAATATGCCTTGTAGAAATTGTTGACATGAATATAAAAGACTGTTTAACCGCCATAAAAAAGGTTTTGGTTGTGTGGCAATTTTTAGCTGTTAACATTTTGTGCTTTAAACCATCACATTTTTTGGCAAAGTCTCTGTTGCAATACACACATGTGGATGCAAGATGCAATCAGTCAAGATGTATTAGTATTTCTTAACATTTGTATTACTCTTGTAATGAGTTAATCCATACACTGTGACTTGTGTCGTGATTTGAATAAAAAAAAAATTAAGAAATCTTTTTTATTCTAAGAGCTTTGTCAAAGAAGAAATAATTAGGTAGAAGCACATTATTACTATTAATATATATATATATATATATATATATATATATATATATATATATATATAAATAACACAGAGCAAAGATTTAAACCAGGCATGGCGAACAAGTTTGACACCAAGAGCCGATATTTTTCACTGTGAGAGTCAAAGAGCCACACCACACACTGACCTGCCAAGACATACACACAAACACACAATTAAAGCTAAATGGTAAATGGCGTATACTTATATAGCGCTTTCTACCCTCTTTTGAAGGCCCAATGCGCTTTACAGTCACAGTCCCATTCACCCATGCACACACACATTCACACACACATTCACACACTGGTGGTGGCTCTGCTGCCGAACACTGGCGCCAACCTCCCACCAGAGGCAAGTTGGAGTTCAGTGTCTTGCCCAAGGACACTTCGACACATGGGCTTGCTAGGCAGGAATCGAACCTGCAATCTTACGATCATGGGTCGACCGCCCTACCGCTGCACCACGGCCACCAAACCTGTATTATTTTTCATAACACACTCCTCTCCCTACAACACAACAGCAAGTATTGTACTTGTGTTTATTTCAAGGAACGTGTCCCCCCTCAATTCACACATCAATGCAGCTTAGCCAGAGTTTACGGAGTTAACCCAGGAGGTCAGACACCCCATCCACACACACAGGGACCTCTCTCTCATCATCATACACACACTATCTCTCTATCTCACTCTTTTCCCTGCCTCTCTCTGACACACAACTACTCAGTGATGTGCGATAAGGTTAATGGCTGGTGAGGCACTGACTCCTCTGAAGTCAGATTTATGATGAAAATAATTGAATATTTCACCATTTATCCTACAGTATTTAACAGGTAATTCTTTGTCTCTCAACATTCCTCTTTTGATGACACACCAACAAATACACAAACATCTGCTCAAAGCATCCTTCTGGTGTCTAATTCATACTCACAATAAACACATTAAATACATTACATTTCAGATGTGTGTAGCATACATCAAATTTTGACCTTCAGTAAAAAGGTTTAACTTTTATAACTTTTCTTTTTTATTTAAAAACTAATGATTGACTTTTGCATGAAAAACTGATAATTGATGGAATATTAAAATATTTACACAAACATGCTCAATCAGGGGTGTTTTCCAAACTTCATCTCAGAATTTCTTACCTTGCTGGAGTGATGGGACGATGATCTCAGTGGGTTTTCTGGGTTTTCTCTTGTTTCTAGTATTCTTCTGCAGATCAGGTTCATATTCAGTTGTAGCCTCTCTGAGCAGTTCCTACATGTAAGTGTCAGTCAGAACGGACCGATGCCTTGATTTCATGTGTCTCAAAGTAATAAACAGGGACTGGCAGACATATATTAAGGAGAATGTGGACAGCAGCTTGAGAGCAGCTCTTTTACACACTGGTATTTTTCCATTAGCACAGTTCTCTAAAACGTAACAGGGCCTTCTTTCAAAGAGATTTCAGTTCAATCATCTCCAATTTGCTTGCAGCCTTATCAGTGACAAGCGGGGATCTCAGCCAGTCAGTCTCTGCATTGAAGGATCCATGAGAAAAGGGATCTGCAGTTGTTTCTGCTGCAGGTCCTCAAACCGCAAAGTAAAGTTTCCGTCAGCAAGCAGCGTCATGTTCTGCTCTTTATTCATTTTGATTGCAGCCTTCTGCTGGGAGCTCCGCAAAGAAGGAAGGTGGGACGGATTGCTGTTTTTAATGTGCACTTTGAAAAGCTTCAACTTGTTACTAAAGGAGACAATTTACATCAGATCAGGAAGTGACTAGCCATTCTGTTCAGTAAAAAGTAAGAATCTTCCCATTCTTCCAGAAACATCCTGTGTTTATCTTTATACTCTGAATTAAGCCATTTTGACCATGAGGGTAACAGTAACAGTTGAGTGTGGTTAAAGAGGGAAAAAACTATGAAATGAGGCACAGTATATAGAGAATATGATGAGACGCAAAGAGCCGCATGCGTATTGGACGAAAGCCGCATGCGGATTGAATGTTTTAGGACTTTAGAGTTACATCCGAATACCCTCACTACGCAATACTGACTACAATATCCTCCTGAGACCCGGCCCACTCATTTATGTCCTTTATACTGGACATTTTGTTTATCTGTATATTTTACAAGGAATTAAGACCCTTGGACCCACTACTCTACTCTGTAGAGGACATCCTGGGCTTTCCAGTGATGTGTCATGTGTTGAGTATGCATGCTGGGAACTTTAAGTTTTTCCTCTATCAAGATGGCTGCCTTACCAGCAACCTCATTTTGTGGAAAGGTGAAAGCTAAGTCAAATATTCTGTATCTATTGCTTTTTTTTACCTTGATAATTATATTTATATATATTCTTGGTCATAAACATGTTAGGAACAATATTTTTAGATCTGAAAACAGTTTCATTAGATGCCTATAGCATTTGATCTTTAACTGTAGTGGACACCAGGACCAAATTTAATATCTTTAATGGCTGCACATTATTTTAGAAGAAAAAAGTGAAGCAGGCAGGATTCTATGCCAGATAGTTGAGGGAGATTCAGATTTGGAGCTTTCGGATGATGAAAAGAATGAGGAGGATGAGATTCAGTCTGTGATAGGTGATGATGATGATAAAGATAATGATTCAGGAGAATCTGATGAGTCAGAGAGGGAGCAGCAAAATCGTCGTGCTCTGTGGGCCAGGTATAACTTGTATGTTTTATTTAGTTTCAGGCTAATGTCTTACATTTCATGAACACATTAGGACATTGTAGTATTTGAACTATGTGTAAATGGGAAAAAAAATAACTGTTATTTTTTTTATTAACTTGATTTTTTTGTGTTTTTTAAACAACCATCATAACATGTTCACACCTGTGCTACCTGGGCACCCTGCCTATCAAAATCACCCCAAAGTTTGTGAATACTATTGTTCAATCCCGTACTTTCACAGTACATTGATAACATTTTCGAGGATCTGTTTTTGTTCTAGTTGTGTTCTAACTACCGGGGAATCACACTACTCAGCCTCTCTGGGAAAGTCTATGCCAGGGTACTGGAGAAGAGAGTCTATCCGATAGTCAAACCTCAAATCCAGGAACAACAGTTCGGTTTCCGTCCTTGTCGTGGAACAGTGGACCCGCTCTACACCCTCTTTAGGGTGCTGGAGGGATTGCCGGGGTTCGCTCATCTAGTTCATATGTGTTTTAAGGATTTGGAGAAGGAGTTCGACCGTGTCCCCCTGTGGTATCCTATAGATGATGCTATGGGAGTATGGGGTCCGGGGAGCCTTACTGAGGACTGTCAGGTCTCTGCATGACTAAAGCAAGAGCTTGGTTTGCATAGCCAGCAGTAAGTCAGACCTGTTCCCGGTACATGTTGGACTCCAGCAAGGATGCCCTTTATCACTGGTTATGTTCATAGTTTTTATGGACAAAAATTCTAGGCACAGGCGGAGGCTGGAGGGGGTCTACAGGGGACCACAGGCTTTCATCTCTGGTTTATGCAGATGATGTTGTCCTGTTGGCTTCATCAAGCGGTGACCTTCAGCATGCATTGGGACTGTTTGCAACACAGCTAAATCTGAGGTCATGGTTCTCGACCAGAGAAAGGTAGTTTACCATCTCTTGGTGGGTGGAGTGTCCCTGCCCCAGGTGGAGGAGTTTAAATATCTTGGGGTCTTGTTCATGAGTGAGGGAAGACCGGAGCGTGAGATTGACAGGCGGATCGGAGCGATATCCGTAGTTATGCAGTTGCTGTACCGGTCAGTTGTGGTGAAGAGAGAGCAGAGCCAAAAAGGAAAGCTCTCAAGTTACTGGTCAATCTTCCTCTGTAGCAGATGGTCCAACAAATAACAAAAGAGTGATTAAAAATCGTATTGTTTTAGAAAAAAATTCAATGTTTTTTGGGTTAATATCACTCTAAAGATTTTATCTGCTCCTTTTTTCTGTTTTTCCTAATTGAGTTCTATTTTCACAGAAATATCATCCAGTTGTTCTCTACAATGGACATGTTGTAAAATAAAAATAAAAATAAATTAATTCAATCTTAGAAGGCGTTTCAATGTTAAACTAGAAAGAACTGCATTTTCAGATAAATAAAGAAATGATCAAAGTTGACCATAAATGAACGGAAAACAGCAAAATAACAAAAAAGACATGTTTGTTATTGTGAGTCTCGAACCAGTGAGCTTCTGCACCTAGGATTCATCTGATGCCAGATGGGACACCAAAGGATCAATTCAAGTGCCACAACTGTTCATTACTACATAAACTATATAGTGAATCTGTCAGAATTCTTGGGGTAAATATAGAGGAAATAAGAGATGAAATCGGATAATCTGATGAAATTGGGTCATGATGAAACCAGTTTCAAGAAAAAGTACAAAAGCATGTTTTCGTTATCAGCATTCTTCTCGTGCAAAAGAGATTTGTAATTTTAATGTACATCCACTTGCCAAAATAGAGGGAAAAAACAGAAACAATATACATTTAAATGAAAACATTAAATGTCCGCACCTCTGAATAAAATAGTCTGTTAAAATAACAGGCAACTCAAAGATTGGAGACATGCACCCTACACCTTTTGATCTTTTTATTTTTTTTTTTTTACCAGTGTAAGAAAACATAAATAAGAAGGAAATTGGAGTCCTTGAGGTTTTTGTAAGCTATTATTTCAACAAACTACATTTTACAAAACCACAGAGGTTACAAATAAGCTTACAGAGAGGAAAACAAGTGTTTCAGTTTTACAGAATCCAAGAAATAACATTGTTTGATTTTTAAGAATTTGTGGTGTATGAGTTTTTGATCAATAGGAAAGGTTCACCTCAATGCTTTATGATGTAACCTTGGTTGTCAATGACACAGGGCAACTTTTTTCCTGTGCGTTATCTCAAGGTTCACACTATCGCCTTCTCAAGAACTGTGTGTTTTGGGCCTGTTGCTGGGGAACAGAGATTTCAACTCTCTATTGAAATTGGGGCCAGAAACTTTGGTAGACCACCCCAGAAGCTTGAAAAGCTTTTTACATAGCTCCTCCTTTGTAGCCCAGGTGGTGTGCTTGGGATCCTTGGCATGCAGGAAGATCCAACCGTATTTTATCTTTGATGCTGTCACTGATAAAAGGTTTTGTCTGAAATTTCTCCATACATTGAACCAATTATCCTTTCCCTGATAGCCTTTGCACCAAAGAGTTCACTTTTGGTTCAATCTGATCATCTTCACAGTCTCCCAATCCTCCTCTGGATCATCCAGATGGTTTCTGAGAAACTTTAGACGGGTCTAAATTATTGCTTTAAGAAGGGGGACCTTTGGAGCCCTGCAGGATTGAAACCATAATGACACAGTGTGTTACTATAGTAACCTCTGTTTCTGTGGTCTCATGTCTCTTCAGGTCATTGACCAGGTCCCCTGTCTAGTTCTGGGCTGTTTCCTCACTATTCTCAAGATCATTTGTTCCGCATCAAGTGAGGTCCTTCTTGGAGCCCACGGTGGGTGGAGATTGTTAGTGTGCCTGTTTGTCTGTCATTTTATTTTTATTTTGATTTGATTTGAAATGGTTTATTTCAAGCAATCAAATAGGAATAATACACAAAAACAATACAATCATCAGTTATACATTCGTACAATAACTAATCAAACTTTGGATAATTAGACATATTAATAAATATTGCTTGAAAGGGAGTGGAAGGAAGCGAATTTATATAATCCCACCCCATTATATTATAACCATTTTATTACATGATTTATCAATATCTGGTTCCAAACTTTTATCAGACAGAATTAAGAATCTTGAAATATCAATAAAGCACATGACAAAGATGAATTATTTAAATTATTTTGTAAAAAATAATTTTTAGAAATCAACATGGCAATGAAGTATCCAAAATATATGCAGATTATGTTACTTATAAAAGTCATTGATATGATTAAAAAATAATGCTATATCAGTAAAATAGACAACACTGTTTCAGGAATTTTAATAAGAAATTTGATCAAGTATCAAAACTTAAAAATGTGTGCAAAATTATGCTACATTAGGAAAAATGAATC
This sequence comes from Oryzias curvinotus, assembly GCA_023969325.1. Taxonomy (NCBI): domain Eukaryota; kingdom Metazoa; phylum Chordata; class Actinopteri; order Beloniformes; family Adrianichthyidae; genus Oryzias; species Oryzias curvinotus. The sequence continues at coordinate 13,308,186 of CM043711.1, forward strand.
AATTTATCAATTTCTTTGGAGCAAGTGAAGTAATATCATTAAAAGTCAATCAATTTAACCATTTTCAATAATTGATTAATCATTTGTTTTATTTTTTCTTGTATTTTTGTATTTTTGATTTTATTTTATTTTTTATGATAAAGTTATGCTGTGAAGTAAAATAAGAAGGGTCCACATTTTGTCAAAGGACCAAGGTTGCATTTCTTCTGCTGATTAACAGCTGTTCTTCTGGGTTTAAACAGAGTTTATAGTTCTCTTCACTGTTATGTCTGCAGACATTAGATTCAGGTCCATATCCTTCTTCAGCTGATAACAGCGGCGCCTAAGAGTTGAAATCAACTTGTCTGCAGGTCAGAACTTTGCTGTTAATCAGGTCACTTCAGACTTTTGGAGAAAGTGATGAATCCAGGCGTAATATTTCTTGAAATTATTTGGCTCTTTGATTTATTACTGCATGTTGTTTCAGACGTCCGTGATCAAACACTTCTAAAGGTCCTTCATGGTGTTCACAACCAGAACCTTGGACCGGTCCGGTGGACCGAGTGGTTTGACATAAATCCTGCAGCTTTTAACCCAAGTGTTCTCAATCTGCTTACGCTTCCTGAGAAGCCTGGCATGTTTGGAGATTTCAGCATTCCTTCTGGTCAGATGGTCGTTCAGATAAACAGCAGATCCTTTCAGATTATTCCTTTGATTGATCAGAGCTAGTTTGTATTTGTGATTCACAAACCTGATGAAGATTGCTGGTTTATCTGTCTCCTTTCTCCTGGGGAGCAGGTGGCAGGTACTCGATGGTGTTTAGATCCAGGAAAATCCCTTTAGACGTGAGAAATGATTCCACTTGGTGTTCTAGAGTCTCTCCACCGCTCTCCGTTTCAGAGCCGCTAGCTATGCTAGCGCTATTAGCTTTAGCAATGCTAACTCCAGTTGCATTTAGCTTTGCCCGAGGTTTGATCGGTACTCCAGTGAGAACGATATTATTCATCCTTAGTTGTTGTTCCACATCGTCCAGTCTTTTCTCCAGAATGTCGACCCAGTTTTCTCATTTTGAGCTCAGAATCTTCGGAAGTCTTCCATTAGCTCCAAGATCGGAGTTAGCTTAGCGGTCACTTGTTCCATAAATGGATACAGCTCAGCTTGGATATCATCAAGAGTCTTTTAAAGGTCTTCGTAGTCCTGGTTTTTCTTAGGGGCCATGGTCAGCTCTCTTTTTTGGAGAAAATCAACTTTTTAAGTCATTTGAAGACAGTTGTATAGCGTCAGAGAGCCACACACGCGTCCTGTGCTGTAACCCAGGAACCGGAAAAAATAAATAAATAAATAAAAAGTTCTTATCATTGTCCCTTCTCCCCAAGCTGCTTAATTACTAGATTGGTTCATCCCAGTTTTGATCAGGTGTTCAGTCTTGCCTTTGGTGTCCTTAGACAAATTTTTGGTCTTGTTCATGGTGGAGAGGTTGCAGTCTGACTGCTTAAGGGTGTGGACAGGTGATTTTTATACAGATAACCACTTCAAACTGGTGACATTAATACAGGTAACCACTGGAGGATAGAAGAGCCTCCTAAAATAGAAGGAAAAGGTCTGTGAGGGACAGAATTCTTACTTGCAGGAGCCAAATGCTTTTTTTTCACCACCACTGTACAAACAATTTCTTTCATACAACAATTACCTGGATTATTTTATTATACTCTGTCTCTCACAGTTGAAGTGTTACAACTGTGAGAGACAAGTAGGACAACTACCAGAGTCAGTGGGTGACAAATACATTTCTAATTTCATGCTAGGTGACTTTTGTGGCACCTCAAACAAATTGTGAAAATTTTCAGAACTCTTCTTTATGTAAAACATCTGTCAGTCCTTTAAGGTTGTTGACACCGTTTTAATGTAATGAAAGTTAAGTTTTTAGAAAATGTAAATTAAAAAATATTATAGTGTCACCTCACAGGAACTCTGAGTCCTTGTGGTTTCCTTGTGGTTTTACAATTGTATTTTCACAAAGATTTAAAGGTGGCAGAGCAGATCCAAACCTGCAACATACCATGAGCTAAGGGGGCCATTCCATCATAAACTGTATGACTCTTTTGACACGCAAGGTGTATCTGTATAAACCCCTTTTGTATTTGAGGCTAATCTTTAATTATATTATAATAATTTGAATGTCTCTCTTTTTAGACCACATCATAAAGATAAGAAAGTGTGGGATAGAAGCGATGGAGGACAAGGGTATGTCCACCTTTGTCAGATGCTCCTAAGCATCTCTACAATTCAAGTCGTCCAGTGGGAAAAGCAATTCAGATGCAGACCACTTTAGGAAATGACCAACTCGGAATTGTAAAAAAAAAAAAAAAGTCTCAAGGCCTTTCAACATTAAGTCATGAAAAAGAGAAAACTGAAGAAACCACATCCTTCCTGCATCAACGGCACCTCACCCTGCAGCCAGCGCACACTTTGTGAATCAGATTGATTCCAAAGTGAAGTGCGACACATGCTCACCACAGTCACAGTGTGAACCTTTGCCAAGTCTACACCTGCAACATCTGCCCTGAAAGTACCTGCAAGTGTTCATCAAATGACACGCTTTGGGTGTGTCTGCTAACCAAACCCCAGATTTGTGGAATGATTACTTAGATGCCTATTGCTTAAACACAATAATAACACGAGTGTCCAACCTAGCTTTGTTACTGTGGATGTTGTTACCTAAAGTATCTTAATGGTTGTCTTGTTTTGGTCAAAAACTTGGATTGGTATGATGTCCTAGTTTAAGTTGGTCAACAATTTAGTTTTGGTTTTGTTTTGCAAGAAAAGCAGATGCTAAAGAGAAGAGATGCAGATCATGCATTTGAATGTTCCACTACATATTTTCACCAACAGGCCACCGTATCGAGTGGCGTTTCTTGGCCTGAGATTAGATGTTGTTAATGGCAGCACATTGTTTGATACCTAAATCACACACAACTTCTCTAGATTTTGAAGAAATCTACACAAAGAAACATCAAGCCCTCATTTTCCTGCATATGTTCTGTACATCAAACACCTTCATCGGTTTGAAGCGCTATTAGGTATGAGGTTGCTGTGAATTCCCTGATCATCTTGTAATATGCTTTTATGCATTGAAAAAAATGTAAGTAGCTGTTCAGTGATTCTGCTTTTGCTTATCTTTATTTAGAAATATCTAATGAAAAGGATTCAGAGTTTTGATGACAAAAGCATACTTATACCTTAGTTTGGCTCAGCATCATTAGACCTAAAGTCTTCCCTTATTTATGTGAAGGCACACTGCTCAGTGCAAAACATGTAAGAAAAGATGAACCGCCCTAAAAAGCTCAAGTATTTCCAGCGTGGTAGTACTTGTAAAGAGATAAAGAAGTAGCAAATATATATACACTACTCTCACTGAGTTAGGGCTATTGTCATTTATATGAGTGTTTTTCCAATTTGGACTGAATTTTAATAAAATGTATAGAAGTGCTCTCTAGTAATGCTATTATTGAGTGAGGAAAAAATTCAGATTTTCATTAGTCTGAGACAGTAATAACGATAGTCCACAATAACAAACATTAACCTAGCAGGAATTTCCATCACCGTCTCCTTCTCCATATGATATTGCTCCGTGGTGTTACACTCTTCCCCACTCTTCACTATTAACAAGAAGAAAAAAAGTTGTCACGCTGAGGGTTTATTTATGCATTTATTTTTATCTTTAAATACAAATTTGGTCAAAGTTTTTGAGCACAGCAGAGCTAGTGGTGTGAAGTGATGTCCGCCCACATACATCCTGAAAAGGTGCTAAACCCCCACCACCACCAGGAAAACACTGCACAACACACATCACAGTTTCAATGAGATCTTACATATTTAAATGATTTTTAAAATAGAAATGATCCTGAAGGACCTACAGGTCAACAGGCTTATGCTTCCCATCTGTGTTGCTGCCACCTAAGCAGACAAAAACACAGATTTGTTCTTGCTGTGTATCTCTAACTGTAACATGTTGACCTTAGAATTTGACCAGACCTTTAGCATTGTCCTTACATGTCTTTGTCTAATGAGCTGCAAAGAGGAAGTGGCTGCTCTTGCATGTGTTGTGGCAAAGGAACTTCGAAGCACATCTGCAGATTTCTAAGATTCCATTTGCTTGAGGACGCACTTCTTCTTGATGCTTCTTTCTTCTTCTTGACAGAGAACCCAGAGACTTTACGTGATCAGAGATTCTGTGCCTAGAAACCTAGAGTGATGAAGACTGGGCATGTAACACTAGAGTTCCTGAAGAGATCTGGTATGTTTTGGTTGAACCATCCATCCCTCCATCCATCCCTCCATCCATCCCTCCGTCCGTCCATTTTCCAAACTTGCTCATTCCAGTGACATAACTGTTGGGGATTCTTCCAGCAACTGCTGGTTGAAGGCAGAGTACGTCCTGTGAAGTTCACCAGTCCATTGCAGGATCACACAACCTCATATACCAGGGGTTTGTAACCTGACCACATATGGCTCTTTTACCCCCTCCACTGTGGCTCCCTGGCTAAATGAAAATAAAATGGTACTCATTTTAAAAGTAAGAGTTATTTATTTAGCATTAATTAAATTTAATTAGTCAGGTTTATGAATGTATCACTGAGTTGCTCCTATAAAACTAAAGGAAACCTTGAAAAGTTTTTTTTTACACCATTAGCCTATAGTAAATCAAGTCGCTCTAAGTCATGCATGTCCAAAGTCAGGTTCAAAGGCCAAATGCAGCTGGCAGGCTTATGTCATAAAATCAGTATTAAGCAGTATAAGCTGGTAAACCTGTGGCTACTTGACCTTCATAGCCATAAGGGCCAAACAAGAAGAACAGTTTACTTTCTATGATCAAAACCACATACATATATATATATATATATATATATATATATATATATATATATATATATATAATTTTTATAAATATGGTCGGTTGTTGTTCATGCCAAAAAAAACCAAATAGTTCCTTTTTGGCATAAAATTAACAGTATCATAAATGCAAAGCGAAGTTGGATTTTCCTAAAGGATGAAATAAGTCTGTTGCTCCTACTGGGTTTTGATCTGAGAGAAATCGCCTCTAATAGCTTGTTTTGCTTTGAGGGTTGCACACCCAAAAAGAGGAACATGCAAATTACAAACAATAGGGTCCCAACTGTGACCCAAACCAGGGACTTCTCACTGTAAGGCAAGAGCATTAACGGTTGCAGCCACAGTTGCATCAACTTCTGCAAATTCAGCTAACTTCTGCTTATTTTTCCCGACACATTGGCTAAACTCTCATCTTACTCTCATCTTGAAGACGCTCCACCACGAAATCGTCTTTTCCTAATGGTATACTCATCAGTCCTGACTCAGGACTGATGACTCAGTACTCATCAATCTGACATGCTGCTACATCACCCTGTTGACCTCCCCACTTGTTTATCACAGTGATGCTAAAAGGGACCAATGAAGTCCCTCAGTTCCCAACAAAACTCACAACCCAAGATCCTGCTCAGCAGTTTCCACATAGTTTTTCATGAAAGTGAAACTAAACTGTTTTGTTCCACATACAGTGTTGGAGCACAAACGAAAGTGAACAACGGAGCAGCCGTTTTCCATCATGAAACATTCACAGAGAATGGTTGAAAGTCAATAAAAACAGATCAGACAGAAAGAGCAGACAGAAGGATAGACCTTTGTATCAGAATCTATATAAACTACGGAGAGTAAAGCTAAGGATAGTAAAGGAAAATTTCTTGTGGCATATAAAACATTTGTATTTTTTAAAACTTAATCCAACCTTCATGGCTTTGTTAGGGAGGGATGTGTGTGAATTGAATATGTGTGTGAATTTACCATGTGTTCATGTCACGCCCGTTCCCCTGGCAGTAGGCAGCTTTGCCTGACAATGGAAGTAATTCATCTTACGTGTTGCAGCCTCAGCAGGCACAGCTCTGCTGCTCAGTGCCAGAAACTCTGTACCTGTGACTCTACATCCAGAGTGGAAGTCTCTGTTTTTGCCGTGCCTAAACCGTTGACTGTATAAGAGAGAACTGGACGGAGTGAGTGTAACGTCACCCATAGAAATGCCTTAACTCCGGCTCCAGCGAAATTATGCCAATTCGGTCACCATGTTTCCACAATATGGCCTACTGAGGAGGAACACTAACTGCTCCTCCTTTACCTGCTGTTGAAACCACTTCTCCTAAACAATCTACAGAACCTGGAATTCCCCTTCCAGAATGTTTCTCTGGGAATCCACCAAACTGCAGAAACTTTTTGACTCAGTGCACCACTGAATTTGCATTGTAACCACCTTCCTTTCCTACTGAGATGTCCAAAGTGGTCGATGTAATTTCTTTGCTGTCAGGACAGGCACAGCCGTTGGGGCAGAATGGGAGAGAAGGTCACGGCCTATTCATCATCTGCCCTAAGAAGACTTTTTGATCTTGTTCAAGCTGACAAGGAAGCATCCTGTTTGTTACCTAATCTTAAGCAGGGCAGCAGGTGTATGGGTGAGTTTTGTATTGAATTCAGAACGGTGGTCGCTGACCCAAGATGGAACCAGCAGGCCCTATGTGATCAGTTTTATCAGGGACTTGATGACCGGAGAAAAGACGAGCTGGCAGCCCGTGAGCTCCCCATCCGGTTGGAGGCCCCGATAGACCCGGCTTTCTGAATTGACAGAGAGTTGAGAGATCGTCGCTCAAAGACTCCCGGTACCTCTACACACGCTTACTTTCCGGTGTTAGTCTCCAGAGTTAAGGATGAGAGAAAGGACCAGGAGGAACCCATTCATTTAGAAAGAACCCAGTTATCTGCATAGGAGAGAGAGAGAGAGAGAGGAGTGTGAAGAGGAGGGAATGCTTATACTGCTCTAAATCAGGTCATTTCATCCAGAGCTGTCCGTTAAAAGTTCAGGCTCAACGCTTAAGGGGAGACCACTGCTGAGTCGCTCGTTCATCACTAACCCTCCTTCTGCTGTTCATCTTTCAGCATATCCCTTCAGGGCTCAACACAGCAAATCAGATCATAGCTGAATTTCTGCTGCTCTGGAGAAATTATGTCCAAGAAAACATCACAGCTATTTGCCTTAAAATGGCATAATCATAAATCAAAGACCACTGGGAGCACTTTTGAATGGATCAAAATGATTGGAGGGAGTCTTAACCATTCATCCATTTTTAACCTATGTGCAAAAAGAAACACAAAATTGTGTTAATTGCTGCAATGTGCCTGATTTGTGCAACAAATCTTTTCAAAACGAGGTTTCTTACTGCAACTCCCAAGTCATGCTCAATAAAAGACGCTGAAGTTAGCTTCCTATTCACAGCTTCTGATTCGCGAGGGCACTAAAGGAACAATCCACTGCATTTTTCACACTAAGACCACCTAAGACCGGGTCCCTTTCAAAAACCACAGGATCTGGACTGCTCAAACCTAGATTTAGAGAGTAAAGAATATATTAAACACAGTTTCTGTTTTGTGAAAATGTGAAATAGGATGATTTTATCACATTTTTCGCATTGAGTCCACTTAAGACCACGTCCTATTGAAAAACCGCTTGACCTAGACTGCTCAAACTGGGATTAAATTATGAGTTAGAAAGTAAAGAACACATGAAACACAGCCTCTAATTTGTGAAACCTTTATTTTCAAAATAAAAAATTGTCTAAATAAAGTGCTTAACTTTAAAATAATTAATTAAAAGAAAAGAAAGTCTATCTATTCTGGTTTAAAAACTCTGTCCACCTTTCTTTTATTGGACCCTGACATTTTAATGCTTTTCTTTTCCTTTTTTCAGTTTCACCCGTCTCTTTCTCTGTCGTCCATATCTCTCCTTCTCTCCTCCGTCATTCGTGTCTTTCCTTCCTCATTTCAGAGTCAAATAAGTTCAAATCAAGCTGGGTTTAAGTTTATTTTCTAATGTTGAGCACCAGGTCCAATTCAACCGGACCTGGTCTAGGTGGATTCAGTGAGTGTGATAAATATTTATTTTTGATGCAGCAAATTGGAGAGAGAGGATGGATTGGAGCATCGATCATGAAAGTTTTCGGAATGCGGGTTGGTGTAATGAGGCTGGATTCGCTCGTTCCTGTGGCAACCTAAGGGAACAAGGTGAAGGATCACAGTAGACTGTCGTACCTCAGACTTATTTTTCTTCATATTCTTGTTGAAAAATCATCCGTGCATACTGCTTGTGTTAGGTGATTTCATGTGATGTGCACACCACGAAGCTTTCGGTTCAATAACCAAACAGGGAACCCGATAACAAGGATGGATAAACAGCTTGATTACGTATGAGTTTTGCTGCAGCTCAAACGAACTTTGATGATGATATCAAACAAATCTTTTTAAAGAACATATTTCAAGTTTGTTCAGTAAAAAATGACGTCACTTCCGTACAGTCCTGCAGAAATCTAATGTGATGGCACCAAAGTTAAAGAAAGCTCCACTTTAAGCACCTTCAGTGAATACTCTTAATTATGGAGGAGTAGTATCTGATGGAGTTTGTGGAGTCATCCTTTGTTCACACGCTGCTCTCACCTTAATATGTGTTAAGATTAGTCTATTCTGCCCTTTTGTCTCTTATTTCCTTAATTTTTGCTCCTGAACATTGAGTTGGAGGATTGTTCCAGGTAGGATCAACTCCATAGCTGCAGGGGACAGTATAAGGAAAATATGAATCCTAACCTACCAGGTAGGTAAATGGGAAGAAGTATTTAACTAGGTGACAGTGTGCAGGTGGGGGTTTTGTCTGGCAGTCATGGTGAGCTGAGCAACAAACATTTCAATGCTTGGTGATGCCCTTGGTATGTTTATTTCAATTTCATTTATATTCTTATATCTATGGGAGCAGTATTCAACAAGTGAAAAAGATAAATGGCACAATATTTGTTAAAGTTTAAAATAACGGTACATTTCAGACAAACATTTCTGATATGTGTTTAATTATGTTCTGTTTTATTTCAAGGTTATCAAGCTCTTATTCATTCTTTGTTGAAAATAAAAAGAAGTTAAAATGAGTGGAGTTGTCCAGCGTCCTCCGTTGTCTCCTGCACCTTCATCACAAGAACAACAGAACATCAAAAAGAATACAAAAAGGAAACAAATAAAATACTAACAAGAGCAAGACGACAACAGGCAGTACAAGAAAATATGAAATCAGCCATATAGGACCACTGCAAACAAGAAAACCACATCATGTACTGGGAAAAGGCCAAAGTCCTCCACACTGAAGACAACAGACACTGCAGATGGATCATGGAGGCGGTGGAGATAAGAAAGCCAGCCCACACTTCCATGAACCGGGATGAGGGGGCCTACCTGCTTTCTCACACCTGGAGTAACATCCTCCAGCAAAAAAATGGACTTTAAGGGGCGGAGTCACTTGTCAAAGTTTGACAGGTGACTCCGCCTCAGTCACAATCATCTGGTTTAAAAGACGTCACACACCACCACCTGATGACGACCCTGACGAAGGGGAAGGTATTCCACCGAAACATATCGGTACGTTTTATGCAAAACAAACCCAGTGTCTGATAACGGCTGGGTAGCTCGGTTGGTAAGGTGGGAAGCTACCATGCAGCAAACCAGGTTTCGATTCCCGGAGGGGAATGAGCAATGGTACTGGGGGCAATCACCATATCAATGGCAAGCATTTAACATCACCCAGTGAGGGTCCTTAGGCAAGACCCTAAACGCTAAAGCCTCCCGAGCTCACCGCTCCCCATGATGGGTCAAATGCGGAGAAAGAATTCCCTTCGTGGGATAAATACAGTGTATAAAAAACAAAAAAACAAAAACGTAAGTACTTAGGGAAGGAAGCCAATTTGGTGTACTTTAGTGATGCGGACAGCGCCATGTTGGAGCCAGATGATGTTGGTAAGCAGTGATGGGTCCGTGTCAGCCAAAGTGAAACCACTCTCGCTGATCAGGAGTGAGCTTGTTGGAGTCCACAGCCCTGCTGCTTGAAAGCAGGCTGCACGTCTTCCAACAGACTAAGTGGTTCACAGACAGGAAGTTCATGATTTCTTCTGAAATGAAACACTGAGCTTTGATCCTCCAGCAGAAGTGGTTACCAGATTGTTCAGAGGATAAATCGCGTTTTCGTTTTTGCATAGTTTGGCTGGAAGTGCAACTTATACTCAGACACCACTTGTATATAATTTGTTTTTATTTCTTATGTTTTTTGGAAAAACATGTTTTTTGGCTGCTACAGCTTCTGAAAAATACAGTAAATGAAAAAAGAGTCCTGTTGATTTAGTGAGTGTGTATTTGGAAGGTCTGACTTGAACATGAAGCCTGGATAAACTTTAAGCAGTTAGAGGAGAGAAAAACTGTGTTCTTGTGGGCTCTAACGTGTTTTTATTTATAAATCAGATCAAACTTTATTCATATAGCACTTTTTCTATAAAAGTATAACACCAATTCCTGTACATTAAAACAAAACTAAATTAATATTATAAAAACTAGCACAAAAATTAAATAGAGCCCCCCCCCCACATGGCTCTCTCCCCTCTCTTACACTCTTACGAGGGGGTGCCCGTGACGTCTGGGCCCTGCATGGTCCAGGCTCGGATGCCTACCAGGGGACCAATTGAACAGCAGCGGGATTTCTTAATGTGTTTTTGAGGGGAAGGGAGGATGCTTTGTTACGTGTGCGTTTTGTTGTTTTATGTGTGGGAGAATTTGGACTGCGATCCGTCCTGCCGCTCTGGGTTAGCGGCTGCAGGACTCTGGAGAACCATGGCCGAGCTCGGACCGCCAGATCAACAGCGCCTTTGGGGTGGTGTAACCATTCAAACAATCACGTGGATTTGTGTTTCCAGTTGTGTCCCGACAAAATAAAGGCTGATGTTATTCCCACATATTCACGTGCAGCCAAGATGCAGATTGCAGCGTTTCCCGCATAGTTTTTGTATTAATATCAAACAAGGCTAATGTTGTTAGCGCGTGTTAGCCTCTCCTGGGAGCTCTGTTCTTCCACAAAAAAAAAGCACCAACCACACAGATTAAAAAAAAAAAAGATGAGCGAACAGGCGCTTCATAATGTTCATAATATTAATAAAAGCATGTTAGGAAGATCATCTCATATATTACCGAGCTGCTGCATAAACGTATATGGCAACTGTTTGTTTACAACGAGACTCATTTTCTCTTCCGGTATTTTCAACAATACTGCGCATGCCCAAATGATTTATTCTGACCGAAAGTGTGAGCCATGGGAACGTTCGTTCTAATCAGAAAAAGGTTTTCTGGGCCCATGTGCACAATTGAATTTTAACCCGACCATTGATCCGATCAAGATATTTTACCTATGTAACCGTGGCTATGGATAGGTACTCCCAAACATGGAGAGAACACGAGCAGCATGAAGTCGAAGCTGTGGCATCAAACCAGGGGGCTGCAGACGGTAAAAGTCTTGGATTTCAGCATCCTGGAACTTTGCTCTCAGTCCACTATCACTTTGGAGCTCAATTAGCTCCATCTGAAGGTGTTGGGGTGCAGTGCAGACATCGGTGATGAAAGGATTGGCGAAGATGTCAAAGTCTGACTGTTGTGCTCTGAAGTCAGAGAAGCGCAGATCAAACTCAGTCTTTAACAGGCTCAGTTTGGAAGCCAACTGAGCACATGAAAAAGTCTCAGGAAATGAGGCTGACATGTTCTGACAAACAGGAAAATAGACAAGATTGTCCTGTTTCACTTACCACATCCATAAATCCAGTTTACGCTGGAAAGCGTGACTGTGTCGAACATCTTTGTTATGAGTTGTTTGCGTCCCTGCAGCTTCTGATTTAGCTGGACAAGATGGTCTGTTATGTCACATATCTCAGCAAAGTCACACAGCCACTTTGGACCTGACAGTTCAGACATGGGGTTTCCTTCACCCTGAAAAAAACAGCTTGAGACTCTGCTCCTACTCAGCCACCTTACTTCTGTGTGATACGGCACATCACCGTGTTCTGAGCCCATCTCCAGCAAAAACTGCTGGAACTGATGGTGATTCAGGCCACGCGCCAGAATGAAGTTTACTGTTTTCATGACTGTGGTCACAATGTCCTCCTTCCCACACAAAGCTTCTTGATGGATAATGCAAAGATACGTTATCAGAGGCGTATGACAGTTCATTTTTTGCATTTTCTTCTTCATTAGTCCAACCAAACCCACTTTTCCTCCACACATTGCCGGTACACCGTCTGTAGTTAATCCCATCATGTTTTCCCAAGGAAATGAAGTTTTACTTACGGACTTCTCAACCGCATCAAAAATGTCCTGTCCCGTCGTTGTCCCATGCATTTCAGCCACATCCAACTGCTCCTCGGTGATAGAGAGATTCGACTTTAGCCTCTAATAAAAATTGATAACTGCGCTGTGTCCATGTTATCAGTGCTTTCATCATGAAAAAACCGTGTAGCTGCATGTCTCTTCGGCCCGCTGTGTTTTAAGATTTTCTGCTAGTTCCTTCACTAGGCCCGCGATGGTGTTTCTTGATAAACTGACATTTTTAAAAGTTGTAACTGATCAGGGCGCACCTGCTTACAAACCTTTAGCATACACTTCTTTATAAAGGCTCCCTCTGAAAAAGACTTGGAAGCGTGGGCTATTTCTTCAACCTCAATGAAGCTAGCTTTCACTGCAGTCTCATTTTTGGCTGTTGATTTAGTGAACAAACTCTGCTGTGACTGCAGTTTAGCTTTTAATTCTTGGGCAATTTGTTGCTTTTCTTGGAGGCTTTCTTTAGCGTACTTAGCTCCGTGTTTGGTTTCAAAACGGCGATGCAGATTATACTCTTTGACAACTGACACCGCCTCGTCACACAAAAGACACACTGGTTGTGGTGGTTGAACCTCAAACCACCACATATGTGTTAGTATTTCTTTATTGGTTGAATGCTGTAAAGCATTCAACCCTTTGTTTTCCTGTTTCTCTTTATTTCTTTATTATTTACACTATCTTCCGCCGTTTTTTGACACTTAACTACTTCTACAGTTTTTAACCTATTTTAACCATTCAACTTTTAAAATGTTCAGCTCCTTCAGCTTATTCCAGCTATGACTTTTGGTTTTTCAAATCCTTGTACTTTTTAAGATATTCCAGTTTTTCTGGGAATTTTTGCCCTATTAAAATACATTGGGAAGTTATGGTGCATGAGGTACCCGGTTCGACACCCGGTTCGGACGCTTCAAAATTTTCTTCCAATCAACTTTTAGAATGTTCAACTCTTTCAACTTATTACAGTTATTACTTTTGGTCATTCAAATCATTGAACTTTTTAAGATATTCCAGGATATTCCAGGATTTTTGCTCCATTAAATTACATTGCGCTTAACTTCTTTTACAGTTTTTTACCTACTTTAACAATTCTGCTCTTAAACAGTTCAGCTCATTCCTTTCTGCTAACACATTCGTTCCGTCAAATCTTCAACAATTCAGCCATTTTTTCAACAATTTCGGGCCCTGTTTAACTCCTTCTACAATTTTTTTAACCTATTTTAGCCATTCTCCTATTACAATGGTCAGCTTTGACTTTTTATCCTTTAACTTTTCAGGATTTTCCAGGGTTCTCCAGGACAGTTCAACCATTTCATCAGCAAATTCAGCTTTCATTCAGCAGCACAGCATTCAATCATTGAAAACCTTTGCTTTTTCCAACCATTAGAACTTCCACACATTTCTAGCTAGAGACACCATTCAAACGTTAAAATGATCACAGCAGCTTAAAGCACACACATAAACACTCAATGTATCTTAGAAAAAACAGTGGGAGCAAATCTAAGTTAGTTTTGATTTTTAATTTCCTCCTCGTAGCTGGAAGCTGCAGATCAAACATGTGCTTCAGCCATCTTGTGAACAAGCGTCGGGATACGGGCCTTAGCCCCGCCCACGGCCGCTAAGACTCATGGGAAGTGTTGATTCCCAAACCATGAGTTAGGTGGCTGTTACGACAATTGATTATCATGTTGTTTCACCACATATGATATTGGTTAAATGACAATGTAAAGATGCTGATTCATGCAGCTGGGTAACTGTTCTTCAGTTCACACCTCCATCATATGTGGATTGGTATAACAAAGTTGATGGCAGTTGCATGCTTGAGAAAACTAATCTTAAGGCATATCTTTGCAATGGATTCCCACTACTGTCAGAAATAACTGTACTTCTAGTTTCACATGATCACTCTTCTTAGGACTACAACATCTAGGTTTGAAATCATTATGGGATGGAGACAGTTTGGCAGCCATTTTGTGTTTTTACAAATTCATAACCTTTATTTCTTTTAACCAGTATATCTTCAACATGCCTTTAGCTAGAAACACCGTTCACACATTGAACTGTTCACAAGACTTTGGACTTCAATATAAGTTTTGAAATTATTATGGGATGCCAACACCAACTATGCTTTGGTGGCCATTTTGTGCTTAATTGTGAGGCGAATTTAAACTTTAATTTTTACCTATTTTAACAGTATCAATATTAAGATGTTCAGATCTTTAAGCATTATTAATCCTTTCAGCTATAACTTTTGGTCCTTCAAATCCTTGAACCTTTCAACAAATTCCAGGATTTTCCAGGATTTTTGCTTCATTAAAACACATAGGAAATCTTATCGCTTAACTTCTTTTACAGGTTTTTACCCACTTTTACCATCCTACTTTTAAAATGTTGAGCTCTTTCAGCTCTGTTCAACCATTTCTTTAGCAAATTCAGCTTTCATTCAGCAATACAGCATTCAACCCTGCATTTTCTTCTGGAAATGCAGCCTTTTCTAGTTGTTCTTTAAATTAAAACATACATTTTTACTTAAAATAAATTAACAATGGGTGCACACATTTGATTAATTTGTTTTAAGTGAGAAAAAATAGTTTATTCACTTTTGTTTGTTTTCTGAATTTCCATCCCAGGTGAGAGCCTCCATAGTAATCAGCAGAGGAGATTGGGAAATTCCACTGGGGAACTGCAGGGATTACCAACTCTCCTCATGGACTTTATTTTTGTTTATTTAAAGGAAATGATATAGTCCACTTTTTGTTGAAGACTGCTTTTGTATTATATGACTTTTGTTTGGTTTCTGTTTCCCTGTTTTGTAATTAGATTAATTAGTTTAATTAATTAGTTTTAATTAGTTTAGTTTAATTAGTTAGCAAAAACATGCTTCATAGGTTGATGAGATACTGTGAGAGTGAATGGACGTGTGATTGTGGATATTCTACCCTGTGCCAGACTGGCGACCTGTCCAGGGCATCCCCTGCCTTCGCCCACAAGTGGCCGGGATAGGCTCCGGCAACCCCGTGACCCCGAAAGGGAACAAATGATTAAGAAAATGAATGAATAGTTTGACTGTTTGATTAGTTAGTTTCCCCTGTGTCCTGTATGGTTTGTCTCTGCATAAAACTTCCCCAGTGTGTCAGTGTAATAGCTGAGTTTGGTCAGGCCTGTTCAGTTCAGTCCCACTTGTTTTGTTTCATTTAGTTATTTTTTCAGTTGGGCCCAAATTACTCTAGTTTTGAAACTATTCTGTTTTTTGTACCTTTTTATCTTCCTTTACAAAGGAAAAACTCTATAAAAAATAACCCATATTAAAAGATCTTGCAAGAAACCCCTATTTTTTTCCATTGACTAATTGTGACCCTTCACATCGGTCTTTCTCCTTGAAGAACAAACAAGTATTCACCTTCCCATCTTTCTTGAAAAAGTCTTCCATCTCCGTCAAATTTCCTCACATGTGTCAATGTCTATGTCTGACAGTCCCAAGTTGTACAATGGGGAGTGCAGTGGGTCAACCTGACTACTTGACTCCTCAAGCTGCTGATGTTCAGGAAGGCTGGACACATCAGTGACTGAACTGTGCACGTTTGGCAACAGTTTGATGCTCTCGTGGGTACTTGCACATTCTGCTTGATGACAGACTGAGAAGGATTAATCACTTTGGGCTCACTGAAACTCTTCAATGGAGTATACTTCCACTAACTTAGATTTTCTTCTTGTAGTAACAGGTGTATCAAAAGGGTTAATTACTTTAGTGGGCAGCCACCCATCATCTCTCAGAAATACAACAGTTCTGCCCACAATGACTGATCTTGATCTTGACTTGGCATTAGTTGGCTCTGTTATGACTGTACCACCTGCAGCCAAGCCAAGTGTGTGCGCTGCCTTGTCTTGTGTGTGTGTGCTCGCGCGGCGCGTGCTGTCGGAACAACTGCCCCGCCCCCCGTGCACATAAATAGACAGACAGAGCTCTCCTCTTCAACGAGAATACCGAAATTAAAATCATCATTATTAACGGAAATTGAGTGACTTGGTGAGTTAAATATGGCAGATAACGTTTATATATGTGGAACAAAAAAAAAAGAAAAAGTAACTTCTCCAGTACTGATAGCAGAACCGTTCAGGTCAGATATTAAAGATACTGCGGTTTTGAAGAATGTGGCCCCGGGGCACGTTCAATACCGGGGCACGGTACCCATCCCTAGTAACAAACAAAACACAACTGATTTGCTCTGCAGGGATAAATATGTTGTGTGACCTACATCCCTACAAATGGCACAGACAACATTTGATTTGGGTTTGAATGGCAGGTTCTGGCAAGACAGCCCCTCCCCTCTGCTGGGACTCTCATTTCTCTGTGAATGCTGAGCTAACACATGCTCCAACATGACAATGATCCGGTCAAAGCGGTCTGTGGACTCCTCAGCTCAGTGCATTGCAAGCAACTGTGCCTGAGCAACTGTTGGATCAACAAGCTTCACACAGGTGTTAACATCTTGTTGCTGTGAGATTATAGGAGTGAGTAGTCCAGTCTGTGATATGCGTTTATGGTCATTGCTGTGTTCAACAGGTTTCTCATGCACTCAGCAATAGACCACCGAGTTTAAGGTTTACATTTAAATATTAGCAAGAGTTCAGGATTGGGACAGTGACGTATAAACATGACGATAAGGTCACGAGGCAGACGGTCAAATGTCGTTCTTTAGCCGTTTGGGCAGCCGTGGTGCAGCGGTAGGGCGGTCGACCCATGATTGTAATATTACATGTTCGACTCCCGCCTTGCATGCCCATGAGTCGAAGTGTCCTTGGGCAAGATACTGAACCCCACAGGCAGGCGCCTGTGTTTGGCAGCGGAGCCGCCATCAGTGTGTGAATGTGTGTGTGACTGTAAAGCGCCTTGTCCTTGTAGGTTGAAAAGCGCTATATAAGTATACGCCATTTACAGATTATTTTTTTATGCAGTTCCATATTACACCACAGGGAGACAGTGTTGAACCCTGCTGCCAATACAAAATAACTCAGGTGTGTTTGCGATTGTTTTTAGACCTTCATATTTAGTCATATTTACTCAGTTAATTTTAAGCTGTTAAACCGCAGAATGCTTGACAGTATGGAACACTTTTTTCTAAAGGCCCTGTAACACAACCAGTATGTGTACTGGTCATGAAATTGGCCTACTGAAAAAGATGGCGGCGCGTGTACACGCAGCGGCTCAGCTCTCTCTGCTTTTGTTTGTTTTTTTCGTGTTCTTGTTGGTGCTACAGACACTGGAAGCGTTTACTCAGTAAAGCAGGACGGAACTACTTCAAATTAGTTGGAACTGTCAATTTAATATTCCCCTAAAGCCGGACTTTATACCACCCGAGATCCAACGGACTGCTACGGCCTTCACTATACCCCCCCTGTGGTCAAGGAGATGGAGAAGACACCGTAAACAAAAGCGGGGGAGGAGAAGCGGAGCACGCGCTAGGCTACATGCTAACCTGCATCGACCAGCTCACCCCAGTCTCTTCCTCGCTAACGTAAGATCACTCGCCAACAAACTGGATGAGTTTCGGCTACGGATTGTCTCGCGGCGGATGGACAGCTATCTGGCCATCATAACAGAAACCTGGCTGGACAATAACACACCTAACACCGCGGTGGAGCTAGCGGATCGTTCTTTGTTCCGCGCGAATCAGACTGCAGACTCCGGTAAGGGCAGAGGCGGCGGACTGGCGCTTTACATTCACAACTCCTGGTGTGCAGCCACACACATCATCGGAACGCACTGCACACCCGATCTGGAATACCTGGCGGTGAAATGCAGGCCATTTCGAACGGCGAGGGAGTTCTGCTCTATCCTGATCATCGCTGTTTACATCCCACCTCAAGCTAACGCTAAGCTAGTGCTGGAGGAGCTCTACTGTCTGATCAGTAGGCAGATGAACTCCAACTCAGAAGCAGCTGTGATCGTGGCAGGAGACTTCAGTCATGTGGAACTCAAAGCAGTGCTCCCCAAATTTCAGAAGTTTATTCACTTTCCCACCAGAGACAACAACACACTGGATCAAGTCTACTGCAATATCCCAGGTGCATACAAGGCTGCAGCAGCTCCTCACCTGGGCATGTCAGATCACATCTCTGTGGAGCTAAACCCCACTTACAGACCTCTGATCTGCAGGACCAAACCAACCATCAAAACAGTTCAGGTATGGACTGAAGAGGCTTCTTCTGCATTACAGGACTGTTTTGAACTCACTGACTGGGAGGTGTTTAAAGATGGCTCAGACCTGGAGGCCTACACAACATCCGTCCTGAACTATGTGCAGTTCTGCACCAATGCTGTTCTGCCCACAAAATCCATCAAAGTGTACCCAAACCAGAAACCATGGTTTGATGGAACAGTGCGGTCTCTGCTCAAAGCTCGGGATGCAGCCTTCAGGTCAGGTGACAGGCTGGCCTACAGCAGAGCCCGGACAGAGCTGAGGAGGGGCATCAACCAGGCCAAACGCAGATACAGACAACGGGTGGAACAGCACTTTGCTAATAACAACCCGAGGGAGATGTGGAGAGGCATCAGAACCATCACAGACCATGGGAGCAGCATGCAGCAGACCACTCATGACCCCACCCTGCCTGACCCTTTAAACACCTTCTTTGCACGCTTCGACACGCCCGGCAGCAGCAGAGACTCTGGTCCTCTCGTCCTGCAGCTACATCAGGTGAGCTCCACTCTGAGGAGGATCGACACCAGTAAAGCCGCAGGACCAGATAAGGTGTCAGGTCGGGTTCTGAAGCTGTGTGCACATCAGCTGGCTGGAATTTTTCTGGACTTCTTCAATTGGTCCCTGCAGCTCACCTCAGTTCTCGTGTGCCTCAAGTCCTCCATCATCGTGCCAAAAAAAATCATCTGTCTCGTGCCTCAATGATTACTGGCCGGTAGCTCTGACACCGGTGATCATAAAGTGCTTCGAGAGGATCATCCTGAACCACATCAAGGAAATCATCCCTGCTACTCTGGACAGTCATCAGTTCGCTTACAGGGAGAACCGGTCAACAGAGGACGCAGTCTCACTAGCCCTGCATGCTACCCTGTCCCACCTGGAACATCCTGACACCTATGTCAGGATGCTATTTGTAGATTTCAGTTCAGCCTTCAACACGGTGATCCTGGACAAGCTAACACTGAAGCTCCACAACCTGGGTCTGCCTGCCTTCCTGTGCCTCTGGATCAAAGACTTTCTCACCAACAGGCCCCAAGTGGTGAGAATCGGGGACTCAACATCATCCACTCTGATCCTGAGCACAGGAGCACCACAGGGGTGTGTCCTCAGCCCGCCCTCTTCACTCTGTTCACCCACGACTAATCCGCTATTCATTCCACAAACCTGGTTTTAAAGTTCGCCGACGACACCACCGTGGTGGGTCTCATATCAAACAATGATGAGACCCACTACAGAGAGGAAGTTCAGCACCTAACAGGATGGTGTGCTGACAACAACCTCATCCTGAACACCTCCAAGACCAAAGAGATCATTGTGGATTTTGGAAGGACTAGAAAGGTGGTACACACCCCCCTCCTCATTAACGGGGAGGAGGTGGAGCGGGTGGACCACACCAAGTTCCTGGGGATCTGTATCACATCTGACCTCACCTGGTCGCTGCACACATCCCACCTGGTGAAGAAGGCTCAGCAGAGACTATTCTTTCTCAGGAAGCTTAAAAGGACTGGACTTTCATCTCAACTTCTGGGGAACTTCTACAGAGCAACCATTGAGAGCATCCTCTGTCTGAGTGCTACGGTGAGGTACGGGAGCTGCACCGCTCAAGACAGGAAGGACTTGGCCCGGGTGGTGAAAACCGCACAGGAGATTGTGGGAGGACCTCTCCCACAACTTGACTCAGTGTACGACAGCCGGGTCCGACGGAAGGCTGGTCGTATAGCTGTAGACCCCACCCACCCAGGACATCAACTGTTTGTATCTCTTCCCTCTGGGAAGAGATACAGGAGCATCAGAACCCACACGAACAGACTGAGGAACAGCTTCTTCCCAAGAGCAGTGAGGTCCACACCCCCCATCAGACAATTGGGTCAACAACACCCCCCTCCCCCCAGACTCAACATAATCCACCAACCCCTGTCCGCACACAGCTGACAATGCTCTGACTGTACTATGTACGCAATATTCATGCCGTGTGTGCAATATTAATCCTATATGTGCAATATTCATTCTATATGTGGAATACCCACTCATATGTGCAATATTCACCCCACTCTACTGTACAGTATTTATGTCTTATATAGCTCCTTATTCTTATTTTATTTTATTCCACCTTTTTTATATTGTTGGAAGAGAGTTGCTGGAAAAAATTTCATTGTGCACTGCAGAATGATAATAAAAGATTCTGATTCTGATATGTGAGTATATATGGAAAAAGTGAGGAAAGTTGTAGTCTTTATGTGAATTTTTCACAGATGTATCATGAAGGAACAATGTTAAAACCACGGAAGAAGTATTAAATTCAATTCAGTTCAATTTTATTTGTATAGCCCAAATTCACAACAACAGTCGTCTGGATGGGCTTTGTATCGGTAACTGAAAAAGTGAAACATAAAATCAAAAGGATCATGAATACATAGAATTCAATAGGAAAATACTAAAATGAACTAACAAACTGACTAAGCTAAACTGGCATCCCTGCCCTTAGACCTCCCTTCGCTGTAAGGAAAAACTCCTACCGGATACCGGAAAAAACGAAAAATACCTCAGGGGTGTCCACATGAAGGAGGGAATGAACCATGCAAGTGTGCAAGTTAGAAATGAACCATGCAAAGAACACCTAACTCAACATCAAACAAAAACAGTGTATGATTATTGTGCTTTTCATATGCAATTCATTAGTGATTCATGCGTCAATTACATAATTGTAATGTAATACATTCCCCGTATACACAATATGAAAAATATACATCGGTGGTACATAAGTGAAAAGTCCATTAGACATATATGGATGGATGTGGAACAGCCGTGGAAAGCCAAAAATGTATGCATGTATCTAGAAAAAATCACATAATAATGGCGTAATTACATTTCATAATTTTGAGCCAATAAAAAGTTTTAAACAGCTTAAAACTGAATTAATACTGAATAAAGACCCATTGGCAGAGACCATCGATGGACATTTGCACATATGAATTGCGCATGAATCACAAAGATGCACAAAATGTACATAGTGGCTCTGTGACCAGGGGCCTCTTTTATAAAACTTTGCGTAAGATTTGCGTCAGAAGTGGCGTACGGATGAAACATAGGATGTGCGTACGTACAGAAATATTCGGATTTATAAAACCATGCGCACACACATCCTACGCATCTTTTTTTCTTAATAAATCACAATCAATTCTAAATGCTGCGCAGCTTTTGCGGCTTCATGACACACCCAAAGTTGACCATAAATAATCCGTGAAACGCCCACAAATGAATATTGATTGATAGTGAAACCATGGCAAACACAGAGAGGAAATCAAAAAAACGTAACTCCACTCAATGTGAAGTAGAAGTTATCATTGGTGAGGTGGAAAAGAGGAGAAAAATGTTGTTTGGAGGGCACAGTGTGGGCATTACTAATGCCAAAAAGGCACGTGAGTGGCAAACGGTGGCAGACGCCGTAAATGCTGTAGCCTCACAACCTCGGACCGTGGCCGGAATAAAAAAGAAATGGTCGGACATCAAAGTTGAGGCAAAAAAACTTCTAGCGCTGCATCGCAAGAGTGTGTCTGCCATGGGTGGGGGACAGGGGACACATCAAGAGGGGTCCTCTTGATGAGAGACTGGCGGCAATTATTGGGGTTGTTATTTGTTAGTGTTGCTAGGTCTTGAAGTGGGACTGGCACAGCGTGGTTCCTCCGAGTGCTCCTCTTTAACGCCAGACCCAAAAGCCTGCAGAGCTCCAACAGGACGGCTGGAGGAAGTCGGAACCGGCTCATAAGCCACTCGTCCTCGTTTGCCAGCAAGTCTTCTTGCTGTCTAAAGATGCGTTCACTCTGAATTCTTCCATTTGCCACATCTTCTAAGAGCCAAGATCAGCCATTGTGCGTCATTACGCATTGTGATGGGGCATTTTATTTCCATCCATTTAATTACATCTGACAAGCTACAGATGTCGGTAATAATCCACGTGGAAATGGGAAATTGTTCAGCGCAAATGTAATTTCTTGTTGCTTTCAGAATGGTTGAGACATACGCCATACATTGTTTTATCAAAAATAAAACAAACTAAAGGCATATGCATGAATACCATAATTCTGTGCTTTATGAAGAAATGTTTTACTATGAAAACAACTTTCCCAAGTGGACAATTAATATGTCTATCTATCTATCTCTCTGTCTGTCTGCCTGTCTGTCTAATTGCACCTTTATCTGCTCCGCCATACGGACACATTGACAAGAATATCAGTTTTGCACATTATTTCGTTCTGTTAACTATATTATTTATGAGGATGAATTGCACAACATGCCAATATTGTAGAACATATTTCACTTTTCTTTTTGCAAATATGTGTTCATTTGAATTTCTGTTGTAATATTCGTTTGGGTTTTTTTTTGCTTGTTTCACTGCTGATCGATCAAACGGGTGTTCGTGTAGCTGTTATTGTAAGACTTGCTTTGTGAAGTCTTCATGTTATTTATGAGAGGCAGTATTGTCATTTTCACTTTCATGTATTTCTTCCATCTGCCGACGGTGTCGCCGTTTCTCATTTCACCCGTTTTTGTGCGTACGCCTGGGTCAGAGCTTGCGTGAAGGACCGCACATTTTCCCATCAAGTTTGCTTTTTATAAATCTCAACTATTGCGTAGAGTGGCGTACGCCTTCTTTTGTGCGTACGCAACATTTACAAATGAGGCCCCAGGCCTTTAACAAACAACTTTGCAAAAACCCACACAATGGAAACATCCTATATTTTTTCACCCACTGAGGAAGAGTCCCTGGTCTAGTTGCTCTTATTTTTTTAAGTGGAAATACTGTTAACCACTGCAAGGTGGCACAGTGGTTGGCGCTCTTGCCTCTGAGCTAAGAGGGACCAAGTTCAAGTCCCGGCTGGGTTCCTTAACCAGAACACCAATGGGGGAACTTTCTGTGTGGAGTTTGCATGTTGCATATGTTGTTTTTCTCTGGGGACTCTGGCTTCTTCCCACCATCCAAAAATTGGTCTCTAAATTTTCAGACTGGTGACTTGTCCAGGATGTCCCCTGCCCGCAAGTAGCCGGGATAGGCTCCAGCAGCCCATGAGCCTACTGCAGGGGTCTCCAAACTACGGCCCGCGGGCAAACTGCGGCCCGCAGCAAATTTTGAAAATATAATTGAATATGGCCCGCACATGGCGCTTGAGCTCAACTCTGTTGCACTTCTCAGTTTCAACACTAGATGGAGTCGGTCACCAAAAGGTGTTTCTCCACCAAACAAAATTAAGCAAAGAAGAATATTTACCACGAGTCACCAGAAATGTCAGCACCGAAGAAATGCAAGATAGCAAGTGAGTGTAGAAGATTTCAAACACGGTGGAAAAATGAATATTTCTTTAAGGAAATCAACGGAAAGTGTGTCTGTTTGATTTGCACTGAAGATGTTGCCGTGATGAAAGAGTATAATGTCCGTCGGCACTATGAGACCAAGCATTGATTGATTGATTGATTGATTTTAAGATACTTTTAACAGTTTTTAAATGTGTTAATGGTCTTGCGCCTTCTTATTTATCAGATCTTTTAGTAAAGTATGAACCCTCGCGGACCCTGAGATCCTCTGGCACTGGTCTGTTAACCATTCAACCAGTAAAAACCAAAACATACGGAGAAGCATCTTTTCAACACTATGGCCCCCGTTTATGGAACAGTCTGCCAGAGGACCTGAGAGCCGCAGAGAGCATTAATGCTTTTAAGAAAAGGCTCAAGACCCATCTTTTTAATCTGGCCTTTAGCTAATTTTCTACTACTTTTATTTATTTATTCAGTTATTTATTTATATGTATTTTTTATTTTTATTTTATTTATTTATCCATTTTATCTTGTTTTATGAACTTGAATCTGATTTTTAACGCGTTATTTTAATTTACCTTATTTCAACGTTTTATTGTTTTTATCAATATGTTTACTTTTTTATTCTCATTTTTATTCATTTTTTATTTCCGGTGCTTCCTCAGCTGGAACCTCTCCCTCTGGGTCGGCTGCTGTTCAGCCACTGCAACTCTGGATGGGGACCTGCATCACCTCTTAGCTGTGGTGGAGCGGTCCCCGCCTGTGATGCTGCATTTGGCTGTCTGTGCAGCTGTTCACGGAGGGGGAGGTTCCAATTACCAGCGTTTCCAGCATCATGTTTTTGTGCTTAGCCTATTTCTCATTGTCTTTTCCCATCAGTTAGAGGGTGGGAGGTGTGAAAGGAGTGGGGGGCTAGGTACGGGGAGGGGGGCCCCATTTATTTATTTATTTTTATTTATTTATTTTTTAATCATCAATGCTTGTTTTTATATTTTGTTGTGTTTAAATGTGAAGCACTTTGTGTTATATTTTTATATGAAAAGTGCTTTATAAATAAAGTTTGATTTGATTTGATTTGAAGCATCAGAGCAGCTACGCTTTGTACACAGTTGCCGAACGAGCACAGAAACAACAGTTTTTTTCCCATTGCGGTGAGTCAACATACGCCGTCCAGTGTTAGAAATCAGGAGAAAAAAATGGCTGGCAAATAAACTTGGTTGTCCTCCCCAATTTTTGGTTGTCCTTCGATACCAATATTCAACAGCAAGGAAACCTACTCAGATGCCAGTACTTACATCTTTATTTCTTCTATACATCTAATATCAACTGCCTCTTATGATGGACATTTGAAAAACTCTTTAAATATTAAAAACAAAAAAACAATTTGACTAAATATTGAAGCATCTGGTTACACAAAGTATTGCCAAAAATTTGAAACTAATATCTTATAACTAGTATCTTTACACAGATTTAAATATATTGGTTCTTTTTTTTCTTTGGTTTTGATAATTGTTGCTTAAAGAATATAAAATACAAAGACTGTTGTAAAAATTTAGACTATCATATCAATCCCATGGAAAACGTTTTTTTCAGCTCATGTCAGTCTGTTCAGTCTGTTTGCGTGTTTTTGGAGACCTCTAGCGGTCACGTCAGGTACTGTTCATTTGAAAAATCTTTATTGAAAAGTTCCCATGCAGAAACAAAGGATTCGCTAGCATGCACGCACTTCGTTTGTCGGTGGAAAGAATTTGCTGCATACATCTCAATTCAGATGTTGCCAAAAACAAACCTTTGAAACTTGAAAAATAGTCCAAAAATACCAAAATGTTACATAAAACACCTGGTTGTCACACGGACAACCATCAGGTTCATTTAGGTTGTCCTCCTTGAAATCTGGTTGTCTCGGACAACCGGATAACCACTTATTTCGAAAGCTGCCGTCCATTCAGGCCTCCTTCACTATTTTCCTCTTGTATTAGCAACGTTACACGAGGGGTTGCCGCCTGCCTGTCTCTCCTAATAATGGCCTTCACATCTCCCCACAGGCTTCATAAGAGCCAAGGGCACAGGCTTAGGAAGTAAAGGAAGCTCCTATGAGCTGTCTCTGTCTGACACCTACAAGGATGCTGTTTGCAAGGCCATGTTTGCATGCTTCACAGAGATAGAGTGAACCTAAAAGGTGAAGAAAATGCATTCTGAACTGTGAAAAAGTATTCCCTTTATGTAAAAACGAACTTGTTGTTTTGTTTTTGGAATTTTTTTTGTTCATAGCTGCATATTTTGTCACAGAGCGTAATTGTAAAATGAAGCTTTTTAAATTGTGTGCGTTTAATGGTAAAATTGTCCTCGTTGGTCACCCATAAGCCACGTTTTTTTGGTCTACTTTTCTGAGAAAACAGTTGACTCTTGATAAACTACAAAATCGCGCACTCTGCCAGTCAACCTGAAGGAAAAAATATCTATTCGCTTTGTAGATATTTTCTTTGCGTATTCAAAAAAGTCGAGGAAAAGGAAACCACTGGATTCGATCGCATTAAAGATAAACAAAATTTATTTCCCTAACAATATTTCTAAATCATAGTAAAACGGGTCCTCAAGAGTTCCAGAGCTGGCAAAGCACCAGCTTAACAGTATCTTAACTTGCCAGCCTGTCGAGAGAGACAAAGGAATCTTCTTCGTCCAGCGGTTTTAACCTGTGGATTCAGCCCCCTCCTCCAGAAAAGAACATGGCTGCCAAACTCCTCCTCTGGACACTCGGATTGGCCGGCAGAAAAGACTGCCCACTTCCTTCAGTCCATATTTGGAATCACAGCATCCATTTCCCGCTCAAAATGTCCGGGGGATTATTTTATGGTCCCAAGTCCAATGACCATGGAGAAGAGAGGGGTTGACGTTGCTCTCTGTTGGCCGCAGCAGAAGAGTGTCTGAGCTGTGCAGCCTGAAGCCCACTGGCAGGAGCTGGGGCACCCAGGCCTGCGGTTGGAAGCCACAAGCTGCTGTTGTACCCAGACACACTCAGGATGTTCAGAGACTCCATGCCCTGCTGCAGAGAGGAGAGTATCCCGGGGGTAGAGGGGTAGAGCTGGAAGCCCATAGGCTGTAACTGCTGTGCAATAAAATCAGAGAAGCCAAACAAAATCAACAGTGGTGCCTTTGCTGCCCCTAAATGCAAAAAAAAAATATGTTAAAACACAATTAATAAATATTATAAAAGGCAGAGGCTTAGACCAAACAAAACGGATCACCTGAGCAGTGAGGAGAAACTCATCTACGCCTTAGGCTCACTGGGGCGTAGAGGGGAGCTCCAGATGCCAGAGCTCTTTTCCCAGCTAAAAACACAATTTGTTTATTTATTTGGAGCCCCATTAGCTTCCACAAAGTGTACATTTTACCAATTTCACAAAAAACTAAAATGATTTCACAAAATACTTTGACAAATTCATCATATTTATCTTTAAAGCTTCACATGTTAAAATAAGTTAAAAACAATATATCAAAACACATAGCAACATATCAACAACAACAATACATTTCACAACAGCAAATCATGCAAATAGTTAGTTATTGCAAGTAGTCCGTGTATCTTAGTTTTAAAATCTTTTTAAAATGATATTTGTTACTAATAAGCCTTGTCCTTCCAGACACTTGAAACAGAAGATCTAAACAGCACTGTTCTTCTCTTACCGGTATATCTTGAAAAAGGAACAATCAAATCACCAGAGCTGACCAGACGAGTTTGATATTGATGTCAATACCCACTGTATAAAACTTTATTTACCAAATATTGTGGACATTTTTTTAAAATGAAGTTGTGCATTAAGCATAGAAGACTGAGTTGTACTTTGTCTTTTACCCTCAACCAACCTAAAGTGGTGTGCATCTCATTTCACATTGGTCCAATAAGAGCAACCAAGAGCCAGCTTGGCAGCTCGTTTTTGGGCAAGTTTGAATTTTTTTAGATGCCCCTAGCACTAGACCAAATGACTGGGCAATACTCCAGATGTGACAAGACCATAGACAGTACAACTGTCCTCAAGACTGAAGGTGGACAATATTGCGCACACCTCCGAGCCAAGGCAATTCCTCTGCCCATCTTGGATACTATATGATTAATCTGATCTGTCCAAGAGAGCTGATCATCTAATTCAGGGGTCGGGATTCTATGGCTCGCGAGCCATATATGGCTCTTTTGATGGTCACATGTGGCTCGCAGACAAATCTTTAATCAATCTTTTTTTTATTAGACCAGTCCTTCTCCAGCGCGATGCGATGCCAGAGGCGCGCAGTAGTAGCGGTGCTTGGAGAGAAAAATCTGCGCCAGCACTCAGTTTACTATTATCTATTATTTCAAAGACTGACGGAAACCTGTGAATTGCCGTGCCTGCAACTGCGTGCTCCCATCTCTGAGAAAGAGCTGCAGTTGCAGGGATGGGATGTGTGAGGAAGAAAGCAGAGGGTGGGGGTGTGAGGTTGTGGGCACAGGCAGCAAGGTGAATCGCGCAGGGATTGTAAAAACGTAAAACCCGCTGCCCGTCACTCACTGCAGTGTGTGAGTGTGTGTTTGTCTCCACGTCTGCATGTGAGTCTTTGTCACATCTACAGAACATTCAGACCTACGATCACGTTTAAAGTCTCAACGCCTGCATGAAGCAGAAACTCACCATGGATCAACCAGACTAGACCATCACCAAAACCACCACGAGAAATACTCATCACTTATTAGCAACAGCATAACGATGTTATTAAAAAGAATCCACAGACTTATTGTACTTTAAAAATGTTGAAATTACATCAAATGCTCACATTCACTTGTATATTTAGTTTTAAACATATTCTAGCGAACTGAGTTGGGTCCGCTGTTGGGCCGCGTTAAAAGTTCTTGACTTCATTGAACGCATCAAGCAGAGATCTGATTGGCTCTCAGTTCTGTCGCTCAGCCTGTTGTTAGCTAGTTTGGACCAATGGGGTTCAGCTATGGGCCGAATAAGGGAAATAGGAGGACTGGAGCAGGAGGGGGGAATATAAAGTTGGGAGAAGCGCTCTCGTCTCGGCGGGAGAGATTAAGGAGTAGCTGAATTAATTGTTCGCCGTTTGTTGCAGTCTTCAGTAACCAGAATAAAGAACCTTAAAAGAGGTTAAGTCTCTGTGCCTCAGTGTGGGAAAGGGACACTATATTATTGTATGGCTCTTTTGAAATTACATTTAAAAATATGTGGCGTTTATGGCTCTCTTGGCCAAAAAGGTCCCTGACCCCTGATCTAATTTGATGCCCAGAAGCTTGGTTTTAGTCACTTGTTCAACCAAACTATTGTCAATACTCAAATTCTGGTGTTCGCTCAGGTGAGACCGTTGGTGAGCTCGTCTCTGGACACCCTGCAGTTTGCCTACCGGCCGCCTCTGGGGGTGGATGATGCTGTCATCCATTTGCTGCAGTAAGCTCACTCACACCTGGATGGTGGTGGAGGCATGGTGAGACTTACCTTCTTTGACTTCTCCAGTGCCTTTAACACCATCTGGCCTTCTTAACTGGGTGAGAGGCTGCAGCTTATGGGTGCTGGTGCGTCCGTCGTCTTCTGGATCACTGACTACCTGACAGACAGGCCACAGTTTGTCCGACTGGGCGGCGTCCTGTCTGATGTGGTGCTGAGTGGTGTTGGAGCCCCACAGGGCACTGTGCTTTCTCCATTCCTGTTCACCTTGTACACCTCAAATTTTCAGCACAACTCAGAATCATGTCACCTACAGAAATTCTCTGATGACTCTGTAGTTGTGGGGTGTATGAGCGGTGAATGGGAGGAAGAGTACAGGAGGTTGGTGGACGAATTTGTGGAGTGGGCTGGAGAGAATCACCTGCTGCTTAACGTGGACAAGACCAGGGAGATGGTGATCGACTTACGGAGGAGAGGGACTGTCTTACAGCCTCTCTGCATCCTGGGCAAGGATGTGGAGGTGGTGGAGGAGTACAAATACCTGGGATTGACTATTGACAGCAGACTGAGCTGGAGGAGCCACAGTACTGCTGTGTACAAGAATGCCTGCAGCAGACTCTATTTCCTAAGGAGGTCCTTTAACATGTGCAGCAAGATGCTGGAGATCTTCTACCAATCTGTGGTGGCCAGCACCTTGTTCTACTCTGTGGTCTGCTGGGGAAGCAGCATTGCAGTCAGTGATGCCAACAGACTGAACAAGCTGATCAGGAAGCCAGGTTCTGTTATTGGCTGCAATCAGGAAACATTTGAAGCAGTGATGGAGAGGAGGTCACTGGTCACTGAACAAACTCCTTTCAATCATGGACAACCCAGACTATCCTCTCCACCCTGTTCTGGACAAACAGCGGAGCTCCTTTTTTTAGGAGGCTCAGACAGCTCTGCTCCAAAACTGCCCGGTTCCGGAAATCCTTCATATCCAATACAATAATCCTGTACAATAACTCACAATACAACAGATGACCATTGCACATTTCTTTCTGTTTTTTGCACATTTCTTTTTGCACATCTTTTTACCTGCACTGTTCTGTAAATAGCTTTTTAAATGATACCACCTTGTTGTTTGCATTTATGCTACATTTTTTTGTTCTTGTTTTTTTTTTAATATTATTGTTATTCTTTATTCTTATTTATTTTTTTCTGCTGTCGGTTGCTATGGTTTCAAACAAATATCCCACATGTGGGATCAATAAAGTAATTCTGATTCTGATTCTGATTCTGAAATTCAGGTAACATTCAATAAATATTTTGTACCGGAAACAATGCATTTTATTTTAGATGTATTAAGAACCAATTTATTCAACTTAACCCAATTGGTAACTGAATTAAGTTGTTTCTGTAGGGCTGTATTGAGCCTTGGGACAGTAGCAGATGCACAGAATAAAGTTACGTCATCTGATTATAACACCACTTCTGCATTTCTCACCTCCTGGGACAGATCATTTACAAACACTGAAAATAAAAGTGGACCCAAACAACTACCTTGTGGAATACCACATGACAAAAACTTTGTTTCAGACAAGCTACCATTGAAGAGGACTTTCTGTGTTCTTCCATTAAGATAATTTCTAATCAGTGAAAGAGACAATTGTGAAAATCCATAACAATTGAGCTTTGCCAACAGAATATCATGGTCGATTACATCAAAAGCAGCTGTGAAATCTAGAAGTACAGCACCCACATATTTTTTATCATCCAAATGTGTTAACCACTAGTCTACCATAATG
The DNA here is from genome assembly GCA_023969325.1 of Oryzias curvinotus. Classification (NCBI taxonomy): domain Eukaryota; kingdom Metazoa; phylum Chordata; class Actinopteri; order Beloniformes; family Adrianichthyidae; genus Oryzias; species Oryzias curvinotus. The sequence continues at coordinate 13,339,170 of CM043711.1, forward strand.
TACTAATGCTGTATGGGTTGAATGACCTGGTCTGTAGGCATGCTGTGCACTAGTAAACAGATCAGTTGAGATAAAGTAGTGTAGCATTGGATTAAATATCAACCTTTCAAAAAATTTAATCAAAACAGGGAGAACATGAACTGGTCTGCAATTTGAAGCAGTAAACTCTGACTGTTCCTTCTTAATTAGAGGTATAATCTTTGATTTTTTCCATTGGTCAAGAAACACTCCACTGATCAGTGCTCTATTAAAAATATGACATATTGGTTTATCCAAAACATTTGCAACTATTTTAAAGATTCTAAAATACATGCAATCAATACCTGGTGTTTTATCATCAGGTAATGAGAGAAGCAAATCTTGAACATTGTTGAAGGTTGGAGGGTATTTTTCTTTCCATTTGAGCAGTATGAGTCTCCTGGCAATCAGTGTCCCAAAGGAGATGATAGTTTGGGCTCTATGGTCCAGGTTTACGGGTAAAACACCAAATAATTCAGAAAAAAACAGAGGGTTGTAAAGGCGTATGCAGCACATCAGAGAAAAAAGTAAATATAGACTCCCAGAAGTGAACTAACTTGGAACAGGACCAGAACATATGGGGCAGGGTGGCTACAGAACAGCTACATCGGTCACATGTGGTATCTATATTGTGGACGAACTTTGAAAGTTTAGCTTTGGACCAGTGGAGTCGGTGTACGATCTTAAACTGGATAACCTGATGACGCAAACAGATTGATGAGGAATGTATGTTATCTAATGCTTCACTCCAAATACTGTCAGGAATATTCAAGTTTAGTTCTTCTTCCCAGTGAGATTTGAGTGTTGTCAAGGGCTCTAAATCATATGTGTTTAACAAAGAATAGATTTTGCCAATTTTTCCCCTGGAGCCAACTTTAATTTTCAAAGTGGATTCTAAAAGGGAATCAGGTGGATGGGATGGGAAACAGGGATATGACCTAAAAACAAAGCTGCGAAGCTGCAGATATCTAAAAAAAATGAGAGCGAGGGATGTTGAACTTAGCCAGAAGTTGATCAAAAGATGCAAACGTGTTGTCGATAAACAGGTCATCAATTAAACAAACTCCTCTCCTGCTCCATTCATGAAAAACTTTGTCTGAGGTTGAAGGTATGAACAGATGATTTCTAAAAACAGGAGCCAATTTTGACAGATCTTTAAGGGAAAACATTCTAAATTGTGCCCAAATTTTAAGAGAATATTTCAGTACGGGATTGGAGGTGTATTTCGAGAGACGCTCAGGATATGGAAGTCTGGAACAAAGTAATGAAAAGGGGGAGGTACGAAGACAAGAAGAGTTTTCCATACATAGCCATGCTGGAGGTGTTAAAGTGGGGGATTGTATGACTTTCCAGTGTAACATGGCTCTTATGTTGGCAGCCCAATAGTAGAGCTGAAAGTTAGGGAGAGATAGTCCACCATGTTTTCGGTGTTGTTGAAGGATGCTTTTCCTAATCCTGGGGTTCTTTTTATTCCATAAGAATCCAGATATCAATTTGTCAACATCTGTAAAAAATGATTTAGATATGTATATACACATTGAAATATATATAAAAATTTTGGGAGAGTAATCATTTTAATAGTGTTTATTTTCCCACCCAATGAAAGCGGTAAAAGACTCCAGGGTTCTAGATCCTTTTTAAGTTGGGCTAGCAGGGGCCAGGAATTGGTTTTAAAGATATCTTTAAAGGAGTGCGTCACAGACATTCCTAAATATTTTATTTCATGTAGACTGGCCTTAAAAGGGAACTGGGCAAAATTCATTTTTCTAGCTTCTGCATTCACTGGCATGATCTCGCTTTTCTGAAGGTTGACCTTATATCCTGATACTCGGCCAAATTCCTCTAGTAGATTCAAAGTTACTGGTAAGCTTTGTAGGGGGTTGGACAAGAACAAAAACATGTCGTCAGCGTAAAGGGATACCTTATTCATAAATTTATATCTATTTACTCCAATAATGTTAATTTCCTGGAGTATTGCCACGGCCAATGGTTCAATCCCGATGGCGAATAGCAGAGGGGATAGGGGGCAGCCCTGGCAGGTCCCGCGCTTGAGGGAAAAATAGGGGGAGCGATTATTTTTTGTACAAACAGCTGCTAATGGGGAAGAATACAGAATCTTTATCCAAGAAATTAAATGTTCACTAAAGCCGAATTGTTTTAAAGTGTCGAGCATGTAATCCAACTCCACCCAGTCAAAAGCCTTCTCTGCATCAAGAGACAGAATGACTTACGGGACATCACACTGTAAACCCGAATAAGTTACCAGAACTTAAAAAAATTAAGGCAATCATTTGCCACAATTTTTTTGAGTTGATTAACTAAAAAGTCTGAGTTTTCCATAACATAAAAGATTTTATTGTGTGCTACTTGTATTTCTTTATAACAGTTAAATTAAAAGTGTCAATTCGTGCAAGTCAAATATTGGCATTAAATATAACTTACATTTACACATTAAGACAACTTAATTGTCATCAGTTACTATGACTCGCAGTTTTGAGTTTTAAAGCCACAGGAATAAGTTTGTATAGCTTAAAAAAATAGAGAAAAACAACAATTTTATCTTAACAGAACTCGATATATATTAGTTACCTTCTTGTACAGGGATAATCAATTTGTTTGAGTCAGTAAACTCAAAACCATGCTTTTCAAAACGTATTTTCTTTAGGCAAATGATTGCCTAAAAAAATAGAGTAATGGTAACTTAAAACACTCTAAAAAGAAAAAAAGTTGATCTATCTTAATTGAATTACTTCAGTTGGTAACACCTAATTGAATTGAGTTTATGCAACTTAATTTTTTATGGCAATTTATCTCAAATTGATAAGTTGGTCTAACTGAAAAAACATATAAGTTTTGCTTCAACAATTTACATTGGCATATTTTTCTAAAGTTTCAACTACTGGACCTTGAATTATTCACATCAATAGGGATGGCCTGTTTGACACGGTGCTTCCGCGCGCGGTTCACTCTCATGAAACAAAATGTTTCGGCACAATGTTTCGGGGCGTGTGTCAACTAGCGCAGATCACGTGGTTGATGATGTATGACGCGCCAAATGCTTCGTTTGGTCGAACCACGGTTCAGATGTCACTTGCATTTCGAACCGTTGGGAGCGCTATTCTCTAGAAACAAGAAAAGAATCCCAAACGTTTCCTGGTCAGTTCTATTGTTTCCCCTGTATCAGAATCAGCGTCAGTTCATTGCACTTCACCATGACTCCTAGTAAAAAACATACTGTGGGTCAGGATAGTTTCTACTCGATTTCTCCTAATACAAAAAAGAATGCATGATTGTTGTGTATAAAAAAGACTTCAATAAATCTATAATGTCATAGCTCTTCAGCATCTGGAGTGATGGCTCAGTGGAATGATTGACTGGAGTCACTTCCAGAGGTCCTGGGTTTGAAACCAGCTTTAGGCAAAAACTTTTTTTTTTTTGCTTTGTGTTTTTTTTTCTTCATGTGATGTTTCCTACATGTGTTCTTTACGTTGTTCTTTTTAATACTCATTAACAACATGGTTTTGTTTTACGTTTTTTTCATCATCATCATTTCCACATTGAAGTGTTACAAGGAGCTTACTTGAAACACATGTCAATATACATCCAGTCCGCCATCAGATGCCGCTATTCGGTGTGGTTTCGAAGCCCTGAATGGGTGGTTCATTTTTCCGGCAAAATTACAAGAACCCCAATGAGGCTTCATGGGGGTTCTATTCCCATCCTTACACATCAAAGAGATGAATGACCCAGCTATGTCTCATAATTCAAGACAGGAGTTCAGGTGTTGCGAACTCTGTCTTTAATAATGGGACATACCATGTTTTCTGCTCTACGGGGTTGGTCATCATCCTCTACCAAACTTTAACTTATGGTGCAGAAAGAAATAAAAATAATAGTTTAATTTACTAGTTAAAACAGAGTAAAACAGCTACACAACAAAAACCATGAACAAAAACGCACACTTAAACCCCAATCTGCCCAGATTGGCAAAGAAAATGGTATCCCATAATTCCTTGCGCTGCCTTACATTATGACATCATGGTGCATTTACACCAAAGTTATACCAACTTAATTCAATTAAGTTGATTGAAAGTGAAATAACTACATCAGACAACTACGTGTTATTTTTAAGTTGAATGAACTCAAAAAAATTATTCATTTTCACCAAACCAAATAATTAAGTTAGAACGATGGAAAAAAGTTCATTTTTCCAACTACAGCTTAAATACTCTTTTTAGATTGTACAACACAATGTTGTAAACACCTGCCTAACAATATTAATCACTCCTTTCTGTGCAACGCCAAAATAAAACTAATGAAAGTACTTTTCACTATATTTAGGAAATAAAAAAAAGAAATAAACTTTTTAATTCATATGTAAATTTTACTCTTACAAGAAGTATATTATTAAACAAAATCTTTTGTTGTACAAAGGAGCCTTCGCGTCTGCCTACTTCTTCCATTTATTTGAACACACACAAATAGCCAAACAGCATGCATGTCAGTTCTGCTTCCAGCCCTCTCACTCATGGTTTTCACACCAAGATTCCCCACTTCCCATGAGTCTTAGGGGCTGAAGGCGGGGCTGCAGGTTGCTACAATATTTAGAAAAATAAAAATTTAAGAGCATGCGGGGCAAGGAATTGTTTAATCCACCTAAAACAAGAGAGATAAGAAATCCAGGATGCAATACTTAAATCTATATATTACACTTTAATTATGTTTTAAGTTTAATTTACTTAATTTAAACATATTTTATTTTGAATTAAAAATTATTAGTTACATATACTCAAAACAGGGGACGTGTTAAACAAGCTTTATATGATTGAGTTAGAAAAGCTTTTTTGAAAACTTTGAGTATTAGCTACTCATTATATTTAATTACTTTGAACGTTCGGGTTGGGTTTACAGTTTGCAATACTTAAATCTATATATTACACTTGAATCATGTTTTTAAGTTTAATTTACTGAACTTAAACATATTTTATTTTAAATTAAAAATTATTAGTTACATATACTCAAAACAGGGAATGTGTTGAACAAACTTTATATGATTGAGTTAGAAGATTTTTTTTTTTATTTTGAGTATTAGCTACTCATTATATTTAATTACTCTGAACGCAGGTAAAGCGGGACCATAAAGAATATTGAATAAGCATCTAACGTCATAAAATGATTGGCAACCTTTGATGAAGCCGGTCTGATCATCTGCAATAATTGAGGGCAAGACGGTCTCCAAACGCCCGGCTAGCATCTTTGAAAGAATCGTATTATCTACATTTAAAAGGGAAATAGGATGATATGACCCACATTCATGAGGGTTTTTATCTGGTTTTGAGATAAGGGAGATGACCGCCTGACGCATTGTTGGAGGAAGAGTGCCTGTGGCAAGAGACTCTTAAAAAACTGAGAGCAGAAATGGAGAGAGTTGGTTAGAAAATTTCTTAAAAAATTCAACAGAAAACCCGTCAGATATATGCATTTTTGTTTGCTTTGTAATGGTTATCAAATTAAGATCAGAACATCCTACTCCGATAGAAACTGCCTGGGAGCATAAATCAGGAACATTAGTGTAAATGTGATCTATACAGGTTGATTTAGCAATTCTAGTTGGTCGTGTCATGACCTGTTTAAGATTACATGTATTAGCCATTATAATGATCTTTTTAAACAAATAACTTTTTTTTGAAAACCAGTCTATATTAAAGTCCCCAAGAAGAAACATCTCCCCACATTTATTTGAGACCATTTCCATATTTTCACATATTTTTTGTAAGTATTCTGCATTGGAGCTAAGTGGTCTGTAACAACAACCGACCAGTGTTGGTTTACTAAATGGAAGAAACATTTGCAACCATATTACTTCGATGTCTCTGCTCATTACTGTGAGGAAACGATACATAACTCCTGATGTGGCTGCAAATTTTATTATTATTTTACATCAAACTCCCGCTCACATTCTACCTGTATCATGTGATTTTATGGTTGAACATTTTAACAACAAACTACAGTCAGCCATTGATGCTGTAGCTCCACTTAAAACCAAAACGTTAAAAACTAAAGCTACAGCATCCTGGAAGAACGAACCAATCAGAGCCATTAAACGTTAATGCAGGAGAGCGGAGAGGAAGTGGAGAAAAACAAAGTTAACTGTACATCGCGAAATTTTTAAAGAACAGCAAATGATGTACAGTCATGCAATAAAAAAGCCAGAACCCTCCACTTCTCAAACTTAATTTTACAAAACAAAAACGATCCTAGAGTTCTCTTTAAAACAATAGACAGTTTAACCGGTTGGCGGCGATGGCGGCGCGCAAGGACGCTGCGGCTTACGGCTCTCCTATTCAGTGCTACTTTTTGTTGTTTTTGTATGTTTTTTCTGTTTTTTTGAGGACTATCGGTTCTGCGAACCTCCTCTACACACGTTCGGACCTCATTGATATAGGAAAGCAACATCAGACATCTGTCTCGGACGACTTTCTCTACACGCACGACATCCCAGCCGAGATCGCCAGACCAGCGGGCTCTCCGTGGCTTGTTGTCGGCACTCGGAGGCGCCGTAGACGGCGGAGGGAGAGGAAGCAGAAACGGGGCCGCCGGTCTGGAGCTATGCTAAGGCTGAAGAACCAACCGCACAAGCCACCTCTTCCGAGCCTATATGTTGCCAACGCCAGATCCCTGGCACACAAAATGGATTATCTGCAACTACAACTCGCTAACAACCGTTATGTGCGCGACTGCTGTGTGATGATCATCACCGAGTCATGGCTACACCCGGGGATACCCGACGCTAGCATGCATCTAGCAGGCCGCACTCTCCTACGCTGGGACAGAACAAAAGACTCCGGTAAGAGCAGAGGAGGGGGGCTCTGCATCTACATACACAACAACTGGTGTAACAATGGGACAATTATAAACAATTTCTGCTCTCCTGATCTGGAGTACATGACTGTTAGATGCCGGCCTTTCCTCCTACCGAGAGAGTTCACCGTTGTGATTGTTACGGCTGTGTACATCCCACCCGACGCAAACACAAACAAAGCTCTCTCTCTCCTGCTGAACATCATTAACGAACACCAGCGAGCCCACCCTGATGGCGTTCACGTTATTGCAGGAGACTTCAACAGGGCCAATCTGAAAACTGTACTGCCGAATTTTTACCAGCATGTTAAGTGTGCCACGAGGGGTGAAAACACTCTGGATCATGTTTACACCAACATCAAACATGCATACAGAGCCATCCCCCTCCCCCACCTCGGGCAGTCAGACCACCTTTCCCTCCTGCTACCCCCAACCTACACCACCCTCAGACGCAGTGGGAGGCCCATCACAAAAACAATAAAGACCTGGCCTGACGATGCACTCAGCAGATTACAAGACTGCTTTGAGCAGACGGACTGGAATATGTTTCAACACCAGGAGCTGGAAACACACACTGTATTGGATTACGTCAAGTTCTGCATCGGAAATGTGACTGTTGACAAAAGCATCCGGGTTTTCCCTAACCAGAAACCCTGGATGACCACCCAAGTCCGCAAACTCCTCAAAGCCCGTGACGCTGCCTTCCGGTCAGGCGACAGAGCTCTGTACAGAACTGCCCGTGCTGACCTGAGGAAGGGGGTCAAAAAGGCTAAGCTGGACCACAGGAGGATCATTGAGGCCCATCTGTCCAGCAACAACACACGTGAGGTATGGAAGGGCATACATGACATCACCAACTACAGGGGATGTCAAGTAACTGCAGACCATCTGAGTGCAGTGCTGGCAGAGGAGCTGAATAACCACTTTGCACGCTTTGAAGCTCCAAACCAACAGAACTCTGCCCCCCCAACCCCACCCCCACCCTCAATCCCATCCTGCTCCACTCCTCCTTCTTCTCCTTCACCAGTCATGCCACTAACTGTGACTGAGGATGACGTCAGGAAGGCGCTCCTAGCAGTGAACCCCAGAAAGGCAGCTGGCCCAGACGGGGTTCCTGGCAAAGTGCTTAGAGCATGTGCTCCTCAGCTTGCACCCATCTTCACAGAAATCTTCAACCTCTCCCTGGCCCAGGCAGTGATACCCTCCTGCCTAAAATCTGCAACCATCATCCCAGTACCGAAGAAATCTCCCATCTCCAGCCTCAACGATTACCGTCCAGTGGCACTCACTCCAGTAATAATGAAGTGCTTCGAGAGACTGGTCCTCCAGCACATCAACGATCACCTCCCCCCAGACCTTGACCCCCACCAGTTTGCATACCGCACAAACCGGTCTACAGAAGATGCCATCGCCTTAGCCCTGCATGCTGCGCTGAGCCACCTGGAGGAGCAGCAGAGCTATGTCCGGATGCTCTTTGTGGACTATAGCTCTGCCTTTAATACAATCATCCCGGACATTCTGATCAGGAAACTGGACACTATAGGCCTGCCCCCCCTCACATGTGCCTGGATAAAGGACTTCCTCACTGACCGGCCCCAGGCTGTGAGGCTGGGCCCCCACCTCTCTCCCACACGCACACTGAGCACTGGCTCCCCACAGGGCTGTGTGCTGAGCCCCCTCCTGTACTGCCTCTACACCTACGACTGCAGTCCGCAGCACGACAACAACCTCATTGTGAAGTTTGCTGATGACACCACAGTCGTCGGACTCATCTCAAAGGGAGACGAGGTAGCCTACAGGGAGGAGGTCCTGAAGCTGGCAGCTTGGTGCTCAGACAACAACCTAGCTCTGAACACCAAGAAAACCAAAGAGATCATCGTGGACTTCAGGAGGCACAGCACCGACCCAGCTCCCCTCTACATCAACGGAGAGCATGTGGAGAGGGTCCACACCTTCAGGTTTCTGGATGTTGTATTGTCCAACAACATCTCCTGGACAGAAAACATCACAGACGTCATCAAAAAGGCTCAGCAGAGACTCCACTTTCTGCGGGTCCTCAGAAAGCACAATCTGGACCCCGGCCTGCTGACAACCTTCTACCGTACGTCCATTGAAAGCCTTCTGACGTACTGCATTACAGTGTGGTACGGCAGCTGCACCATGGCGGACAGGGAGAGACTGCAGAGGGTAGTCAAAGCAGCTCAGAGGATCATCGGCTCCCCTCTTCCCTCCCTGTCGGACATCTATTCTTCCCGTTGTCTAGGCAGAGCTGGGAAGATCATAAAAGACAGTTCCCACCCTGGCTCTGGACTGTTTGACCTGTTGCCCTCAGGAAGGCGCTACAGGTGCATCAGGTCAAGGACAAACCGCCTTAAAAACAGTTTTTTCCCAAAAGCCATAACCATCCTGAACTCTCACATGCACGGTCACTGACAGCTCCACCCCTCATGTCTCTCTCTCTCACTATGCGCATCCCATCATGTCAAACCATCTCAATATGTGCAATACCATCTCATCATGTGCAATACATTATGTGCAATATATCTCTGCATTCATGGGCACAGCAGGATTTTTTTTGTGTTTGTTATAACTACCTCTCTGCAGAAATTTCTATTGTACATTTGTTCTTTTGTAGATTGTACTTCGTATACTGTGCTCTTCATTTTGTGAAATTATTTTATTTTATTATTATATTACTGTGCGAGTTTACTTCTCTCTTGCATGTTTGCACTGAATAGTGAGCGGCTTTAATTTCACTGCATGTGTGTGTGATGCGAATTGTACATGTGTACAGTGACAATAAAGGCATTCTATTCTATTCTATTCTATTCTAAAAGAGACTCTCAAAGGTCCTCCATAGCAGCCTCAGATGCTGTATGTGAGAGTTTTGCAGACCACTTCAGGAGTAAGGTCAATGCTATTAGATCTACTCTTTTAACTCAAAAAGGTGTTGATTTTAATGAATCTATAGCATTGCATTTATCAGAAGAAACACTGGAAAGTTTCGTCCTGGTTGATGTTGTGGGACTTGGTCAGGTTTTCTCCCAGTTAAAGCCAACCACCTGCCTTTTAGACCCAATCCCCACATCGTTGTTGAAAACATTTTCTGACTTCTTTGAGTTTGAGCTTTCAAATATAGTAAATTACTCTCTTCAGACAGGTGTCTTCCCTGCTGCCTTTAAAACGGCAGTGGTGAGGCCTCTTCTGAAGAAGAGTAATTTAGATCCAAACAATTATAACAATTATCGTCCAGTATCCAACTTGCCATTTTTAAGTAAAATGATTGAAAAAACTGTTTTATTCCAATTTAATGAGTTTTTAAATAGAAATAACATATTTGAAAAATAGCAATCTGGTTTTAGGACAAACCACAGCACAGAGACGGCCCTCGTTAAAATAGTAAATGATATTAGATGTAATCTGGATTGTGAGAAACTCTCAGTTCTGGTACTACTGGACCTCAGTGCTGCTTCAACACTGTAGATCACAGTATTTTACTCAACAGGCTGAGAGGTTTAGGCATCTCTGGTACCGTACTAAAATGGTTTTATTCCTATCTCACAGATCGAAGTTTTTATGTAAGTATGGATACTTGCTCCTCAAAGGTCTTTGATATTAACTGTGGGGTCCCCCAAGGTTCAATTCTAGGCCCACTACTTTTTAATCTATATATGCTGCCACTGGGGGACGTCATCAGGACGCTGTGTCTCCTGATGATGAAGAGCCGATCAACACACTCTTAAAATGCATTTTAGACATGAAGTCATGGATGGCAGAGAACTTCCTACAGCTAAACCAGGACAAAACAGAGGTTTTAGTGATCGGTTCTGAAGACAAGAGAGAGATAGTTTTATCTAACCTAAAAAATTACAAAACTTCTCACTGTGTTAGAAACCTGGGTGTCATTTTTGACTCTGAGATGAATTTTATCCCACAAATTAAAAATATCACAAAAACAGGATTTTATCATCTAGAAAATATAGCCAGAGTCCGCCCATTTCTCTCTCTTGCCAGTAGAGAGGTGCTGATGCATGCTTTTATTACCAGCAGACTAGATTACTGTAATGCCCTGCTCTTTGGTCTTCCCAGAACAAGAATAGCAAATCTTCAACTGCTGCAAAATTCAGCGGCACGCGTTCTGACGAGGACCAGGGGGCGGGAACACATTACACCGATTTTAAGATCGCTGCATTGGCTCCCTGTGCAATTCAGAATTGATTTTAAAGTTCTTTTACTGGTTTACAAATGTTTTTATGGTCTCGGGCCTTCATATTTATCTGACATGATTTTAAAGTATGAGCCCTCGCGGACCCTGAGGTCCTCTGATACCGGCCTTTTGGTTATTCCAAAAGTCAGAAGTAAAACATACGGCGAGGCCTCATTCAGTTTTTACGGACCTCACCTGTGGAACAGCCTCCCAGAGAGCCTCAGGGCTGCAGAGACTGTTCATGTTTTTAAAGGAAGGCTTAAGACCTACCTTTTCAATTTAGCTTTTAGTTGAATTTTAGGAATTTATTTGATATTTTAATTATTTTATGTTTTTACTAGTTTTATTTGTGTATGTAAATACATTTATTTATTTATTTGTTCATTCTATTTATTTTTAAATCGCTCTTACCATTTCATATGTCTATTAAGGTTTGTGTAGTTATTTGTTTCTTGTTCATGTTTTATATATATTTTAATTGTATTCCTTTTACATTTTATTAAATTCCAGTGTTTTCCTCTGAGGGATCCTCCACATCGGTGACTGACCCTTCTCGGTGAACGGGGTCGCTGCAATGGGATCTCCCAGGTCTGACTCTTTTGATCGGATCTGGGGGGTCCTGTGGTAGTGTTCTCCGTGAACTTGGGTTGGGGGGTCGCTGATGTGGACATGTCCCCAAAATATCATTCAGGACAATGCCAGGCCTCTACATTCTATCATTTTATCCCTTTTTTATCTATTTATTTATTTTTTAATCATTGTGTGTGTATGTGTGTGTGTTTTTGCGGGGGGGGGGGGGGGGGGGTCGCACTGTCTGTGTTGTCATCTTGTTTTTAAGTTTGATTGTATTTTATGCACAGCACTTTGAGTGACATATGTTGTTGAAAAAGTGCTATATAAATAAAGTTTGATTTGATTTGATTAACTCTGATTTTATGTAGCAACAATATTCTCCTTTACATAGAATGCTACTCCTCCACCATTTTGATTCCTATCTCTTCTGTATAATCTGTACCCATCAACATTTAACATTGCGTTTTCAAAAGTACTATCTAGGTGTGTTTCAGATAAGGCTAAGACATGAATATTTCCAACTGAACATATTTGTGCGATTTCATTAATCTTGTTTCTCAAGCTACTTAAGTGTGCTAAAACTATACCTTTTTTATGGCCCATTTACAACTAAACACAACATATTTGCATTAATACAACAACTTTAAACGAACATTACAATACACAGTTCTCATGATCATTTAATCCCATTATTGCCTCTGTCCATTTGCAGGCCAGATAACAAGCTTTTGTCATACAATACAAGTTTGTCATACCTTAACTCAGCTCTTCCCCCTTTTTCTCTGGCTGCTTTCAGCTGGGTCAGCAATTCCCTTCTCCTCCTTGCACCACATCTGAAAAGTATTCATTGATATATATACACTGTTTCCCTTTAACCTTTTGGTTGAGGAAAGGATACGCTGGCGGTCTTTGAACCTGAGAAGCTTGACAATAATCTTTCTGGGCCTTCGTCCTTCTTGAAATTTTCCCAGTCGATGTGCCTTCTCAATTTCAATGTTTGAGCCATCTCAGCCCAATTTCTCAGACAGCATTTGTTGGATCTTGATTTCTAATCCACCAGTAGTTTCTCCTTTTTCCTCTGAAATCCCATCAATTAGAAGATTAGATCTCCCTGACTGGTTGTCAAGATAGTCCAACCTATGAAACAAGTCTTCCATTTCCTTCTTGAACTTTGCAACGTCATTTTCAATTGCTTTGATTTTTACATCAGTACCTTTATATGTAGATGTCACCTCTTCCATGTTGCCCTGGGTGAATTGTAGGCTTGTTTTAAGTTTAAGTGTTTAAAAACCTAAAGCAGATTCACAGGGAGACAGCATCACCACACTTACCAGGAAGCACAGAGGGTTAGCCACCAGGAAATGGGCGGGGTACCAAATACAAATGTTCTAGTGTTGGGCCAAACCACTTTTATCCTGCCTCCAGGTAGTTGGGGGATTGCCTGCAGCTGTGTGGTATCATCCTGCTACATTAAGTTTCCGGGAAAAATAGATGCATGGAAACATCCAACACCCCTGTGTTGGAGGTATCCACCTCCATGATGAATTGCATGGCTGGATCCGGATGATGGGGGATGGGCACATGGGTAAAGCTCTGTTTCAGCGTCTGGAATGTCTGGAACAGTAGCTGGAGTCCGGAGTAGTAGTGTGGGTGCGGCCTACAGAAGAGTGGAGAGGAGCCGCCACACGAATGAAACGGCAGTAGAAGTTGTCACTGTGGTCGGCTGGGCCCATTGCAGCACTGCTTCCGTCAAGCCCTGGTCCGTTGCCATGCCTCCGGCACTGATAACATAACCCAGAAATGCCACCAAGGTTTTATGGACTCGCACTTCTCCCCTTTGGCAAACAGATGGTGTTAGATCAGCCACTGTAACACCTGGTGGACATGCTCAACGGGCTCCTCAAACGTGTCAGAGTAAACCAGGAAGTTGTTGATGTAAACAACAAAGGAGCGTTGCAACATGTCACAGAAAATGTTGACGAAAGCCTGGAACACAGAGGCAGCATTACAGAGACCAAAGGGCTCTGTGTTTCTGCTTAAGTGGGTTTCTTAGATTGTCAGTCCTTAAAGAGTTTTAAAATAAAAAATAAAAAACAGATTTAAATAATTAATAAAAAAGCACACAGGACTTTGTTTTATAGTCTTTAATTTTGAGTTAAAACACAGTTTTAGTTTTGTCATAAAAAGGCAAACTGTTAGAGCATTTGGTTAAATCTTCTGGCAAGAGCTTCTTTAATCATTTTTTCAGACGTAAAAAAAAATCTAACGTGATTCAGCAGCAAAAAAGTATTGCTAGAACAAAATCTAGCAAAGAGTAAAAAATGTATTAGTTTGAGATTATGAGAGTAAAACAGTTTAAAGTACATTTCTGTGTTTGATCTTTTCAAAAATGGTAGTAAAACAGTCAAATCTCAAAACAGCATCTCTAATTTCAGAGCAAAATTCAAGATATAGTTGAAGACAACACTCATTTCCCATAATTTTTTGAACCATACGATGTATATAAGTTTTGTAAATATGATGACACTTCACTGGCAATAACAGCAACGACAATAATGACAATGATAACTGTGATGCACGCTATGATGGTGGCTGCAATGTTGAGACAGCGAGCAGTGGCGCCGTAGTGACGGGCGCCTTCCAGGTCTCCAACTACCTTCCGGTCTCTGGACTAAAAAGACAAGAAAATAATAGAAACGTGTCAGCAGCATCCAGAAAATTACCTCCAGACATTAATATTCCCCACAATCACATTTACAGAGTCAAAGAAAATCTACAAGAAATTGATTTTAATTGTGTGACCCAAAATGAAATCCTGTCATTATATGTTGTAACAAACATACAAAGAACATGAAAAATAGGTTTCTGAGGAAAATATTAGAAACATTAACATGAACTCACCTTGATGGAGAAGATGAGAGCTGCCAGTCCCAGGCACAGTGGGTTGGAGTACACAAAGCAGCAGAGGGACCAGATGATGTAGTCCCTCGGGGGCTCAGCTTGGAGGACAATGGTGTTGTGACCCCCTGCAGGTGTGGTGGTATGAAGCTGTCCGGGGTACATGTGCTGTTGAGTTCCCTGCAATGGAACATCCTCAGCAGAGAGAGGTACATATGGGTGAACAGGATTCATTGCTCTTGGCTTGGCAGCAGGTCCAGGTGTGTGTGTTTGCTCCAGGACTCCACGGCAGCTTTTGATGTTTAACTTCCTCCTGACGTCAGAGGTTCATGCATTACAATAACGAGAGTGTTGGTGGTGGGGGGAGGGGCGGTATTCAAAGATCAGCACTATGCAAATTACTTGCAAACTGTAAAACATTTTGCATGACTTGTTTTTATTGTTCAAAAGTAATCCCTAGAATTACTTAAAAACTTTTAAGCATTAACACAACACTCTTGTGTGTAAGAATTTCACTTTTGGAGGAGGGGTTATGTGGTGATGAAAACGAATTAAAAATGAAAATATGCCTTGTAGAAATTGTTGACATGAATAAAAAAGACTGTTTAACCGCCATAAAAAAGGTTTTGGTGGTGTGGCAATTTTTAACTGTAAACTTTGTGCTTTAAACCATCACATTTTTTGACAGAGTCTCTGTTGTAAAACACATATGTGGTTGCAAGATGCAATCAGTCAAGATGTATTAGTATGTCTTAACATTTTTATTACTTTTGTAATGAGTTAATCCATACACTGTCATGGACAAACATAACTTAGAATTGTGTCTTGATTCATTTATTCATTCATTTATTCATCTTCTTCCGTTTTTCCCTCTTGGGGTCACGGGGCTGCCGGAGCCTATCCTGGCCAGTTGTGGGCAAGGGCAGAGGACACCCTGGGCAAGTCGCCAGTCTGTTGGGTAGAGTGTCTGCAATCACACACCCATTCACTCTTAAACTCGTGTTTAGGGAAAATTTAGAGTAACCAATTAACCTATGAAGCACGTTTCTGGATGGTGTGAGGAAGCTGGAGACCCCGGAGGGATCCCACGCATACACGGGGAGAACATGCAAACTTCACACAGAAAGGTCCCACTTTTTTGGTCCAGGCCCCCCAGCTGGGAATTGAACTGAGGCCATCTTTCTGTAAGGCAGGAGCACTAGCCATTGTGCAGCCCCGTGCAATGTCCTGATTTGAATAAGAAAATTTTTAGCTGCTGGCTCTGGCCTGGGTGGCGGATGTGATCGCCCGGGGGGTGGTTGTTCTCTGCCTGCTGCCGGGTGGCGTTGGGAGTTCTGGCTGCCGCTGCTGCTGCGGCGGGGGTCTTGGTGTGGGGATGGCTGGTCGCCCCTCCCTCCTTCTTTTCACATTCCACCATCCATTTAGCACAGGTGTTAGCTCACCTTTACACTAATAGTTAGCATGATTGAATGAATGAAATATTTCACACTAGTTGGTTTAAAGGCATGTGTGTGTGAACAATATCTGTATTTTGTGCATGTTTTGTGTACATGTTGACATGTGGACATCTTTGCAGTTAACAGGTGTGTTTATAACATCTGAATGTGTGTGTGGACAGGCCCCGCCCTTTGAGATTTGTATTACACTTGAACCTTACCGTAATGATAAACATCCAGTAAAGTTGTTGCTTTAGGCTGCTTCATGGTTCTACCCCCCCCCCCCCTCTCCTATTATCACCCTCCTATCCCCCCTCCTCTCTAACATCCCTCTCTCTTCTTCCCTCCTTTCCTTTTCCGTCCGGTCCAGCACCAAAGACTTTCAAACATGATGGAATTTAATAAAGTTTGGCCTCAACTACAAAAGGGGTTTATTCAGACATTCCTCTGGTTTGTCTGAAGATTAATAACCCCTGTTAAAGTAAAATATGTCCAACACAAGAGGCCTTCAGCTCTCATCTGTTTGCCCAGCTGTTGGACAGGACAAGTTGAAAAAAAAACACTAAAAAAAAAAAAAGAAAATTTTTAGAAATCCGTTTTTATTCTAAGACCCCCCTTGGGAGGTCCTGGCTCGTACCTGGGGTTCGGGCAGGGGGATGCCCAGAACTCCTGGGTGGTGATGAGGTGCTCGTCTGGGGCTGTGGGCAGCCTTCTCGGGTGGGGCTCTGCGTTGGGCCCTCCCAGGCGGGGGGCTGCTCTCCTGGTTGGGCCGGAGCTGCACTCTCTGTCCCCCCATGCCTCCCTGCTCTCTGGCTCTGGGGGCCTCACGGCGGTCCTGCTGGCCCTGGCCTGCATGGCGAATGTGATCGCCCGGGGGGCGGTTGCTCTCTGCCTGCTGCCGTGTGGTGTTGGGGGGGTTCTGGCTGCCGCGGCTACTGCGGCGGGGGTCTTGGTTTGGGGATGGCTGGACACTCTCCCTTTTTCTTTTCACTTTCCACCATCCATTTAGAAGAACATAAACACTCAACTGAGCGCAGGTGTTATCTTTCCTTTGGACAAATAGATTGCATTATTGAATAAAATATTTCACACTAGTTGGTTTGAAGGCATAAGTATGCGTGTGTGAACATCATCTGTATTGTGTACATGTTGACATGTGGACGTTTTTGCGGCCAACAGGTGTGTTTATAAGATTCACTTGAGTGTGTGTGTGGACAGGCCCCGCCCTTTCTGGATTTGTGTTGTATCTGAGCCTCACTGTAATGATAAACATCCAGAAACTTGTTGTCTTATGCTGCTCCGCCCTTTTTGTACTACATTTGAACCTTACCATAATGATTAACAACCAGTAAACTTGTTGCTTTATGCTGCTTCATGGTCTTATCCCCCTTCCCCTCCTATAATCACCCTCCTACCCCCCCCCCCCTCTCTCTAACATCCCTCTCTCTTCTTCCCTTCTTTTCCTTTTCCGTCCGGTCCAGCACAAAAGATTTTCAAATTGCCATGGTGCCTCTGTCAGTCTCCTCCCCCTCCCCTCTCTGCTTGGCTCCTGCTTCGACTCAGCTGCGACCACTTACCTCATCATCCGCAAGCCTTCATCAGGAGCTCCAGGACCAGTATTCATCGCCAGTTCGTTGCCCCTGATGGTGCATAGTATGGTCGGCACGTCCTTGGTTTTTGTCTCAAGCCTGCACCTAATATCTTGATCTTACCTGTCTTCAGGAATCCATTGTCACGAGTGGCCGTCTGAGTCTGCTGTTAATCCGGATCCCAGCCTTGTCATTATCACCAGTCAAACCACAAGCCTCTGCCAATCCTCCTCTCCACCACAAACCTCTGCCGAACCTGCCGTTCACCACGAACCACGGACAAGCCGCCAGTGACGTCATGAACCGACAGAAATCCTCCATCTTCGTCGTGGGTTTTCCTCAGAGTCTGCTACCTCTCATTTTCACCACTGATTCTGGATCTGAACATTAAACCCTTTTCTAACCACTTCAGTACTCACCTGTGTCTCCTTCCGTGTTCCAGCGTCTGGGTCTATACTGTTCTGCTAGTCATGACACAAATACGATTAAAATGAATAAAGTTTGGCCGCGATTACAAAAAGGGTTTATTCAGACATACCTCTGGTTTGTCAGAAGATTAATAACCCTGTTGTTAAAGTAAAATATGTCCAACACGAGAGGCCCTCAGCTCTCATCTGTTTGACCAGCTGTTGGACAAGACAAGTTAAAAAAGAAAAAACAAAACTAAAAAACAAAAAACAAAGAGCCACACCACATGCACACTGACCTGCCAAGACATACACACACAAAAGCGCAATTAAAGCCATATTATTTTCCATTAAACACTCCTCTCCCTACAAAACAACAGCAAGTATTGTACTTGTGTTTGTTTCGAGGAAAGTGTCCCCCCTCAATACACACATCACATGCAGTTAAGCCAGAGTTAACACAGAGACTACCCTGGAGGTCAGATACCCCCTCCACACACATAGGCAGCTCTCTCTCATCCCATGCACACACATACAAACACACACTTTACTACGAGGCCGGAAGTTTCTCCGAGATTCAATAGGAACTCATGATATTTGCTAGAAGGTGTGTGAATCTCATCATCTCGCATCTTCTCTCTCCCCTTTCCGTTTCTGCCTCTCCTGCCTCTCTCCTCTATCATCCACCACCACAGGAGGTGAGTACATTCATTTTCACTTTTGTGGGGGTGCTGGCTGTAAGGCTGTGATTTCTACCTGTGTCTGTGAGAGGGGGTGGATCTGTGGTTAGGATGCAATATGTGGTGATTTCATCTGAGTGTGTGGGCTTCAGGCTCAGTGCATATGACTGTGCTGTTCAATAACCTTAGCCTGAGGACGAGCTGATCTGTTGACTGGAAATGTTTAAATCTGAAATGTTTAAAGTTTTTTCCTATGACTAGTACGGCCAAATGACTCAGCTGGATCTTTACTGTGTGGAGCTTGCCTTTTCACCTCATCATGCATGAATGGGTTGTTTCCTCCCACAGTCTAAAAAAAGCATTGATTGAATTTAGGTGTATGTATGGTTTCATTTTAGTTAAAAATGTCATAATCCTAATTAAAACACCACTGGGAATGTGTTTATTAAAAAAAATGTTATGGGGGAGTTTTAAGTATTTCCACTGGTCTTTTAATTGCAATTATGTTGTTCTTAGTAAAAAAAAAAGTGTGTTTTTCTAGGACATAGTTACTGCAGAGCGGCAGGAGTTCATTAGAAATTCACCTCTAAGTTGTGGGCAGGACTGTTGCCACAGAATAAGGCCACCGCCACTTCCCATCATCCATCTTTTAACATGCTCCCCAGTTAGCTTATAACCCCTCACATCTCCAACCTATCAATGCTACATAAATTCAGCAATATTGGAGCTGTCCAGCCATAGTTTTGAGCCAGATGTCAGCTCAGACAAGGAAAACAAAGATGTACATGAATCTAGTCATCTACAAGTGGATACATCAGAATGGAGCAGAGCAGCAAGCTTGTGGCCTGCTGTAGTAACTTGTGTCACATTTATAAGCCTTTTCCAGCAGCATTTTTATGTCTGCTTCTGATTCATCGTGATTTGACCAAAGACATACTCATAAATACAAACGTTATCTTAATTTTCTTCATACATGTCCCCCACCATGAGAAAAATACCACAAGAACACGTTAAAAACACCAAAAACAGGGTTTCATCAGTGTTACGTTCACAAACGTATAGGTCTAGGGCTGGAGTGTACGTAACATAAACACATGCAATCTAAGCATTTTAAGGGTTTTATTGAATGAGGAGGAGGGGAGGTAGAGACTAAGGTTGGGCCAAAGGAATGAAATGAATAGAACAAAACCCAGCCTGGCTATTCAATTCAATTCAATTCAATTTTATTTGTATAGCCCAAAAATCACAACAACAGTCATCTCAATGGGCTTTGTATCGGTATTTCAAAAAGTGAAACATGAAATCAAAAGGATCATGAATACAAAGAGTTCAATAGGAAAATACTAAAATGAACTAACAAACTGACTAAGCTATACTGGCATCCCTGCCCTTAGACCCCACTTCGCGCTATCAAAGCTCTAAAACTAAAACAAGAAAACAAAAGTCTCACTAACTTATCTATAAAGTGATGATAAAACCAACCAACTTACCTAGTGTGTCTAACAGATAGCAAGCAACATGAGGTGTACAGGGTACCCTCTCTTACCTGTCCACAAACCTCCCACAATTTCCAAAAAGCTGTTCACATTCATCTGTTTGTGATCCAGAATGAGCTCTCAAAGGGAATACTTTCATCCCATGTCTTCTCAGAGTCATAACAGTGCTTCTGTAACATAACTTTAAGAGTTTGATGAAAGCGCTCCAAAGCTCCCTGACTCTCAGGTTGATATGGGCTGGAAGTCACACGTTTGATCCCAAGACACTCTAATGCTCGCGCAAAGGTTCTTGACTTAAAGTTCGTTCCCTGATCAGATTGGATTTCTGTTGGGAGACCAAACACTGTAAAAAATGTAATAAAAGTTTTGGTGATTACTGGGGCTGTAATCTTTCTCAAAGGGATAGCCTCTGGAAACCTAGTAGCAGCACACATTAGGGGTTAACAGGAATTGGTTCCTCATCTTTGTTTTTGGCAATGGCCCCACACAATCTATTATTACCCTTTCAAATGGCTCTCCTATTGCAGGGATGGGTTGGAGTGGAGCAGGTCGTATCACCTGATTTAGTTTTCCTGCCACTTGACATTCATGACATGTTTTACAAAACCTTACAACCTTTGCCTCGAGGCCAGGCCAAAAGAAATGCCTCAGGACTCAGTTATAGGCCTTGTTAACACCCAATTGTCCAGACCAGGGGTGGTCATGGGCAAGCACAGAACCTTGTAACGGTAAACTGCTGGCACCACAACCTGATACACATCCCCACCTCCAGTTTCCAGCCCATCGTCGCATCAGTGGATCATTGTCAAGGAAGTAAGCAGTTTTTTCCTCTTAGCCTCCTCCTTCAAGACAACACAAGACAGACACCTAGAAAGGGTTAGGTCATTGCTTTGAGCCATGATAAAGTCCTTACAACTAGCAGGATTCGAATCGACAAGGCTGGTGAGAGGAGACACAACTTGTTTTACTTCCTTTGTGCACTCTTCTCGGTCAGTCAGCTTATCTGTGGCAAGAAATGAGTCAGACAGGTCAATTTCACCCTTCTTGGATTGGGCCCTGGTCACAACACACGATGGAAAAAAAGGAACGTCCATCAAGTTATCTGGCACATCATCCATGTTAGGGCTGTCGAGTAACTCAGGGGGTGACTTTTCCCCCAGCCAAATCGTTACCTAAAATGAGGTCAACGCCCTCGATGGGCAGAGCTGGAAGAACTGCCACTTAAACCATTCCAGTAACAAGTGATGACTTCAGGTAGATTATGTGCAAGGGAGCAGAAACAAGGTTTGCTCCAATACACTGAATCATGACAGAAGAACCACATGATGATGCCGTTGTTAAAGCAAGAACAAAACATCACAGATTATAGACCGTGACCCTCCAGAGTCTCTTAAGATTTTTATAGGACACCAGACAACCGTGTCATCAGTAAGAGACACATCACCAGTCGAGACAAATGGCTTGAAACATGTTGATACCCTCCATCTGACATGGAAGATCAGAACATGTAGCCTGCATCAATCCCATCCCATTTGTCGGACTAGGAGAGGTTGATTACTTCTTCAAGGCATGGCAGTCGGCAATAAAAACATGGAGTGGGTCTTTAAGAATGTGGATGGATGGACCTATAGACAGTTTGAACCATGATGCAAAAATCCTTTTCTTTAAATATATCATTGGACACATTTAATATTTAGAATATGGATATGCTTTATTTTGTCTTTTAAGTGAAAAATGAGTCTTTTCAAACATCAAATGTATTTACAAAAGTGTTAGTAATTTTTACACATCCAGTGTCTGTCAATGTGGAAGTTTCTGGACACAATAGTCATGCAGTGATTTTGTCACACATTTGTATTGTGATGCCTTTGAGAGGTTTAACAAGACTACAAGTATTTTTAGGATGAAAAAAGCTGAGAAAAGGGGGCAGATTGGGTACAGCTAAAAAAACGGGTGCATTAAACCGCATACCTGCAGAACTCGGGTCCGGTTTTCATTGCACCTGTGAAGGAGAAGCATCAATAGCTTAAGCTGCTGAGGTGAACACGAGGTTAACAAGCCAAGCAAAGCAAATAATTGGTACAAATAAGTCACAGTGGAAGGACTCAGATCAAAAGGGAAGGAGCAGTAATCTAACATGATTATAGCACGATTTAACATTTAAACTTCCTTCCTTCCTCCTCCATCAAGCCCAGCCGTAATGAAACAGAGGCAGTTAGGATCACAGGGCAACAGAAAAGAAACTCCAGGAGAAGAGTTGGTCCGGAAAAACACATGGCAGACATATATTATCGAATATAACAATCTCCACAGCCAAGTAATAGGCAGCATTTTTCTTGTTAACCTTTGATCATGCTATAAGGGCTGCAGTGAAATCAACAAATAATTAACCTGCATATTTAAAACTTTAGGATGCTTATCAGCAGGACTGAATCATCAAGAGCCTTGAAAATAACAACACACAGGTGAATACTCTGACTTCTACTTAATGTATATTTTCAGTGTAACCTGGCTAAATTAATAAACAGAGGACCACTTCACTTCAGGCTTTTTCAAAGATTCTACAGGTTTCTATTTAATCAGCAGCCCAGACATCTGTGATCATACTTTATTTGTCTTTTATGTTGAATGGCAGATTAGAGAAGTATGCTGGTGTTAATATAGATGGAGAATTTTCTTTGAAAGGATCTGCTATAGGAAAATATCTTCATGATAATTTGGACCTTGGAAGGTCAGAGAGGCCAGGATCTTACCACAGAAACAAACCATCTCAGTTTTTGAAGTGCATGAACACACACAGGGAAAAACAGACACAACATCTCTTCCTGAACATCTTTTCAATGCGATAATTTGGGCTTTGACGCTACACAACCAATTGTTACACAGACAATCTTTAGGAACAATTGTTTACATTCTGGATATTAGTTAACTTAGTTCCTTTAATTTAGCATGGTTTTACGCCAGGATTTTGAGCCAAATCCTCTATTTGTTTCTGCAGATATTGTGCTTTGTTGAGGCAGGTATGAAATCTGACCTCAAACCAGGTGCAGACCAAACATGCAGATCCTGGTCTGGCTGGAAACGTCTTGGTTTGTTTATGAAAGGTCAGATAACAAGTTGCCCAGTATTTTTTCTTCATGATAAATTTGTTTTGGGCAAAACCACCCCAAACGAGCAGTTGAAATTGCATGCCATTATGGATGGTCTACTCTAGTTCAGTTTAAAGCCATACTCACACTGCCCTCTGCAACGTGCGGTCAACAGACCACTTCCAATAAAAAGTCAATATAATCGGGTACATGTCTATGTCAGGCTTTCACTTTCCAAAATCTTGCATTCACAGATGTTTTCACAGCAGTTTTGGAGTTCTAGACACAAAATGCACAACATAATCCAATCAGGGACTCTTATTTGCTATTGATTTATTTTGATGCATTCCTTTTAATTTACGTACGTGCCAACTGTTTGAAAATTGATCATGGAGGTGAAATCAATAACTTCTGTGTGTGACCGAACAGAATTCTATGACACCAGGTTTTTCAAATATTGGAATAGAGCTGAGAAAGAAAAAGTAAGATTGGAGTAAGATTCCCCAGATTTTCACCACTGCACTCTTCCAATTGAAAGTGGTGGACTTGAGCTAGTAAGCAATAAAAAAAGGAAAAGAAGAAGAAAAACCCCTCTCTGCTTCCTTTTCAGAACACCATAGGCTAGATGCGCTCAAGAACTTGGTTTTAGTGTGTTTTTGAACACGCATCACCTGTCTGGTGTTTCCGTAGCTTAAAGGCAAATCACATGATGTTGTAGTAAAATTTTTCTCCATTTGCAGTCAAATGAAGTTACAGGAAACAAAAATTATTTTTAGGATTATAAATAAACATCTGCTTGTTTATTTACATCTAAGACTCATAATGTGTTTGGCAAAAACAACCCTTTTTATGTTCATGAATATGGTTTTATACTACATTTTTAAGTGTAATAAGCAAAGCAGCCCCGAAGGAATCACACAGTGGCACACAGAACACTTAATGGATTTCAATAAGTGTGCCTGCTGTGCTGCTGAGTGGATATACAGTCAGGACCATAAATATTTGGACAGAGACACATCCTTTTTAATTTTG
This sequence comes from Oryzias curvinotus, assembly GCA_023969325.1. NCBI lineage: Eukaryota > Metazoa > Chordata > Actinopteri > Beloniformes > Adrianichthyidae > Oryzias > Oryzias curvinotus. Next base: position 13,363,456 of record CM043711.1, read on the forward strand.
TTTCTGTACATTACCACAGTGAATTTTAAATGAAACAACTCAGATGCCATTGGAGTGCAAACTTTTTAGCTTTTATTCCATGGGTTGAACTAAAAGATTGCATAAAAATGTGAAAAACTAAAGCATTTTTAAACACAATCCCTTCATTTCATGGTAAGTAATTGGACAATTGACTTTCATGCCTTTGCATGGGCAGGTGTGGGCAATTCCCTGCATTTTGAAGATTTTGCTGTGATCAGACAGAATGCGGTCAAAGGAGCTCTCCATGCAGGTGAAAGGAGCCGTCATTAAGCTGAGAAAACAGAAAAACAAACATGCGAGAAATTGCTACAGTTTTAGGAGTGGCAAAATCAACAGTGTGGTACATCCTGAGAAAGAAAGAAATCACTGGTGAACTCAGCAACGCTAAAAGATCTGGACGTCCACGGAAGACAACAGTGGTGGATAATTGCAGAATCATTTCCATGGTGAAGAGGAACCCGTTCACAACAGCCAACCAAGTTTACAACACTCTCCAGGAGGTAGGCGTATCAATATCCAAGTCTACCATAAAAAGAAGACTGCATGAAAGTAGATACAGAGGGTACACTGCAAGATGCAAGCCACACATAAGGCTCAAGAATAGGAAGGGTAGATTGGACTTTGCAAAAAGCATCTAAAAAGCCAGCACAGTTCTGGAAAAACGTTCTTTGGACAGATGAAACCAAAATCAACCTCTACCAGAATGATGGCAAGGGAAAAGCATGGAGAAGGCGTGGAGAAGCTCATGATCCAAAGCACACTACATCACCAGTAAAACACGGTGGAGGCAGTGTGATGGCCTGGGCATGCATGGCTGCTAGTGGCACTGGGACACTAGTGTTTATTGATGACGTGACACAGGACAGAAGCAGGCAAATGAATTCTGAGGTGTAAAGACACATTCTGTGTGCGCAGATCCAGGTGAATGTAGCCAAACTGATTGGGCGGCATTTCATAATACAGATGACAATACAGATGATCCAAAACATACAGCCAAAGCAACTCAGGAGTTTATTAAAGCAAAGAAATGGAATGGCCAATGAATAATAATAATGGATTAGATTTATCTGCGCTTTTCCAGACGCTCAAAGCGCTTACATTGTGTCCATTATTCATTCACTCCTCATTTATACTTGGTGAAGGTAACTACTGATGTAGCCACAGCTGCCCTGGGGCAGACTGACAGAGGCCATTTCACGCCTATGGCCCCTCTGACCATCACCGGGATCATCCATACACATTCACACAGCCACACTGGAGGCAAGGAGGGTGAAGTGTCTGTTTTTTTGTTAAGGATAACAATTGTTATTCTAGTGATAAAACAAGGCAAAACAAAAGCATTTTTTTCCAAATCTCTCCCTGTAAACATTGAGCCAATTTAAAGACAGCCAGCATTAAGTGAAATGTTTGAATAGGATCATTACAGCAAATAGAAGGCAGGAAGGGCGTCAACAGAAACTGCTCATATCAGCGGGGGTTGTGGGAAAACCATAAAGGATCACTTTGCAAATTATATTTTTAGTCAATGCAAATTTGCATGTTTTTCTAAAAGTAAAATTAGATAGCATGGTGTGGTTTCTCAAATGACAGGTTTTCTATGCATAAAAAATCTATCAGATTCAACAAACCAGCTCTTTAGCAGGAGCAATACAACTTACATCTCAGAAAAATATTGCTGAGTGTTTGCATGAAAATGAGATGAGTAAAAAAGGAAACTAATCCAACAAACAGATGTTTCTTTGACTTTTTTGAGACCACAATTTCATTTGAATGTGACAATGTTACATTGTTCTTTAAAAATACATTTCCCATCGGCAATTTTAATATGAGGTCCTATTGGAAATACATCCAAAATTTTGGATTAAAAAAACCCTCGTACTCACTTTTAGGCAAGGGCAGGGGTTGGCAACCTTTTTTACTCAAAGAGCCATTTGGGACCGCCCCTAATAAAAAAAAGCAGCACTAGGAGCCACAACCCGTTTTGACATCATTATATATATTATGCATGTATATATTATATCAAGGGTGCTCATTACGTCAATCGCGATCGATTTTCAAGGACATGAGTGTGGATTGCGGGGGGGGGGGGGGGGGCAAGATGGCGGAATGAGCGAACGTACTTTGCGGGCTCCGGTGTAAGAGTTTTTTTTCTGTCCTTGTTTTTGTGATTTTTTGCATTCTATAGCCAAGAACACTGCAAGCTTTTTATTTTTTTTCTATTTAAAGTTTGTGATAGGAGTCGCAGACTATCGTAAACTTCTTTTTCTTCCTTTTGAAAATCTAAAGTAAGCTGACCGAAATGCAAATGGACGAGCATGACTATTGTTCTCAGTCCGATATTGACAAGATGAGCGAGGAAGCTGTTGAAGTCACTACATGGGATGGAGAAAGGTCCAAAGAAAAGTTGGTGAACCTTGCACATACTCCAGTCAAATCACCTCATCCTAAAAAACAAAAGCAAGGGAGCGGGCAGGACTTGCAGGATGAAAGCATGTTTGAAAGAATTATGCAAGCAGTGACCGCTCTGACGGAGAAGGTCGACATGCAAACGGCCAAAATGGATGAGCAGACAGCACTTCTGAAAAAGTTTGATGAAAGAATTGATGCCAACTCCGAAGCTATAAATAGGAATAAAGGAGTTCTAGAACATCTGGAGAAAAAAATGGCTGAACTTCAAGGAGACAACAAGCGGCTAAGGGAAGCGGTGGCTGAACATGCCCGCTACAAACGGAGGTGGAATCTGCGGTTGAATGGTTTAGCTGAGAAAGATGGAGAAGACATCAGGGAAACCGTCATCGGCATCTTGACCAGGGTGGTTCCCATCGGCGCGGACCGCCTGCGAGAGACAGTTGACACGGTCCATCGGTTGGGAAGAAAGGGGAGCGCGGCGACTTCCAACAATACGCCGCGGTCAATAATCCTGCAGTTTGTGTCCAGAGTGGTCCGTGATGACGTGTGGAAACGGTCAAGAGATGCAAGAGTCTGCAAGGAAATGCACATCTACTTCAAAGAAGATTTCTCCAAGGAGGACAGGGAGGCGAGAGCCAAGCTGTGGCCGCTGGTCCAAGAGGCGAGGAAGAGGGGTCAGAGAGCGTTCCTGAAGGAGGGGTACGCGCTGATCGACAATCGAAGAGTGGACCCACAATAAGGTCCAGTTAGTGAGAGTTAGTGTTCTGTCAGTTCAATTTCTTGGTGAAGAATGCTCATTGAATTGTCTGGTAAGGACAATTTTGTTCATTCCTGCACATCTTCTGCGGTTGCTGTGCTATTGATAATTCTTAAATGTTTTCTTTCATTTCTTTAAACACTAGGGGGCTTAAAAACAATGTTAAGCGAAAAGCTATTTTTTTGTTTTGTAAGGAGCAGAAAGCAAAATGTGTTTTTTTGCAGGAAACCCATTCAGTTGAAGAAGATGTAAACTTCTGGAAATTACAGTGGGGTGATTCTATTTATGTCAGTCATGGGACCTCTCATTCAGCTGGTGTCATGGTACTTTTAAACAAATTCCCGGGAAAAGTTTTAAAGCATTTTGGGGACACTTATGGCCATTGGTTGATATTAATAATTGAGTTTAATGGAGACATATTCATTTTGGTTTGTGTATATGGTTATAATGAAAGAGCTAAAAACAAAACTCTCCTCTCAGACTTATGTAAACACATTCTAGACCTTAAACACGCTCATTTAACTGATAATGTCATAGTTGGAGGTGACTTTAACTTGGTGCCAGACCTTTGGTTAGACAGAAATCCACCTAGAGCACAATGTCACAAGTTTGATGATCTGGTTGTTGAATTTATGAATGTTGTCAATTTAGTTGATTATTGGAGAATTCAGAACCCAGTGACCAGACAATATACATGGTTTAATGCTGCAGGAAATGGACAATCTTCAAGGTTAGATCATTGGTTAATTTCTTCATCATTAGTAAAATATATTGATAAATGTTCCATTTCTGCTTCACCCTTAACAGACCACTGTGTTGTTTCTTTATCCCTTCAATGTAATAGGTCAGTAACTGATTTAATTCAAATTTGGAAATTCAACAATATGCTTTTGGAAGATTCCTTTTTTTGCAACAAGGTTAGACACTTAATAACAGAAGTTGATGCTTTGGACATGTCACCTGTGAGTAAATGGGAATGGTTTAAGTTTAAAATAAAAAGTCTTGCAATTGAATTCAGCAAAAAGGCCTTAAGATTGAAACGTCTAAAACAACAAAATATTTTAAGAAATATTAATGACCTTTGTAAAAAGACGAATTTGTCGACTGAGGAATTATTAGAATTAAATAAATTACAAAGTGAGTTAGACATTTTGTATATTGAAAAAGCTAAAGGTGCATTTGTAAGATCCCGAGCTCGCTGGATTGAAGAGGGAGAAAAAAATACCACATATTTTTTTAATCTTGAAAAACAAAGGCAATTAAAAAAAGCAAATTAACAAATTATCAGTGAATGATCTTGTTTATGAAGACCAAAGGGAGATTAACAAAGAAATACACACATTTTACTCCAATTTATATAAGTCTTGTCATTCCGAAGCTGACTGTGAAATTTTATTCGAAAGCATTGAAGGTTTGAACAAAAGCATTGACTTAGATTTTAAGCATTTTATGGAAAACGATTTAGGAATTGAGGAAATGGATGCTGCTGTACTAAAGATGTCCTCTGGGAAATCTACTGGCTTGGATGGTTTAACAGCAGAATTTTATAAATTCTTTTGGTCTGATATTAGACGTTTGTTACATGAAGCTTTTCTAGAATGCATCTCAGCAGGTAGCCTTTCTAACACTATGAGACAGGGGTTAATCACTTTAATCCCCAAACCTAACAAAAACACTCTGCATTTGGATAATTGGAGACCAATTACTTTGTTATGTAATGACTACAAAATTTTAGCTCATGTTTTTGCGGAGCGTCTAAACAAAGGACTGAAGGATTTAGTGGATGAGTGTCAATCAGCATTTATTAAAGGAATAAATATTCATAATCACATCAGGTTAGTAGTAGATTTGTTGGATTATTGTGACTTTGTTGACCCAGATAGTTTAATATTATTTCTAGATTTTTATAAAGCATTTGACACATTGGAGCATTCCTTTTTAAATAAAGCCCTGAAATTTTTAGGATTTGGTGATACATTTTGTAATATTATTAAAATGTTGTATAATGATATTTATAGTTCAGTTTCCTTAAATCCAGGAATTACTCCTCGATTTGTCATTAAAAGGGGTATCTGACGAGGTTGCCCCATCTCCCCCAAACTGTTTATATTAGCTACTCAGTTATTAACCATTCTCATAAAACATAGTCATGATATTCAAGGTATTTCTATTTTTGAAAAGCAATATAAAATTAGTCAGTTTGCAGATGATACCGCTTTACTTCTAAAAAACGATGCAGAGGTTGTTAAAGCTCTAAGCAGGATTCAGTTATTTTCCAAAGCATCAGGTTTAAAACTAGACATTTCAAAATGTGAAATACTCCCTGTTCACTCGTGTCAGCACCAAACTATTGAAGCCATTAAGGTTGTTCATGAAGTGAAATATCTGGGTGTGTTATTATCTAAAAACACAATAAGGAGGGAAGAAGTCAACATTACAAACCGATTGCTTGATATAAAGAAAAGTTTGAGTCGCTGGTTGACAAGGGATTTAACTGTTTTTGGGAGAAATCTGTTAACCAAAGCAGAAGGCGTCTCTAAGATTATTTATCCCTGCTATTCTTTATACATATCACCTCAAAACATTAAGAAAACTAACTCAATTATTTTTCAATTCATATGGAAAAACAAAACACATTATATCAAACGTTCCCAAATGGTCAAAAGTTATGATAATGGTGGCATCAATGCTCTAGATTTTGAAGCTATGGTCGGTACTTTCAGAATTAATTTTTTGAAAGCTCTTCTGGTTGATAGTAACTCCATGTGGTTTCATATTCCAAGATCCATCTTTAAACATTTAGGAGGCATAGACTTCCTTTTGAAATGTGATTTTGAAGTTAACAAGATTCCAATCATTTTGTCCAACTTCCATAAACAAGTTCTTCAGTTTTGGAAAATGATATTTAATCACAATTTTACCCCTCATGGATCAACATTATGGAATAACAGAACAGTATTAGTTGGTAGGAAATCTATATTCAAACAGGATTGGTTTGACAGAAACATTCTTTTTGTTGCAGATTTAACTGATGGTGATGGTAATTTATTGACTTTTTCTTCGTTTACAGATAAATACCATCTCACCTGCTGCCTTAGAGAATTTAAAAAAGTATGTCGAGCTATTCCTGCTGCTCTGATTCATTTAATAAAGAATACTGTTTTCACTCCTCATAGAACAATAATCTCATTACCAAAATTACAGATAAACGGATGTAATTTCTTAGATTTTAAACTAAATAATCTTTTGAACAACTGTTTAAAAGACAGAATTTATCATCTCCATAATCGAGCCTCTTTTAGATCCTTCCCTTATTCCAACAACCAATCACTGTTAGTTAAAGCACACTCTAAGTATATTAAATGGCCTGTTTTGCCCAAAATAAAAGAAACTCATTTCAAAATAATTAATAAATATTATCCTGTCTCTGATTTTCTTCAAAGCAGATATAATTTGATGTGGAATCTTGCACTTTTTGTAACTCCAATGAGGAAACGCTGGAACATTTGTTTTTTACATGTGATTACTCCAAGGAGTTCTGGTCTCACATAAGGAATTGGATTAATTTAAAACTAAACATTCCCCCTTTTGGTGTTTCTGATGTCCTTTTGTTTATGGAAAATATAGATGTTTCTTTCTCAGATCTCATTAATATCATCTTACTTTTAGGAAAATACCATATTCACTGTTGCAAGTGGAGAGGTTCCAAGCCCTCCTTCCCAGGTTTTATTAACAATTTTAAATTATATTATTCCTCACTGAAAAGATTAGAATCCTCAGAAGGTGTTAAAATAATTTCTAAACAAATGTTCTTGTGGTTTCTAGTTTCTGTCCTACGCTATCACTTGGCTCCTGTTATTTTTTATCTTAATTTTATTTTTTACATGTTTTTTAACACTATATGTTGATGACCTCTGAGAGTGTTATGTAACCCCCTAGTGAGTGTGTATTTTACAGTGTGTTCATCCTCTGCTGGAGTTTGTATTTTTGTCTTTGTAAAGTTCAATAAAAAAAAAAAAAAAAAAGAGTGTGGATTGCGGGCCAGAAAAGATTTAAAAAAAGTACTTCTTTCTCTTCATCTTCATGTTTATTTGTTACATGTTTATTTCAACATTATTGTTTATGTACTGATGATTAAAAACTACACAGTGAGTTTACATAAAGATACTTTAGTATTAACAGATGAGGCGTTTTATTACAAAGACAGAAAGCAGCAACCGTCGTATTCATGCTCTGCTGTAAACGGTGCAATGCGGGGAGCATCATGGCAGATTATGAGGCTTTTGGTGCTGCTGACTCCGTATTGATCAGTATTGATGGGGAACGACGACTACTAATTTAGTGCTCCGTCCTCCGAACACACAATATATTTCACGCACACATCTCCGCTCCGTGCTCACACCCCCATCTCCACCTGCACGCCCCCCCCCCCTTCTTTCTCGTGGCACGCGCGCCGCTCAGCACACACCTGCAACAGTATAAAGCGCGCGCCTCGCAGCTTCCTTGATGAGCTCGTATTTATCAGGCGAGAACTGCAGAGCTTATAGCAGGAGGAGACACGCGGGGCTTTAATAAACTCTGGTTGCTGGACTTCTACCGGGGACGTGATGTGCTGTGGGGAGACAGAGTTTGCGTTGAGTGAATTTAAACTCGCGTCTGCAGTGACGTATTTGTCAGAGGATGTCCGATTGGCCATTCTGCATGTCAATCAAGTCCCGTACTTTTCGGTGAGGATTTTGATTGGCTGGTGGATTTTCAAGAAGCACTTTCTTCCCCTTCAATCTCCCCCACGTTCCAGAAGATGACCGGCTGATCACGACTGACGCAACGAGCTCCCCTGCTCTGAAACACACATCACCGCACATGCGAGTCCAAAACACCGGCGCAAACTCTCCGTCACCAGAAAGCCGCTCCCCGCTCCGCGCCACGCCAAGCCCCCGGCAGAAAATCACTCCAGACCCAGAGTGTTTATTGAAGCCGCCCCGCGTGTCCTCCTGCTATCAGCTCCGCAGCCCTGGCCCGACAAGCATGAGCCACCAAGGAAGCTGTTTTTTACGTGGCACCAGGCACGGAGCTAGCAGCGCCTTTGAAATGCCATGAAAAATGAACAAACTAAAATAAATTTGAATTTTTATAAAATACTCATTATTTTCCAAAGTCACAGGGAGCCACAACAGAAGGATGAAAGAGCCACATGTGGCTCCGGAGCCATGGGTTGCCGACCCCTGGGCAAGGGAGTTGAAAACAAAGGACAGGAGGGGTTGGGAGAGGTTAAATGAGGCAGGAAGGCTGACGGGGAAAGCGAAGCGCTCCATGAACAGCTCTTTGTTTGAGTCGGTCACAGAGCTTATTGGGTCAGGGACCAGTAAGGAGCCAACTTAATGTGACAGGCAAATAAGTGCCAGCTTTTTCTAGGGACTTTATGCAAAGTGAAAGGTAAAATGAACCTGCTCGTTCACTTTACAAGTCACAGAGCAAAAAGGGGAGATTTTGAGGAACAGAAAGTGAAGTCAGTCGACATGAGAACAAACTAAACTTCACATTACTATATTTTAATCAAATGCTTTTCCTAAGTGAGCTTTAGGTGGGTTTTTAGGGTGGAAAGATGGAAAGGGTTTGAAGTACAAATCGGGACAGAAAGACTCAAATATTCGTTGTTTGTCTATGTGAAATAAAGCAACCGGAATAACAAAAGTCTGTAATCTTTAATTCTGGTTGGACAGTTTTGCATTTGTTTGTTCCGTGCTGAAAAACCGCATAACGGTTAAATAAATATTACATAATAAACTTCTTGTTTACTTCATAAAAATAGAAGCAGATCCAAATCTGTACAGTATTTCTGTGAGTATAACTATTTTTTAGCTTTAAAAATGGTCTCTCAGATGTGGTCATGTCCCTCAAGAAAACTGTTCTGTCCTGTCTCAGTTTGGCTCTTATCATATGAAAACAATGCTGACCACTCAACATTTTTCAGATTTACTCTTTAGGCTTTGTCCACAGTAATCCTGAGATTTTACACATAACATAACTCATGTGAGCGTAACTAACACAATGGGCTTATCAACACTCAAACAGCTCAAAACTTCTTTAGGACATGAAGCCACATCTATGAAGGTAAATATGCTCCAAAAATAACGCACTTGTGAATTTGATCTGAGAACTTGTAATATAGAATGTGAGAACTTGCACACCAAAAATCTGCATCTGTGTGTAAAAATCTTCCGCTGTAAAGTTTGACAAACTAAATCACAATGGACAAATTCCCATTCGCATGTGTTCATTCAGAGCAGGGGTGTCAAACTCATTTTCACAGAGGGCCACATCAGCATAGTGGCTGTCTTCAAAGGGCCAGATATAACTTATACATGTTACTAAATGTACTGAAAATAAATGTAACTCCTCCTTAACGTTAAATAACTCATTGTCATAATATAATTAAGTTAAGAGTAAAAATGTAAAGAGACAACATAGATGTTTTTAGTCAAAGCACTTCTGCTATGTTCCACTAGATGGCAGTGTGAGACACCAGATGCTTTATTTTACCTTTACTATATTCTGTTTCAGGCTCTCTTTGACTGTTTCATATTGCCAGTGTGCATTAAACGTTTGCTGAGAAAATAAAAGTACAAGTTGGGTGATGATATCAGGCATCCTCATTTCTTCCCACACCTCCATTATTTATTCCTTATAACTTTTTAAAGTGACAATTACATTTGCATAGAAAACATTTGTTTGCTTTTTTCTCTAGCATAAACCCGTTTAAATTTTGTCCGCTTATTAAAGCCCACACAACTTTATAGATGAAGGATCAAACTGTCCAAGTGAAAAAAGAAATATAACATAAAACTCAGCTGCAAAGATGAAGTATTACACGTTACATTTTACAAAAAAAAAAAAAAAAGGCTACACAAGGCCTTGCGTCCAGCTAATGGATTGATGACAACAATTTGTCGGCACACACACATAAGACCTGCAAGCATTGAATAATTACAACAGCAGCTACACATAAATAATATGTAATCAACTAAAAATGTTTTTATTTTAACCTTTGTGCTATCCTAGGCACTTTATCATTGGGAGTTGGGTCATCTAGACCCAGAAGACAGTGCGCTGAACCTTTTTTCTTCAATGATTTGTGATCTTCACTGGTGTCCATGGATTACATGAAATCCTCTCCACCTTTATCCACCTTTGTCATGGTAGGCAGAACACATCAATGTAAGGGTGGGGTCATAGGATAGCACAAGGTCTAAGAAATTAAAAACATTTATGCTCCCGCATTAAATGACACATTAAATGACATGTAACTAAGGGCCTTGCATTTGACACTTGTGGCCTATCATGCGTATCTTATGACGCAGAAGTTGGCTTCCTATTCACAGCATCCCAATCGCGAGTGCACTACAGGAACATTCCACTGCATTTTTCACACTAAGACCCCCTAAGACCTGGGGCCTCATTTATAAACGTTGCCTACGCACAAAAGAAGGCGTACGCCACTCTCTACGCAATAGTTGATATTTATAAAAAGCAAACTTGACGGGAAAATGTGCGGTCCTTCACGCAAGCTCTGACCCAGGTGTACGCACAAAAACGGGTGAAATGAGAAACGGCGACACCAGATGGCAGATGGAAGAAACGTGAAAATGAAAGTGAAAATGACAATACTGCCTCTCATAAATAACATGAAGACTTCACAAAGCAAGTCTTACATTAACAGCCTACACGAACACCCGTTTGATCGATCAGCAGTGAAACAAAAAAAAAATCAAACGAAAATTACAACAGAAATTCAAATGAACACATATTTGAAAAAAAGAAAAGTGAAATATGTTCTGCAATATTGGCATGTTATGCAATTCATCCTCATAAATAATATAGTTAACAGAACGAAATAATGTACAAAACTGATATTCTCGTCAATGTGTCCGTATGGCGGAGCAGATATAGGTACAATTAGACAGACAGACAGACAGACAGATAGACAGATAGATAGATAGATAGATAGATAGATAGATAGATAGATAGATAGATAGATAGATAGATAGATAGATGTATTAATTGTCCACTGGGGAAAGTTGTTTTCATAGTAAAACATAAGCTATGGAATTATGGTATTCATGCATATGCCTTTAGTTTGTTTTATTTTTAATAAAACAATGTATGGCGTATGTCTCAACCATTCAGAAAGCAACAAGAAATTACATTTGCGCTGAACAATTTCCCATTTCCACGTCGATTATTACCAACATCTGTAGCTTGTCAGATTCAATTAAATGGATGGAAATAAAATGCCCCATCACAATGCGTAATGACGCACAATGGCTGATCTTGGCTCTTAGAAGATGTGGCAAATGGAAGAATTCAGAGTGAACGCATCTTTAGACAGCAAGAAGACTTGCTGGCAAACGAGGACGACTGGCTTATGAGCTCTGACTTCCTCGAGCCGTCCTGTTGGACCTCTGCGAGCTTTTGGGCCTGGCGTTACAGAGGAGCACTCGGAGGAACCACACCGTGCCAGTCACCACTCCACGCAAAAGGGATTCATTCCCCAATTATTGCCGCCAGTCTCTCATCAAGAGGGGTCAGCTCCGGTGTCCCCTGTCCCCCACCCGTGGCAGACACACTCTTGCGATGGAGGGCTAGAAGTTTTTTTGCCTCGACTTTGATGTCCGACCATTTCTTTTTTACTTCGGCCGCGGTCCGAGGTTGTGAGGCTACAGCATTTACGGCGTCTGCCACCGTTTGCCACTCACGTGTCTTTTTGGCATTAGTAATGCCCACACTGTGCCCTCCAAACAACATTTTTCTCCTCTTTTCCACCTCACCAACGATAACTTCTACTTCACATCGAGTGAAGTTACGTTTTTTTGATTTCCTCTCTGTGTTTGCCATGGTTTCGCTATCAATGAATATTCATTTGTGGGCGTTTCACGGACTATTTATGGGCAACTATGTGCGTGTCATGAAGCCGCAAAAGCTGCGCTACATTTAGAATTGATTGTGATTTATTAAGGGAAAAATCCGTAGGATGTGCGTGCGCACGGTTTTATAAATCTGAATATTTCTGTGCGTACGCACGTCCTATGTTGCATCCGTACGCCACTTCTGACGCAAATCCTACGCAAAGTTTTATAAAAGAGGCATCAGGTGCTGTTCAAAAACCACAGGACCTGGACTTCTCAAACCTGTATGGAGTCCCAAACTGTTCATAATTAAATAAATATGATCTTGTGCAATCACAAAATCAACCAATAAATCTCTCATAAATATATAAAAAGATCATGAAATTGGGAAAAACCTTCACACAGATTTAAATTAGCCATTATATTATACAATATATCTTAATCAAACCTAACAAGGCAGAGACACTTTTGTGATTGTCTACTCCTTTACACAGACATGAGCAGCAGCATCCTAACTACATCATCGATGTGGCTACAGCAAACGTGCCAGCGCAATGCCCACCCCTCAACACTAGGTGGGAGGATGCACCTTAACACATGACAGCCTTGCTAGATTTAGCGGTTTTGGTTCTAAATTTGCGGGTAAAAATGGCTTTGGGCGGGTAGGCATAATTTGCCGGTTTTAGGGTGAGTTTAGCTGTTTTTATTTTCCCATGAGCATATAGTAGTGGTCTAAGTTAGGCTGGGTGGCTGTTCAGATACTTTATTTATCCCTCAATGGGGAAATTCTTCTCCACATTTGACCCATCCCCTGGGGCAGCGGTGAGCTGCAGCCCAATTGCGCTCGGGAGGCGGTAGCGTTAAGGGTCTTGCCTAAGGACCCTCACTGAGTGATGTTAATTGCTCACCATTGATATGGTATTTTCCCCCAGTACTAGGCCTGGGCGATAAATCATTTAAATGAATTAATTCAAATTTTTTGCTACGGGCGATTTAAAAAATAACTAAATCGAGTTTTATGTGGCGCATTTCTGGCTCCTCAGAGCTTCCGTAGCATTAGTTTCACACGGCACGCGACAAACAACACACGAAACAGCACGCGACAGCATGGCTACCGGTGACAGTGGGCAGTTTGTTACAAAGAAAGAAATAAACTCATCTGTTGTGTGGAACTGGTGTGGCTTTACTGTCACAGACGTGGAGGAAGAGAGACACCCCCCCACGCTGCAACATTTACCTAAAGGATTCCATTGGAGTCAAAGGCTCTCACGCGCAGTTGCGTGGCACGCGCTCAGTCTTCTTACACATGCACGCGCTCTAACACATATACTCATTCTACAACACATGTATAGTTAGTTCATTAGTTAGATAGTTATTTTTTACTGTTATTTGTTAATAAAGAATACTGCGTTGTAATTATTACTTGTACAGCTATTTATTTGCGACGCGGCCAACGTAGGAATTTTGTCTTCGGAGGAGGCGGGCGGGGGGGGTAACCGCGACTCCTGCTGCTTCATCATCAAGACGGGGTTTATTAATTTATTTTAGACCCAGATATGAGCTGTATTGATAACTTTTTAGAAAATGCTGCTACTCTCAGGTGAATGTGGGCGGCCGTGGTGCAGCAGTAGGGCGGTTGACTCATGATCATAATATTGCAGGTTCGATTCCTGCCTTGCATGCCCATGTGTCGAAGTGTTCTTGGGCAAGACACTGAACCGCACCTTTCCTCTTGTGGGAGGTTGGCGCCAGTGTTCGGCAGCGGAGCCGCCGCCAGTGTGTGAATGTGTGTGTGCATGGGTGAATGGGACTGTGACTGTAAAGCGCTTTGGGCCTTCTTAGAAGGTAGAAAGCGCTATATAAGTATACGCCATTTACCAATGTTTGTCTCATTTTAGTCTAGACTACAAAGTGGGACTTAAAACACAGCTGGGACTTGAAGTAAGTAACCTTTTTATATTGGACAAGTGAAAACATATATTATAATATAATGGATAATTTAAAATCTGTGTGCAAAATCAATCATTTTTTCTTTTGAAATGTATTTGTGGTTCACTTTCTCTGTTAATACAAAATTATTGAGATACTTGCTGTCACCTTTGAACGTTTATCACACATGTGTCAAACTCAAGGCCCACGGGCGAAAAGTGGCGCGCCATATCATTTTATGAGGACCGGGAGTAGAGCTGTGACAGTGACATCACTGCACTTTTTTTTTTGTGTGCAAAGTTCAGCATATGGTGCGTGATTAGAACTATAATAAGCACATTAAACGCATTCATCTTTGCTGATAATTTACTTTTTCTGCTAGTCCTGTGTTCAGACTTTCCTTCTTTCTTTCAGACTATTCTCTCCTTCTCTCCCACAGAGCCTATCACTCTCTCTCGTCTGCGCACGCTCTCACTGCCTCTGCGCTGCATGTGGCACGCCGCTCCCTTTACACACAGGAGCGCGCTTTCAGAAGCACACAAACTCATTCTACAACAGAAGTTTCCATCTCGCAGGAAATACGACAAATTGACTGCGTTCTAATTATTAATTTCCATTGTATTGTAATGGCCCGACTGAGCCGCCACTTTCTTAGGGTAGCAAAAGCCAACTGCTAATTAGATGGCTTCATTGGAGAGCTGTCCGTGCCCCATACATCACAAGACCAAGGACAGTTGGAAGAAACAGGCAGAGATATCAAGTAGCCTTTTCAGCAACATGCACGTTTATTTCTGCACACACACTCAGCCAAACAGCATGGAGACTGACTTTAGTGCACAACCCTCTGACTCAAGGTTTCACCCTAAAGCTCCCCACTTCCCATGAGCCTTAGGGGGTGAAGGCGGGGCTAACCCCCAGGTTGCTACAGTATTCATTTCCATTGCAAGCTGCATGCGTTCTTGAGTGCCCAACACGGCCACGGGAGGATTTTGTGTGTGTGTGTGTGTGTGTTGGGGGGGGGGTTATTACTGTACTCCTTCTGTAACACCAAACATGAACGCGCGCTGTTAGATTACGATTAATATCACTACATGTTTTGTTTGGGAACTATTTTGTGAAGCACAACGTTAAGTTTCTGTACAAATAAAGGCGGAGCCTCCTGCCCCGCCTTCTTCATGGGTGTCAGGCTTCATGACCACTGAAAAGGTGGCAAAGTGTCCGCAGTCTGTTTATTACTGGGTTTATTACTGAGCTCCCACCAGACCAGTTCGTCATTCCATCAGACGTCCAAGCCTTCCAAGCCAGCACTCTCCACCACCACTGGGACAAAATAAAGACTATAACTCATTCACCATCTGTTTCTGTCCTGCTTCTTGGTCCCGCCTTGTTCACCCTAACATAAACACCTATTGGCAGAGACCATCGACAGACATCTGCGCACATGGACGAAATAACCCTTATGAATTCCATATAATCACACATGAATCACGAACACCGAAATGTCATAAGTGGAAAATGCACAAAATGTACATAGTAGCTGTGTGACCTGGCCTTCAACAAACAATTTACAAAAACCCACACGATGGAAACATCCTATATTTTTTCACCCACTGAAGAAGAGTCCCTGGTCCACTTGCTCTTCATTTTTAAATAAGAAAATTCCATTCAATATCAGCAGGAAATATAGACGCTGTTAACAATTAATGAGCTTTTTCATTTGTAGCTGAAAACAGATGTGAAATAATAAAGTGAACCACCGTTTTTACACAAACAGCAGTGTTGTTTACGTGATACAAATACACAAAAACATCCCTCACCCTCCAAACTGTATCTTTCTGGACATCCAAATATCTTTGTTTTATTTCTTCTTTATTCTTATTCCAACACACATGATTAAAGTAATAACATGTCAGATTTGATTCTTACTAAAGCATCTCTCCCTCCTATCAATTTCTTAACTTCTTTTCTTTAGATCATAGTCTTCAGAAGAATCCTTTTTCTTTAGGCAAAGTCCCCACCACACCCACCTTGACTTTCTACCAGCTTTAGATTCATTTTAGAAGAAGTGAAAGTAAAATACTTTCATATAAGGAAAACGTGTCTCTGCCACTCAAGGCATGTCTTGACAAAATCTTGTATTTGCCATAAGAAACGTGTTCTGCAATCATTCAGTCACATAGACAGGTTTGGTGTTTCTGCTCAAGTGAAACTTAGGTGATTCAGCAGCAAAAAAGTATTGCAAGAACAAAATCTAGCAAAGAGTAACCAAAAAAATCAGTTTGAGATTATGAGAGTAAAACAGGTTTAAAGTACTTTTCTTTGTTTGATCTTTTCAAAAATGGGATTTAAACAGTCAAATCTCAAAACAGCATCTCTAATTTCAGAGCAAAATTCAAGATATAGTTGAAGACATCAGTTATTTCCCATAATTTTTTTAACCATACGATGTATATAGGTTTTGTAAATATGATGACACTTCACTGGCAATAACAGCAACGACAATAATGACAATGATAACTGTGATGCACACTATGATGGTGGCTGCAATGTTGAGACAGCGAGCAGTGGCGCCATAGTGACGGGCGCCTTCCAGGTCTCCAACTACCGTCTGGTCTCTGGACTAAAAAGACAAGAAAATAATAGAAACGTGTCAGCAGCATCCAGAAAAAAACCTCCAGACATTAATATTCCCCACAATCACATTTACAGAGTCAAAGAAAATCTACGAGGAAACTGATTTTAATTGTGTGACCCAAAATAAAATCCTGTCATTTTATGTTGTAACAAACATACAAAGAACATGATAAATAGGTTTCTGAGGAAAATATTAGAAACGTTAACATGAACTCACCTTGATGGAGAAGATGAGAGCTGCCAGTCCCAGGCACAGTGGGTTGGAGTACAAAAAACAGCAGAGGGACCAGATGATGTAGTCCTTTGGGGGCTCAGCTTGGAGGACAATGGTGTTGTGACCCCCTGCAGCTGTGGTGGTATGAAGCTGTCCGGGATATAGTGCTGTGGTGTTCCCTGCAATGGAACAGCCTCAGCAGACAGAGGTGCACTTGGGTAAGAATTCATCGCTCTTGGCTTGGCTGCAGTTTAAAGTGTGTGTGGTCCAGGGGTCCACAGCAGCTTTTGAGGTTTAACTTCCTACTGTTGTCTGAGGTATATGCAGTGCAAAAGCAAAACATTGAAAATGACTTGTTTTTATTGGTCAAAAGTAATCCCAACAATTATAAGGCGTACCATGACTTGAGTTTCCTTTTGTAATACCTGCAAAAACACAACACTCTAAAAGGTACTGCAAAGAATTTCACTTTTAGAGAAGGGTTATATGGGGAGGAAAACAAAATGAAATTGTAAATCAGCTTTGTAGAATTTGTTAACATGAATAAAAAAAGACTGAAACTGTTTAACCTCTATAAAAAAAAAGGTTTTGGTTGTGTAGTAATTTTTAACTGTTAACCTTTTGTGGTAAATGGTAAAATGGTAAATGGACAAGGCGCTTTACAGTCACAGACCCATTCACCCAGTCTCACACACATTCAGACACAGGTGGCGGCTCCGCTGCCAAACACAGGCACCTGCCTACCACCAGAGGCAAGGTGGGGTTCAGTGTCTTGCCCAAGGACACTTCGACTCATGGGCGTGCAAGGCGGGAATCGAACCTGCAACCTTACGATCATGGGTCGACCGCCCTACCGCTGCACCACGGCCGCCCAAACCTTTTGTGGTCTCACTGCTTTAAACCAACACATTTTCTGACAGAGTCTCTGTGGTAACAACATTTCTGAAGATGCAATGAGTCAAAATGTATTAGTCAGTCGGGTCCTGGATGTCCGACGTCGGGGTCGCGGATTCCAAAAAACCATGTTGGTGAAGGTCCTTTATCATGCTACTCTTAAGCCTTTCAGAGAAAACTATATCCATATATATGATTGTTATGTCTCAGGTAGTATTTTTTTTTTGTTTTGTTTCCTTTATTTACTTCTTACAGATATTAATGTGCAGGTTCTGGGCTGCGATTGGTGTGGTGCTCCTGCACCAGGAGTGGATCGGCTACTGGAAGTCACACCTGGAATCAAACCTGTTATAAAAAGAACCAGGAAGAAGACCCAGGAGGCTCTTTTGACATCTTCCTTCTCTCCCGAAACCAGGTAGATGGAGTTTAGAGTTGCAGGAGTGGATTGCCATTCATTTAGAATCATGTTTTCTCTTGCTTCTGTTATGTTAGACAGCTAAGGTATTGTCTTTTGGTTTATGTTGTTTTACTAGGTTTTTATTTGTTATTGTGGCCTTGGTCCTCTCTCAAATCAGTACTGCAGCTCTTATGGGTTAAATCAAAATAAAAACTTTTAAGCTGCTTTAAGTGTGCTGGATTTTGAGACTGTTGGGAGATGGGACCTTGGGGTCTTTGGTCCTGTGTGTGTCTTTGGTCCCGTGTGTGTCTCTGGTCCTGTGTGTGTGCCTTTAGTCCTGTGTGTGTGCCTTTAGTCCTGTGTGTGTCTCTGTTCCTGTGTGTGTCTCTGGTCCTGTGTGTGTGCCTTTAGTCCTGTGTGTGTCTCTGTTCCTGTGTGTGTGTCTGGTCCTGTGTGTGTCTCTGGTCCTGTGTGTCTCTTTGTGAAACATATCAGAGGGATTTGAATATTTAAAAACCTGTTATTGTGAAAATCATTTGTAGGTCTCATAAAACATTAAAAACTAAATAATGGGGGGGCCCTTTTGAGCAGGGGCTCAAGGGGGGTAAAGAGGTTGTCCCACCGACGGAACCACGTATAATGTCAGTTACTTATACACCTGATGACCATTACGTCTCACTAGTTTTATTTCAATTAAAGGTAAAAGATAAAAATAAGAAAATAAAAATAAAATGCAGATCTCCTCAGACAAGTCCTAATAGATTCTGTTTTATCAGAAACAGTACACCATCGGGATGGCTGTGTAGTGGGAGAGCTCCCGACTGAACCAGAGAAATCAGTCATAAAACCCCCCGGGAACGGCGAAATCAACTACGTAAGATGAATATAACATTGAGGGGAAAGAGAAAACACCAAAGACCAGTGTTTTGCAGCGAATTGGTGGAAGCAAACTGACTTTGAAACGGGCTAACGTTAGCTGCTAAAGCTAATCACCGCAGGCTCACCACCTAAGTTAATGTTTGCTAACACAAGGGAAATGGCTAATACAGTGTACTGCTACAAGAACTTAGAGCGTTTCGCCAAGGAAACAACGAAAAACTGGAGAGTATTAAAGAAGACATTGCTAAAGTGAATACCCGAGTGGAAGAAGCTTAAGGGAGGATTGAGAAAACAAAGGAGCGAATCCAAACAGTGGAAGACGTTATGGCGGAACTAATGCAGGTACACGTGAAGCTAACAGACAAGCTAACGGACCTGGAAAGCCGCAAAAGGAGAGAAAACATCCGGATTTATGGTGTGCCAGAAACATCTGAGCAAGATTCCCCCTCAATGAGTGCTTTTGTGGAAACTTTACTGCGTGAAGGTTTGAAGCTAGAGGACGCGGAGAATATAAACATCGCACAAGCTCATCGCTTAGTGGGACCTGCCCCCCCTAACGGAGCCTCACCACACTCTATTCTGGTGAAGTTTTTAAGCTTCAAGACCAAAGAGCAAATACTCCACAAAGCATGGCAACAAAAAGGCTTTACCTGGAAAGGTAAACAGATATCTTTGGACAATGACTACCCTCCACTCATTCTCAAGAAAAGAAGGGAATATGCAGCTATCCGGAGGATTCTTAAAGACAAGCAGATCCAGTTTCAAACCCTATTTCCTGCAAGGCTGAAGGTGAAGTATACTGATGGAGTCAAGATCTACAACACAGCGACAGAAGCAAGTGAGGACATGTGCAAAAAAGGATTTCCTGTGGAGGTCATCAAACCACCGGAATCTGTTTTGGAGCAATTCAAGCAGCTGACCTGGAACAGGGTGACCAGAGGGACCGGCCGCACTGCACCAGGCCCACCGAGTCCGAGTTATAAAGAAAAACTGAGAGCTTTCAGGAGAACCGGTGCTGACCTAGAGGTGGAGTGAGTTTTATGAATACCCTAAAAAGGTTTCCCAATGGTAACTTTAGTTTTCTGTTTCTGATAAAACAGAATCTATTAGGACTTGTCTGAGGAGATCTGCATTTTATTTTTATTTTCTTATTTTTATCTTTTACCTTTAATTGAAATAAAACTAGTGAGACGTAATGGTCATCAGGTGTATAAGTAACTGACATTATACGTGGTTCCGTTGGTGGGACAACCTCCCACACCTAGAGCCCCTGCTCAAAAGGGCCCCCCCTACCAAAGTGAGGAGGACACTGCCTTTAGAGGCTCGACAGGGTCTATTTCTAAGACCCCTACCTTGGAAGTTTACATTACACTTGTTTTTAGTTATGTTCAAGTGTTCAGTTTCCTTTCTGTTTAGAGTTCAGTGTTCAAAATGAGGAACAAGGAATATATGTGCAAAACATTCAAAAGTGAAACATGTATGACAGAAATGTAAAACTGCTTACACTTAATATCAATGGCTTACATAATCCAGTTAAGAGGTGGAAAACATTGTCCAAACTAAAACAAGATAAAGCAGAAATAGTCTTTTTACAAGAAGCACAGCTCCCAGAGGCTGAACATCTAAAGTTGAATAAGATGGGCTTTATACACGTTTTCTATTCTTCCTATAGCTCAGGGCGGAGGAGAGGAGTGGCCATCCTGATAGCTGGGGTAGTGAATTACGAACATGTATCAGAATACAAAGACAAAGAAGGCAGGTATATAATGATAACAGGAAAAATCAATAGTATTCTAATAACATTACTAAATGTGTATGTTCCCCCTGGTAGGGACTGGTCTTTTTATGGACATATTTTTGAATTAATTTCAGCAAAAAGTCAAGGAACCTTGATATGCTGCGGAGACTTCAATATCGTATTGAATAACTCACTCGATTCCTCAAATGGCAAAGGTGACTATAGAAAAATTGGGAAAAAGATGAGAAATTTCATGGAGGAAATGGGCATAGTTGATGTATGGAGGGAAAATAATCCAACAAAAAGAGAATATACTCACTACTGTCATCCTCATAATGCGTACTCTCGTCTAGATTACATATTTATGTTCAAAAATGACCTACTAAGAGTGAAAAGCAGTGATATTGGAATTTGTAACTGGATTATGGTCAGAAATTGTACAGTCTCTACTTGGCTGGAAAGAAAAGATCCACTGTTTGGAGATTGAACAATAACATCTTAAATTGCCCAAATATCAAAGATAAATTAAGTAATGAAATTAAAGAATACTTAATACATAATGATAATGGTGAGGTATCACCAGGAACTCTGTGGGATGCTCTAAGAGCAGTTCTGAGAGGTAAAATAATTAGCATCTTATCCTACCAGAAAAAATCTAGTCAACAGAAACTGAAGTGCTTAGAAGAAAAACTGTTAAAACTTCAACAGGAGCATTTCCAAAATGTAAAGACCAAAAATAAGACTGAAATTATAAAATTAAAGAAAGAAATTGATGACATTTATACAGCGGCGGTACAGAAAAAACTTGTTTTAATGAAACAAAAATATTATGAAGTAGGCGACAAATCTTTGAAACTTCTATCTTATAAACTGAGAAAACAACAAGCGGAGAGAGCAATATATAAAATAAAAAATCCTTCAAGTAAAAAAACTGAAACGGACCAGGAGAAAATTCAACAGTGTTTTCATGAATACTATAAAAATCTCTACTCAGAAACACACCTAAATAATAGTGACCAAATAGATGCATTTTTAAAACATTTAGATTTGCCAACTCTAACACTTGAGCAAAAGGAAAAATTGCGTACAGCAATTACCAGTGAAGAAATTCAATTTGCAATTAGAAAACTAAAAAGAGGAAAAATGGCGGAAGCAGACGGGTTTAGTCCAGAATGGTAAAAAACAATGGAAACTCACCTAATTCCAACCTTATTAAAGACATTTAACTGGGTGATGGAAAAGAAAATGACTCCACTGTCTTTGAATGAAGCCATAATCTCTTTAATCCCCAAAGAGGGGAAGGACAGACTGGATTGTGCTAGCTACCGGCCAGTTGGTGTTTTAAACATCGACTACAAACTATTCACTTCTATAATATCGAGGAGATTGGAAACAATTCTCCCAATGCTGATACATAAGGACCAGACAGGATTCATCAGACAAAGACAGACACAGGACAGCGTCAGGAAAGTGCTAAACATAATTCATCAAGTTATTCAACAAAAACAGGAGACACTAGCGATAAGCCTGGATGCCGAGAAGGCATTTGACTCGGTGAGGTGGACCTTTTTATACAAAGTACTCGACAAATTTGGCTTTCACAAATCAATTATTGAGAAAATTTCAGGGTTATATAACAAACCAACGGCCAGAATTAAAATCAATGGAGACCACACTGAGGCGATAATCTTAGAGAGTGGAACTCGACAGGGATGTAACATGTCTGCCCTTTTATTTGCATCAAACATTGAACCTCTTGGGCAGTGGATCAGGCAAAGAGCAGACAATAAAGGAGTAAAAGTTTCAGGAAAGGAACAAAAGCTTTCCTTATTCACAGATGATCTACTATTAACTATATCTCAACCTACAAAAACTCTACCGATAATTATGGAATCCCTCAAAGAATTTGGCACTCTGTCAGGATATAAAATTAATGTAAACAAGACACAGGTTTTAACTTTAAACTACAGCCCTCCTCGAAATATTAAAGATGAGTACAAATGGAAATGGCAAGCAAACTCAATCAAATATTATGCATTGCTATGCACAAAGACTTTACTAAGATGTTCGATGTGAACTATGGGCCACTTAACACTAAACTACAGTTAGATCTACAAAGGTGTAATGCAATACCATTTTTAGACCTTCACTCAAGGATTGACTCAATAAGAATGAATATATTACCACGAATGTTATATCTATTTCAATATTTACCATTTCCCATACCCCAAAAGCAGTTTGTAGAATGATAAGATGTTATCAAGATACATATGGCGAGGTAAAACACCCAGAATTAAATATAAAACCTTACAATTAAAAACAGATCAAGGTGGCAGAAATCTTCCTTGTCTACTAGATTATTTCTGTGCTGCCCAGCTGAGGCCTCTTATCTGCATGTGCTCTCCAGTTTACGCTGCAGGATGGAAAGATCTAGAGGTGAAAACCTTTGAAAAAATACAATTAAAAGCTTTATTAGCTGATATCAAGTTACAGGGAGAACTTCCTTTACAAGATGACCCCTTACTGAATATGATGATTAAAACCTGGAATGACACAGTTAAAAAATGCAACTTGAAGGAAGACTCAAAAATTCTCAGATGGTGTGCATACGACTCAGAGTTCACCCCCAACAAATATGATGGTAGATTGAAATTATGGATTGCAAAAGGGCTAACAGATTACAACTCATTTGTTCATAAGGGAGCGTTTCAAACATTTGATATCCTAAAAGAAAACCACAGGTTAATTTCTGAAGATTTCTTCAGATATTTACAGGTCAGGCACTGTTTCAATCAATAAATTAAAATACCCACAGATGACCAGAGGTTTCTTAAAACTTTTAAAACGTTAATAAAAGCAATATGCCCTACAAAAATAATTTCAAAATTATACAATAGTATCTTGTCGCACAAGGGGGAGAACACGTACTATGTAACGGAAAGATGGGAGCGAGATGGACAGCTCACTATTACAGAGGAGGATTGGGAACAAGTATGTCGGAAACGATGGGTCACAACAGGATCAAACATTTGGCGTGAATTCTGTTGGAAGAGCATATTGTGGTTTTTTACTACACCCTCTCAGAAAAAATACCTAGGAAGTAGTAAATGTTGGAGGTGTGGTAATAATGGAGCCAATCGCTTCCATATATTTTGGGACTGTGTAGTTATCAAAAAGTATTGGTCTGACATACATGAACATCTGCAAAATGTATTTTCTATTGTTTTCCCATTGTCCTTTGAAAGTCTGTTTTTGAGTAAAATTGATGGCCTAGACAACAAAAATAAGAAACTGCTCTACATTCTACTGGCAGCCAGTAAGAAAGCAATAACCAGAAAATGGCTTAAACCTGAACAACCAACGACAGAGGACTGGATTGATGTTGTAAAACGAATTTATATAATGGAAAGAATCTCACACTCATTACAAATACGGCTGGATGTTTTTTACGCTACTTGGTCTATATGGACAGACTATGTTAAGCCTATAAGATCAGACTTTATCTGAAATCTCGCTGAAATCATGTCATGCCTTTTATGTTTTGAAACTCCCTGCTTCCTCACATGTTCCTTTTTTATTTATGATTATTTTGTTTTTTATTTTTCCATTAAAAAACTGAGAAAGCAAGAACATTGTAACCCATCAAAACAATGGACAATTTATCCTGTGCTTTTTCAATGAAAAAAAGAATAAATAAATAAATAAAAAACTAAATAACAGAACTCATCACTGGGATTTCTCCAAAAACATTTGGCGTTTTCCTAATTTTGTGCAACACCAACACTAAAAATCCTCCAAAATCCTCATTACTTTCATAAACAAATGATCTATAGTTTATTTATTGTTTGAAAAAGTGAAGCTGTTTTCCAGCCGCAATATCTGCTGTCTTTATTTATACGTTACTATCACCAACTACACCACCGTAAAAATAAATGCATATGGAAAAAAATACAGACAAGTACTAGAAATGTCCTCAATAGTTAGTGAAGAATGACCTTATTATAATGAGCTGAGTAATTTAAGGCACCTGATGATCCAGGTGTTGCGCAATGGTATCCGTGCGCTGCTTTACTTCCCAACCTGCACCCACTACCCCTCCCCTTCTCCTCCTCACACACACACATGCCTCTTTCTCAAAGGCAGGAGCTCCGATTCTGGCAGAGTAACCATTGCACAACACTTTTATAGTCTCAGAGTTGCCATAGAAACTGTAAAAACACAGATCAGCTGTTTGCTGCGCAGCATTGTTGTCCTTTCGCGGTAGAAACCAACGTTAAACACAGACCAGCTGTTGTTAATCATCTTTTTCATTCTCGTCTGGACCCTGGAATCGTATGTCTGTGAGTCATGTGATAATTAATGTTCAGATGATAAGTGTTAAGTTTTAGCAGTTTAAAAGAATGTCACCACGTAAAACGCTTGTAACGGTAGTGATGTTAACGGTGTTAGCGTTCATATGCCGTTTTCAATGTTATGGGCCTCGTGCACGATGGCCACAGCAACAATGAGAAAAATCTGCAAAACAAAGGCGAGATGTCAGAGAAAGAATAACAGACTCCTTAGTTTCTTTCCTCAGGATTCATCTTTATACAATTTCTGTAACATATTTAAAATTTAGGTTAGGTGTTCATTAATTTACTATTGACAATACATTCTTGATCTGTTTAACACATCTAATCACATCAGGAGTCTCCTTAAAGAATATAAAGTAATATTCATTCTTTTTTTCTGTTGAGAGAAAATACATATAACGTGCACCCCTGAATTCTCGCGATAACGACAAGAACACTCGCGAGACTTCAGCCGCGAGCTATTTACAGCCGCTTCAGCCGTTAATCGCCCCGGTACGATAAACTTCGACAAACTGACCCTATGATTACACAAATCATCTCACAATTTCTGTCAACTTCCCCCCAAAGTAATACAAAACTTAAGGTTGTCATTTCCCTGAACTTTCAACCATGGTTGGATGGTTACAAATATTTGGGTGCATCAGCACATATTTGGTGGTTACACATATTTGGGTGCACCACAATAACATCCATACTAATAATCTGTTAAAAGTACGTGATTTTAGTACATATTTCTATAGTTTCTGTTGTATTTAGACACGTATAGATGAATACTTTATATGATAAATAACACATCACATTCCAGTTCATTAATGTATAGATTTGTATTTCTGTATTTCAGTTTCACTGTGTTTTTCATAAATGTCCAAAAAGATCAAGCTGACTGGAAGTTTATTGAGGAACCTGTTGTTATCAAGCTAGACATCACACCATGGTTCCAGTGAGGGCAGAACATAAACATATATGCTATATATTAAATATATTGAGGAGAGGAGCAAACAATCTTACTGAGCAAGTGAAGAATATAATTTTGTAATATATGCTTTGGCTAATTTGTAAAAGTAAAAGCATTTTGAACATCTATCTGCCACCTATATGTGGGTCAGCACCTCGGAGAGCGCCCACTAACAAACTGTCTGTTCATGTTTAACTAATATCATTGCGCTGTGGCATTATATTATATATTATATTATATATATTTTATATTTTTATTGTGATGTCCTTTTTTTGATGTTATATTATACAGATTATTTCTGAATGTCATTTTTGCTGCCACAGATAAATGAAATTTCCCCATTGTGGGATTAATAAAATCATCTATCTATCTATCTATCTATCTATCTATCTATCTATCTATCTATCTATCTATCTATCTATCTATCTATCTATCTATCTATCTATCTATCTATCTATCTATCTATCTATCTATCTATCTATCTATATCAGTAAATCATACGTTATTCCTATGTATTATCGTGATTGGATTGTGTGTTGTGCAACGCATACGGTAGTTATATACAATGCCTTGTTTTTGTTAAAGGATGAACTGGATGAAGTCGTGAGGACCTGGAATTCAAACAAGATAAGAGAAAAGGCAGGCCATGATGTTATTGGGGGCCGTCCTATTCTTATGTACACAGTTCCAGAGATGTACAATGCTGAGGACAGAACGAAAACTGTTGACATGATGGAGGTGGCCCTTTGCAAGCAAGAGTGTACCCCCAAAGGCCAATACCCATGTGATGAAACTGTATTTGAGCTCTGCTGTCTCTTGATGGCAGAAAATGGATGGGATGTGCCCAAAGATGCATTTTCCGCTGCTGAACTGTACACCTTATTGAGAACGGAAATTCTGGTGACTATCTGAGGACGGTCGAGGGTTCTGAGCTCTGAAGTAGCTGTTCTGCAGACTTTATCATGCAAAACTCTGTGCAGGCTACTGAAAGCAGTATTTAAACCGACTATAACTAAATGCATTACAGCCATTTTCGAGTGGAAAATTCATCAGTACATAGGTTTGAATAGATGCTCATTTTAGTCAAAAGAAATACACAGAAAATTAAACTGTTATTTTTAAAGTAAATGTTTCAGTTTAATTATAACATGTTTGAAATTGCTATGTGAGGGTAGTTGTGGTCTTTGTGAGTTCCATTATCTTAACTGTTTTCATTATATCAATTTGAGGTAGTTAGCTACTCTTAACAATGTTACTTTGATTAAGATATTCAAGGCAACATGTACCTGTTGTGAAAGATGGAAATAATGAATATGTTTCTAACAGATAAGCAATATCCTACTGGGCTAAATGTTCAATCCTAAATGTTTGTATTTGCATTTCAAAATGTGCACTTAACTCCCTCCTTCAACTTGATGAACAATTAAAAAACTTGTACCGAAAGTTTGTGATCTTTTTGTGCATCAACAAAAAGAACAAAACCCAACAGTGTGCATGACCAAGTTGTAATTTATTTGCAACAGGTCTGTTAAACGTTGCAGAACTGCAAACATACTGAGAGGAGAAATGTGTGAACATTAAACTGAAAAAAATAATTCACATTAAACTGAACATGTACAGTCATGAACACAGTCTGTCAAGTTGCAAGACTATAGGAACAATGTACGGATATTTCCTCCTCTCTAGCTAAATGTTGAAAAGTTCCTCATTTGTTAATGGCCTGTGAAAGTTAAGTTTGTAAAATAATACAAACAGAATTTTTTCTATACATGTCGTCAGTGGGCTGTGTGAATCCAGGAGACCTGCAGAATTGTAGCATTCACTCGTTAGCCACAGTTTCTATTAAATATCTCCTGATTAACATTAACCACTCACTTGTAGGAGCCAACAAATAATAACAATTAATAAAAGATAAAACAAAGATCTAGAAATGTAAGATGAAACTTTCACATGGCAGTTTTACCTTTTACCTGTGGACAAATGGATGATCTGTTGTCTGGAAATATCTTTTTAAACTTTTTCCTGACAACAATGTGGCTACAGCTGTGTTTGTGAATATTCTGTGCTAGACTATATCCATCACCCAAACATTGCTCTCAAGGACAGCATGGAACTCTCCTCGGAAGTCTGGAAAATTTTCATAGCAGTCTGGTAGCTGTAGAACCATTCCACAGGTGTGAGCTATTGGCCGTCTGGTGAAATCAGACATCATGATAAACTCTACGGTGACACAGTCTGAGACAATCAAATCTGACCCTGTGCAGAATCTCAGAAACTTCCCAAGTTTTTCCTCATCAAGCTCTCGGATATACCTTCTAAGGTGATGTTCAATCTCTTTTTGCTTTGCTGTCAAACTGTCTAGGAACCTCAACATTTTTAACACCTTCTTAGATGTTGGTTTAAGGTTGGCATACATCTCTGTCAGTTGTTCATAACTGAGATTGATCCAAGGTTTTGTAATGTCCTTCCAGCAGTCGACAACAAACATTGGCTTCTGCACAAGTTCCTTGTGGGATATTTCCATTAAAAAGTCCTGTAAGGTGTCTGCTGAGACCCTTCTTCGGCAACCATGACTGTCAAGGACTTCAAGAAGCTCCTCAGGTTCGACAGAGGAGAAATCCTGCAAAGCTTGTCCCAGGATTTCTCGCTCTTGGTGGTTTACAAAATGAAGAAAGGCTTCTGTCAAGTTACTGTACACTGCTCCAAAAAACACCTCCTCCAAAAAGGGGGCTGCAAGCTTGATGGGCAAATAGTGGCAATCTTGGTATCCTTTCAGGAGAATTCTGCCAATGGATTTCCAAGTATCAGCCTTAAAATCATGTCTGATGAAGGGTACTTTAATTGTTGTCCCCAGTGTGCAGCGGTTGTAGAATTCCCACAACCAGCTTCTTCTGTGTTATCAGGGAGTAGTCGCCTTACTTCCAGCGGTGTGGTCAAAATGTCTGGATCAGAAAATGCTTCAATCATATCATTAAAGCAGTGTACGTGGTGTATATATATCATCTTTGTCTGAGGAGTATGGACAGGTGCATCATGCTCATATATAAGTGTGTCATCTGGCTCAAATTCAGCTTCTGGGTCGGGGCCAAATGCAATTTCAGGGTCGGAGTTATTATGAACTTCAGGTATATTATCTGGCAAAAAAATAATGTTCTCCTCCTGTAAAATTTCTGGCAAGATCAAATCAATTTCTGAAGCTGCTGGAAGATCAGACGTGACTGTGTGATATGTAATGTTTAAGTGATCTGCGGTAAGTTGTTCCTGTTCTTGAGCTGAGTCACTGGACACCTGGGACAGCGACTGGCTGTCACACACTTCAATAACTTCATACCGACTCTGAAAGCTAAAACTATCGTTGGGTTCTGACTGACTGGCAGAGGAATCATCAGCTGACTGTGGTTCTGGTTGAGTGACAATGTAGAAACGCAGCTTGGGAAGTTTAACAGTGTCAAAAATTGTGTCAATTGTTACACCGTCAGAAAAGGTGTTCTGCCTGAAGTCCCATACATCAAATTTGAAGTCAGATTCATGACCCTTACTTGAAATCCCATTTGGGAAAAAAAGACTCTTCCCCTCTTTAAGAATTTCATTATATCCAGCATTGATGTCCATAACCACCTTTCTTGTGCCACCTCCTTGTTTCGCCCTGACCTGCTTAGTTTCATTTTCGCCCTGGTGTATCCAGGCTATTTCTATTGTCTGTGTGGTTGGTTTTCGTCTGGAATATGGTTGTGAAGTTTCCGGCTCCTTTTCAGTTTCTTGGTTTTCTTTTCTCAACTTCATTTTTTCACTGAGCTTTTCAAAGAGACCCAGTTTTCGTTTTGAAACTGGCATTTGGTTTTTGCAAAAATTTTGAAGTGCAATTCTATCTCCATATGAGGGAACATAGTTGGCCAAAGCTGAATCATCCATAAGCGGAATGACATCTGTATCAATCTGTAAAGCAAAAGCAAAATAATTTATCATACAATACTTCTACCTATTACATATTAACTCTAGTACACAACCAAAACAGGCAGTGAGGTCAACAAATAACTGAACAGGAAAACATTCAGTGGTTTTGCACCTTGGCATGACCTGAACATTAGAAACAACAATGTGCCAGCTGAAGTTTGAGCTACATCTGGTCCTGAATTGCAGATGTCTTTTTCATGCCCCCATTTCACATATAATTTTCTTATAGATGTAATTTTCATTACATATGATTTCACTAAATATATTGTTAAATTACAAATGATGCATAATTTAGAAACATTTTGAAAATATGATTAAATAAACCATTAGAATAAATTAATTGGACCCATTCCATGATTTTCACAAATTGTCATTGTTACCAATTATCTTATATGTCTGTAATAAGTGTCTAACAAGTTAGGGCAGATTTTTTTTCAGGATGACATTTCTGTCCTTACAATGCATTTTGACAAACATGCCCTCCATAGTACGCTACAAGAGCATGAAGTTAGTGCCTCGGAGACACATTTGGCAATCAAATATGACTAGTCTTGTAGTAGTTATGAAATAAGTTTTATTTTTAATATCTAAAAACTAAAGCTCATTGTTAATTACTACATTCAGTCAACCTCCCAGTCAACCCATCTGTGAATATTGTGCGGTCTGGAACATGATGCCAACTATGTGACACGACAAGTTTTTTTCTCGAGACTTTGTGTCGACTTTAATCTCGAAGCTTTATGTCGACTTTTTTCTCGTCATGACGAGATTAAAGTCGTCATGACGAGAAAAAACTCGTCACGTTGGCCAGGATTTTTTTTCCTCGCCGTGGCCCTAAAACTCCGTCGTAGGAGTCACTATGGAAACGCGTGGTGAAAAAAAGTGAGCACGACACTTCAATGAGACGGAGTTGGAGATTAATGACGGCGTATGAAGATTATAAGACCATTAAAAGAGTAATACGGCTGCATCAGCAAAAGAAAGAGTTTCTGCTTGGAGAAACATTACGGTCAGATAAAAGATCTTATTTCCATTTTCCTTGTGACGTATATATATATAACTTATCACATTTTGCCAACTTAAATGAATTACTTCAATTGGTAACAATTAATTGAGTTAAATTTATTCAACCTAATTTCTTACGCCTATAAAACTCAATAATTGTTTATACAACTCAAATTTACATATTTATTTTAGTAAATGTCATATTACTCTAATTCAATTAATATTTTTTCCATCTTAATTAATTATAACTCTTGAACTCTCATATGTATAAGTTTGAGCCGGCAAATATACTCATTTTGATAACAATAAAAAGAAAATAATAATATGCACACTATACAAACAGTTATTTTGGAATTTCCTGAGATCGTCTTGGCATCATTGAGCTGTAGGGGTGCTATATAAACTCATCATCCTCTCCCTTCCGTCTCACTCATGGTTCAGAGACTTAAGCAAAATAGGACAAAATAACTCGGCAAAACACAATAAAACAGCTAAACAACTAAACACATTTGGTCAAAAACCCACACTTTAACCCAAATCCGTCCAGACAGGCAAAGGGAATGGTATCCCACAATCTCTTGCGACGTCGATCTAACAGCAGCACCAAAGTTACACCTACTTAATTGAATTAATTTGATTCATCATTCCTTCATTTTCTATACCATTTTTCCCTTTCGGGGTCACGGGGCTGCCCTATCCCGGCCACTTGTGGGCGAAGGCAAGGGAAACCCTGGACAGGTCGCCAGTCTGTCGCAGGGTAGAACGTCCACAATCACACAACCATTCACTCTCACCTATGGTCAATTTAGAGTTGCCAATCAACCTATGAAGCATGTTTTTGGATGGTGGGAGGAAGCCGGAGAACCCATGCATACATGGGGAGAACATGCAAACTCCACACAGAAAGGCCCCCATTGATGTTGTTCATGTTTTTCATGTCCCCCAGCCGGGACTTGAACCAGGGGCCTTCTTGCTGTGAGGCAAGAGCGCTAACCACTGCACCATGCAGCCCATTAATTTGAACGAAAGTAAAATAATTGTCTGATAATTACGTGTTATTTTTAAACTGACTTAACAAAAAAAGATTTTTAATAACCTTAACTGAAGCAAATAATTAAGTTAGATCAACAATATAAAAAAGTTTAATTTTCCAACATCCATATGTGGTCTTATCACACTCTCACGGTGGAAAAAGTATTATCTGAGCTTCTTCATCCACTAAATCATCTTCAAATGGACACGCCATGCTGCTGCACCTCTCTGAAAACAAAATAACCTTCAACTAAACCTGCTCCAGACCAGGTTATGTTCAGAGCATGAGTTGCAATGGCAACTTGAAATACTCTGAAACATACCTCCATTTCTGGAACCGAAAGCTGAGGTTATCAACTTCCTTAGCCTCAAACTTACCGTGGGAGCTAGAATAACCTGCTTTCTGGAAAACCCCCCAGGGGTATAGACCCCTGCTCTATATCCATCTCTACTTCAGAGGAGAAAAAATAGCTCATGTTTGCTGTTTCAATCCTTTGATTGGCACATTTTTTAGTTATGACCTGTTAAATTATATTTGTCACCATATAGTTGTAGTAAATGGTAAATATTCATCTTTAAAACTACCTACAGATTTATGAAAATTCTATTGACTAATATTATAACCCAACATTTGTAAATAAACAAAAAATAAACTTCAAGCATGCAGGCTCAAAACTAACCCCTACATCATCAGTTAACTTGTTAAAAACATTGTGAAAACATTTAGGCTGCCACAAATGATTATTAAAGTAATGGGCAATCTGAAGTTATTTGCCCCATTAGCATGTTATGGCAGCAGCAGCAACATGCTAACCACTCATTAACATTTATGAACTAAGTATACAACAACAAAACACAACAAAACCTTTGTGTTACAGCAGTCATACTAATGTTACAAGTGAAGGCAGAGCAAACGTTTAAAAAGAAAATCTTAAAAATGACGTTATTTGCAATATTTGGCTCTACTTACTTCAGTTCTAGTCATCGACCAAAAGAAAAGTTTTCATTGGCAACGTTATTGTTAGTTGTTGTTGCAGGGCCAGGGGGTATTCCAGGAAGCAGGTTATGCTAGCTCCCATGGCAAGTTTGACCAGCATTTTGTCAGACATGAAAAAAATCCTAAGTGATTCAGCAGCAAAAAAGTTTTGCTAGAACAAAATCTAGCAAAGAGCAACACAAAGTATTAGTTTAAGATTATGAGAGTAAAACAGGTTTAAAGTACATTTTTTTATTTGATCTTTTCAAAAATGGGATTGAAACAGTCAAATCTCAAAACAGCATCTCTAATTTCAGAGCAAAATTCAAGATATAGTTGAAGACATCACTCATTTTTTATAATTTCTTGAACCATACAATGTGTATGTGTTTTGTACATATTATGACACTCGTCTTGCATTAACAGTAACGACAACAATGACAAGGATAGCTGTGATGCACGCTATGATGGTGGCTGCAATGTTGAGACTGCGAGCAGTGGCGCCGTAGTGACGGGCGCCTTCCAGGTCTCCAACTACCTTCCGGTCTCTGGACTAAATAGACAAGAAAATAATAGAAACGTGTCAGCAGCATCCAGAAAAAAACCTCCAGACATTAATATTCCCCACAATCACATTTACAGAGTCAAAGAAAATCTACAAGGAAATTGAATTTATTTGTGTGATCCAAAATGAAACTCTATCATTATATGTTGTAACAAACATACAAAGAACATGATAAATAAGTCTCTGAGGAAAATGTTAGAAACGTTATCATGAACTCACCTTGATGGAGAAGATGAGAGCTGCCAGTCCCAGGCACAGTGGGTTGGAGTAAAAAAAGCAGAAGAGGGACCAGATGATGTGATCCTTTGGGGGCTCAGCTTGGAGGATTATGGTGTTGTGACCCCCTGCAGGTGTGGTGGTATGAAGCTGTCCGGGGTACATGTGCTGTGGAGTTCCCTGCATTGGAATATCCTGGGCAGATACGTTTGGGTAAACAGGATTCATCGTTCTCGGCTTGGCAGCAGGTCCAGGTGTGTGTGTTTGCTCCAGGAGTCCACGGCAGCTTTTGATGTTTAACTTCCTCCTGACGTCAGAGGTTCATGCATTACAATAACGAGAACAACACCAAAAGTGGTGGTGGGGTGGGGGTGGGGTATTTAAAGATCAGCACTATGCGAAACTGTAAAACATTTTGAATTACTTGTTTTTATGGTTCAAAAGTAATCTCTAGATGTATAAGGCGTAAAGTGACTCCTATAATGCTTTTACGTTTCTTTTTTCGAATGCCTGCAAAAAAAAATGGGGCAGCAGTAGCTCAGGCGGTTGAGCAGGTCGTCCAATGATCGAAGGGTTGGTGGTTCGATCCCCGCTCCTGCCAGTCAACTGTCGCTGTGTCCTTGGGCAAGACACTTTACTTCATGTTCCTTGCCTCCAGTGTGGCTCCACTGTGTGTGAATGTGTATGAATGATCCCGGTAATGTTCAGAGGGACCGTGGGCGCGAACTGGCAGCCACGCCTCTGTCAGTCTGCCCCAGGGCAGCTGTGGCTACAACAGTAGTCACCATCACCAAGTATGAATGAGGAATGAATGAATAATGGACACAATGTAAGCGCTTTGAGCGTCCGGAAAAGTGCAAATAAATTCAATCCATTAATATTATCATTATTTTTAAAAACCAGGTACTGCAAAGAATTTCACTTTTAGAGGAGGGGTTATGTGGTGATGAAAACGAATTAAAAATGAAAATATGCCTTGTAGAAATTGTTGACATGAATAAAAAAGACTGTTTAACCGCCATTAAAAAGGTTTTGGTTGTGTGGCAATTTTTAACTGTAAACTTTGTGCTTTAAACCATCACATTTTTTGACAGAGTCTCTGTTGTAAAACACATATGTGGATGCAAGATACAATCAGTCAAGATGTATTAGTATGTCTTAACATTTTTATTACTTTTGTAAAGAGTTAATCCATACACTGTCATGGACAAACATATTTAACTTAGAATTGTGTCTTGATTCATTCATTCATTCATTTATTCAACTTCTTCCATTTTTCCCTCTCGGGGTCACGGGGCTGTTGGAGCCTATCCTGGCCACTTGTGGGCAAAGGCAGAGGACACCCTGGGCAGGTCACCAGTCTGTTTCAGGGTAGAGTTTCTGCAATCACACACCCATTCACTCTTAAACTCACACCTAGCGACAATTTAGAGTAACCAATTAACCTATGAAGCATGTTTTTGGACGGTGGGAGGAAGCTGGAGACCCCGGAGGGATCCCACGCATACACGGGGAGAACATGCAAACTTCACACAGAAAGGTCCCCCTTTTGTGGTCCAGTAACCACTGCGCCACCGTGCAGGAAACCCCAAACTGGTAAAGAAATAACACGGAGCAAAGATTTACATCTACAAGTTTGACACCAAGAGCCGATATTTTTCACTGTGAGAGTCAAAGAGCCACACCACACACTGACCTGCCAAGACATACACACAAACACACAATTAAAGCTAAATGGTAAATGGCATATACTTATAAAGCGCTTTCTACCCTCTTTTGAAGGCCCAAAGCGCTTTACAGTCACAGTCCCATTCACCCATGCACACACACATTTACACACTGGTGGTGGCTCTGCTGCCGAACACTGGCGCCAACCTCCCACCAGGGGCAAGGTGGGGTTCGGTGTCTTGCCCAAGGACACTTCGACACATGGGCGTGCTAGGCAGGAATCGAACCTGCAATCTTACGATCATGGGTCGACCGCCCTACCGCTGCACCACGGCCGCCAAAGCTGTATTATTTTTCATAACACACTCCTCTCCCTACAACACAACAGCAAGTATTGTACTTGTGTTTATTTCAGGAACGTGTCCCCCCCTCAATTCACACATCAAATGCAGCTTAGCCAGAGTTTACAGAGTTAACCCTGGAGGTCAGACACCCCATCCACACACAGGCACCGCTCTCTCATCATCATACACACACACACACACACTATCTCTCTATCTCACTCTTTTCCTTGCCTCTCTCTAACACACAACTACTCAGTGATGTGCAATAAGGTTAATGGCTGGTGAGGCACTGACTCCTCTGAAGTCAGATTTATGATGAAAATAATTGAATATTTCACCATTTATCCTACAGTATTTAACAGGTAATTCGTTGTCTCTCAACATTCCTCTTTTGATGACACACCAACAAATACACAAACATCTGCACAAAGCATCCTTCTGGTGTCTAATTCATACTCACAATAAACACATTAAATACATTACATTTCAGATGTGTGTAGCATACATTAAATTTTGACCTTCAGTCAAAACTTTTCTTTTTCTTTTTTATATAAAAACTAATGATTGACTTTTCGCATGAAAAACTGATAACTGATGGAATATTAAAATATTCACACAAGCATGCTCAGTCAGGGGTGTTTTCCAAACTTCATCTCAGAATTTCTTACCTTGCTGGAGTGATGGGATGATGATCTCAGTGGGTTTTCTGGGTTTTCTCTTGTTTCTAGTATTCTTCTGCAGATCAGGTTCATATTCAGTTGTAGCCTCTCTGAGCAGTTCCTACATGTAAGTGTCAGTCAGAACGGACCGATGCCTTGATTTCACGTGTTTCAATGTAATAAACAGGGACTGGCAGACATATATTAAGGAGAACGTGGACAGCAGCTTGAGAGCAGCTCTTTTACACACTGGTATTTTTCCATTGGCACAGTTCTCTAAAACGTAACAGGGCCTTCTTTCAAAGAGATTTCAGTTCAATCATCTCCAATTTTCTTGCAGCCTCATCAGTGACAAGCGGGGATCTCAGCCAGTCAGTCTCTGCATTGAAGGATCGATGAGAAAAGGGATCTGCGGTCGTTTCTGCTGCAGGTCCTCAAACCGCAAAAGAAAGTTTCCGTCCAGCAAGCAGCGTCATGTTCTGCTCTTTATTCATTTTGATTGCAGCCTTCTGCTGGGAGCTCCGCAAAGAAGGAAAGTGGGACGGATTGCTGTGGATTTTTGTCTTGACCATAGGGACCCTCAGCAGGTCCGCGCCTGAGGATCTAAGGGCTCTGGGAGGTTCATAAGCTAAACGCAAGTCTGGTATAAAAGAAGGACCAAGGCCATTGACACTCTTAAAAACTATCAGTAGAAAAAGTCTTGTAGGGTCTAGATGAGCCCACTCCCATTGTCAAAGTGGCTAGGATAGCACAAGGGTTAAGGGTGTGGACATGTGATTTTTATACAGATAACCACTTTAAACTGGTGACATTAATACAGGTAACCAGTGGAGAATAGAAGAGCTTCCTAAAAAAGAAGGAAAAGGTTTGTGAGGGCAGAATTCTTGCATGCAAGTGCTAAATCATTTTTTTTTACCACCAAACAATTTCTTTCATACAACGATTTCCTGAATTATTTTATACTCTGTCTCTCACAGCTGAAGTGCTTTTTTTAATGAACATTATAGGTCAATGTTGTCTTTTTAAGGGGGACAACTACCAGAGTCAGTGGGTGACAAATACTTTTTTAACCTCATGCTGGGTGACTTTTGTGGCATCTAAAACAATTTGTGAAAAATTTCATAACTCTTCTTTATGTAAAACATCTGTCAGTCCTTCAAGGTTGTTGACACCATTTTTATCAAAAATGTAAATTAAAAAATATTATAGAGTATCACCTCACAGGAACTTTGAGTCCTTGTGGTTTCCTTGTGTTTACAAATGTATTTCACAAAGACTTAAAGGTGTAAACAATTTTATTGGTTTTTTGTGATTGTTGTGGTAGGAATTGCCCTCAATGCTTCATTCATAGTTTCCAGGAGACTTTCAGGGGGTACATCACGGCGGCCGTGGTGCAGCGGTAGGGCGGTCGACCCATGATCGTAAGATTTGCAGGTTCGAGTCCCGCCTTGCGCGCCCATGAGTCAAAGTGTTCCTTGGCCAAGACACGGAACCCACCTTGCCTTTGGT
Source organism: Oryzias curvinotus (assembly GCA_023969325.1). NCBI lineage: Eukaryota > Metazoa > Chordata > Actinopteri > Beloniformes > Adrianichthyidae > Oryzias > Oryzias curvinotus. The sequence goes on from CM043711.1 coordinate 13,401,469, forward strand.
GGCAGGCTGTGTTTGGCAGGGGAGCGGCCACCAGTGTGTGAATGTGTGTGTGACTGTAAAGTGCTTTGTCCTTGTAGGTAGAAAAGCACTATATAAGTAAACGCCATTTACGATCACTTAACCATTGTCGCTGGTGTCGGGGTTGCCTATTGTTCATTTTAGACATGATCTTGTCTTCCAGGTCAGTTGCTGCCTCACTCAGCGTATCTGTAGTTGTTGGGGCTGTGTAGCCAAGCTCAGGGTGGTAGTGTAGTATAGCCTGACCTGTTGTTCTGGCTCTTCCATGGTGTTGCAATTGTATTGTGTCGCTTCAATCTCAAGTTGTGATAGGAGTTGCCATTTGTGGACGTTAGAGCACTGGGCTACCAGTTGTTTGGGGGTTAGCCTTAATGGTGGGTTTCGAAGCATCCATTCAGTCCACATTCTCTGCATGTAACCATTCTGGGTGGGATTACCTGAGTAGTAGCATTCTGACAGAACCTTGTTCTCACATCTAGTCCATTTCCGTCTTTTTCCAAAAAAAAAAAAAAAGATGTGTATATATATATATATATATATATATGGCTTTTTATATATGGCTTTTTTTTCCGGTTCCGGGTCACGGCGAGACGCGTGGTCGCAGCTCTCTGCGGATACAACTACCTTCAAATGACTTAATAAGTTGATTTTCTCCAAAAAGAGAGCTGACCGTGGCCCCTAAGAAAACCCAGTATTATGACGATCTCAAAAAGACCCTTGATGATATTCAAGAAACGCTTAGATCTTTTATGGATCAGGTGTCAGCTAAGCTAACGCCACTGTGGGAGATGATGGAAGAGTTCAGAAGATTTCGGGCTCAAAACGAGCAACGAGAAAACCGGGTCAACATTCTGGAGAAATGACTGGACGATGTGGAACAGCAAGTAAGGATGAATAATGTCATTCTCACTGGATTACCAATCAAGCCTCGAACGAAGCTGAACGCAGGAGCTAGCACTGCTAATGCTAATGCTAGTGCTAGCAGGGCTGTTCATACGGAGAGCGGTGCAGAGTCTCTGGATCAGCAAATACATTCATTTCTCACGTCTAAAGAAATTTCCCTGGATCTCAATACCATTGAGACCTGCCACCTGCTCCCCAGAAGAAAGGAGATGGATAAACCAGCGATCCTCATCAGGTTTGTGAATCACAAACACAAGCTAGCTCTGATGTCCCAAAGGAAGAACCTGAAAGGTTCTGCTGTTTATCTAAACGACCATCTGACCAGGAGGAATGCTGAAATCTCCAAACATGCACGGCTTCTCAGGAAGCAGAAGCAGATTGAGAACACTTGGGTTAAAGGCTGCAGGATTTACGCCAAACCACTCGGTCCACAGGACCGGTCCAAGGTTCTGGTTGTGAACACCATGAAGGACTTTGAGAAGTGCTTGTTTACAGTTGTCTAAAACAACATGGAGTAAATCAAAGAGTCAAATAACATCAAGAAATATGACACCTGGATTCATCACTTTCTCCATCTGTCTGACGTCACCTGAATAACAGCAGAGATTTCTGACCTGCAGACAACTTCACCTCAACTTTCACCGAGCTGATATCAGCTGAAGAAGGATATGGACCTGAATCTAATGTCTGCAGACATAACATGGAAGAGACTAGAAACTGTTTTGAACCCAGAAGATCAGCTGTTTTTTCAGCAGAAGAAGAAATGCCAACCTTGGATAATCGACGGAGTATGGACCCTTTTATTTCTTTTTCCATTACAGCATTACTTTATAAATATTAAAAAAAAAAGAAAAAAAAAAAAAAAAAAGAAAAACATATTACAAAAAAAAAAAGTAAAACAAATGATTAATCACTTATTGAAAAGGGTTAAATTGATTGATGTTTAATGATATTACTTCACTTGCTCCAAAAAAATTGATAAATTGATTCAAAAATCTTTCCTAATGTTGCATAATTTTGCACGTTTTTAACTTTTGATACTTGATGAAAGTTTACTATGAAAATCTCTGAAACTGTTGTTTCTATTTTACTGATATAGTATTATGTTTTAATCATATGAATGACTTTTATTAGTAACATATATTTTAGATAACTGATCTGCATTTGCCATGTTGATTTCTAAAAGAGTTATTTTTATTTTTAACATAATAATTAAGTAATTCATCTTTGTCATGTGCCTTATCGATACCTTATGATTTTCAATTCTGTCTGATAAAAGCTAGGAACCGGATATTGATAAATCATGTAATAAAATGGTTACAGTATAACGGGGTGGGATTATATAAGTTCGCTTCCTTCCACTCCCTTTCAAGCAATATTTATTAATATGTCTAATTATCCTAAGTTTGATTGGTTACTTTATGAATGTATAACTGAAGATTATATTGCTTTTGTGTATTGTTTCTACTTGATTGCTTGAAATAAACCATTTCAAATCAAAAATCAAAATATATACATCTTTTTTTATGGTCGGTTGTTGTTCATGCCAAAAAAAAACACCAACATTTCCTTTTAGGCATAAAATTAACAGTATCATAAATGCAAAGCGATGTTGTATTTTTCTAAAGGGTGAAATAAGTCTGTTGCTCCTACTGGGTTTTGATCTGTGAAAAATCGTCTCTAATAGCTCGTTTTGCTTTGAGGGTTGCACACCTACACACACTCACACCTGGGAACATTTTAGAGACACCAATTCATCTATGTAGCATGTTTTTAGACTGTGGGAGGAAACCAGAGTGCCCAGAGAAAACCCCATATGCACAAAAGAGGAACATGCAAACTTCAAACAAACAGTGGTAAATGGTAAATGGTAAATGGCGTATACTTATATAGTGCTTTCTACCCTCTTTTGAAGGCCCAAAGCGCTTTACAGTCACAGTCCCATTCACCCATGCACACACACATTCACACACTGGTGGCGGCAGTGAGAAGTCCCTGGTTTGAATCCCAGCTGGGACCCCATTGTTTGAAGTTTGCATGTTCTTCTTTTACCCCATATGCACAAAAGAGGAACATGCAAACTTCAAACAATGGGGTCCCAGCTGGGATTCAAACCAGGGACTTCTCACTGTAAGGCAAGAGCACTAACAGTTGCAGCCACAGTTGCATCAACTTCTGCAAATTCAGCTAACTTCTGCTTATTTTTCACGACACATTGGCCAAACTCTCATTTTACTCTCATCTTAACCCTTGTGCTATCTTAGATCACCCCACCCTTACATTGACGTGTTCTCCCTTCCATGACAAAGGTGGATAAAGGTGGAAAGATTTCATGTAATCCATGGACACCAGTGAAGATCACTAATCATTGAAGAAAAAAGGTTCAGAGCACTGTCTAGTTGGTCTAGATGACCCAACTCCCACATAAAGTGTTTAGGATAGCAAAAGGGTTAAAGAAACTCCACCATGGTGCTGGGCCTGGGGTGTTGGTGCCTCGGGGGATAGGACCCCGGGGCTGGGGGACCTGGGCCCTTTGCTAGAGGGGACTGGGGGACGGCTGTTTTATCACCAGCTCAGCCTCCTATTTAAACCCAGGTGCGCAGGCGTTCATTCTCTTTCTTACCTTCAGCGCTCATTCTTCGCCCCACCCTCCTCCCCGGCTTCCACCTGTGGGCTCCGTAAGGGGGTTTTTGTTACCCGAAAGTTTTATGGAAATCACTTACCCCCTTCCGCATATTATCTCATATTAGGTTGAGGGGGTGGGGGGTCTAGCCTGCGATGCACCTTGGGGGGGGCTACTTCACAGTGGTCCCCCTCTCATGGTTGCCGTACAGAATGGGCACCTTAGACATGTAGGGCCCTTGGTAGGGGGGGTGTTTGGACATCACTGCCAGCAAGCAGCAGATGTCCTCCTAGCACCCAATTTTAACCGCACCTTAGACATTTAGGGCCCCTTGGTGGGGAGGGTGATGGGACATCACTGTGAGTAATCAGGAGATGTCCCCTCAGTGCCCTACCCGCCAATTTTAACTGCACCCCCTTAGTACACACATCCCTCCTCCCTCAAAATATACATTCCAACAAAACACACATACACGCACACACACCCTCACAAACACACACACACTCATTCACTCTTGCCTCTGGTGGGAGGTTGGCGCCAGTGTTCGGCAGCGGAGCCGCCGCCAGTGTGTGAATGTGTGTGTGCATGGGTGAATGGGACTGTGACTGTAAAGCGCTTTGGGCCTTCGTAAGAAGGTAGAAAGCGCTAAATAAGTATACTCCATTTACCATTCCGCAAGGAAGGTGGGACCTTGGATTAAATCTTTAAAGTGATATTCACCCAAAAAACATTACATTTTGTTCTAAAACAATAAAATTCTATATCAGTCTTTTGTCACTTGTTAGACCATCTGCTACAGAGGAAGATTGACCAGTAAATTGAGAGCTTTGCTTATTGGCTCAGCTCTCTCCTCACCACAACGGACCAGAACAGCAACCACATAACCACGGACACTGCTCTGATCCGCCTGTCAATCTCACGCTCCTTTCTTCCCCCACTCATGTACAAGACCCCAAGATATTTAAACTTCTCCACCTGGGGCAGGGACACTCTACCCACCGAGAGATGGCAAACTACCTTTCTTTGGTCGAGAACCATTGCCTCAGATTTAGCGGTGCTAACCCTCATCCCAGCCGCTTCACACTCTGCCACAAACCACCCCAACGCAAGCTGGAGGTCCCGGCTTAATGAAGCCAACAGGACAACATCATCTGCATAGAGCAGAGATGACATCCTGTGGTCCCCATACCAGACCCCCAATGGCACCTGCCTGTGCCCTAGAAATTCTGTCCATAAAAACTTTGAATAGAACCGGTGATAAAGAGCATCCCTGCCAGAGTCCAACATGCACTGGGAACAGGTTTGACTTACTGCCAGCTATGCGAACCAAGCTCTTGTTCCGGTCGTGCAGAGGCCGGACACCCCTCAGTAAGGCTCCCCGGACCCCATACTACCATAGCACCCTCCACAGGATACGGGGGACGCGGTCAATTGCCTTGTCATGATCCACAAAACACATATATACTTAATGAGCGAACTCCCACAATCCCTCCAGCACCCTAGATAGGGTGTAGAGCTGGTCCATTGTTCCACGACCAGGACGGAAAACGCACTGTTGTTCCTGGATCTGAGGTTCGACTATAGGACAGACTCTCTTCTCCAGTACCCTGGCATAGACTTTCCCAGGGAGGCTGAGGAGTGTGATTCCCCGGTAGTTGGAACACAACTAGATCAAAAACAGATCCTCTAAAATGCTATCAATGTACTGTGAAAAGTACAGGATTGGACACTAGTATTCACAAGCTTTGGGGTCATCTTGATAGGCAGGGTGCCCTGCTAGCACAGGTGTAAACCTGTTATGATGGACACTTAAAAAACACTAGAAAATCTAGTTAATTAAAAAAGCAAGTTATTTTTTCCTGAATCTCATCCTCCTCATCCTTTTCATCATCTGAAAGCTCCAAATCTGAAACTTCCTAGACTATCTGGTATAGATTCCTCTCTGCTTCACTTTTTTTCTCCTAAAATAATGTGCAACCATTAAATAAATTAAAATGGTCCCGGTGTCCTCTACAGTAGACATTCATTAAATGCCTGCTGTTTTACAACAGAACCCATGAAACAGTTTTCAGATCTAAAAATATTTTTCCTAACATGTTTGTGACCAAGAATATATTTCAGTCAGACAACTCTTGCAGTAAGAAATATTTATTTGACATTTTTCACATACTTTAGTTGGCATTCACATCTTTTGGTTTGGCATAAGGCTCCGTTCAATTCCATGAGAGATTTCCATAAAACTTTCGGGTAACAAAAACCCCCAACACTTAATTATCCAGAAGAAGAAAAAATGTGTATGTATAATCAGTGTGTAATAAAATGGGGTGTGTTTTCGGCAGCATTCCATTTCCATTCATTTCCCAGTATGACTGCAATGTGTGACCCGGCACCATTGACCGTTTGGGCCGCCCCCGTTCGAGTACAGCGCCACGAAGGGAACATGCTATCTAGTGGATCTGCTAAGTGTGACCCGGCACCATTGACCGTTTGGGCCGCCCCCGTTCGAGTACAGCGCCACGAAGGGAACATGCTATCTGTTGGATCTGCTATGTGTGACCTGGCACCATTGACCGTTTGGGCCGCCCCCGTTCGAGTACAGCGCCACGAAGGGAACATGCTATCTAGTGGATCTGCTATGTTTGACCCGGCACCATTGACCATTTGGGCCGCCCCCTTTCGAGTACAGCGCCACAAAGGGAACATGCTATCTAGTGGATCTGCTATGTGTGACCCGGCACCATTGACCGTTTGGGCCGCCCCCGTTCGAGTACGGCGCCACGAAGGGAACATGCTATCTAGTGGATCTGCTATGTGTGACCCGGCACCATTGACCGTTTGGGCCGCCCCCGTTCGAGTACAGCGCCTCGAAGGGAACATGCTATCTAGTGGATCTGCTATGTGTGACCCGGCACCATTGACCGTAAGGTCGCTCCCGTTCGTGGAAACCACTAGAGGAACATACTATCTGAAAGAGAGAGGGAAAGAAATAAAAGGGGAGCCAACATAAAATTACTCATACCTGATCTTAGAACGTAACTCACTTCCCCCAAAAAAAAACGGTGTGCAGAACTATAATTTAAACCGCCAAACAACCCGTATGATACACTAACTTCCGAAGGCGTATTATGACATGCTGAACAGCCATTATTCGAACTTCTATTAAAATAAGAACAAACTTGATGGCCATAACTTCTTCCATGTGGCAACTATAAATGCACGAGCTTAAGTACATCCATTATCTCGAAGCTCCCAACGACAGTACAACGAACGAGCTTAAAGCCATAATTTTCTCCATCTGGCATACCAATTATAAGCGCTCAAAGAACATCATTTAAATGAGATCCCATCCAAATATTAAGGACGAGTTCAACGCCCATAATTACTATGCTTCAACGCCCATAATTACTATGCATCATTGGCATACTACAACAAATGAGCTTAAGAACCAAATTTGAGCTCCAGCGCATACTATTATACAACTTAGAACATCCTAAATTTTGAGGCTTCCACCTGGCTATAATTTCTTTTTAACATCCATAATCGAAGAATTTACATTCATTCTGCTGTTGACATTGATTGATTAATTCAGTCAGAAGTGTCATTGGAATGCAGAGGAGGTCCACCGCCCCAGCACTTTCAGTGCAGCAATAGGTGTGTCGAGCAGTCATCGTTGCAGCACCAGATCAAGGAATGCAGGGATGACATCACTTCCTGGAAACGGAGAAGCTGATCGGGGCGTAGGGGTTTGCAGGCTCAGGATGTGGTGCATAGATAAAACAAAGCAGTATTAGTCTTGACAAGAATATATAAATAACCCAGAAACTGATCAGTTTCAAAATACTTGAGATAAATGAAATAACAGTGCCTTTAAAGAACAAATCTGAGAAAGTGAAATTTAGTAGATGGTTAAGGTAAAGACCCATTGTGGATCTATCGCACCCTAGAAACCACCATAATTACAAATTCCAACAGTGAAATGATAGTGAAATATATAACCTGCACAAATTTGTATATATTCCAGAGATAAGAAAAGTAACCTTTGACAGTTTCAGAGGGACGCACCTTCAGGAGGTCATCGAGGAGTAGGGGATGGGAAGAGTAGCCAAGGAGATTTGTAGATGAGGAAGGTCAACATCCCACGTAGCAAAGGATTACAGCTTGGCTGGATTTGATGCTTTGTACTTGATATTAGTGGTTCTCAAATTGGTGGACAACAAAGTACAGACAACTGAAATTGTAATTAGCCAAGGGCGTCTGGATACTGAAAAAGAGAACTTGAGAGCCATGAGGGATCATAGGTTTTGATAGTATTTTTTTTTTTCTAGACTGAACCTTAAGCATTTAGAGGCGGAGTATAACAAGCCACTAAATGGGGAAGCATCTAGCAGACTGTCATCTGCCTAAGCAAGGAAGATAGAAGACTGACTTGTGGACACAAGACTTAACTCTTGAACTAAGCTTGACAGCGCAAGTGATATATTTCCTACGGTCAGGGTAGAAATTGCTCAAGGTGTTATTTAAACATTAACCAAGTCAACCGATGACACAATACTATCAATCACTATGGAAACAGCCTTAATATAATCTCCAAGGATGAAATAACCGGACGACACCTTAGAAATCATCAGAGCTGTAGATTCTGGCAGCCGGACAAACACAAACCACTCTTCTTAAAACATTTTCCCCCAAACCAGAAGGCACAGCCTCAGAAGAACAAGTGGAGGGAGCCTGAAGACACGACAGTCATCATAACATAACTACTCCAAGCATAGAGAGGGAAGGAACAAACGCAAAACATGAAATCCAGAACAGGAACACGGGGCCCAGGACGGAACTACCCAGAACAAGAACACAAGACGAACGGATGACCATAGGACCAAAGCCACAGCAAATGTCAGGTGGCCCAATCATTGACAAATCAGATTCAAACCAAACAATGAATAAACAACACGCTGCACAAAAGCCAAAGATGACATAATGGGGAGAGACAAGCAGCAATGAACCATCCGATCCATAGAAGAAAAATAAATCCGGAAGGGTGGAGGACCATACAGTATAGACAACGTGGAACCCAGATTTGAAAATAACCCCCCCCCCCCCCACAGAGATCCAGAAGACCAGGGATACAGAGGAAATTCGGCCACTGAGAAACCATCAATAACTCGCAACGCGAAGGGGACCCATCGCCTACAAATATCCAGTACAGAGCTTCTGCTAAGAAAGTTGAAAGTATGAGGACTGCCACGGCAGCTGAAAGGTAAACCGACAAACGTGTCGAGCGCCAACTGAATGCCAAGAGACGCCGAGAGGCATAGAGGCAGAACAGTGAGACCCTCAGCGATAAGACATCCTCAGCCTTATATCGTGCTCGGAAGAAAAATCGCGGAGACAGCATGGTCAGCTAAAGAAAATATATACTAATCCTGAAGGCGCATGAGGAACTAGGCCACTGATGCCCAGAAAGAAGAACTGCGAGGCGCCAACGGGTCCAGATCACGTCACGAGAACCTGAACCTTCGAAGGGGCCACCCTTAGTGGTGGCTTTGAAAACGATGCCCCGGAAAAAATCCATCACACAGCCCCCACAAACCTCCAGACCAAACCAGAGAGAGAATAACAAATTAACTGTCGAGCCGAGAAAAAAAAAGCAGCGACGAGACTGACACACTCACTAATGCGGCCGACGCAAGTCCCCAGCCAGGGCAGGACCCACTGGGGCACACAGAGCGGGGAAAAACAGGCGAAGCAGAACCAGATGCAGAACGTGCGGGGGCAACGAACGAGTGATTAAAATGAGCCAAAGACGCTGCACAAAAGAGACCAAGCATAAGGAATTTGTCCACAGAGGAGAGACGGGTCCAAGAGAGACCAATTCACATTAAGACTAACCAACAGCTACAACAACGAAGAAAATAAACAGAAGAACCGCCATAACAATAAAGCCAGCATCTAATTAAAGATAGTCAAGAGTCACCTTCAGCACCTAAAGAACAAAACAGCAACAAAGAAAATGCAAAAAGTCACAAATAATTCAGCCAGCATGAGAAACCTGGTCAGACGAGGACCGCCAGCCGTCACAACCACAGAAAAGACCCCACAACTGCTGAAACAATAAGCGGATGACGCAGAATAACAGCAGAAAATGAATCAGAAATGCACCATGAAGCGGACCACGAGTCCAAAAACTACAATTCCCAGGGTCCTTAGGGGCGCGACGTCACCATACACGGAAGTAAACAAAACAAGACTTATCCTAGAAAAAATGACACAGGAAAAGCATGCCGCTCACCGTAGAAGGCCGGCTGACCACGGCAGACTATAGACCCGGACAGCTCCAGATCCGGGCCCACGAACAACCCGAACACCGCGGAAAGCGCACCCCCTGCAGATGCACGCGACCGCGGCGCAACGAACGCGCTGGGCGCCGTTAGCCGCCCGGTTATCGCCGCTAGCCGCCCGGCGAGTGCCGCAAAGGAGCAGACGTGGCGAAAACGGAAAGCCCACATCAGAAATGGGGATCATCCATCCGAAGGACGGGGGGAATACAGCAAGACGTCGAAGAAAAGGCGATCCGCCGGATCCGCGAGCACGGGGAACGGCGAAAAATGAGCGCTGAAGAAAGAGAATGAACGCCTGCGCACCTGGGCTTAAATAGGACGCTGAGCAGGTGCGTTAATTGACTGAACCGCCCTAGGGTAAGCTGTAAACTGCTACGAGTATCTGCCCGAAATACGATTAAAATCGTCATATAATTACAGCCGTAAGCGGCGTTGTATGGCCCGCAGACGCAACCCGCCTTCCACTCCCAACTCTACGCACCACCGCCGCCCTTACCGCCCTCACCGCCCTCACCACCCACCTTTGATGAGGGCCAAAGCTGCATATGCTAATAATGCTAACTATGCTAACTATGCTGGCTATGCTAATTTGGCTACAAGTGCTAGCATTGCGATCAGCATCATCAACTCTCTCCAAAAAACACATTGCTAAAAATGCTAATAATGCTAACTATGCTAGCTATGCTAATATGGCTAAAAGTGCTAGCACATACATCAGCATCATTAACTCTCTCAGAAAAACACATTATCTAAAATGCTAATTATGCTAACTATGCCAGCTGTGCTAATGTGGCTAAAAGTGCCAGCATAGCAATCAGCATCATTAACTCTCTCAGAAAAACAAATTACTTTAAAATGCTAACTATGCTAGCTATGCTAATGTGGCTAAAAGTGCTAGCATGGCGATCAGCATCATCAACTTACTCCGAAAAACACAATGTTCACAATGCTAATTATGCTAAATATGCTAGCTATGCTAATGTGGCTAAAAGTGCTAGCATAGCGATTCCAACATTTTGTCCAGAGTAGCTGGCCGTTGATTCCCGAAAAGTTACGAGACGATTGATGAAAATTCCAACGACGAGTTTTCGTTTGTATCTGGTGCTAAAGGTGTTTTTTGAAAAATTACAGATGGCGGCCTTTTCCCAAGGTCAAAGGTCAACGACACTTGTGCTTGTAGACTGGAGCTGGCAGCAAGTGTGTGCAATTGCGTGAAGATCGCTCAAACAAAAGTGTTGTTTCCCCATATTGTGGGAAAACACAAAAATCGCCAATTCTCAGAGTTCGCCACAAAATGGCCGCCAAGCCGTAGGTCGTGTGGCCATCCCATAATGATCTCAAAACTTCTTTGGGATATCCCCGACACGTGTGTTTGGGTTTCGCGACTGTATTTTGAAGTACATTTTGTTGGGCCCCATACGCGATTTTCGGCCCATTGATTTTTTTGACGAGATCGCTGGCCGTGATGTCATCGTCTTCGGGGGGGTGAAGTTGACTTTGTGGAAAATTCATTTGCAATTTATCCCGGGTGTGTGCACGTTTTGGTGACTTTTCGAGCATGCGGCGGGGGTCACATTCTCGCTGAAAGGCGTCGAAGTCGTCGTTCCAACTGCGAAAACAATATGGTCCTTGCAGTCATTGACTGCTGCTGCGGGCCATAATTATCATGGTAAAAAAATGAATCACAATGACATAATTGCGGCAGAAAAAGCTGGAAGCTGCAGCTGTTTTTTTCTAAAAGTTAAGTTAAGTTAGAAGATTTAAAAACAGTTTGAGGTGTGTTCGTTGGTTTCAAGACGTTTAACAACAGATCTCCTTGTGCGCTATCACTTTAACCCAATGCATCATGGGAGATGTAGTGCATAAAACGGCCGGAGATCACTTTTCAGAGCTTCATTGTTTTGTTCACTTGTTCCACGGTCTGATACCGGATTCTGTGGAAAGCTACACCGCTAAAGACGAGCTTTAGCTGGTATTTTTGTTAGAACTGAGCAACTTTTTGAGCTAATTTGGAACAAGGAAGTGAAGACTTTAAGCACTTCTGATTGGTCAAACTGATGACATGTGATTGAGCCATCAAGAATGATTGGCGGAAACAGTTAAAGGGGCGGGACTTTTCCTAAACAGCTTTAGATGCAGCTAAATCGCGGTACCGTCATCCTTATCAAAAGGACTTTAATAGAATCAAATAAACATAAAGAAAAAAGTATTTTACGATCTTTCATATTCATAACTACTCAGTGTTTTATCAGGTCCTGTTTGGATGAACACAGAGCTGAAATCCTGGAGATGGAAAATGTTGTTAGATCAGTTAATGAGGGCAATTTCCCACGGCACACTTGACCATCTCCCACAGCACACTAGTGTGCCGCGGCACACTGGTTGAAAAACACTGCTCTACAGAGTAGAGTAGGATTTGGAAGGTATCTTTTAATTCCTTAAAAATATACAGGTAAACAAAATGTCCATTATAGATGACATAAAAGAATGGGCCGGGTCTCAGGAGGACTCAGAAGATTCTCTGAAAGAGCCTCAAACTATTGCACCCCCTCCGTGGGTGTGTGCCATTATGATCAGTTGTTTTGGCTGTTGATTAATTAGCTTTAACTCTGACATACAGAGAGCTGATTTAACTATTTTTCTGCAGTTTATTTTAAGCTGTAATTTTAAGCTTTAAGCAGAATGCTTGACAGTATGGAGCATTTTTTCTAAAGGCCCTGTAACACAACCAGTACGTACACTGGTCATGAAATCGGTCATATGTGAGTATAAATGGAGAACGTGAGGAAAGTTGTGGTCTTTATGTGAATTTTTCACAGATGTATCATGAAGGAACCATGTTAAAACCACGGAAGAAGTATGAAATGAACCATGCAAAGAACACCTAACTCAACATCAAACAAAAACAGTGTATGATAATTGTGCTGTTCAAATGCAATTCATTAGTGATTCATGCGTCAATTACATAATTGTAATGTAATACGTTCCCCGTATACACAATATGAAAAATATACATCGGTGGTACATGAGTGAGACATATATGGATGGATGTGGAACAGCCGTGGAAAGCCAAAAATGTGTGCATTGAAGGAATTTATATTTTTGTGGTCTTATTTCTCTTAGGTTTTTTGTCTTATCTTTATTTCAGTGAAGGTTGTTTTCAGATTTTAAGTGTGTGGGGTTCCTGGCCTTTGAATTTCAAAGGGACATCCTGTCTCTTTTCACTGTAAGCTCCAGAACTCACCCCCTGCAGAGACACCTGGATTTTCCTAAGGCCAGTTGGGACCTGGCTGCAGCCTGACAATGGATCTTAAAATTTAACCTTTCATGGGAACCTCTAAAACGTAGATTCACATGTGGAGAAGGTTCCGGGCGGGTGTTGAAACTCCCATGGGGACACAGTTGGGGGTCGGACACATCCGTCTGTCAGATAACCCCCTGGAACTTTTCGGCGGGAACCGGATGCTGGGACCAAATTTGGACTGAAGGAAGTGACCGGACCTTTCAGCCAGCCAATCCAAGCGTGCAGAGGAGGATTGTAGCGGCCATGTTCCTTTCTCGAGGAGGGGGCTGCAGCCACGCATTAAAACCGCTGATCAGGGGGATTCTCTGTGTCTTTCTCATCAGGCTGGCAAGTTAAGACACTGTTAACTGGTGCTTTGCCATCTCTGTGGAAATTCTAGAGGAGCCCGGGCGCTCGTTATAATTTTGGGTGTTTTACTATGCTTTAGAAAATTTATTAGGGAAATTGTGAGGAAACTGGATTTTCTAGAAAGGACTGTATTAATAAAAAATAGTAGGTTGGTTTGTTCCCCTTCAGTTTCCAGCACAAAGAAATAAATGAATAAGGACTCAGAGACAGTTACTTATCTTTGTGGAAGTTTTACTTCGTACAAACAGCACAGACATTTTGTACGAAGGGTTACAGACAGATGAACAGGCTGCTGCATCCAAAGTCCGAACAAAGACACTCAGAAAAGGGCTTGGTTTATATACCTGGCATTTACATATTCAGAAGATGGTCCGAGGGTCTATGGTGTGAAAAACCCACCCACATGCTGTTAGAGGCTGGATATTCGAAGGTCATAAAGCTTCAAGTGCCAGATCTCTCTGATGTTCCCACAGACATTTGCCAGAGCACAAACACCAGAACACACAAACAGTAAAAAGGGAGGATGAGGAGGAACTGTGAGGACAATAGCTTGGTTGTGCTGTCTTTGGATGCAATATAATTTTGAGATGATAATACATGCTCAGTGAATTAAGTTTAAAGTAATAAAAGGTACAAGTAAATGTAATAAAAGTAAAAAGGAAATTTCTAACTATTCTATTTCTAATTATTCCTAACAGAAATAAATTGTGTTTATCTTTTATCCGAGCGAATCCGTGGTTTTCTTGTTTTCAACTTTTTTGAACACGCAAAAGAAAATATCTGCAAAGCGACTAGATATTTTTCTCCTTTAGCATGCATCTAACAAAAATCGCATAATAATGGCGTAAAAACTACGCAAGAAGTGTTTAAATTGCATAATTTTGAGCCAATAAAAAGTTTGAAACAGCTTAAAACTAAATTAATTTTTGATTTTGATTTTGATTTGAAATGGTTCATTTTAAACTAAATTAATACTGAATAAAGACCCATTGGCAGAGAACATCAACGGACATCTGCGCTTATGAGTTGCGCATGAATCACGAAGACCGAAATGTCATACGTGGAAAATGCACAAAATGTACATAGTGGCTATGTGACCTGGGGCCTCATTTATAAAACTTTGTGTAGGATTTGCGTCAGAAGTGGCGTACGGATGAAACATAGGACGTGCGTACGCACAGAAATATTCTGATTTATAAAACCGTGCGCACGCACATCCTACGCATCCAATTCTAAATGTAGCGCAGCTTTTCTGGCTTCATGACATGCCCATAGTTGCCCATAAATAGTCCGTGAAACGCCCACAAATGAATATTCATTGATAGCGAAACCACGGCAAGCACAGAGAGGAAATCAAAAAACGTAACTTCACTCAATGTGAAGTAGAAGTTATCGTTGGTGAGGTGGAAAAGAGGAGAAAAGTGTTGTTTGGAGGGCACAGTGTGGGCATTACTAATGCCAAAAAGGCACGTGAGTGGCAAACGGTGGCAGACGCCGTGAATGCTGTAGCCTCACAACCGAAGTAAAAAAGAAATGGTTGAGGCAAAAAAACGTCTAGCCCTCCATCGCCAGAGTGTGTCTGCCACGGGTGGGGGACAGGGGAAACCGGAGCTGACCCCTCTTGATGAGAGACTGGCGGTAATTATTGGGCAATCCCTTTTACGTGGAGAGGTGACTGAGGGAGGGGGGGGCACCGACGCGCCAGATGCACCGGGTGACACACCCCCAAAAGCTCCAACAGGACGGCTCGAAAAAGTCGGCTCATAAGCCAGTCGTCCTCGTTTGCCAGCAAGTCTTCTTGCTGTCTAAAGATTCACTCCGAATTCTTCCATTTGCCACATCTTCAAAGAGCGCAAGATCAGCCATTGTGCGTCATTACGCATTGTGATGGGGCATTTTATTTCCATCTATTTCAGTCAGACAACTTTTGCAGTAAGAAATATTTATTTGACATTTTCCACATACTTTAGTTGGCATTCACAACTTTTGGTTTGGCATAAAGCTCCGTTCAATTCCATGAGAGATTTCCATAAAACTTTTTGGGTAACAAAACCCCCCCTTTACGGAGCCCACAGGTGGAAGCCGGGGAGGAGGGTGGGGCGAAGAATGAGCGCTGAAGGTAAGAAAGAGAATGAACGCCTGCGCACCTGGCTTAAATAGGACGCTGAGCAGGTGAGTTAATTGACTGAACCGCCCTAGGGTATTAGCTAAGAAACACTGCTACGAGTATCTGCCCGAAAAACGATTGAAAAATCGTCATTTCAGTCAGACAACTCTTGCAGTAAGAAATATTTATTTGACATTTTCCACATACTTTAGTTGGCATTCACAACTTTTGGTTTGGCATAAAGCTCCGTTCAATTCCATGAGAGATTTCCATAAAACTTTTTGGGTAACAAAACCCCCAACACCAAGATCATCCAGAAGAAGAAGAAGAAAATGTGAATGTGAATGTATAATCAGTGTGTAAATAAGATGAGGTGTGTTTTCGGCGGCATTCCATTTTCACTTCATTTCATTTCATTTTCCAGTATGACTGCAATGTGTTTACCCGGTACCATTGACCGTTGGGCCGCTCCCTTCGAGAACCACTCTACGAAGGGAACATACTATCTAGTGTATCTGCTATGTGTTTACCCGGCACCATTGACCGTTGGGCCGCTCCCTTCGAGAACCACTCTACGAAGGGAACATTCTATCTAGTGTATCTGCTATGTGTTTACCCGGTACATTGACCGTTTGGCCGCTCCCTTCTAGAACCACTCTAGGAAGGGAACATACTATCTAGTGTATCTGCTATGTGTTTACCCGGTACATTGACCGTTGGCCGCTCCCTTCGAGAACCACTCTACGAAGGGAACATTCTATCTAGTGTATCTGCTATGTGTTTACCCGGTACATTGACCGTTTGGCCGCTCCCTTCGAGAACCACTCTACGAAGGGAACATACTATCTAGTGTATCTGCTATGTGTTTACCCGGTACATTGACCGTTGGCCGCTCCCTTCGAGACCACTCTACGAAGGGAACATTCTATCTAGTGTATCTGCTATGTGTTTACCCGGTACATTGACCGTTGGCCGCTCCCTTCGAGAACCACTCTACGAAGGGAACATACTATCTAATGTATCTGCTATGTGTTTACCCGGTACATTGACCGTTGGGCCGCTCCCGTTCACCAGGGGAGCATACTATCTGAAGAGAGAGGGAAGAATGAAGGGGAGCCAACATAAATTACTCATACCTGATCTTAGAACGTAGCTCACTTCCCCAAAACAAAACGCCGTGCAGAACTAGAATTTAAACTGCCAAACAACCCGTATGATACACTAACTTAACATCCAAACCAAAGCTTCCGATGGCGCAGTAAGACAAGCTGAACAGCCATTATTCGAACTACTATTAAGCGAAGAGCAAGCTTTATGGCCATAACTTCTTCCATTGAGGCAACTAGATATACACGAGCTTAAGTCCATCCATTATTTTGAAGCTCCCAATGACAGGCAACGAACGAGCTTAATAGCCATAATTTTCTCCATTTGGCATAACAACTATAAGCGCTCAAGAAACATCATTTAATTGAGAGCCCATCCAATAGTAAGACGAGTTCAACGCCCATAAGTACTAGCGTCAACGCCCATAATTACCATGCTTCATTGGCATACTACAAAATTGGCTTAAGAACCCAGCTCCAGCGCATACAATGATACAGCTTAGAACATCCTAATTTTTTAAGGCTTCCACCTGGCTATAATTTTTTCTGTAACATCTATAATCGAAGAATTTACATTCATTTTGCTGTTGACATTGATTGATTAATTCAGTCAGAAGTGTCATTGGAATGCAGAGGAGGTCCACCGCCCCATCACTTTCAGTGCAGCAATAGGTACGTCGAGCAGTCATCGGTGCAGCACCAGATCAAGGAATGCAGGGGAGACATCACTTCCTGGAAACGGAGAAGCTGATCGGGGCGTAGGGGTGTGCAAGCTCAGGATGTGGTGCATAGATAAAAACAAAGCAGTATTAGTCTTGACAAGAATATATAAAAATCCCAGATACCGATCAGATTCAAAATGCTTGAGATAAATGAAATAACAGTGCTTCTAAAGAACAAATCTGAGAAGTGAAATTTAGTAGATAGTTAAGGTAAAGACCCATTGTGGATTTATCGCACCCTAGAAACCATCATAATTATAAATTCCAACAGTGAAATGATAGTGAACTATATAACCTGCACAAAGTCTTAACACCAAATTTTTTATATATTCCAAAGATAAGAAAAGTAACCTTTGACAGTTTCAGAGGGACGCACCTTCAGGAGGCCATCGAGGAGTAGGTGATGGGAAGAGTAGCCAAAGAGATTGTATATGAGGAAGGTCAACATCCCACGTAGCAAAGGATTACAGCTTGGCTGGATTTGATGCTTTGTACTTGATATCAGTGGTCCTCATGTTGGTGGACAACAAAGTACAGACTACTGAAATTGTAATTAGCCAAGGGCGTCTGGATACTGAAAAAGAGAACTTAAGAGGCATGAGGGACCATAGGTTTTGATAGTATTTTTTTTTTCTAGACTGAACCTTAAGCATTTAGAGGCGGAGTATAACAAGCCACTAATGGGGAGGCATCTAGCAGACTGTCATCTGCTTAAGCAAGGCAGATAGAAGACTGACTTGTGAACACAAGATTTAACTCTTGAACTAAGCTTGAGAGCACAAGTGATATATTTCCTACGGTCAGGGTAGAAATTGCTCAAGGTGGTATTTAAATATTAACCAAGTCAACCGATGACACAATACTATCATTCACTATTGAAACAGCCTTAATATAATCTCCAAGGATGAAATAACTGGACGACACCTTATAAATCATCAGAGCTGTAGATTCTGGCGGCCGGACAAACACAAAACACTCTTAAATCCTTTCCCCCAAACCAGAAGGCACAGCCTCAGAAGAACAAGTGGAGGGAGCCTGAAGACACGACAGTCATCATAACATAACTATGTCAAGCATAGAGAGGGAAGGAACAAACGCAAGACACGAAATCCAGAACAGGAACACAGGGCCCAGGACGGAACTACCCAGAACAAGAATACAAGATGAACGGATGACCATAGGACCAGAGCCACAGCAAATGTCAGGTGGCCCAATCAGTGACAAATCATATTCAAACCAAACAATGAATAAACAACACGCTGCACAAAAGCCAAAGATGACATAATGGGGAGAGACAAGCAGCAATGAACCATCCGATCCATTGAATAAAATAAATCCGGAAGGGTGGAGGACCATACAGTATAGACAACGCGGAACCCAGATCTGAAAATAAATCCCCCCCCACAGATATCCAAAAGACCAGGGATACAGAGGAAAACCATCAATAACTCGCAAAATGAGGGGGACCCATCGCCTACAAATAAACATTACAGAGCTTCTGCTAAGAATTTGGAAGGTATGAGGACTGCCACGGCAGCTGAAAAGTAAACCGGCAAACGTGTCGAGCGCCAACTGAATGCTAAAAGACGCCGAGAGGCATATAGGCAGAACAGGGAGAACCTCAGCGATAAGACATCCACAGCCTTATATTGTGCTCGGAAGAAAATCGCGGAGACAGCATGGGCAGCTGAAGAAAATATATACTAATCCTGAAGGCGCATGAGGAACTAGCCACTGATGCCCAGAAAGATGAACTGTGAGGCGCCAACGGGTCCAGATCACGTCACGAGAACCTGAACACGTCGAAGGGGCCACCCTCAGTGGTGGCTTTGAAAACGATGCCCCGGAAAAAGCCATCACACAGCCCCCACAAACCTCCAAACCAAACCAGAGAGAGAATAACAAATTAACTGTCCAGCCGAGAAAAAAGGCAGCGACGAGACTGACACACTCACTAATGCGACCGACGCAAGTCCCCAGCCAGGGCAGGACCCACTGGGTACACAGAGCGGGGAAAAAACAGGCGAAGCAGAACCAGATGCAGAACGTGCAGGGGCAACGCATGAGTGATTAAAATGAGCCAAAGACGCTGCATAAAGAGACCAAGCATAAGGAATTTGTCCACAGAGGAGAGACAGGTCCAAGAGAGACCAATTCACATTCAGACTAACCAGCAGCTACAACAACGAAGAAAATAAACAGAAGAACCGCCATAATAATAAAGCCAGCATCTAATCAAAGATAGTCAAGAGTCACCTTCAGCACCTAAAGAACAAAACAGCAACAAAGAAAATGCAAAAAACCACAAATGATTCAGCCAGCATGAAAAACCAGGCCAGACGAGGACCGCCAGCCGTCACAACCACAGAAAAGACCCCACAACCCCTGAAACAATAATCGGACGACGCAGAATAACAGCAGAAAATGAATCAGAAAGGCCCCAAGAACAAACCACGAGTCACAAAAACTACAATTCCCAGGGTCCTTAGGGGCGCGACGTCACCATACACGGAAGTAAACAAAACAAGACTCAGCCCAGAAAAACCACACAGAAAAATCTGCACGCCGCTCACCTGAGAAGACCGTCCGACCACGGCAGACGATAGACCCGGACAGCTCCAGATCCGGGCCCACGGACAACCCGAACACCGCGGAAAGCGCACCCCCTGCAGATGCACGCGACCGCGGCGAAACGAACGCGCTGGGCGCCGTTAGCCGCCCGGTTATCGCCGCTAGCCGCCCGGCGAGTGCCGCAAAGGAGCAGACGTGGCGAAAACGGAGAACCCACATCAGAAACGGGGATCATCCATCCAAAGGACGGGGGGAATACAGCAAGACGTCGAAGAAAAGGAGATCCGCCGGATCCGCGAGCACGGGGAACGGCGAAGAATGAGCGCTGAAGGTAAGAAAGAGAATGAACGCCTGCGCACCTGGCTTAAATAGGACGCTGAGCAGGTGAGTTAATTGACTGAACCGCCCTAGGGTATTAGCTAAGAAACACTGCTACGAGTATCTGCCCGAAAAACGATTGAAAAATCGTCATTTAATTGCATCTGACAAGCTACAGATGTCGGTAATAATCCACGTGGAAATGGGAAATTGTTCAGCGCAAATGTAATTTCTTGTTGCTTTCTGATTGGTTGAGACATACGCCATACATTGTTTTATCAAAAATAAAACAAACTAAAGGCATATTTCACTTTTCTTTTTGCAAATATGTGTTCATTTGAATTTCTGTTGTAATATTCGTTTGGTTTTTTATGTTTGTTTTACTGCTGATCGATCAAACAGGTGTTCGTGTAGGCTGTTATTGTAAGACTTGCTATGTGAAGTCTTCATGTTATTTATGAGAGGCAGTATTGTCATTTTCACTTCCACGTGTTTCTTCCATCTGCCGACGGTGTCGCCATTTCTCATTTCACCCATTTTTGTGTGTACGCCTGGGTCAGTGCTAGATGAAGGACCGCACATTTTCCCGTCAAGTTTGCTTTTTATAAATCTCAATTATTGCGTAGATTGGCGTACGCCTTCTTTTGTGCGTACGCAACGTTTATAAATGAGGCCCCTGGCCTTTAACAAACAACTTTGCAAAAACCCACACAATGGAAACATCCTATATTTTTTCACCCACTGAGGAAGAGTCCCTGGTCTACCTGCTCTTATTTTTTTAAGTGGAAATACTGTTAACCACTGCAAGGTGGCACAGTGTTAAGCGCTCTTGCCTCTGAGCTAGGAGGCACCAAGTTCAAGTCCCAGCTGGGTTCCTTAACCAGAACACCAAAGGGGGAACTTTCTGTGTGGAGTTTACATGTTGCATACGTTGGTTTTCTCTGATGACTCTGGCTTCTTCCCACCATCCAAAAATTGGTCTCTCTAAATTTTCAGACTGGCGACCTGTCCAGGATGTCCCCTGCCCGCAAGTGGCAGCAGGCTCCAGCAGCCCCGTGACCCTAACTCTTGTGCTATCTTGGATGACCCCACCCTTACTTTGACATGTTCTCCCTACCATGACAAAGGTGGATAAAGGTGGATAAATTTCATGCAATCCAGTGAAGATCACAAAAAATTGAAAAAAAAAAGGTTCAGAGCTCTGTCTAGTGAATCTAGATGACCCCACTCCCAACGGTGCCTAGGATAGCACAAGGGCTAAAGGAATAAAACAGATTAGAAGATGACTAAAATACTATTCAATATCAGCAGGAAATATGAATGCTGTAAACCTTTTTAAATAAGCTTTATCATTTGTAGCTGAACATAGACATAAAATAATAATTAAGTGAACCCCTTTTTCATTCATCTTCTGCAATTTATCTCTTTCGGGACTAATGGGGCTGCTGGAGCCTAACCCAGCCACTTGTGGGCAAAGGCAGGGGACACCCTGAACAGTTCACCAGTCTGTCACAGGGTCACACACCCATTCACTCTCACACTCTGGAGTTACAAGCACAATTATGTTTTCTATGCAACAGTAATTGTCACTTTAAAAAGTTATAATACATAAATAAATAAGTTATTTAACATTAAGGAGTAGTTACGTTTATTTTTCATTACATTTAGTTACATGTATAAGTTATATCTGGCCCTTTGAGGACAGCCACTATGCTGATGTGGCCCTCTGTGAAAATGAGTTTGACACCCCTGTTTTAGAGCATCAAAACAATCCATGCCCACCCTCACTCATACACCAACACACACACCATAAAACCAAAAGGTAAAAACAGGATAAAACCAGCACAGCACAGGTCCTTAGGACGGGCGTGGCACCTCTCTGCAGGTCCTAAGTCCAATGACCATGGAGAAGAGAGGGGTTGACGTTGCTCTCTGTTGGCCGCAGCAGAGGCCAAGAAGAAGAGTATCTGAGCTCAGGGTGCAGCCTGAAGCCCACTGGCAGGAGCTGGGGCACCCAGGCCTGCAGTTGGAAGCCACAAGCTGCTGTTGTAGCCAGACACACTCAGGATGTTCAGACACTCCATGCCCTGCTGCAGAGAAGAGAGTATCCCGGGGGGCAGAACTGGCAGCCTATAGGCTGTAACTGCTGTGCAATAAAAATAAAAAAAAATCAGAGAAGCCAAACAAACACAGCAGTGGTGCCTCTGCTGCCCCTAAATAAAAAATAAAATCTGTTAAAACCCAACTAATAAATATTAAAACCAAACAGGCAGAGGCTCAAACCAAACAAACGGATCACCTGAGCAGTGAGGAGAAACTCATGCACGCCTTAAGCTCACTGGGGCGTAGAGGGGAGCTCCAGATGCCAGAGCTCTTTTCCCAGCTAAAAACACAATTTTTTAAAAACCCAAAGCAGATTCACAGGGAGACAGCATCACCACACTTACCAGGAAGCACAGAGGGTTAGCCACCAGGAAATGGGCGGGGTATGAGCATCAAACACAAATGCTTCTAGTGTTACGGCCAAACCATTTTTATCCTGCTCCCAGGTAGTTGGCTGGGATTGCCTGCAGCTGTGCGGTATCATCCTGCTACATTAAGTTTCCAGGAAAAGTAGGATGCATGGAAACAT
This sequence comes from Oryzias curvinotus, assembly GCA_023969325.1. NCBI lineage: Eukaryota > Metazoa > Chordata > Actinopteri > Beloniformes > Adrianichthyidae > Oryzias > Oryzias curvinotus. Next base: position 13,424,459 of record CM043711.1, read on the forward strand.
CTTGGTTGGCTGACCATGACGCTGTGAGAACACGGCTTCATTTAGTCTCCAACACCTCTGTGTTGGAGGCATCCACCTCCATGATGAATTGTATGGCTGGATCCGGATGATGGAGGATGGGCACATGGGTAAAGCTCTGTTTCAGCATCTGGAATGTCTGGAACAGTAGCTGGAGTCAGAGTCAGAGTAAACCAGGATTTTTTCGATGTAAACAACAAAGGAGCGTTGCAACATGTCACGGAAAATGTCGTCGAAAGCCTGGAACACAGAGGCAGCATTACAGAGACCAAAGGGTATCTCTGTGTTTCTGCTTACGTGGGATTCTTAGAATGTCAGTTTAAGCCTTTTAAAATAAAAAATAAAAAACAGATTTAAACAATTAATAAAACAGCACACGTGACATTGTTTTATAGTCTTTAATTATGAGTTAAAATACAGTTTCAGTTTTGTCATAAAAAAGCAAACTGTTGAGCGTTTGGTTATAAATCTTCTTGCATGAGCTTCTTGAAAGCATTTTGTCAGAAAGAAATCTTAAGTGATTCAGCAGCAAAAAAGAATGGCAAGGAACAAAATCTAGCGAAGAGTAACAAAAAGTTTTAGTTTGAGATTATGAGAGTAAAACAGGTTTGAAGTACATTTCTGTATTTGATCTTTTCAAATATGGTAGTAAAACGGTCAAATCTCAAAACAGCATCTCTAATTTCAGAGCAAAATTTCAAAATATGGTTGAAGACATCACTCATTTCCATAATTTCTTGAACCATAACCATAACTTGGTCCATATGCATATGATGACACTTGACTTGCAATAACAGCAACGACAATAATGACAATGACAACTGTGAGGCACACTATGATGGTGGCAGCAATGTTGAGACAGCGAGCAGTGGCGCCATAGTGACGGGCGCCTTCCAGGTCTCCAACTACCTTCCGGTCTCTGGACTAAAAAGACAAGAAAATAATAGAAACGTGTCAGCAGCATCCAGAAAAAAACCTCCAGACATGAATATTCCCCACAATCACATTTACAGAGTCAAAGAAAATCTACAAGGAAATTGAAATTGTGTGACCCAAAATGAAATCCTGTCATTATATGTTGTAATAAACATACAAAGAACATGAAAAATAGGTTTCTGAGGAAAATATTAGAAACGTTAACATGAACTCACCTTGATGGAGAAGATGAGAGCTGCCAGTCCCAGGCACAGTGGGTTGGAGTACAAAAAGCAGCAGAGGGACCAGATGATGTGGTCGCTTGGGGGCTCAGCTTGGAGGATTATGGTGTTGTGACCCCCTGCAGCTGTGGTGGTATGAAGCTGTCCGGGGTACATGTGCTGTGGAGTTCCCTGCAATGGAACATCCTCAGCAGAAAGAGGTGCATTTGGGTAAGAACTCATCGTTTTTGGCTTGGCAGCAGGTCCAGGTGTGTGTTTGCTCCAGGAGTCCACGGCAGCTTCTGAGGTTTGACTTCCTCCAGACGTCTCAGGTTCATGCATTGCAATAACGAGAAAAACACCCAAAGTGGTGGTGGTGTGTGTGTGTGTGGGGGGGGGGGGTCGAAGATCAGCACCATGCGACTTATTTGCAAACTGTAAAACATTTTACATGAGTTGTTTTTATTTTTCATAAGCAATCCCAACGGTTATAAGGCGTAACATGACCCCTTTGTTACTATTAAGTTTCTTTTTTCTAATACTTGCAAAAATCCAACACTCTTAAGGGCACTGCAAATAACTTCACTTTTAGAGGAGGGGTTATATGGTGATGAAAAAGAATTGAAAATGAAAATATGCCTTGTAGAATTTGTTGACATGAATAAAAAAGACTGTTTAACCGCCATAAAAAAGGTTTTGGTTGTGTGGCAATTTTTAACCGTTAACTTTGTGCTTTAAGCTTATACTCTGTCTCTCACAGTTGAAGTGTTTCTTTTAATGAACATTACAGATCAACCTTGTCTGTTTAGGTGGGACAACTACCAGAGTCAGTGGGTGACAAATACATTTTTAACTTCATGCTGGGTCACTTTTGTGACACCTAAAACAAATTGTGAAAATCTTCAGAACTCTTCTTTATGTAAAACATCTGTCAGTCCTTCAAGGTTGTTGACACCATTTTAATGTTATGAAAGTTAAGTTTTTAGAAAATGTAAATTAAAAAATATTATAGTGTCACCTCACAGGAACTCTGAGTCCTTGTGGTTTCCTTGTGTTTACAATTGTATTTTCACAAAGATTTAAAGGTGGCAGAGCAGATCCAAACCTGCAACATACCATGAGCTAAGGGGGCCATTCCATCATAAACTGTATGACACACAAGGTGTATATCTGTATAAACCCCTTTTGTATTTAAGGCTAATCTTTAATTATATTAAATAATTTGAATGCCTTTCTTTTTAGACCACATGAGAAAGATAAGAAAGTGTGGGATAGTAGAGATGGAGGACAATATGTCCACCTTTGTCAGATGCTCCTAAGCATCTCTACAAATCAAGTCGTCCATTTCAACCTGTCAGACCACTTCAGGACATGACCAACTTGGAGTTGTTAAAAAAAGACGCAACATTAAGTCATGAAAAAGAGAAAACTGAAGAAACCACATCCTTCCTGCAACAACGGCACCTCTCCCTGCAGCCAGCTCACTTTGTGAATCAGATTGATTCCAAAGTGAAGTGCGACACATGCTCACCACAGTCACAGTAATAACACGAGTGTCCAACCTAACTTTTTTACTGTGGATGTTGTTACCTAAAGTGTCTTAATAGTTATCTTGTTTTGGTCAAAACCTTGGATTGGTACGGTGTCCTAGTTTGAGTTGGTCAACAATTTAGTTTTGGTTTTGTTTTGCAAGAAAAGCAGATGCTAAAGAGAAGAGATGCAGATCATGCATTTGAATGTTCCACTACATATTTTCACCAACAGGCCACCGTATCGAGTGGCGTTTCTTGGACTGAGATTAGATGTTGTTAATGGCAGCACATTGTTTGATACCTAAATCACACACGACTCCTCTAGATTTTGAAGAAATCTACACAAAGAAACATCAAGCACTCATTTTCCTGTATATGTTCTGTACATCAAACACCTTCATCGGTTTGAAGCGCTATTAGGTATGAGGTTGCTGTGAATTCCCTGATCATCTTGTAATATGCTTTTATGCATTGAAAAAAATGTAAGTAGCTGTTCAGTGATTCTGCTTTTGCTTATCTTTATTTAGAAATATCTTATGAAAAGGATTCAGAGTTTTGATGACAAAAGCATACTCATACCTTAGTTTGGCTCAGCATCATTAGACCTAAAGTCTTCCCTTATTTATGTGAAGGCACACTGCTCAGTGCAAAACATGTAAGAAAAGATGAACCGCCCTAAAAAGCTCAAGTATTTCCAGCGTGGTAGTACTTGTAAAGACAATGCCCCAAAAAGGCCTTAAAGAGATAAAGAAGTAGCAAATACATATACACTGCTATCACTGAGGTAGGGATATTGTTGTTAACATGTGTTTTTCTTATTTGAACTGACTTTTAATGAAAGACGTAGAAGTACTCTCTAATAATACTAATATTGAGTCAGAAATAAATCACATTTCCATTAGTTTGATATTTATTACCCACAAAATTGAGACAGTAATAAAGATAGCCCACAACAGCAAAATTCGCCCAGCAGGAATTTCCATCACCAACGTCTCCTGCTCCTTAAGATGTTGCTTTGTGGTGTTCCACTGTTCCCCTCTCTTCACTGTTAACAGGAGAAAAAAAAAAGTTGTCACACTGAGGGTTTGTTTGTTTTTCTTATCTTTAAATACAAATTTGACTTTAAGAAAGAAAATACTTTTAGGAGCTCAAACTGAAGTCAAAGTTTCTGAGCACAGCAGAGCTAGTGGTGTGAAGTGATGTCCGCCCACATACATCCTGAAGAGGTGCTAAACCACCACCACCACCAGGAAAACACACATCACAGTTTCGATTACATTTTTTCATCTTACATATTTAAATGATTTTTTAAATAGAAAAGATCCTGCAGGACCTTCAGGTAAACAAGCTCATCCTTCATATCTGTGTTGGCTTTCTTGTAATCAATCCAGGCTGTGCACAGGTTGGTGTGTCGTGACCTGCAGTCTTGAGCGACTCTTCTGTCGACCAGGAGTTGGTGTTTGGCTCCTCTGGAGTCTGTACCAATGTCCTTCTGTGTGTTACTCATGAATTGATCCATGTGCCTATTTATCTTGGTAGCAGTGGTGCCTGACATGGCCTTCCATGCTGTGGAGAGACAGGTTATTGGTCGGTAGTTGGGGGGGACTGCACCCTTTGAGGGATCCTTCTGGATCAGGATCGTTTGCCCTTCTGATGGTTACTGGATTCTGTTCAGGGAGGTTGCTATGTTCTTCTCTCAGAGAGACCAGCCACTGGGCATTGCTGTTATGTGCCGTCTCTTTCTCCCATATACTTTTCCAGTACTGTTCAGTTTCTAGCCTTGGTGGGTCTGCTCGGCTGTTGTCACCCTGCCACTGAGCGTACACTTTCCCAGGTTGAGTTGCAAACAACCTGTTTATTTGTCTGGCTTCATTGTCTCTTGTGTACATCTTTAGGCGGCTGCTCAAGGCTAGGAGCCTTTGTTTGGCAGTTTCCAGTGCTTCAGGTATGGGCATCTGGCTGTATCTCTTAGGTACTTGCTTTCTCATTATACCTCTTTGAGCCTCTGTCAGCTTACTCACATCCTTCCAAGTTGCCTTGATTTTGGCCTCTAACTGTTGCTTCCATGGTGGGTATTGTTTTCTCCCATGGTTACTCTTATAGCTAAGCATTTTAATCTTGTCTTTCAGGTCAGTTGCTGCCTCCTTCCTTTTTTCAGTTTCACCCGTCTCTTTCTCTGTCGTCCATATCTCTCCTTCTCTCCTCCGTCATTCGTGTCTCTTCCTTCCTCATTTTCAGAAGTCAAATAAAGTTTTCACAAATCAGAGGCTGGGTTTAATGTATTATTTACTATCTAATGGTTTGAGCAGTCCAGGTCCAGCGGTTTTTCAATCGGACCTGGTCTTAGGTGGATTCAGTGAGTAAAATGTGATAAAATCATCCTATTTGTTGGATGAGAGCAGCAAAAAGGTTCTCTTTAGGAAAGAGAAGGATGGATAAATCAGGAATGAATCCATCTAACAGATTATGAAAATGTTTTGGAGGAAGGTTGAGGGTTGGTGTAAGTGAGGATGAATTAGATGGAGGCAGATGATTCGCTGTGGCAACCCCTAAAAGGAGGAACCAAAAGACACATTAGTTGAAGAAAGATCACAGTAAGTAACCTGTCGTAACCTGCAGTACTTTGAAAACATTTTTTTCTTCTTAATATTTTTTTGTTTTGGAGAAACAAGCATCCGTGCATACTAGCTTTTGTTAGTTAGGGGAGAATTCTTCAATGTTGACTGTGGCAGAAAAAACCACAAGAGCTTTCGGTGCAATAAACCAAACAGACATTTGCAAAACCCACATAAACTTAGAGCGGCTTTTATTGGAACCAGCTTGCTTACAGTATGAGTTTTTGCTGCTGCTTAAAATCAAACGAAAACTTTCACTTTTGTGTAAACGGAAATAATGAAGACTTGATTTGCCAACTCTAAATACATTTTAAAAAATTAATTTCAAATAAAAAATTAAATTTTTCTAAAGAAAATACTTTTTAAGGTTTTGTACAAATCAAAAACATGACAGTCTAGCATGGTCTGCTGAGGGCAAAGTCCTGACAGAATATAGATAGCTAAAGCTGATGGGTTTCAATGAAGTTCATTGTGTCTATAAATTATACTGCGTACTTAACCCTTGTGCTATCCTAGGCACTTTAACATTGGGAGTTGGGTCATCTAGACCCACTAGACAGTGTGCTGAACCATTTTTTTCAATGATTTGTGATCTTCACTGGTTCACTAGATTACATTAAATTTTTTAAACTTTATCCACCTTTGTCATGGTAGTGAGAACACGTCAAAGTAAGGGTGGGGTCATCTAAGATAGCACAAGGGTTAAATTGTTTTCTATCAGACACTGGGTTTGTTTTGTATAAAACGTACCAACATGTTTCGGTGGAATACCTTCCGCCTTCGTCAGGGTCGTCATCAGATGGTGGCGTGTGATGTCTTTAAAAACAGATGATTGTGACTGAGGCGGAGTCACCTGTCAAACTTTGACAAGTGACTCCGCCCCTTGATGTCCATTTTTTTTGCTGGAGGATGTTACTCCAGGTGTGAGAAAGCAGGAAAGCCCCCTCATCCCAGTTCATGGAAGTGTGGGCTGGCTTTCGTATCTCCACCGCCTCCATGATCCATCTGCAGTGTCTGTTGTCTTTGGTGTGGAGGACTTTGGCCTTTTCCCAGTACATGATGTGGTTTTCTTGTTTTCTTGTTTCCGTTATGGCTGATTTCATATTTTCTTGTGTTGCCTGTTGTCGTCTGGCTCTTGTCAGTATTTTATTTGTTTCCTTTTCACATTCTTTTTGATGTTCTGTTTTTCTCGTGATGAAGGTGCGTCCTGTTTCTCCGCTGTATGTTTTATTGCAGGTGTGACACGGGATTTCATAAATGACATTGCATTTTTTATTTTGTTCGATCTTGTCTTTTGGGTGAACCAGTAGTTGCCTGAGTTTTTTATATGGTTTAACTGGGGTGCTGATGTGATGTTTTTTCATGGCCCTTTGGATGCGTTCTGTTATTCCTCTGATGTACGGCAATGTAACCATTCCCTTGTTTTCTGATTTCTTCGTCAGATTTTTCTTATCTCCTGTGTGTGTCCTGCTTTGATCTTTTCCAGAATGTCGTCGACGTAGCGTTTCCACAAGGTTGGACGGCAGTGCTCTGGTGCGGATGTTATTGCTTTCTTTTCCAGGTCCTCCATGAAAAAGCTGCACATTGTGGCTGATAGTGGGTCGCCCATGGGAAAGCCTTCTTTTTGTCTGTAGATTGTGTTGCGGGATTGGAAATAAGTGGCTGTAGTAATTAAATGGAGGAGTTGTGTAATGTTGTTAACTGTGAGGTTTGTGCGTTTCCTTAGCGATTTGTCTGCTGTTAACTGTTCCTGCACTATTTGTAGTGTGGCTTCTACTGGACGTCCTGGTGAATAATGATATTACGTCATGTGAGATGAATATTTCGTTTGCTTCCATCTTTGTGTTTTTGAGTTCTTCTGCCAGCTGTTTTGCATTTTCACAATGGTTGTCTGTGTTTCCTAGGAGGGGTTTTAAAATGTCGGCAATGAATTTGGATAGGTTGTATGTTATTAATCCCTTGCTGTCTATTATGGGTCTCAGTGGTGCTCCAGGTTTGTACATTGCTGTATATCAGAGGAATAACAGAACGCATCCAAAGGGCCATGAAAAAACATCACATCAGCACCCCAGTTAAACCATATAAAAAACTCAGGCAACTACTGGTTCACCCAAAAGACAAGATCGAACAAAATAGGAAATGCAATGTCAGTAAAAACTGGGTGCGCACCTGTTAATAACGGGTGAGCCCCAGCCATTAATACACATACCAAATGGCTTCAGTTTGTCGTAATTTGGACCCTTTAACCCTTGTGCTATCTTAGATGACCCCACCCTTACTTTGACATGTTCTCCCTACCATGGCAAAGGTGGATAAAGGTGGAAAAATTTCATGTAATCCATTGAACCAGTGAAGATCACAAATCATTGAGAATTAAAGGTTCAGAGCACTGTCTAGTGGGTCTAGATGACCCAACTCCCAACGGTAAAGTGCCTAGGATAGAACAAGAGTTAAAAAGTAACTGCGGCGATGCAGACGTCTGGCTCTTCAGAGTTCAACACCCTGTGAGTCAAGTTCTTGTAGAATGAGACAGACGTTCTTTCCTTATGCACTTGGAATGCATCCACCCATATCCGTAGAGTTTACTGGATGATCTTCATTCTTTCTGAATAATAGTGGTGACCTGATCTAAACTGATGTAAACCCTGCACTCATTTTCTTAGTTTAGCTTTTAATATTGTTTCAATGTATTTGATGGAACGTTTGCTTTTGTGGGATGTTTATGAGTTTTGTTTTTATTATGATTGTCATTTCTACTTTTCATTAATTTTCTAATGATTCAAATTTTCTCTGTTTGGTCCCTTTCGGGGTCACAGGGCTGCTGGAGCCTATCCCAGCCACTAGCGGGCGATGGCTGGTGAGATCCTGGGCAGGTCACCAGTCTGTCACATATTTTCCTACGTGACTATTGTTTATTTATTGGTAATAGATTTTAATTGTTTTCCATTAAAACTTGTATGTATTTAGCGGAACGCTTGTTGATGGTGTACATCACATGTCAAACTCAGGCAAGGGCATTCCTGTATGTGGCCACGAGAGCATAAAGTTTTAATTTCTTTAACCCTTGTGCATCTTGATGCCCCACCTTACTTTACGTGTCTCCACTATGTGGATACGTTACAAATTTAATGACGACATGAAGCACAAATCATTTAAAAAAATTGTTCAGCACACTGTCTAATGGGTCTAGATGACCCAACTCCCAACGTTAAAGTGCCTAGGATAGCACAAGGGTTAAATAAAAATGTTGCTTTAGTTGAATACATATTTATGTGTAGTTGCTGTTATTATTCAATGTTTGCAGGTCTTATGTGTGTATGCAGACGAAATGTAAAACGTGTAACATGTTCTTTCTAGCTCAGTTTTATGTTATTTTTCTTTATTCACTTGAACAGTTTGATCGAGGGTTTTAATAAGCGGACAAAATGTAAAAGGATTTATGCTCGAGTAACAAGCAAACATGTTTTTCTATGCCACTGTAAAAAGTTAGAATAAATGAGTTTTTTAACATTAAGGAGTACTTGCGTATATTTTTCATTACATTTAGTTACATGTATAAGTTACATCTGGCCCTTTGAGGACAGCCACTATGCTGAAGTGGCCCTGAGTGAAAATGAGTTTGACACCCCTGCTTTACATAAATAAATAGCAGGTAAAGTGCTATACAAAGTTGAATTTGAATTGAAATATTTTTTTTACCGTCGTGTCTAACAGATCAAAATGATTTGGGGGGAAAAAAAACAGGCAAAATATGTCTGTTATAACTTTTATTAATTAGAAAAAAAAAACAACGATTTCATTAGAATATATCACTGACAGTTAAGATTACAAAGAAAATCTGTATCATTGAAGCTTCTGATCAGATAGCCCCGCCTTTAGTGGGCGTGGCATTTCCAGATGGTTCAGACACCCCCGACGGCATCATTTTCTTCCTCCCAGCAGAACTTTCAAGGCGAGCGCATGCGTGTGCGCACATCTTTCCACAAAGTAGAACACAATCCAAGTTCATGAAAGCGCCGCGTCATTAAAGCAAGTAGTTCTAGGAGACGACACGATGCCGTCCACAGATCCAGTGAAACAGGATTCATTCAAGACATTTGCCTGGATTCCGATCATCTTGTATTTGACAGCATTGAGCTGCACAGACAATCAACTGCTAGCAAAGACACACGTGATTATTAGCCGCAGCTATTAGCAGGTTCAGTCAAATCTCGTTCCATCAGGAAGTGGATGATTCTGAGTTCCTCTGAGGTTAGAGGAAGAGGAGGTGCAGCTTCACATTTTGGAGGAGGCAGCGATGGCGGAAGCTCCAGGACGGTTGTAGACGTGCACACTGGCGCTCTGAGATAAACAGATCACGTGTTCAAAACGCAGCAAGACAAATCATTTCTGCACAACACAAACTTCAGAAATGTCTGCAGAACAGCCACAGGATATTTATCCTTTTCCACTATTGTTAGAGAGACTAAAAAACAATTAAGTACCTTTTTGGCCTGTGCATTATATTTATCCAGGAGGGTCTGAACGCGGTTTCCATAGTCAGGATGGACGGCCTTCAAGTTCTCCACCTGCGAGACAAACACACAAAAAAACAAACAATTAGTTTGGAAATCTGGATGGAGAACAGTGAAGAAGAAAAGCTTCTGTGGATCTTTCACTTTTATTGCTGCTCATTTTTTTTATTTTTTTTTATAACAGTTTGTCTTTTTGATCAAAACCATAAGGTTAACATTTTAGAAACACTGAAAATAAAAGCAGGGTCTACAGACTCAGGTCTACAAATTCAAGTGTAAAAACTGTTGTCAGAAAACCCATTTGAAATTTGTTTGGCAAATACCCCGGGGCACAACGTTTCTGTATGTTCCACCCTTGAAAATAACAGGTGAGGCTGGATTCATGGACTGTTCATGAGACTGGACTGAGTTAGTGACGTCACCCGTAGAAAACGCTTCACTTCCAAATGAAGTCAATTCAGTGGGCGTTTCTTAGTAGGGATGGGTATCGTTAAGGTTTTAACGATACTACTACTCTTATCAATACTGCTTATCGATCCGGTACTCTTATCGGTACTCTTATCGATACTTTTTGAGGTAGAAAAAAATAATTAAATAACAAATTAAGAACATAAAGTGTTTTATTTCCTCACTATGCAACAACATTGTTTTTTTTAAGAAAACATTTTACTTTATACATGAGAATGTTCCAGACAGGATATTTATTTATTTATTTAATCTAATTGTTTTTATTATTTATGAGTGTGATGTTTCATTTGGTCTTTTGTCCATTTTCCACAACCTTGAATAGACTTTTCTGTCTGTCAAACACCAGAGTTAAGTTAAGTTAAGTTAAATGATGGAAACAAATTCACTTTGATGCTGACTCCTTTCTATTTTGCCAACTCCATTTATTTTTCTTTAAATCCAGTAAACCCAATAAATGATATTAATTCTACGGATAACAACTATCATTAGTTATTAATTATTATTAAGTATTAGGAAGCAGCTGATAGTTTGTCGCGGGTCTGTAATCATCAGCGGTGAGTCTAAGCCCCGCCTCTCTATCTGTATGTTGTATTCTCCGCGTGCAACGCCCCCCCCACCCCCCCTCCCGCTGCCCCAGCCTGTTCTGCACAAACAGCGCCACATACGGTCATCGTAGCAGCAAGGTGACAGCATGGTCGGCAAACGTAATAATTTTTACGCAGAAACGTTAGTTCTTAGTCTAGGGCGGCATGTGTCCCCTACAACAGTGGTCCCCAACCACCGGGCCGCGGCCCGGTACCGGTCCGCGGGACACTTGGCACCGGGCCGCGGAGTGGTACCGAGCCGCGGGAAATTTTGGCACCGGGACCGTCGGGACGCACAGAAAGAAAAAATCATTTCCATTTTATTGTTTTTTTTTTCGACAAAAACGTTTTATTTTGAAAAGTGACCGGATTCTCTCTGTTACATCTGTCACACTTAACGCACTACAAAATCGCGACACCAAACATCAGGTGATAAACCCCGCTAGAATGAAACCCAAACAACCAAAACGAGCAAAAAACAAACTTCTTTAGAAAGCTGCTTTGACAAGGGGAAAATTATTATTATTACTGTTATTATTATTACTAAGGAGAAAATACCACCCCCGGTTCACGGCAAATGTGTCTTGCGTTGCGCCCCCCCCCCCCCGACCGGTCCGCGGTAAACGTGTCTTGCGTTGTACCGGTCCACGGTGACAAAAAGGTTGGGGACCACTGCCCTACAAGATCGCCACTGACTGTGTGTGCGCTGCCTTGTCTTGTGTGTGTGCGCGCGCGGCGCGTGCTGTCTGAACAACAGCCCCGCCCCCCGTGCACACAAATAGACAGACAGAGCTCTCCGCTTCAACGAGAATACCGAAATTAATATCATCATCTATAATTAACGCAAAATTGAGTGACTTGGTGAGTTAAATATGGCAGATAACGTTTATATTTTGTGGGACACAAAAAAAAAAAAAAAAAAGTAACTTCTCCAGTACCGATAGCAGAACCGTTCAGGTCAGATCTTAACGATACTGCGGTCTTGAAGAATGCGGCCCCGGGGCTGGTTCAATACCGGGGCACGGTACCCATCCCTATTTCTTAGTGATGCGGACAGCACCATGTTGGAGCCAGATGATGTCGGTAAGCAGTGATGGAAACCACTCTCGCTGATCAGGAGTGAGCTTGTTGGAGTCCACAGCCCTGCTGCTTGAAAGCAGGCTGCACAGACAGGAAGTGGTTCACAGACAGGAAGTTCATGATTTCTTCTGAAATGAAACACTGAGCTTTGATCCTCCAGCAGAAGTGGTTACCAGATTGTTCAGTGAATAAAAATCGCGTTTTCGTTTTTGCATAGTTTGGCTGGAAGTGCGACTTATACTCAGACACCACTTGTATATAATTTGTTTTTATTTTACCTTCTGAAAAATACAGTAAATGAAAAGGAGTCCTGTTGATTTAGTGAGTGTGTATTTGGAAGGTCTGACTTGAACATGAAGCCTGAATAAACTTTAAGCAGTTAGAGGAGAGAAAAACTGTGTTCTTGTGGGCTCTAACGTGTTTTTATTTATAAATCAGATCAAACTTTATTTATATAGCACTTTTCCTATAAAAGTATAACACAAATTCCTGCACATTAAAACAAAACTATATTAATATTATAAAAACTAGTACAAAAATTAAAATAGAGCCCCCTCCCACACAACCCCCCACTCCATTCACACCTCCCCCCCCTAACTAATGGGGATAGACAATGAGAAATAGTCTGAGCGCGAAAACAAGAGGTTTGTTGTTGGAAAGGCTCATAACTGGAACCTCCCTCTCTGTGAATCGCTGCATAGCCAGCTTGATGCAGCATCACAGGTGGGGACCGCTCCACCACAGCTCAGGGGTGATGCAGGCCCCCCATGTAGAGCTGCAGCAGCTGAACAGCAGAGGACCCAGAGAGAGAGGACCCAGAGGAGGCACCGGCAAATGAAAATTTAAATAAAAAGGAAACATACTGATAACTTTGGTCAAACTTCCTTCGTTTTTCTCATTTGAAACAAACTTTTGCTTCAAGACATTTTAGGCATAAAGGTATTTTTTACTTTCCTTTAGGATAAAGTTTAAATGGTTTCCAAAACTCTTGTTTCAATACTCTGGTGTTCATGCAGCCACATCAGTTTCATTGTGTGTCTCAGACCCTCTTGTTTTGCAAACCCGACAGTAAACCTGCAACTACAAAACAGAGTTCCTGGAACAATTAACCACAACCCCCCAACATTTTACCACAACCCCCCCAGTGAACAAATGAAGCTGCTACAATGGCTACTGAACTTTTTTCCGTTTTTTCTGTTTTTAACAGTTTAACAGAGTTGGTGGAACCTGAACTCACCATGCGCTTCTGGATGAAGAGCTGGGCTTCTTTCAGGAACCCCGCCATGTTCTGGCAAAGCCTTTGGCGCTCGTCCTCATTCAGCACTTTGGTGAAGAAGGTACGAACCTGCAGCACACAGATCAACCACCTTCACTGCAATCTGAAAATCTAGGTTCTGCTGTTTTACTCTAATGCTTCGTTTCATAGAAACTTTAGCTTGAACACCCGCATCACAAATCAGTTGTAAAGGAAAATCTAAATGCAAGTTTCATTCACGTCATGGAGAGACTGAAGGGAATTGGACTCTGTGTGGACAAAAGGCTCTGCAGAGGCCGGACTCTTCATCACCTGCGTCACATTGTCTTCATCTGCGCTGTTGTACCGCGCCACATCAGGAGACACCTGGAACTTGGACTCTACAAACTGAGGCTGGGTCTCTGGGGCACTGAAGCTGTTTGGATAGTAGTTTGGAGCGCCACCTAGAGGTCAGACAGAGAAAAGCAACACATCAAGACGATTAAAGAATGCATGAGACAAAAAAGGGTTTTCAACTTTTTGTTTTACTCCACATGTATTGTTTTTTAGTTGAAACAGAAGGTGGAAATGTGTCTCCTGATTGTGAAACTGACTTCACTGCAGCCAGTCACTAACATAAATTAAAAACTTCTGTTTACATTGAGTTTCTTATCAGCTTTGATCCAAAGCAACTAAAAGATGATAATAAATCCTCATTTGACATTATAGATGGTTATTAGAAACATAAGGGCTAGGCAGTGGGAGGTTTTTGTTTTTATAAAGTAAGTGAGATCTCAAACAGAAATGTTTGACTTTTTTCCTTAAAGAGGAACCTGGAAGTAATGGGATGGATAAACCCTTGCAGGACGTTGTAACTGCTTCACTGGAATGCAGTTTGTGTTTCCTCAGCGACTTTGCTGCTTGTTTTTACAAATGCTTCCAACATTCAGGTGTCCAAACCACATATGGATTCTAAATGTTCATAGATCTATTAAGTATGGATATTTCTTTTTGTTCAAATGTGTATTTCTTTTTGGGAAATGAAGCTTATCTTAGTAGCAGCAATTAACTGCAACCAAAAAAATAAACAAATAAGTAAAATAAAAACAGCAGCTAAATTTGACCCTGTGGGTTCCCCGATCTTTAACGTGATGGTGTACAGTCTAAAGCTGAGCTCACTGCCTCCACCTGCTGGTCAATGTTAGAACTTAGAAATCTGCCAGGGTTCTGTTGTCAACACATTTCTTGCATTTACATAATTTCAGTAGTAAAGTAAGACAAAGTATTAGGGGGACAATAAAAGAAAAAAAAAATACATGAGAATAAAAGGTGTACAATTATGAGAATTACATAAAATTATAAAAAAATAAGATGCACTATATCAGCAAAAAAGTCAAGATTTTACAGGAATAAAAATGTAAATGTATGATTAAGAAAGACGTGATTTTACAAGAAAAAAAAGTCTTGCTTTTTCAAAAATAATGTCATTTTATGAAAATAGTTTAATTTACAAAAAAACATAAGATTCAGTGAGATGTTTGAGCACTTTGATGTTCATCATTTTTCTCTGAATCGTCTGTAACAATTAAACTGGTTGTTCGAGCGTCTTTGATGAAACAGTTTCAAATTCTAACATAACATTTTATCTTTGAAAAAGAATGACTTTTTCCTTTTTTTCAATTACGACTTACTGAAGCAAAACTGTATCATTTTATTCTCGTAAATCGCTGAGTTTTCTTAATAATTTACCACTTTCTCCTCTTACGTTTGTTTTCCTTCTTTTATCGTAGCCCTAATACTCGAATTTAAAGCACTTTGTGACTTCATTCCAATGTATACGTTACCTTGGTTATCGAACATGCACATTGGGCCATCTCGCTGATAATTGGCGACCCGGGTCCTGAAAGGACAGTTCACAGGGATCTGCAGGTAGTTGGCCCCCAGCCGGTGTCGGTGGGTATCGGGGTAGGAAAAGAGCCGGCCCTAACCGAGACGCGGAGGGAAAGTTTTAGCAACAAGACGGAGCTTTTTACCGACACAGGAAACTGAGCGGTTCACTGATCAGATGAGAAAAGCATCCAACAAACACCTGCAGCATCTTGTCAGGACTGGGCTCAATGCCTGGGGGCATGTTGCTGGGGTCAAAGGCCAGCTGCTCCACCTCTGCAAAGTAGTTAACAGGATTCCTGTTGAGGACCATTCTTCCCACGGGGATCAGTGGGAATTCTTTGTGTGACCACACCTGAGAACACAGTTTACAATTAAAAATGTTCAGTGGTGAGCCTTTATTGGAATTCAGTTTAAGAGGAGGACAAGAAAAGTCCAGCTGTGTTTCTGAGTTTTGCATTACCTTTGTCAGGTCAAAGGGGTTGAACTGGAATTTCTCTGCCTGCTCAAAAGTCATGACTTGGATGTAAAAAGTCCAGGATGGGTAGTTTCCGTTGGCAATAGCATTGAACAAGTCTCCAATGGCATAGTCTGGGTTGGTGGAAGCCAGATGCTCCGCCTCCTCCACTGATAGATTCTTTATTCCTTGGTCAGTCTTTAAATAGAACAAAAAAAATCCATTTGAATCAATTCCCCGTTGTGGCATCAATGAAAGTTTCATTCCCAGCCATAAGTGAGAAGCTGTGCAGGATCCCAGCCAACACACCTTGTAGTGGAACTTGCAGTAGACGGGGTCGCCGTCAGCGTTGACCAGCTTGAAAGTGTGGGAGCCGTAGCCGTTCATGTGGCGGTAGCCATCAGGCAGACCGCGGTCACTGAACAGGAAGGACACCTGCACACAGGATCAAGTTTACAAAGTTTCTTTAGCACAAAACAAAGTATCGTGAAAATAAAAAAAAATCTTTAACCCTCATTTCCCACCCTACCAGAACCCCAAAATGAAACCCCTTCAATGAACTTTACCTCTGATATAACTTTGAAATTCAATGCAATTCAGTTTCTATTGCATTTTTTGTCAAACAATACAAAAGGACAACCAACAGTGAAGATTATTACACTTTTTCTAACAAACAGTCATAGCAGTTTTGTTTTACACAGTAAAGGTTAATATTGTTATTAAAGAAACCTTAGTTAGTAGAATGAATTATAATAAAATGGAAACTTCAATTATTTGTTAATAGTATTTTTTCAGGAGTGGCTGTGTGTAGGTGTACGTGTGTGTGAGTATCGAAGGGAAGGTGTGTGTTTAGATTCCTGTGCGTGCATGGAAGTGTATGTGTCTAGATGTGTATGTGTGTGTGCAGGTGTGTGTGTGTGGAAGTGTAAATGTGTGTAGATGTGTGTGCCTGCAGGTGTTCAATTCAATTCAATTCAATTTTATTTGTATAGCCCAAAATCACAACAAGGTGTGTGTGTGTGGAAGTGTAGGTGTGTGTAGATGTGTGTGCATGCAGGTATGTGTGTGTGGAAGTGTAGGTGTGTGTGCATGCAGGTGTGTGCTTATAGGCGTGTAAGTGTACCCAAAAGTTAAAGAGTTTGTGTGAAGCCTTTAAAGTTTGTCTGGTGTTTAAAGGCTTTTAGTGGTGTACAGCCCACATGTAAACACAAACAGAAAACAAAGTTAGACTTTTCTCATGATGGAAGTCATTAGGAAAAGTCATAATATTTCACGTTGGAAAATGATGACTTAAGGTATTTCTTCTACAACTAACATGGTAACGGGTCACTTTTTACCCACAAGACAACAGCCGGGTTAAATGCTGACGTCATCAGCTGCAGGTACCTGATGCAGACACTCGGGCCTCAGGCTCCAGAAGTCCCACACCATGTCAGGGTCTTTCATGTGAGTTTGGGGGTTGCGCTTCTGGGAGTGGATGAAAGACGGAAACTGCGGGTGGAGATTAGGAGCTTATTTTCTAAAATATTCGAAACTCAAATTGCATAAACCACATACCCCAGACAAACTCTGCAGATTGTTTGTCCTCCAGTTATCTCTCTAACCTACCAGTAGGGCGTCCCTGATGAAGAAAACAGGGGTGTTGTTGCCCGTCAGGTCCCAGTTGCCCTCATCTGTGTAAAACTTGACAGCAAATCCTCTGGGATCTCGAACGGTGTCTGCTGATCCAGACTCACCAGCTGGACAGTGAGACAAACGCAAGTGTCAGCTGTTTCTTTGCTCTGCAAAAGCATCACCAAAAGCCGTTCCAAGAACTCCTTCCAGAGAGCTCTCCCTCTCCCGCTTAAAGTCAAAGCCACTCCAATCATCTACTTCCAAGCGCTCCCAGCGGCCTTTTAGTTATGATCACGCCGAGTTTCTGCAGAGCAGCAGTAGATCACTAGAAATACACCTCAGGGATGTGGGCGGGGCTTTTGGTGCGGAGCTAAGCCACGCCCTTTAACCCTTCCCTGTTGCAGAGAGCTTGGAGCATGGAGCTTATGGCCCGCCTAGCACATTTTCCACGTCACAAATACGCTCTTTTTGTTTTGTCTGCTCCTGATTAACAACGATTTAAATAAAGAAATACTCAGAAGTTCCATTTTAAGCTTAATTTCCCTTAATCATGACAAAAACAATATTTTTTACGTTTGGTAAAAACAACAATCATAATTAAAAGACAGCTGGGAACGCTCTTGAAGGTGATCAAAAGATGACCGGAGTGGAACAAACAAGAGAATACTTTGCTGTGCATGAGGACACTCACTCACACTAAAAAGCTAAAAGGGACAGAAAACTATGCAAACATGAACTGTTGCAAGGATGTGGACCTTGGCACTGTTTGATTGTGCTTTGGTTATATAAGCAACAAAGTTGAATCTTAGCCGAATTGCTTCATCCGATGGCCTCCAGGTCTGCCCAGGAGGCCTTTCTTCTCCTGAGATATGCCCCGAATTAATAGCTGGGGGAAAAACATGGTAATCATTACCCACGGTGGAGAAACGGACAGCAATGGGCGTCGTCTTTCCAATATGTTCAAACACTTTGGCTTTGCAGTAGCGGGTGATGTCATGAGTGACCTCAAAGTAGCCAAAAGCCCCTACAACACAGAAGACAGATAACACAGATATAAACATTAAAATCAGATTATTGCTTTATTTCTTGGCTTTAGAAAACATAAAAAAAAACAGTAAAAAAAATAGCGTGTTAATCTATCTTTGACCAGATTTTGGAAATTTTGATGCCAACTCTTTATTAAGCAGTTTTTGCATGACTTTTCTATCCGTTTGTTTTCACATTTTTAATTAATGCTCTGAAGGTTTGTCTTGTGCATCTTTAAAAGACATTTCACCTGCAAAAAGAGTGATCTGAGGTGAAATAAATGATTAAAAACTTGACGATTGAGCCGGCAAAAGAAAATCAAGTCGACCACAGAATGGCGTGATGGTTGGGATTCAGCGCTGACCTGCTCCTTTGGCGTGCACCACTCTCTCTGGGATCCGTTCGCGGTCAAAGTGGGCCATTTCATCAGTGAAGACCACATCTTGAACCAGAAGAGGACCTCTGGGACCCACAGTCTGCAGGTTCAGCTTGTCTCCAATGGGATGTCCAGCCCCAGTGGTCAGGACGTCTGCTTTCTGTTGAGACGAGACATGACACGACATTTTTTGTTCATTAAAATTACCCCCATTTATTTGACGTCTGATGTGGTATTTTTATTTTTTAAAACCGGGGTTTATATAAGTGTCCTTTTTTGATAGTGACCAAAAAGAAAGAAAGAAAAAAAGACTGAGGAAATTTAGCAAATTAATCATCACAGGAAAAAGGTTTTTTTTGTTTTTTTTTTTTGGCAACACCAGATGTTTGTTGAAAATCACCATTACATAACGGCTAAAGGTCATGGACTATGACCTATTTTAATTCTTTACGAATAAATTATCACCCCGAAAGCATAAGTTTGCTTTTGCTGTTGCTAAAATGCTCGTAAAAATAGTTTAAATAGCAGCGTAACGGGATTTCTTACCGGGCTAGCTTAACATGAAACGTTAGCAACCTAGCTTAAAACTGCAACGAAACAACACTGCAAAGGGTTTTATTACCACGTCTACAAAAACAGGAAATTAATATAATAATAATAATAAAAAGAAAGCCAAAAAACGGTCTCAACAACCAGCTTCCTACCCCACATGACCCCTCACCTACTTACTTATTCCAAGGTCTAGCGCTGCGCAGCAAGAAAAAAAACGGAAAAACTCCGAGTCCAACCAACCACTTCGTATTCGGAGCGTGTACAAACCCGAGAGCCTCTGTTCTCCTTCCATGTCTTCATCTGGTCGGTAGTTTTATCTCTGTTCCCAGCCATCTTGAGAGAAAGCGCCTTCGCGTATGATAACCGTCCCAACCAACAGGAGATGTAGTGCAAGAAAGCGTTACCCTGTTTATTTGTCTCCGTGGACTTTGTTCAGGGTGACCACGCCCCCTCGGCGCCCCTCTTTTCTGATTGGCTGACAGAAGTGATCTGACCTACTTTTCAGATGGAGTTCAAAGAGGGGCTGGATTTCATGTGCTGCTGTTTACAGTTACTTTGTCTAAAACTTCTGATTTATACATATATATTTAAAAAAATCAATATTCTGTAAAGGAAAAGTTGTGTCTTGATAAAAAGTGGTGAGTTATATTTACTTATTAAAATCTTGTTACTTCTCAGAAACAGAATATTTTTCCTTCATTGTATTAGTCACTTACTGAAATAGTATTTTTTTTCCCCTTCAAAACCAGTACACTTACCCAGTTGAAATGAGAGGGACCTGATTGTCGACAAGATGGTGCCTGACATCATCTGTAGGCACCAATTTATACAATTTACCCTAACCCCAAGTGTTTCACCCTTTCAGAAAAACAAACTAACTCTTCTACTAATTAATTTGCTTGTGCAACAATAGGATCCTACTCTGAACCCTAACCAGAGCTCCCTTAACTAAAACCGACCCCTGGATTACAACCCTAACCCTAACCCAGGAGGAGGGGCCTCTCCCCATAAATTAATTTGATCTAAACCGAAGCTTTGCCTTTCAGAGGAGGATTTTTTGTATTATTAGAGCCATTAGTTTAGGGAATATTTAATATTCAATCAATTTCAACAAAGAATTGCTGGTAAATATTAGCAATTTCATAATCTAGTCTAGAGGACTGCCCCTTTTATTCGCTTGATCCACAATTTTATTTTACTTTCTACATACATCAGATTTTACACCTTCATTGTTATTTGTTTGCCTTGTTCCATATGTTTTAGACTGATATGAACAAATTTTTACTCAATACTCAACTTGTTTTGTCTATAGCACATGAACTCTCTCAAAGTCAATGTGAGAGTGATGTGCAGAACTCAAATATGTGGTTTTACCAGATGCTGCCTTTCAGGTGTGACTGCTCTCATGTTTATGGGTTGAAAACGTGTTTGAACAGATAAGGGGGTAAAATGAGTGAGGGAAATTACTGATATTGGAAAAAACTGATCAGGTTGGATTTACCAATAAGAAGCTACAATGACAGGTTAGTTGGAAAACATGCGAGACACTGACCCTTGAGGCTACGACCTTGACATCTGTGTCTTAGTGCATAGGTAGTCCAGATTTCCTATCAAATCAATATTTTAATCTCAAAACTTGTGAAAAAAATACTTAAAAATAAATAAATTGAGAACCAACAAACCTTTGATATTTTTGCATTTGAAAGTGCAAACGTGTTGTTAAGAAAGCTTTATTTTTACTGTTTCTTTATCTTAGAAAAAAATGGGATTTAAACAGGTTTCTCTTAATTTTTTATTTCATACTGTTGCCTTTGCCAAAATATAAACATGTGTCCAGTGTTATCATTGAACTGCTTTTATTTGAAACAGCATTCACGCGGTACACTGTATTCATGAGGCACATTCACATCAAATTCTAACTAACTTCATGCATGACTTTATGTAAGCTACAGTTGTTGTTGGAAACATTGATTGTAAATGAAAATATTGCTTTATTACTTGGCACGGTATGAAACTTTACATGACTGATAACCATGAGTTAGGTATTTTGCCTGATAGTTTACTTTCATATAGAATAGTTAAAACACTGTGGAACACAACTGTGAGCTTTCTGAGCTACTAGACTGACTTTTCTCTTTTATGTCACCGCCACCTCCTAAAAATGTATATGAAAAGAATATTAATACAGTGTGCAGATTTACAGTAAGAAGATGTTTTTGCCAACATCACGGTGGGGTGGGGAAGGGAGGGGGGTTGCTTTGTGGAAAAGCCCCGTCCACAAGTCAGAGGTGAATATCTAATGAATTACTGCTGCTCTGCAGTGACTATGTCCTAAAAAATGAAACAGGTTTTTTGATTTTGGCAAAAAAAAAGGCAAAAATCCTAATTAAAAGACTACTGAGAAAAATGTGAAAATAGATCAAAAGATGATCAGAGTGGGTCTTTAAGATTAGACCAGAATTGTTCCAAAAAATAAGTGAATATTCAGTCATCACAAATGTGCTTTATGTATATTTTTGAGTGAAATTAGGTGTTTCCTGCTAGCAATACACTGAAAAAGATTATTTTCAATCTTTACTTTGAAGAAAATAAAGAACATTGTTGAAAAGCACTATTTACAGTGTTAAGGACTGCAGCTAATTTTGGCTAAAAAAAATAAATAAATAAAAACAAAAAAACTGCTACAAATTACAATTTTTAAACCTGGATAAGAGTACCTGGATGTTTTTTGAAAAGCACAACAAATATTGAACAAACCAACAAATCATCACTGTTTGTCAGTGTCACCGTTAACAAATAACACAAGCAAATCTAAGAGGCTGAACTGAACTCTGGTACCGAATGAACAGAGGAGTGCTGTCCTGAAGGAGAATCAACACCAGCCTTCCCACTGCTCACTCCATTTACATCCATGGAAGGCTGAAGCCGGAGGGGGCACCATGCAGAAACGTGTTTGTTTGTTATGAATCGCCCAAACATCCAGAACTGAAGTGATTGATTTAAATCTGTGTGAGGGAAAATGTTCATATATTGCTTCTCCCCTTCCCTTTGAGTTTCAAACAGCTATTGGAGTGAGGTGAGGATGAAAGAGTCACAGCAATCACCCGCAAGCATCTCCAACACCTCAAACACCAGGGTCACCTGAAACCTGTACCTGAAGCGAGATGAGGCTTTGATCGTTCAGGTCTCAAGTGCTAATGGCACAGAATAGAAACGACCATCACATATCTAACTGGAACACGGCAACACATCTTCACATGGAGACGATCAACTGGAGACTGAGTCGTCCGAATGTGCAGCAAGTGGGCGGCTATATTCTGCGCAGAGGGTGCCACATTGACACGGGCTTTCTCAGGGTGGCCAGCATCTGGTTCCAGTGGGTGATCCCCATCCCGCTGGCTTCAGGGCCGATGATCACGTGACCGAGGTTCTCGCCCCGGCCGTCGTCCGTGGCCTCTGCCACCGTCACCCTCAGGGAGAGCTCCTGCAGACGGCACAACATGGTTAAGTGAACGTCACTCAGCTGCTTCTGAAAAACCAGTAAACGAGTGTGCGGCTTCTTCTGCAGACCGAGGTGTCACTTATAATTATCCAAGGTGCTTTATTTTGAAGGAAAATCTAAAAAGCTTTGCTGAGCCATTAAATATGTTTGAAACATGAACACCAAGATCTCTGGCAGCTTAGACAATGAAACCATTTCCATCAAGATCTCTTCTGTGAACCTGCTCTGATTCAGGTTGTTGCTCCTTCAGAGTAAATGCAAATATTTGTCGCACCACGCTGTAAAACTGTTAAACATTTCCTCAATTTATTGCACTTTTATCAAAACAGGAAGTGATATGAGAGCAGTGCAAACAGAAAACAGCAGCGATGAAAGTGTCAACATTAAACACAGAGCAGGAAAAACAGGTTTCCACTTGCTGGTAATCTTTTCTGTCACTCATCCTGTCCCTGCTTTCTTCCTGTCTCTCCAGTTTATTCTGCAAGAGTTGGTCACCTGCAGGACGATGGACGGAACGGAGAAGATCATGGCTTCGTTGAAGATGGGGTTAGTGTCGTCCCTTTTAGTCGACGTCTTCTTCTTGCTGATCTTCCTGCCGTCTTGTAGGAGATAAACTTTAACAAAAGGATCTGAGGAGGAAAAATGACAAACAAGGTCACAGTTGTCCTTCATGGCCTTTTTGAAACGTTTTTGGAAACATCAAAATCATTTTTGGTTTGTGTTTTTCGATTTAAACTCGAGTCCATGGATATCAACACAGAAACCGCTCTTTTTTTGTCATCATACGTCATTGCTGTATTATCTCGCACTAGTATGCAAACTGCAGTTGCAAAATCATGGAAAAAATGATGTTTTTAATGTTAATAATTAAAATGAAGGCTAGATTTTCAGCATGTACACCAACTATCTCAAACTGAAATCCAAAATTGTCTTTGAACAACAAATAAAATAGGAAATTCAGAGGAGGTTCCTGCTTTTTGAAATAAATAATGATGGATATTGAAGCTTATAGAGAAAATTTTACCCCCAGTACAAGTACTTCCTTGTTGTGGGAACAGCAAAGTATTGCATTTTGAAAAATATGCAGCCTTTTCCATGTTTGCAACTCAAAAATTACAAACTTTTTGTGATCAACATAAATCATTTAATAATATTCTCTGCTGACAGTGACACCTTCAGCCAAAAGTCAATCGATTTGCTGGGTTTGGAAATGACCTTGTCAATCTTTGAGTCATCTGCGTGCCATTAATCCAACAGGAGGCTGCACTGTGGACATTTTTAAGTGAAAGCTTAAAAGCAGCCACACAAAGCCAAATGAAGACAGCAGGGAGATCAGCACAGAGATGGTGCACCAGTGCAGACCTGAACACCACTTTTTATTCCTTTTGCTATGTGAGCTGATTGGAGCCAAAACACAAAAAAAACTGTCTTTGGCAGTTTCTGAGGAAAACAACATCCAATAGTTTAAATTTTGATAGACAGGTGGCACCCATTGATTGTATATTAGAACTGGACTGAATAGTCCCTCACCCTTTGCATCCCAAACAGGAAGTGCCCACCGGTCATAGAAGACAGAATCCCATGGATTTCCATAGTGAGATAAACAGCCATGACTCAGTCATTCCATTAGTCAAAATAACTCTTTTTTACATCTTCTTGTTAATTCTAATTGTTTCATCTTTTTCTGTAGTTCAAAATATCCAAATTATAAACTGACCAATCAGACGCCTCAATAAAAGTATGTGGTCTCATGTAGAACATTTGAAGAGTTTGATTGACAGATTCTCCGGGGCCCGCTTTCAAGTGGTAGGGATGTGTACGTCTAACAAGCCCCCTCCTGATTGGTGAGAGTGGTTGTCATGGAAACAATGAGTCATCTGAGTCAATGACTGCTTACTGATGTTGTTTGGCTCCAACATGGCAACGTTCGTATCAGCACTAGCAACAGAATTGACTAAATTTAGTTAGAGCAGGTAGTAAACCATTTTCTGTTGGTGAGATCACACTTGCTTGGTCCAGTTCTCATACATATTAAATGGTAGCACCATAATGGATAAGGATACTAAACCCAATGAGTCCACAGAGCGTCAGAATATTGGACACATCAGTAAACAATTGCTATGTCCGAATTGCCACCCTAATCCCTAACTACTAAAAAATAATATGCTGTAGGAATATCTAGTGCCCTGGATATTAAGAGCAATTTGGACGTTTTTTTTTAACTGGCAAATATGATGTAACCAATTTCAGGAAGTGAAAATCTAATCGTTAGGAGGGTTTTACGGCGGCTATTTATGAATCCATGGTGTTCTGAAGATGAAAATGTTGATGGTTTATGTAAAAAATACATTGAAATACATTTTTTCTGCAAAACTTGTTGAAACGCAATGCATTGTGGTCTGTTGTCACCCATCTAGTGAGCATCAATGCACACTCCTTTTTCGCAGAGACTTCTGGGAAATTTTTAGGGCCCTCGATTTTGGAATTGTAGATTCGGACAGCACTACAAAATGGCGAAGGCACCATATAGTGCACTATGTAGAGAGTAGTGAAGGAATTCAGACATAGCAAATGAGACACGGCTTAGCAGATTCAGTAAAATGACCTTTTGACCATTTCTTACTTTTGGTCCAATTTTATAAAGAGGTCGGGTGTGGATTTGACATCGCCGCAGATGGCTTTCGCCCCTTGTATATGGGTCGGTCCCGCCCAGAGCAATGTGGTTGGAGCGGATTGGGAATGGTGCGTATTGGTCTGGGGGGCCCCACGGACAGGAGAGAGGTCAAACGCATATACAAATACTAAAGTCATCCTCCATAAAACAAAAAAGATAGGTAGTCCTGCCAGAAAATGTGGAATTAGTGCAAACTCTAATGCTAACATTAACTTTGAATAGACTACAAGATCAGCCTACAGGTTCACTGCTCTGAGAATAAACTCAGATCTTTCTAGAATGTTTTCCATACGTTCTCCTTCATTAACTGATAGCAATAATTTACTGATGAAAAGTCACATTCTTGTTTTTTCCAGCTCTGTTTGTGCAATTGTAGCACAGCAGTAAAAGTATCCAATATGGCGTCCAACTTTGCATATGCTGGCGTAGCAACTCTAGCCTATATAACTGTTGACTAAACCCATGTAGAAGAAAATACAATGTTGCTGTCGAGACAACTCAGTGTGTGATGTTTTCAGGAAACCAGCTCCTAACAGGTTAGAGAAGAATGAAAAATGTTGACATGTCAGAGAGTTTGGGACGACTTTAAACCCACCAAGAGAGCAGCCGTCTACCTTAGCTGACATGACGGCTCAAGGTTCTTCTTCAGAAGAAGGGGGACGCAGTCAAGAGTCCCGTGGTTTAGAGGAAGACGTACACATAAACATATACAGGATAAAAACCCCTGAAAGCTCCTGACCTGCTGTGTTCTTCTCGTTGGTCCACACCAGGTTCTTGCACTTGGCGACAACCACAGTGAGGCGCTCCGCTGTTGGCAGATAGCTGAGAGACAGCAGGATCTCCCCGACTGCATCCACAGCCTGCAGCATCAGAAAGGACATACATTTGACACAGGAAGTTTGGCTCTCATAGACTGAGATGTTTTTTATTACTATGGCAATGATGAATCGACAGAAAAATTCCTTAACGGACAACTAAGTTAAGTTAAGTTAAGTTATTAAATGAAGCCAATAAAACAGAAACTTGAAATAGTTAATAGAAATAAATAGAAATAGAGGGAAAAACACAGAAATACCCGTTGTAAAGATTGGTCTCCGTTTGTTT
This sequence comes from Oryzias curvinotus, assembly GCA_023969325.1. NCBI lineage: Eukaryota > Metazoa > Chordata > Actinopteri > Beloniformes > Adrianichthyidae > Oryzias > Oryzias curvinotus. The sequence continues at coordinate 13,450,832 of CM043711.1, forward strand.
TTCCTTTCCTCTTTAGGTCCTGTGCATTTTTTTTAGGTTTTAAAATGCAAAATGTTTTTTGTTTTTTATAAAAATGACAGTTATTCCACAAAAACTATAAAATAATAATGCAAACATTTGGTTTCATAGTTGTCAGAGTTACATTTACTGTGGAAAACATGGATTTTCTAAACTTTATCCGTTTATATCCTTCATCATTACTCATTGAATTTCACTAATTTAGGTTTTCTCTTCTTTCAGTGGGTTTGAATAAAGGTCAGATGTTAATTGGAAAAATATTAGGGAAGAAGAATGACATATAGTTGGCCTCTAAATACTTTTTTAACATCTGCATTTACTATTTTCCAGTAAAACAACAATTTTCCTGCAGAGAAGCATTGAACAAAACAGTTCTTCCAAATATCCACTAGAGGGAGACTGCTCCCTGTGTCTCCAGAAACACACCTTGTTGACGTCCTGAAGGTAGAGCCAGGCGTTGAAAGGTCTTATAGTGAGGTCTAGGTCCAACAGCTTGAGCTCGGCCACGCCTGCGCTGATGTTTCTCTCATCAGAGTCAATCCCAAATGCAGCAAAGCGCAGGCTGTACTCCTCCAGGGAGGACAGGTCCATGGGGACGGAGAAGCGCTCGTCAAAGATCACGGTGAATGCATTGGTCTGGACCTGAGGGGGAGCAGGACATGAGGAACTAAATTGCAGGACTGCATGTTGGAGAGACTTTTGGAATCAAGCTAATGAAATGCACATTCAGGTCTGGGTCTCCTTGTGCCAGTCCCTGGCCCAGATAAAATACAGGGTTAGGGTCAAGAAGGGTTTCCAGCATAAAAATCTCTGCCAAACCACCTGTGTGAATCAGTGAAAGCAGATTCTCTTTGGGATATGCCGAAAGGTGAACAACAACAAGAGGAAGATCAATGAACTGTCAGCAAGAGCGTCTCAAGAAGTCTTCGTAGGAAACTGTGCAAAGTTGAAAAATAAAGTTATATAAAATCAGAAAGGACAAAAACTCAAATGCCTACTTATTTTTTGCATTTAACATCAAAGAGTGCTTTTTGACCAGAACAGACTTAATTTTAACAGGGAAAACTTTTACATTTCATTTAGTTTGAGCTAGTTTCTTACTTGAGATGACCAGAAGCAGCCTGAAGTTACAACAGCAGCTAGTTTAAAGTCAGGTTTGTCCAAACCATCAGTGACCACAAAAGAAAAACCAGGAGAAAACTGATCGTCCTTTACTATGTCCTGACTGACAGAATAAACAAAGAAAACCCAAGGAAGAAGACAAGTTCTGGTGTGTTGGTTTCTCGGTAAGAGCACACTGGAGTCTGAGTGCTGTTTCCACAGTTGGATGCCGGTTTACCCTAGGAAGTGTCAGGAACTGGAACATACATGTGTGTTTGTGTGTACAGTAGTTCATCAATGACACACAATGTTACCCTTTATGTGAGAGTAACAGTCCCTGGTTAGCAAACAAGTAAACTTAAGTCACTACCAGATTACTGTGGTAAAGCCTCTCATTCCAGAGTCAGATCAATGCTCCCTCTCCTCACTCACTTCACATGCATACAGCAGAGGGGGGAGTGTCCCTCCACGCAGGTATGATGTCCCTTGTAGACCATTGATGAGACTGAGTGACCACTCCTCCCTTCCAAATAGGAAGTACCCGTTGGATCCAAGACGCCATAATCACATAGACTACTAGAGATTACTCCAATGTGGAGAAATTGATTTGTTACATAGCTGAAAAAAAATAAATAACAATACATAATGAAAATTACACATAATAACATATTAAAAACAACAATAAATAACACAATGACGTATCCAGGGTCTATGAGACATTGTAGAGTCTAACAGCTGATTGGATGAAAGATCTGTGAAATTGCTCCTTCCTATAGCGAGCTGGTAAAGCCTCCGACTAAAAGAGCAGCTCAGTGCACACATGATGTCATGCAGAGGGGGATGAGGGTTGTCCATGATGGATTCCAGTTTTCGTTCCATCCTGCTCTCTCACCCAGCACCGTCACAAACTCTAAGGGACATCCCAGAATGGAGCCCGATCCTCTTCCTGTTGCTGTCAGTGCATCCACCTTCAGCAACTCAAGAAGTTGAGAAGGGCAGATGCAACAACACATCATAAAACGTTTTTAACAGAGTGCTGCAAACTCAAGTCTACTCACAGGTGGCGTCGGTTCTTCTCGTACAGGACATCTATAAACAGCTGTTAGTCAGACATTGCATTTGTCAGAATAACTGTTCTTGCTCCGATACCTTTTTAACATATTCTTGATAATCCTATTTTTTTCATGATATTTTCTCTTCAGTGCAAGATATTCAAGTCATAAACTGACCAATCAGAGGCCTCAATAAAAGTATGTGGTCACGTGTTGGAAACATTTGATTGACAGATTTTTCCAAGCCTGCTTTCAAGTGGAAGGGGTTTGGCTTTCCAACAAGCTCACCAACAAGCTCACTCCCGATTGGCAAAAGTGGTTGCCATAGAAACTTTGACTCAGACCGACTCAGACCAAAAAAGGCGATAGAACTGAGTTGTTGAGTTGGAGCTAGAAGTAAAGCATTTTCCATGGGTGATGTCAAACCTAGTCGATCTAGTGCAATGATTTATATTGTCGATCTTTTGAACACATCCTGTATTTTTATGATAAGCCACTTCAACACCTGCACAGACAATCACAGCATTTGCTTCTATTAGTCCTCCAAATAGTCTGTCAAATTTCACGTTGTTGTTGGATCACATGAGTTTTCTCTGGCAAGCAAACCGAAATCCTCACCGGTGCTGCTCAAACAGACGAGATAAAGTTCAACGTTTAAAACACAGAGAGGACATGCTTTGTTAAAGATGTTTTACACACAGAGAAAATTTGGTTGGATGAAAGATCTTCAGATCCTCCTGACATCAATAAGTAAGAATGAGCGGGTTTAAGGTCACAAAATTATGATGAGGAATGCTTAAAAACAAGCATAACATTCCCACAATAACTTCACAAATGTGTTCAAGTGAGCTCCGAATTTGGAGCGTTTTTTCTCGGCGGTATTTATGTAAAACGGAGGTTGTGGGTGGGGTTGGGTGAAAGTGGGGTGGAGGAAGTTCATCCATCACAGCCCGCCATGATGGCTTTATAAAGTGACAGGGAGGTTTAAATCTATTAGATTTTCATGGTCGTGTGACAGAGTCAGTCCACCCTGAAGTTACCAGGCAACCAGAAGATGAGCGCAGATTTAATAATAGATCTGCCGACACTAGAAATAGAATTACGGGGGACAATTGAGTTTCTGTTTGGAGAATAACAACACTTTCCCTAGATTTATATCCTGCTTAAGGAGTTTAAAATGATCTTACAATTAAAATGACGTGTCTGAAAATTGAATGTAGAAAAGTAGATAGGTTCAGCATCATTTTAAAATAAACAAAATAAATGTTTTGGTGAAAATTCTCATGAAGATAGAAGTGGCGCAGAAATTGTTTTCTGCCGTCACAACAAAGACTCCTCTTCCTGGGAAGAGCGATGAAGAAGTGATGATGAAGGTTGATCACAGAGTGGACAAAGGCAGGAGGAAGTAACAGCCAAGAGAACATGGACAGACGAAGCAGCAGGAAAGGAAAAGGAGACGGTCCCATCTGACCGCCACAGAGGGGGGGAGCTGATGTCAGTCCTCCCGTCACAGTTCCTTCAGAAATGTCAACCCTGCCGCTGCAGCGACCGCTTTTTTGTTGTCATCGCACACTAAAACAGCAAGGGGTGGCTTTGCACGCCGTCAGCCCCACAGAGAATGAGACACAGAGTGCTGATGACTCACTGATGACCAGGATTCACTGCTTTCCTGGCAGAAGTGAGCAAAGAGCAGAAGGCGAGTGGCAGGCGGCGAAGATGGAAAAAACAAACTGCTGGTGTCTGAAGTTATGTCTAGATTTGTTCTGTATCCATTATATTCCAATCTAAAGTTTGAAAGAAACGTCTGTAACACTCAGAAAAACGGCAAAATGATTGATTAGAAAAAACTAAAGTGGTTTAGTGTTTCCACTCAGAACTGAGAGGAAGTCTTTCCATCAAGATGCTCTCCTCATCATTTCACTGGGCTGAGTGGTTCTGCGACAGGAAGAGGTGACTTCAGCCTCCGTCTGCTGCTCCCATGAGGCCATACTCCACCAAATGAATTGCACTATTCTCTCTGACAGAGGAAGAATGACTCTGTTGCTCTAAGGCCCATGGGGCAAAGAAAACAGATGAGAAAGAAGCTCCGGTTTGATTCTGAGGCCAAATCATTAAAAAATAGTTAAAACGTTTTATTTTCAACAGAAATATCTTGCATCTTTTATAATGCTAAGGGATTAAATTTATTTAAAAAATATCCAAACCCAATTTTTGGGAAGTTCTTCATTATTAGAGACTCAACAAAGACGCCCTTCAGGCCTCCAGAGTTTTAAAGCACCAGATCTCATAAGATTTCATGGTGATCATTTCAGTTTTACCCACTCAGGATTTTACAACAAAATCCCAAACTCTACAGCTCTGACCATATAAGGGATACATAACTTTAACTAGGCAAACTCATATCAACAGATTTAAAACCCAAGAAATTGAAATTTGATGTTTTAATATGTGGTTAACAGTTGTAAATATTATGTGAGACTTTTCTATTTTGTAGAAAAAAATAAAGAGAATAATAATTATAGAATTGTTTGTTACTAACAAAACACGCTCCACACTGGTTTTATCCTCATATCAACAATTTTCTTTTTTGGTCGACTGGGGGTGATGAACAGGTCTATGTCATTTTTAGAAAAATCGACATTTTTAGATTTTCTTGGCCATGGAGGTTTTTTGGTTAAGCAGGCCCACAATCCAAATATCTTCATAACATATGCTATATAGCTGGTTCCGGTTGAGCCGGAGATTCATGTATTACATTTTTACAATATTCTGGTAAAACAGGGGTATGCCACTTTTGGAGCTTGCAAAGCTAAAGCAGTTTAAAATCTACAACTTTTTAATCGAACGTTTTTTTTCCAAGTAGCTTCCCAATGATGCTCAAGGAGTTACGAGGTGATAGATCAAAATCCATGTTTGTTCTTGTAGAAGCTCATTCATCATTCATTCATTTTCTTATCCGCTTTTTCCCTTTCGGGGTCACGGGGCTGCCGAGCCAGCCCGGCCATCTCATAGCGAAGGCAGGGACACCTGACGGGTCGCCATTCTTTTGCAGGGAAATTTCAACAATCACAACATCCTTCCTCTCCTCTCCAACCTAGGGACAATTTTAGAGTTGCCAATTTAACCATGAAGCATGTTTTGGAACAGTGGGAGAAGCCGGGAACCCCGGATAAAACCCACGACACAGGGGCGAACATCAAACTCACACAGAAAGGTCCCCCATTGATGTTGATTTTCATGTCCCCCAGCCGGGACTTGAACCAGAGGCCTTCTTGCTGTGAGGCAAGAGCGCTAACCACCACCGTGCAGCCCCTTGTAGAAGCTATTTTTAAAATTCAAAATGGCAACCTCTTCCTGAAGTCAAAGGTCAGCAAAACTTCGGTTGTGGTTGCTGACTTACGATGGTGATATGTGTGTCAAATATTATAAAAAATGCTTGAACAGAAGTTTTGTTTTCCCATCTTGTGCCAAAATGGGAAAATCACCTACTTTCACACTTTGTCACATAATGGCCGCCAAGTTGTATTGCCTTTGGCCATCACATAATACTTTCAAAACTTCCCATAGATATCCCTGACATGTGTCGTGGTTTTGTTAGTGGGTTGGGAAATTTTTATTTTAAACCCCAAGAAATTTTAGCTCTGTTCATCTTTTTTTGACGGGTTCTCCCATTGTGATGTCATCATTTTTCAGTGGGTGGGGTGTGTGTGTGTGTGTGTGTGTGTGGGGGGGGGGGGGGGTCATTCACTGTGTCCAAAGTTTATTTTCACTGAGTACTAGGTGAGTGCATGTGGCAGAGGTAAAACTTTCACTGAAAGGCCCAGTAAGAAAAAAGAATTGCGAAAACATTCTGGTCCTCATCAGGAAACTTTCACGCTTTGGAAGACAAAAAGCTTTTCTTACTCTCGTCACTCCCACACTGAGCTCTTCTGGCCCCAGAGAGACTCTGATGAAGCAGCCCGGGAAGTCCCCTTCCTCTTTTTCCAGCAGGTCTTTGCCCTGGTGCAGGGTGATGTGTAGCAGGCCCGGCCCGTGTCCCGGCTGCCGTGACGGCTCGAACTCCAGAGTCACCTCCAGCTGGCCCACTGTGAAGTCATGCCCAAAGTTGTGGGCAATGGAGGAGATGGAGCTGAGGGAGTCTGTGGAGACGGATCGGTTGAGTTGAGCCAAGCCCGTCGCATCCAGCTCCCTGCTCATCAGCTCCAGGTGGCCCAGGTCTCTGAAGCCATCTGGGGTATCGCCCAGTGCCAGGCTGGGCTTCCGGCTAGAGGTGGTGGAGGTGCGACGGTGGTTGTTGGCAGCCACTCGCTTGAGGAAAAAGCAGCAAACAGAAAAACAGTTCGACACAGAGAAACGTCCCGTCTTTGCACTCTGTACGTCTTAAGCTACAGACACATAGAATATTAGCCGGGTACACACTGCAATTACTGATTTTTCCTCCATGATCAATTTTTAAACGGTTAGCTTTTCTGTGAATTTAAAGGAACGTCCTCCATACATCACTACCAAATCCCCAAATCAAGTCTCTGATTGGTCAAAGTTTAACCTGGTGCGTTCAATGGCTGTGCCCAAAAACCGCCATTGAAACTTGTGAAGCTACGCTTCAACGCCAGAGTTCTAAACGCGGAAGCCCGAAACCCAAGTTTACACAGACGCCTCATTGGAAGTGGTTGTTCTGGCTGAGGCCGGTGTGAACGTAGCTTCAGACTGAACAAACTGCAAGGCAGGATCCTATCTGAGCAGAGGACAACTAGAGATGAAACTCAAAGATTTAGCACGGTCAGAATCTCTGGAGAAGTAGGTGGTTAAAATGAGGCCACACTCCAACATACAGTTACCCATCAGAAACAATAACTTGTTAATTACTAATTAGTTTGCTTTAGCTCAGCATGACTGAGTTTAGAAAGAGTAAAAAACAAAGACGAATCATTGTTTCCTGAACTTTTTCCAGTGTGTCTATACCTTCTGTCTGACTTCTGAGAAGGACGTTCCATACTTCTCCTGCAGATATCGATAGTCAAAGTTAGGGAACGGAGACGGCGCGGGGAAGGTCCCAGACTTCCACAACTTCCAGATGTTCAAGCCGGCTGCACCCAGCAGGACGAGGAAACCCACGAGGTAGATTCCCACCTCCCAGCCCGGAGGGTTACGCACCACTAAAGCAAAAATGCAAAAAACGACAAATCCTCAGAGCAGCAGTCTCCCACGTCACCTATGAAAGCCTGTCTGTGTCTGCAATGAGGGATGGTGGATTCCTGGTTGTCAGTCCTTCAGCTTTACTGTCAGTCATTGTTATGTAATATGAGGAGATATTCAGGACACACAGAGTTGTAAAGAAAATCTGCATCTGACAAAAAAAGATTAGAGTTGCATAAAAAACATGCTGTGGTAAAAGGTTTTTTATGGGTTGCATAACATTTTTGCAGGTCTTGCAGGTGTTTTTCACTGCCTGTATTTGTTTACCAAGCCCTGGATTTCAGTACATCACATGACGTGAGCTGTGTTAGAATTCGCTCACCACTCCCTTCCTATCCCCTAAAACAGTGGTCCCCAACCTTTTTAACGCAGCGGACCGGTATGACGTAATACAACGTTTTCACGGACCGGTCTTTAATTTTGTGGGTGGATGATTATTGTAGCATCGCTACGATAGTAGAGGAACAGTGACGTGACAGGACGAACCCTGTCCTTTTAGTTTGACACGCATGACATAGTACATCACACAGGTGTCATTATCCTCCCCCCTTTCCACACTCATGGTGCAAAAAAGAAGTACTGTCTGTTAAATTTAGCTTTCCTTTTTTGGAAGTCAAAGGCTCCTCTTCTGTCTTCTGGCTGGGCCTTTTCCCCTTGGCAAAGAAACTTTCCAAAGACGTTTGTTTTTTTACTCATTTTGCTAGCTCCTGGGATTTATTGTAGCTGTATCCTATCACGGGACCAAGAATAGCGCCTTGGCCTGCGTCAAAGTGACATAGACGGATGTAACAGCTATGTTGCCAACCTTAAATGTTTCTTAGATGTTTTCCAACTACCTGCCTTCAAGCTGTTTTTTTGATAAACACTCTTTAATCAGGTAATCAAAAGCATATATGGCACGATTCTTGAAAAACCAGCAGGATGCTGGCCCTCGAGGCCTGGAGTCTGACATCTCTGCTTTAGAAAGATATAGAGTCTGTAGAGGTCACAGGTCAAATTCATGATTAAATATTTTTGATCTGTAAAGTCAGGATCAGTTCTCAAAGTTGTTGTTCGAAGACGTGTGCCCAATTATCTAACTGGATAAAAACACTTAAAAAAAATAATTGTTCCCAAATAAATGGTCTTTTACATAGATTCTTGGAATTTGGGCCGCAACTTGACAGGAAGTAGGAAAAGAAATCATGAACAACAAGCCTTCAACACATGCAGTCAGTAGAGAGACCAGCAGCTAGTGAAACATGCAGTCTCAGACGTGCAATCGTCCACTCACCACTCAGCTGGTAGCTTGATATATCCCCGCTTTGAGCTGAGGACATGGTGCTGGAGCCGGCCTGCAGAGAAACACGAAAACCACAAACAAGTTTTGGAGGTTTGACATGAACCACCTCTTCAGAAGCAGCACAAGTCGCCGCTCCAACTCTCACACTCTCTTCTCTCTGCAGCATGTTTTAGTGGAAAGCAGGGGGGGCTGTGCGAGAAAGTTCAAGCCCACAGGACAAAATGTAACCTGTAATGACTCCTGACGTCTCCTGCTGCTCCAGGAAGCAGCAGGAGGCAGGCTGACGGCACGGTCAGGTGGATCCATCGACCCGCTGATAACAGCCCTGCAGGATTAAACCTCCTTAGCTGACAGGGATTCAGTTTCAAAACGACACAATTAACACTCATCCGCCTTGCTAACGGGCTCTGTTACATGACGAACCTCTGCACAAGGAGGGTCTCTTTATCTGGGTTTACAGTACTGATGCCATCAATGGCATCATTTGACCTGAACTCTGCAAAGAACCACTCATTAGACCCCAAGACATCAGTAACACAAAGATTCAAGTGATCGCTTCCTGCTGTGAGATTAGAACGTCTGTGCAGCAGAAGATATAGTGGTGCAGCTGGAGCATCTCATATGGGGAGGGGGGGGAGGAGAAGGGGGCAGAAAATCTTAGAAGGGTCGCAAATGACAACAGCAGCATGGAAGGACATTACAAATGGTAGGCTAAGAAAAGGTTTTATTATCGTTATTAATATTAAATATTCATATTAATATGAGCTGATTTGCTACTACTAATGTAGTAGTAGCACTTCGCACAGCGCACTAGTGTCTAGTGGGTCTAGATGACCCCACTCCCAACATTAAAGTGCCTAGGAGAGCACAACAGTGAAGGAGGCTTGAAATTACAATTTCTTAATCTTTTTCAAAAATGTTAGGAATTTTGACTCAAAATTTGAAGGGCTGGTTGGGGCAAAGCTTTATACTGGTGGGCGGCAGATGCCCCCCCCCATAGCTCCGCCCCATGCAACTTCTGACAGATTTGAGTGTTTATGTGCAGATTTTAGTTTTATGTGCTGTGTTTATGTTTAGAGAAAAGAAGGTTTTTTTTTTTCTATCTCAGTTTTCTATCAGATTCCAGCGGCAAACACCCACAATGCAACGCGAGCACAAGACTGAAGACACAAAGCAATAACGAAACATCAATTACAGATCATTATCAATCCACACAGATCTTAGCATGACTCCATATATCAGCAACTGTGTTTGCCTTTGTTGTGAAGAATGATAGACAATAAAAAGACGATTTTGATGCTGAACAAAAAAAAAAAAGAAACAGAAATTGAGCAGTTATTAATAATGTGTGTATTTATTTAAAAAAAGAAGGTCTTTAATCTGTGAAACTTTGTAGATTATGGTCTGTATGAGACAATGAAAGGCGAATACATCTACGTATTTTGTCTTTTTGTCCATCTTGGAAAACAGCGAGAAAAGAAAAACAGAGTTGCTGGTGGGTGACTCATTCCTCCCCCTACCTCCTGCTCCCCCTCCTCTTGGTGGAATCTCCCCATACCTCAGCAGCTTGGGGGAAATGGGAGCATTACACTAATGATATAGAAAAAAAAAAGGGGTGGGGGGCAAGGGGAGCCGTGTGTTTCACAGCTCGACTGAACGCTTTGCAGAACACAACCATGCAGGCCAATTAACGACGCTGACGCAGTGCAGGGCCCACTCATGTGGCATCAAACAAATGTGGAGGATCTCTTTTTTTTTTTTCTTTTCTTTATTTTTTTGTGTGTGGAGGATCTCTGACAGAGAAGGAATACCCCCCCCCCCATGCCCCCCGCCCCCCCCTCCGCATGCCAGCAGGCATCACTTCAGCTGAAGGTAACAGAAGTCTGCACAGGAGTTCTGAAGGTGGGTAGAAGAAGGATCCAATTAGAGAAAGCACGCCGCCGCCGTTTCTGACAGATTTGGATGGAGTGTGGGCGTTTTTCTGCGTCACCGAGCGAGAAGGCAAAACACAGGAGGGGAAACTTTATCCATTTCATCTGAGACCTATTTACCTCGACAAACATCTTTGACCAATCACAGAAACATCTGATCTTTGAAACTGATTTTTAAATTAGAGAGCTGCTTGATGGTGTGATGGTTTTTGCTTTCGCCTTGCTGCAAGAAAGCCCTGGTTCAAGTCCCTATGTGGGTCCTTCCTGTGTGGAGTTCGCATGTTCTTCCTGTGCTTGTGTTGGTTTTTCTCCGGGAACTCCGCATTCCTCCTACAGTCCAAGAACATGCCGCCTCGTAGCTTACTGCTTTTCTGCACTATGGGGCACATCGAATCCTAAGAGACACGGTCAATGAACGGTCTATCTTCAAACGCATGTCATATAAAAGGTGCACCGAACTGTAGAGCTACATACCTGATGCATGTTCAATAACACACTGAAAGCCGATTCTTGGATGCACCGTTAGCATGTAGTGTTAACTCTGAACTGTTGCTACCCAGATGCACATGTACAGACAGTTGGAAGAGGTTTGATTTGAAATGTCAAAGTGGTGTAAATCTAGCTCCAGGATTTTTCTTTCACAGCTCTATTCCGATAGCAGAAGTTTGAGCATCTGCATTGGTTGTCTGCCCTCAAAACCCAAATTCATCATCCTCGCCCCTGCCAGGCCTGCATCCTCCCTCAAATCTGGCAAGAACAAGTCCCTTCAGTGTTTGCACGGCTCAGATCCCTGAGACGTTGTGACGTTAAAATATTCAGTGTTTTCTCACTAACCTGACAGTTTGGTAAATCTGTGATGTACTTTTCTAAAACAGTATCATCGATAAATTCACCACTAGAAGACAAATGTTGTTTTATTTCATCATCTTTGGTTACATTTTGCTTTTATAGAATGGTTTTAACTAATAAAAGCATTTGAAACTTTTCTTTTCCGGCTTTGTTTGTATTCTAGTGGCAGAACCGATCTTCATCTGGCGAATAGTTGTACATTTAAACTCACGTCGCCACAGAAAGCAGCTCCCCAAATGCATCTTGGATGCTGTAATGAGCCAGCGTGCATGGGCCTTTATGCATGAGCCTGCGTGCATGAGCCTTTATGCATGAGCCTGCGTGCATGAGCCTGCGTGCATGAGCCTGCGTGCATGAGCCTGCGTGCATGAGCCTGCGCGCATGACCCTGCGCGCACGAACCTGCGCGTAAGAGCCTGCGTGCATGAGCCTCCGCGCATGAGCCTGCGCGCACGAGCCTGCGCGCACGAGCCTCCGTGCACGAGCCTGCGTGCACGAGCCTGCGTGCACGAGCCTGCGTGCACGAGCCTGCGTGCATGGCACGCACTTCTGCCTCTATGCAGAGAAGCTATTCATGATTTTACTTTATGAGACATAAAATCCTTTCTTCACTTGAATTTTGTTAGGAACTAAATTCATCATTTCTGTTTTTGTTTTTTTTTTAAAAAAACATTGAAAACTATGCTGGCATCAATTCACCTACAGACAATGAGGAGAAAGGAAAGGATTCTTCGGTGCTGTTATGCTTCACACTGAGCCAAAGCGACAGAAACTGGGTGGTGCGGCGTCTACATTATTGCTGACTTTAGACCAGTCCAGCATGGCTTTAAGGCCATCATGCCTGAATTTATTTCCAATTATATTCAATAATTCTCTTCATTCTGTTCTCCGTTCAAGAGTTCGCTAAATTACGTTTATGTAAAAAAACAGCTCAAATGATTGGTGCAGGCAGCAGAGAAGTGTTTCCTTCACAGGAGACATAGACGGTCTCTCAGAGATGGGCTGCTGTGAAGAGCTCAGAGTGGAACTCTTCAATCAGACAGAAGACAGGAAAGCAAGAAACATCCATCCATCCATTTTCTTAACCGTTTGTTCCCTTTCGGGGTCACAGGGCTGCCGGAGCCTATCCCGGCCACTTGTGGGCGAAGGCAGGGGATGCCCTGGACAGGTCGCCAGTCTGTTGCAGGGAAGAATATCCTCAATTACACATCCATTCACTCTCACACACCTAGGGACAATTTAGAGTTGCCAATTAACCTATGAAGCATGTGTTTGGACAGTGGGAGGAAGCCGGAGATCCCGGAGAAAACCCACGCTACATGGGGAGAACATGCAAACTCCACACAGAAAGGTCCCCCGTTGATGTATTTTTCATGTCCCCCAGCCGGGACTTGAACCGGAGGCCTTCTTGCTGTGAGGCAAGAGCGCTAACCGTGCAGCCCCAGCAAGAAACATTTGCACATGAAATCCAAACTATCTTAGATGGAAGGGATTCATTCCAGGATGGATGAGATTTGCCCTTTAGTTCAACCTCCCTGCAGAGCTGCCTAGATCCATGATCTTAGCCTCTAATTCTCGACCCACAGCTCATGGCTAGAAGTGGAGGTAAGAGCACAGAATGGCCGATTTCTGTCTTAACCACATCAGACCGAGACAGAGTGTACTCTACTGCAGATGCTGCGTTGGTCCATCATACAATCTCACATTATGTCCTTCCACCTGGGGGAGGGACTTGTTATAAAAAGGCAAACTAGCTTTTAAACTCAGCTTAACAACACTAGTGACAGCTGGTGGTCACGACATTCAATGACCTGGAGACCCTGTTGTGCTGTGGACATCTGATTACAATATCGCAGGTTTGGTTTGCGCTCCGCCTGCTGTAGTATCCACCTATTTTTATTCGAATCACCGCATTGCACTTTCCGTTTCCGTTTCCACGATCAATTTTCAAACAGTTGGGACCTCTGTGAATCAAAAGGGACACCATTCACTTCCAAATCCGTGTCCCTGATTGGTTGAAGTTTGGCGCGGTTGAACTTTATACGCACGTTCAATGGCAGTGTGTTTTGTCTGCAGAGCCTGCAAACAGTTGGTGAAACTTGCGTGAATGCCTATGCGCGCACGCTCACATGGACGGAAGTTGTCGTTTGAACGCGTGTTGTCGACGGCGGTGGCGACGTATCTTAACTGACATTTCTTCAAAGCAAGTTCCTGCTGTTTGCAGACCGCAAACTGTTCATTTATTGATGGATTTTGATGACATGATCGTGTCTCAGAATCCATTGATTTCCAGCGAACAAGTTAGCGAGCAGAGACGAGGCGACAGCCTTTTCTAGGACAGCAGTGTCCTCGGTTGCATGACCTTGTGTGGTCAATTTGTGCTGTTGCATCTTCAGGACCGTCAGAGACGATGTGGCTTTTCAAAAGCTTGTAGGGCTTTGACTGAGCGATGGAGGGGTTTGGCTGCAGTGTGCCCAAACCCCCAACGCTGACATTTAAACACCGACGCCGGCGGCTGCTGTTCAAACTCAAACGTGCGCCAAGCAACCCAAAGCAAAAAAGACAGAGCAGCTGGCTCCAAAACAACCCGATCTGGAAGGACGGAGAGGCTCCCTGACGTGCTGGCAGTACACAGACTGCTTATATCAGGGAGACAGTTAATTTCATTATGAGGCATTGAGCTAGATTAAACGCAGAAGTGATTGATCAGGCTTTCGGGGAAGCAAATGGGAAAGCGCTCGAGGAGAGCAGCTACATGGTCTGTTCTTCTCCTCCTCTACTTTTAAGCACACATTGATGTTTTTTAGTCTAAAACAGTCAAACAGGGTATATTTTCTTAATGATTGACCTTGTTTCAGCACGATCCTTCCCTTCTTTCCTGTACGCCGCAGATTTACATGCAGGTCTGTAGCTTCTCCTGGCAGAGCAGGTCTGTGTGGATTTGTTGTGCTTGTCTGAGCTGCATTTAGGTCACAGGCAAAGTTTCCTACATGCCTTACAGCAACTACAACATCTCTATTCCCTCCTGGGAATTTGTGTGTTCTTTTTTGTTGGATAAATAACGATAAATGTCGGACAGCCTGTAACTCTCCTCAAAAGCATAACAAACACTTTTCCTGACCTCCAACATAACTCATTTGAAAAACATTATTTTTCATAAACATATCCTAATGGTGCTGGTTGGCATCCAAGCACCAATAATCACATAAAAACCTCAATTTCACTTTCAAAAGATTGTAATCTATGTTTAAACACATAGTCTTTAAAATTAAAAAAGAAAATGTGATAAAAAAAATGTTGTTTAATATCCAATCTCAGAAGACTTGGAATATAAAAGCTTCTTCATGATGTAATTGTTGTAGTCATATCATTAAAAAAGTGTTCTTCCTACCACATTCAATGCTTCTGTATTGATTCATAGAGGAAGTCAGGGTGAAGGTCTGCTGATCATCAGGGGCCAGTTGTTCAAAAAGTTTAATCTGGATCAAAATTATCTGGATTTGGAAATCACATTTCTTCCTATGCAGGATCAGGTAATCCGTCTTACTTTTATGCCAGTTTTTCAAAGCAACATTGGACTGGATCACCCTGATCCAGATACACAGTTTACAAGATTACCAAATCCAGATTACCTGTGCTCTAAATGGGAGCACATATCACAACACGGGCTACCAGCTATGTAAAGAACAGGTAGAAGAGAAACATGGGGTCACCTGTAAGAGTTTGTTATTCTGAGACAAAACACAAAAATAACAAACATCCACTTCCATTCATAATTTCTTTTATGACCCCTTATCTGAGTCACGAAAAATAAAAAAACAAATATACATTAACAAATACATTGTGGATATTTTGAAAACGTCTTAGATAAAATGGCTAAATGTCCAATAGTTAACAAAATAAAGAATGTTCCGGGAGTTTTTCAATCTGAGGAGGAGAGACCAGCATTTCCAAGCTCTGCTTTTAGGAGGCGGATCTGCAGTTCTGCTTTGGTTGTTTTTACTTTACTGAATAGCTTAACTAGCCTATGTCTACTATATCTACTTCATCACTGTTACAACGGTTACACAAGTCAAGTGCAAAATAAAAATAAAAGTATTAACACTAAATGAAACAAATGTATTATTTGACCAATTTTAAGGTTTTTCTACATTTCCCTCCTGGAATCCACCTTTAAATCCTACCCCCTGTTGGGATCAGGGTAATCCAGTTTTTTTGGATCAAAGTTATCCAAATCCTACTGACAAGTTTTGAACAACACAAACTGAAGGTTTGATCCAGATTAGAACTAGGATTGGATTCTGTGATCTAATCTGATTTCAGATTCCTTCTCTCCCTTTTGAACAACCCATTTTCAAGATTTGATCCAATCCGATCACCAAAATCCGATCAGCTTACCTTTGAACAACTGGCCCCAGCTGTTCAGACTTATCTTAGAGCCTGGAGGCACCAAATGAGGCAGATCCTTCACTGACCACCAGAGGCTGGTTTCAGAAGAAAGCAGAAGGTCCAACAAATGGATAGAACGTCTGGTGTCAAACAAACTTTTACTGTGTTTTTAATCATATTACCATGCTTTATGCAAATAACAATTCCAATTGTATCGGAGACTGAATTTGCCTAATTTAAAAAGGGGTGTGGCTTGTACATTCACAGGTGGGTGGGGTTTTTCTCTGTCCCACAGTTTCTACCTGTTCATATTTACACATAATGGATTACAAAGTATATCAAACATATCTGCTTTACTCTTTATTTATAGATATTTTAATGGTAAAAACAGATAATCTGTTCTTAACTTTAAGATACTCAAAGCAGAGACTTTAACATCTCTAATAGAAGGAAGACAAAAACAGGTTAAATCCTGTAAAGAACGGACAGAAAATTCACATTTTTGGAATTAAGATATATTTTAAATGCCTTGATGGAATCAAAAAAAAATATTGCTATTTCATTTTTTAAAATGAGTTATAATATGATACTTTGGGGGATTTGTTAAGCTTTTGTTTACATGAATGTTAGTTTAAGATGCTAAAATATTGACATAAGCCGAGAAAATCACTTTATTTACTGCCTCAAATTTAATCCACACATTTTATGGTTTGAATGTGTTCTAAAAAAATAATTATCATCAATTTTTTTGCTTCCTTTCAATACAGCAGATAGTGATTTCAAAAATGGAATAACATTAGATGAACTATTTTCATCATACATTAAAACACTGAAACTGCAAATCCTTACTGAGAGGAAAGAGTAAAACCCAAGCCAGAGGCAGAATAAAGCTAGAGGATCCTCTCCGTCATTGGCTTCACAAACACAAGTCCTTTCAAGCTTTCAAACCCAGATAAAAACTCTTCTTCGGCTTTAAATCTTGAAGCTTCAGCCAGGCGTCTTGGCACTGAAGCACAGAAGATAAATCAAGGCTTATGTGTCGCTCCCCTACTACACAAACTAATCAAGCCTACCACTTATGAGATTAACAGCCTCACAATTAAGCTAATACGGGGCAGGAAAAGCATTCAGCGCTGCAGAAATGTCTGTTAGAGCCGCCTTAATGCTGCACAGAAAGCCTGGGTTCCTACAGATGAGGTGAAAGAGGTGAAAGGCTACATCTTACAGGAGAAATTCTCCTTTTTCTCTGACTTTTTGTCTGAAACACTTTCCCTTTGAATGTGATGAATGTCACAGTGACAGAATAATCTGACCTCCGTGCCCCGTGTCTGATAAGCTCTCAGAGCTTTAATCTCATAAATATGATTCATCTCCTTCTCCTTATGGGCTCCCCCCTCCAGCTTCTTCAGGCTCCTCTGAGGAGGGCGGAGGGGCTGGTGGGGGGGGTATTGGCTCGGCCCACGAGCATTCATCATAAAACGAGGCGGTCCATTCCACGATCTGCTCTGGAAGTATTAGCCGCAGTAAAGCGAGGGCACAAACCACTGCAGGACGCCAGTGAAGGCTGCTCAGACGGCGGCGGTGGCGGCGGCGGTCCTCTAAGTGCTCTCAGCTTCCTTGATGCAATCAAGCTTTTTATCCATAAAGTTCATGGAGGAGTCTGGAGGAAGATGTGTGTGTGCGTGTGTGTGTGAGAGAGAGGTGTTAAACTGATTTCGTAGATGATTGCAAGTGCTGCTGTTGAAATTGACTTTTGAGGATGGGGGGGTCGTATTTCAGGTGGTTTCCCCCGGCAACCGGTGTGGGAGGTCAGAATGTCAGGAGAAGAACTCGGAGAACTTTTTTTAAGTACAGATAAACGGCTCACACATGCAGAAGACACAAATCTCATAAAATATTTTTTAAAAAAAGTCTCTGGGAAAAGAAATCATCCAAAAAACATGTTAAAAGTTGCTCAAATCAACACAGAAAACAGCAACCAGCCTCTGAAAAGTGAGTAAGAAGGAGCTTCCTCACCATTATGCCAAAGATCATGACAGATGGGATCAACATGGACAACAAAAACGCACAACCTTCTCCACAAACTTCCTTCATTTTGACATCTGAGCCTGGATTTAAAAAAAAAAAAAAGGTAAATTGGTCCAAACTTGAGATGCTTTTCCTGAAGACGCTCAGATGACAGATCGTGTCTTCTGAATGAAGACTGACTCATACAATATTAAAAATAAAATATCTTTAAGGCTAAAGGTTTTGAATGGTTAAAAAAAACCTCATTGGGCTCAGAAAAAAACACAACTTGGAAAAACTGGAGTAAAAACAAAGAGGATGAATTTCATGAATGTTAGTTTTTGTGACAAATCCACAGTCCTTTGTTATGCCATTTACTTTGTTAATTTAGTTAAGTAGTTTTTGAGCAAAAAAAACCCTCCCAGCATGCATTTTATTTCTGAGATTAGTTCTACTGAATTGTGTTTTTTACTTTTTTTTTTATTTTTGTCAACATTCTACAATAAACAATTCTGAACCTTTGGGCTGCATTTCTTGAGTTACCTTTTTTGTTTGTAAAAGCTGTACCTTCTTTTTTTCCGGAGATGCAGATCGATCCAATATTTAGGCTACCAATTCCTATAAAGATTTCTAACAAAATTCCAACTATAGATCATTGTTCATTTCACAGCTTGACAAAAGCAGCGATAAACTTCCTGTTTGTACTGTTTGCCTGCAAAGCTACAGTGATGAATTGGATCAACTTAATTTGAGGTTTTTAGTTAAGGACAGAAAAGACTTAAATTTCTGGTCAATAAATCTTTGAATGTTGGCACATTGAATATAAACTTCCTGCTCTTTTAATCAAGAAAAGTCTTTTTTTTTTTGTTTTGTTTAAAACAAGGTAAACAAAGGGGTTTTAATGTTTTTATTCCCATATTTTCCTTTTGCATGACTTTAAATGGGTCGTGTTCCAGCTGCATTTTGTACTCAAGTAGTTTTTCACACTAGTTACTTTTTGACCCCTCCTTGACTGATTGTATTCTAAAGTAACTCTGCCTCCTCGGTCTGTTTCTGGCCTTTGGTCCAGATGGGGAATCTGTGCAACATCACTTCAGCTGAACTTGCCTCAGCCTCCTGCAGCTGCCCCACCATCCCAGCAGGAGTTCACTGGGGCTGCTGGTGCAGGAGCTGCAGGAGATTCAGCTTTCAGCTCCAAAACAAGAGGAAAATGTGGCGCCAGCGAAGCGAGAAGCTCCACGCGCCCCCCCCTCAATGGGATCAGAACGCGGAATCAGACGGAGCGCACATTCCTTACCGGACTTACTTTTGCTGCAGTGGGGAGGAAGGAGGAGGAGGAGGAGGAGGAGGAGAGCAGACCTGCTCCACCGCTCTCCCGTCTTAGGCGCCTCTCTCCATCCACTGGCTCGGGCGGTGCTTGTCTGGCCTGAAGAGGAGGAAGATGATGAGGGAAGACGGTGGCCACTGGAGCTGCTTCAGCGCATCTGGAGGTGGAGTGGTCGGTGGTCAGACGGGGGGAGCGCGGGATGAAGGTCTATCCTCCGCTCAGAGGCGCGCGTCCGTCCGTCCGTCCGGAGAGCCGTATCTCTGTTGCAGAAAGCAAGTCCCACCCCCGCAGCGAGCTGCGCCCGCGGGTCGCTCAATAACAAACCACCGAGGCTTCACCCGCAGCAGGGGAGGAGGAGGAGGAGGGAGAGGGGCGGCTCCACGCGCACCGGCGTTACGCAACGAGATCCCAGCGGGGGGGAAAGCCAGGGTGGGAGGTGTGCGCGCGTGTTCCAGGGGCATCCTCAAACTTTCACTGCATCCATCCTGACGCCCCGCCCCCATCCTCTCCTCCTCTTCATCACTCCCATCTCAGAGGGATGAAGCAGTGTAAAGAAACACCTCCGATGGCAGAAACACCGCTCAGTTTCCACACCAAACCAAAACAATCCACTCAAACATTTTCCTTCAACACTCTTCTTCCTTTGTTACATCTCTGTCCACGTGCCGCTGCCTTTCAGAGATTTATTCTGAAAGATTATTGATCAAAGGTAATAAAACCAGTGGAGCATCACTTTGTGATTAAGCGCCATGAGAGCTGGTCCTGTTAGGTTCACAGACCAGAGGGGACTGCAGGAAAACAGAGGATTTGGTTTCCATTTCTGCTGTTAGTTTTTACTTATTCTGGTAAATAAATAATTCGTGACACGTTTTAAAGATCCACTTCAAAGAAAACTGTGTTTTAAATATGTTCTTGTGGCATTTTTCTGATGATGGTGGTATTTGATTTAAAATTGTTGTGAACCAGGAGCCGACAAAAACATACAGTTTGCAAAAGATTGTATTTGTGATGTAGAAAATACCCTGGGGGGGCCACAAGCCCCCTGCTCCGCTCCATTCCTGAGAATCCACCTGCAGACAAATAGATCCATGAACGTCTTTGTTTTCCTCGTCTGAGCTGGAATCTGGATCCAAACAGCTGGAAACCTCCAATATTACTCACTGTTTTTGTTGAATCGCTAGAGAAATCAAGGGGGAGGGAAAGAGGGGAGGGGGTTGATCGACACTAACAGTCCCGCCCAGAGCCCAGAACTCAGAGGTCAATTTTTAATGAACTACTCTGCAGAAACTATGCCCCAAAAATATGAGACGATTTTGATTTTGGCTACAAACTGCATAATCATAACTAAAAGACCACTGGGAACATTATGAAAACAGGAATCAAGGAAAAACGTTTATTTTTTCAAGTTGATCGTCTTGCCTTGATCAGCTCATTTTCTTTAAACAAAACACAAAAACAGAAGATTTAAAACGTTACACAAATGACATTTACATGAATGATTCCAGGTGGAAAATAATAAATTGTAGCAAACAAATTCCACAGTGTAAATGAATAACTAAAAAAGCCTCATCGACTGCAGTGACAGATCAACATTTTCAAATGTCTCCATCTGCTGGCAGAAAGGAGGAACTGCAATCCAAACAAGTATTCAAATCTAGTTTCTTTGGTCGTTTAGATTCATTCTAGGGGCGTGTGTGTAAGTCAAAACACAAAACCAGCAGGAGTATATAAAAAACATACATTTATTGTTTGGTTAGAGTTGCTAAACAATGACAGTCAACAAGTCAGGAGACATACTGTACACACCTGTGTGAAACACCTTCAAGAGTCTGCTTTTGGGTCCAGTGGTGACTAAAAACAGACAAAACCCTCCTGTCTTACAGTTGATGCACTTGGAGATTATTTTGTTGTTTGTTTTCACGCTGCGTTGAACTTCCACAGCCAAAGTGGTTCTTCTCCTAAGCAGAGCTGAGGAACGCAGCTGAACGTGAAACCTTCTCCGATCGATCTGGACTCGTGCAGGATAGTGGTGACGACTCACCTTTCCCTTTCCCCGAGACGTGCAAGGAGAGAGAAAGCCAATTCACGGATAAATGATAACAAAACTCAAAGGTGCTCGGTACTCGACAAAATAATGTGTGGATTAAAATAAAGGTTATATATATATATATATATATATTATTTATTTATACAATAAAAAGGCCTAAAACTCTGGACACAATGTCAGCCACCAGTGCTGACCCACACACTTCTTAGCACACAACAAACATCGTCTCATTTTCATGCTGTGGACCAGTTTCTGTTGCAAATCTGCGGCAAACCAAACCAGAGCAGAGCTAATGATGTAAACTAGTAATAGTTCGTCTTGTAGTTGGAGTTCTGTGCTTAAAGATGTGAGTTAACTGTTTGTTAACCAGAATGTAATCCAACAGAAGTGTAACTGTTTGGAATAGATTTAGTGTCAAACCCTTCACATCCTAGTGGCAGAAATCATCCTTTTTTCTTCAAGGTTGTCTCGACTACAAACAGTTTAACATGCTGAGTGGTTTCTTTGGAAGAAAACAAAATGTTTCTGAAGACGAGTAAAAGTCCAAATGTCAGTCCAAACAGTCAGAAATAAAACAAAAAAAAAAAAGACAAATTTCAGATTCTCAAATTCACAGCAACTTTTCTCCATCTTTTCTGCTCTCCGTCTGTGCAAACGTCTACGCTCCAACGGGTTGATGTGACAGATGCACGACGGAAACGATCCATTTATGTGCCACAAAACAGCTTGAAGAGAAAGTTAGTACAAACCCACTGTAAAGAAAAACGTGACGAGTGCTGTTGTGCTCAGAAGGAGAAAACAACACACTTTGATTGCACAAACTCCAACAAGGAAGCTAAGCAGCAGCAGCCTGAGCAGCTGTGTGCCATGTTTTCTCTGTGTCAGCAACACAGACGGCATCCTCTGCAGAGGAGAGCTGAGACGCTGCTGGATCAGCGACATCCTTTTATTTTGAAAAGATGGAGGGCGTCTGAGCTCATAATGTTCATCTGTGTGGCTCAGTGACAGAACATCAGTTTGGGATTAAAGGTCAACTAATCAGTAATATTTGAAAACTCAGATTCCTCTGCATTCCTCCTCTGAGAGACATGTTGTATATTTTAAGTGAAAGCGAGTGCGATCATCAACTGGAGAAGTAATCGGAACTTGGTGCCGGGTTTTTCTTTTTTAGACCATTTTGAGATCGGAAATGAAACATCCCTCCTCCTCCTTCCTGCAAGATGTTATTGGCTCTGTCACTGTGAGGCCTGATGGGTAAACATGCTGCTGTCATGGGAGCACTGTGGCTGCTGCAACAACAAAGCCCCCACCAGCATCACTTCACCCATCTGGATGTGTTGCTATGGGAACAGCTGAGTGCAGGAGCTCAGAGAGGCTGTGAGGGAGCCAGGTGGAGGGGGTTTGGGGTGTGTGTTTTGGTTTGGTTCTGGTTGTGCGGTGGAGCGTGCTGCTGCAGGATGTGCACCACCCGGCTCAGGCTGTCTGTGGTGGCAAACGCCAGATACTGGCAGCACAGCCAGTCTTCCAGGCTCACACTGCAGGCCGAGTCCAGAGAGCGCTCGGCAAACTTGATCATCATCAGCGTCCTCTTCAGGTCCAGCCAGTTCTGGAGCGTGTCTTCATGATGGCTGGCGGCAAACGCCGACATTGGGCCGGTGCTGCTGCTGCTGCAGCCTAAAGCCTGGAACAGGTCTTCCCGGGGGCCCCAGAGCAGGCACTGCAGACAGGCTCGGGCTTCAGACATGCGGATCCTCTCGGACGGGTTGACGGTGAGCAGCAGCCGGGCCAGCTGCTGCAGGCCCTGAGAGTACAGAGACCTGATGGGCAGCGCCGGCAGGTCCGCCCACGTGTACTCCTTCTCCTTCAGCTGGGGCGTCTCCTCAAACGGGTTGGGTCGGTGCAGCATCTCGTAGATGAGAATCCCCGTCTGGAACTCGTCGCACTTGCGGTACTGTGTGGCTGTGATGATTTCGGGGGCCAGCCTGGACTGGTCCCGCAGTGTCCCGGGATTTGACACCATCATGCTGCTTTTCTGCTTCGCCCGGGAGAAGTTGCTGATGATGAGGCGGGCGGGGCAGGTGGCGTTGGCAGCAGCGCCGGAGGAAGTGGCGCCCAAAGTGCTGCTGTTGTTGTTGGGCTCAAGTAGGTCCAGGTTCCAGGGGTTCCCTGGCTGGCAGTGGACCAGCAGCAGGTTCTCCAGGCGCAGGTCACAGTGGGTCACGTGGAAAGGTTTCATGTGCTCCAGGCCGGAGCAGAGCTGCAGCAGCAGCAGGCAGACCTGCCGCTCGTACAGCTCCGGGTTCTGAGCATGTCTGGCGGCGCCCTCTCTGACAAAGTCAGCCACCGTCTGGAAAGGCACCTCGCGTGTGATCACCACCACGCGGTTCTTCAAGCGGCCCGCCGTCGTAGCCGCCGCCGCCGCACTATCCCCTAGTTTACCGTTCTGGGCGGAGTCGGTCAGTTTTGTGTTGACGTCTTTCTCTGTTTCTGTCGGTCCTTCTGCGCCCCTCTTGGCCTCTTCCTCCTCGTCTTCCTCCTCCCAGGGCAGCAGACGGGTTGGGACGTCTGCCAGGAAGTGTCCGCAGTCCTGCTGGATGTTGAAATGGAGCGGCAGGCTTTGCCTCACGGCGAGACTGTGGAAGAACTGCTGCTGGGTCTCTTTCATGTGGCTCCGGCAGATCTGCATCATAAGAAAAAGAAAAAAAAAAGGAGCTTTATTATCTTATTTAACCTTTCTTCATTCAGGCAGAACCGATGAGGAACAGCGTTCTTTTTTTTTTTTCCAACCGTGGCCTGGTCCTTGATGACTTTAGTTTGAACCTCCTTCAATCAAAGCTCTGTCTGCCTCAACACATTCACAAAAGGACTAAACTGTGACGCTCTGGACACACTGGGCATGTGTGGCGTGTTCAAGAACGAGCTAAATGGGCATTTAGCATAAAACTTGTGTAGCGATTCCTGAACGCGCCAGTTTTAAACTCCGAAGCCAAACACGGGCAGATCCCATTGCTTATGTAGACTTTTGAAGTGGACGCTCAAACGTGCGTTTCTGAGTCCTGTGCGAACGTAGCATGAGTGAGAAATGTTTATCAACTAAAGAGGTGAAAGAAAAAAGCCCTAAAATCAAGACGAGGAGGCAGAAATTATAATGACGGACAGTTTAAGAGTGATTGAAGTCATTTTCACCTTTCTTTAGCTCCTGGTTAATGTAGCAAAAAAAGTATTTTCTCACAAAGAATTGAAGAAAAATAAAAAAGTTTGAACACAAACTTGGCCTGTAATTTAGTTCTCTGAGTGATCATAAAAACGTTTGCTTCTTCCAAATGTCATAGAAAAAGCTGGATAAGGACTAACTTAGTATGCCCACAGGCAGCTTCGGGGTTAAATCTGCCAACTATGAGTTGTTCCAAGAAGACAGTCTTTTGTTAAGCAGAAGCTGAATAAATCCTTTTTTTTTTACCTCACTAACCTGTTTGGTGGAACTCACAGCACCGTCAATCCTTTAACACTTTAAGACTAAATGTTTCTTCAGCCGTTTTAGTGACTGAAGCACCAATTGAAACTCCCAAATCCAGACTTGTCAAGTCTGCAATTTCAGCTGCTATGAAATCTTTCTATTATGCCCAAAAGTTAATTTTAACACATTTTTATTGCAGATGCTGGTATCTATAGTAAGTTTAAAATCATTAAAAGCGAGCTTTTTCATTAAACAGCCAATAAAAAATGTTGTTAGGATTTTCCTCAAAGCTTTAAAAAAATTTTTAGTTTAGTTTTAGAGCCTTAAGAGTTTCAAATTCTGTGAATTCTGCAGATTGCATCTGCGTTTTGTTGTGCTGTCAATCTCTATCAGTAGGATTTTCCTCCAACACTTCTTAGTGTCACTACAAACACACACAAAGGCCGAGGATCTAATTGCAAACCTCTGAAGATTACAGCAAGACCAGGCGCATGTACGGACGGGTTTGGCTGCAGAAATGTAGGCCTGAGGCTCAAAGTTTTGGTGCCAATATTTCTGCGTAAACAATTCCCCTCTGCCTCTTCGGAGAAACAAAGAGGAGGCAAACCAAACGCAAACTTTGCAAGAACTTGAAGGTGTGGTAACTTTTGGAAATTCTTGTCGTTGTTGAGAGAATGTGTTATCTAAGCAGGTAACCAGTAATAAGAGACTCTGCCGGGATCAGACAGTGGAGACTGGAGCCGGACATAAGAATCAGGCCTTCATGTTGGTTTCAGTTAGCAGCATTTAAAACGCTTTTAATGGGTGAAATGCATCGAATGAAGTGCAAAACAATGATGTGGATATATTTACGCAGCTTTAACTTCTAGTAGAAATGCTGGTAAAAGATGAGCTTTGAAGAACTGAAGTGAACTTGTTGTGCGACCATAACAACACTCACTTTGATGGCGTAGTTGACCAGCGGGTCCTTGGCATAAGAGGCGGTGTAGTAGACGGCGTCTCCTGCCTCGCAGCAAGGTTTGCCGGTGGTCAGTCTGAAGTGGGACCAGCTGTCTGTGCCGAATCTTAAGTGATCTTTTTGGCCAGCCATGAAGCGGTCCTCACATTTGGATGCCAGCTTCCGCAGCGTGTCCATGTGAAGCCCCCGGATCCTCCCCACGACCTCATCCCAGCTGTCCAGCCCCTTATACAGACCAGGAATCTGCGGTTTGGAGCTCGCTGCTCCAGCAGGAGCTCGACCTGCTGTCTGGCGTCTCTCACCCAGAGATTCTGTGCTGGGGAAGACTCTCTTCTCTCTGCCAGAGCTCTCCTGACCCTGAGCTCGATGAGGCTCAGAGCTGTGAGACGAGCTCTGGCTAGCTGTCTCCCAGGTGGAGTCCAGGTCATAGAGAGGATTCGCCACACTCAAGTTGGTGCCGCCTGGTTTGGCCTCAGCCACAGGTTTGAAAGAAGCCAGGCTGGGTTCAGTGACTGAGCGAGGAACCTTCTTAGGCAGCGGCGGCGGCGTGGTTTTAGGCTGCGGCTGTTCCGCTGAGCCTTCAAAGTCAATGGAGGTCAAGGTGTCATTGGATGCTTTGATGTTCCGCGGCTGTTTCAGGGGGATCATATTGGCGCGTGATTGACCTGGAAGAAAAGAAAGATTGTATGAACTGCAGACCGATGCATGTTTACTCTGTGATGGTAAAAAACCTGGAAAAGAAAGTCAAACTCTAGATTGAAAACGTTTGAACGTCAGAAATCCAACCCTAGAAGTAAAACCATTGACTGTAGAAGACATGGGGTGTCATATTAGGTGAGGTAAAAATGTGCCAGGGCCAAACATTCAATCTGTATGCTTTGAATCCTTGTAATAACATTAGATGCAAATGAACTATTTGATAAAAATTTTACTGATACTTTTTTTTTCGTCATATAAAACAGAAACACATTATAAGACCAGAAAAAACGATAAAATAAAAAGTCTGTCTGGAAAATCTGGGTTCATTTGAAATGCTATGTATTATCCACAGTTAAAAGCTCACTGTAAAGTTCTAAATCTAAATTATGGGAAAAACAGAAAAACACAAATCTTATCTTATTCAGTGGTATAAATATTTGTGGTTTGGATCACAGAAACACAGAAATCTGTTCTTCTCGTTTAGCCCTTAAGGCTATGAATGTCACCCACAGGATGTTGTCACAGGTTTAAAACAGCTTATAACGTAATTTAGCCAATCACAATCAATACATTATAGTTTTTACATATTATTGACTTTAAAATAGGAGCCTGTGGGCTGGTGGAGGTTTGAAAGCAGGGGGCATTTGGCCCACAGGCCGGGCTTTGGACACGTCTGGTATATGAGGACGAGTGAGTCATCACCTAAGAAAATGGTTCACTTCCTGCTCTAACCAAATAAAGTCAATTCATTGCCATCTTTTTGCAACATGGTCATCCCAATGTTGGAGCTACACATCATTAGTAAGCAGTGCTTGGCCCGAGTTGGTTCGAGTCATCGTATCGATGGCAACCATTCTCACCAATCAGGAGTGAGCTCGTTGGAAGTCCACACCCCTACTACTTGATAGTGGGCACAGGAGAATTTGTCACTCAGCGTTATAAATATTTGACGTGAGACCACCTACTTTTATGGATGCATATGATGGTCAGATTATAACTTAAATGACTTGCATTAAAGGACAAAATTGGGATTATCAAGAAGATGTTAATAAAAGTATTAGAGCAAGAATGGTTATTCTAGCCAATAGCATGACTCAGTAACAGCTGTTTATTTTTCTATAGAAGTCGTTGGGATTTTGGCTCCTTGGAGCCAGTAGGTACTTCCTGTTTGGAAGACGAGGTGGGAGGAATCTCTCAGTCTTCTACAGTCAAAGAGTAAAACTAACAGAACAAGATTTTAATTTTCTGAACAGGGTAAAAATGCTTTGGGGCCTCGGTGTTATCTCTGTTTAAAAAAATCCCACAGAACTAAATGTTCTCTTCTCACGACCTCAACAGGGTTGCTAGTTTCTCCTGCTTTTTCATTTCCAGGAGCCACGGGCTTGCTGCCAGCCACAAAGATTAGTGACTAACACGAGGGTGTGTACTGCAACACATGAGCACACGACTAAAAGTAATTCAAGTTAAGAGAGCAGGGCGGGTGGTAAGTTATGCCTCTAACAATCCAGCTGCCTGACTGCTGCAAAAGATGCAGGGAGGAGAACAAACCCAGCAGAGGCCTGATTTGACCTGATTTTCTGAGAAGATGGTGGGAGGAAACGGAGGGGTTCAGGGGATGATCCACAGCTGAGACCCACACAGACAAGAGCCTTCAAATCGAAATAAAACGCCAAACATGGTGACTTTTAGACCATTGGTTTATAGTATCATTTCTAAACCATTGTGTATATCTTGGACCATGTTTTCTGCCCTGTAAATCATCATCATATAACATAATTCCTGCACATTTCAAAATGGCTGCTTCCATGAAATCTTAAAAACACTTTTGGCGGGAAAATGATTAGCTAGTTTTCTAAACTTTACAGTAAGAAGAACTCATCTAATGCTATCCATTTTTAAAACGACTACTACCTGTATTAAATAAAAGCTAAATGCGTTGATAAATAATTCTTTATAATGCAGTTGTACCATGTTAAAAATGTGTAGACCAATTAGGTAAATAAGGGTCTTTTTTCCTGAACACCCATGTCAATATTTCTGCATCTAAAACTAACATTGTTGTGAGCAAGAACTTCAAATCACCAGGAGTGCCATAACTGATACCATCTATATCTCATAAAAAAGATATTGCATATGTTTTTTTTTCCCCTGTAGATTTCATCCAAAAGGATGGGTGGATGGATGGATGGATGGATGGATGGATGGATAGATGGATAGATGGATAGATGGATAGATGGATAGATGGATAGATGGATAGATAGATAGATAGATAGATAGATAGATAGATAGATAGATAGATAGATAGATAGATAGATAGATAGATAGATAGATAGATGACTTTATTAATCCCACAATGGGGAAATTTCATTTATCCCTGGCAGCAAAAATGACATTCAGAAATAACCTGTATAATATAACATCAAAAAAAAAAGAAAAAACATCTTAATACCTAAGAAAATTGGAATATTTTGTTAATTTTTTGATGTGTTTAGAGGGTTAAAAGGATAAGTAACTGTCAACGAGCACTAGCCGCCGCCATGACCCTAAAAAGCAGAGGAAGCCCTTAAGCAGCACAGACAGGATGAACTAAATGAGTCCTGGTAATCCTCTCTTCAACAAACGCAGAATATTGAACGTCTTCCTCCAGCAATCTTCAATAATCCCTGCAAGTCAGCAGACGTCTCCTTCTTCCAGTGGTAAGGATCTTCTGTCACAACGATGTGGCCGCGACTTAACCCAATTACATAAGACTAACTCCATTCAATGCATTGATTAAAGCACAGACACTGTTCAAATATGGATGATTGGAGCCATTGTGCATCCCTGAACGCAGCGTCACACAACTCTGTTCATCTTTGTTGGGAAATGCCTGATGACTGACAGATGAACAACACTTTAACCAAAACATGCAAACAGAACAATAAATCATACATAATAGAGGATGGAGCCGTTTTAAAGTCCCATCCAATCATCTTTTGATCTATTGTAATAGCATTCTCAGTGGTCTTTTTATTATGATTATGCAGTTTTTAGACGATATCAAAAAATGTTTCTTTTTTTTAAGGACATAGTTTCTGCAGAGCGGCAGGAGTTCATTAGAAATTCACCTCCGAGCTGTGGATGAGACCACACTGGCATGGAGCAACGCCCCCTTCCCATCAGCCATAACTGAGAGCTCTCTGTTTACAGGCAAGTTGTTCCACATAGGGATTTTTAGCGAACATGAGCTTGAGAAAAGATGCAGGCAATAGCCAAATAGTCAAAAACCCATCAGTGCTTTACTCAAACTAAACTCCGGATGATGGGCTTTTCTCTTTGGGAGATGGGGAAGAGGAAAAATAAAGTTTTGTGAAATCTGCTGAAGACTAAAAAGCTATCTGCACTTTTTTTTAACTGGAGAACTGGATGTGTTTAATGTTGACCGTATTTTGTTGCTGCTGAGAGTCCATCTGACATGACAAACATGCAGATTCAGTCATTTCTTCATCTGTTCTCCTTTAAAAGAAGATGTCAGAACGTTATCAAAAGACAATTGTTGTAGGTTGTTTGCTGGAGGACATCAACTTCCTTCATTGTATTCTGTCTACATTGGTTGCTGAAGCAGATTTCTAACAACACATTATCATTATTGTGCAGTAAAGCAACAGGAAGTGGGTAGAAACAACGACCAGCAGGGCAAAGTGACAAACGAAGACTGATGCAAAGAGCGCTGATAAGCAGGGATGAGCAGGAGGTGAAGACTTCACAGACAACGAAGGAAACCTACCTCAATTCCTCCAACGTCTTATTTTTTTTAGTTAAAGTCTGAGCAGCAGCAGAGCAGGACAGAGGAGAGCAAAGCTGCTTCCATCTCTGAGACACTGAAGAGCTACTGGTGCCAGCGAGCAGGCTCAACGCTCCCGCCCGCACTGGAGGTTTCTCACTGGGTGAGACGGCGAGCGCCCAGCCTCCTCCCGCAACACGCTCCAACCAAAAAACAAAAACAAAAAAGGGAAGCGAGCAGGCACAAGCAAGTAAAAGACTTGCTGTTTTTTTTTTTTTTTTTTTTTTTTTTTGCCAAACAGAGAGAAGATCAATAAAGTCTAAGTAAAGACTGTGAGGATTCGAAGGAGAAGTGTTTTCGTCTCTGAGCAAAAAGGATGTTTGTCTCCTCATCAGCAGACGGCTGCAAAGTCAAACTAGGCTGTACGGAGTTTTTTAAAGTCAGACGGAGGCTTTATCGCAGTCAAGAAGACGTTCGGAGCTTAACGTCCTAATTAGTGCAAAACCAAAAGGCAAAAAACCCAAAAGTGTTCTCCCTGATGAATCAGCGAGTAAATAGACGCACATTTATTTACAAAAACACAAGCAGCAGCAGCAGCAGCAGTGCATCTGACCCACAAACTCAAACCGTTCCTCAGTTAAACGGCCTAGGGATGACGAGCTGCTGCATGATCTTGTGTGCTCAAACCTGCAGCACTGAGCTACAGATGGAAGCTGCAAACTGATGGACATCCACAGACACAGGATGACTGACAGTCTGAACTCAGGGAGGCTAAAATGGTCATGTATATTGGTGAATATATTCTTATCAAACCCCCTTTCAAAATACAATAGATCTGGCTCATTATTATGAGGGAAAACACGTTTTCTATATTAATTATGCAAATAAATAATGCCTCAGGCAGCTGCTTTGTAGCTTAAGTCTAGGTTTTGTATTGAAATTGAACTCAGAAGTCAGAGGGAGTGATTTATTATTGCAGAAGTTCAGGGTTTGTTGCTAAACAACAATAAAACAGCAATAGAGCCACAAAAAAACAAAAACAAAAAAAAACATTTTGATGAAAATAGTTTTAACGCAAGGAAGAGGTCAGTGTTTTCGGCAACACCTCTTGAACCTTCTTCAGAAGAAGAGGCTGGCATTTTCCACCGTTTGCTATCATTTTGTCATTTATTCTGGGAGACAGACGGTGGGGGATGAAATCTCAGTCATTTTAGCGGGGCATAAATTACGACTCGTCCCATGCTGACAAAAGCAGACACTTCCAGGCAGACGTACAGCCTGAACACAGACAGACTGCAGCGCAGGCAAGAGGAACTAGTAGATTGTTTTGCCTATTGCTGGAAAAGTAACAAACAGAAAACAGATGTCATATACAGAAAGAGACAAAGATGATAAAAGGATTTTACAACCTTCCACAGTATTTTTGCTGGGATTGTTATCTACTGTTAATGAACCACTGCTTTTGGTGTTTGAAACTTTTGTGGCATTTTTCTGATGATGGAGGACATAGACATAGAAAATTAAGCTTACAATTGTATTTTGCAGTATTTTTCTATCCAAATTTTTGTGAATGAGAAGCAGACAACCATTTGTCGTTTGAAAAAAAGCGTAGATGTTACTAAGAAAATCTGCTGGACGGACCAACAGCTCTCTGCTCCGAGCTCTACGCAAAGGGGGGGGGGGGGGGGGGTGGTGTTTGCTCCAGCCCCACACCCCCGCCCACAACTCAATGGGCGAATTTAAAATGAACTCCTGCCGCTCTGCAGAAAGTACGTCCCAAAAAACTACACTGGGTAAAAATGGCTAAAAATGGTGTAATCATGATTAAAAGACCACTGGAAAGGCTTGGAAACAAGATCAACAGATGATCAGAGTGGGATTTTAGGAGCTTTTCTTAATTTCTAATAAACTTCTTTACATAAAGCGCAGAGACAGATGTAGGAGAAAATCTGGGTAAAAGGAAAAAAATTATGTTATTATTATTTACACTTAAGTGTATGTAAAACCTAAAAATATATTAACAATCAAAGTGAGTGGTTATTTTCTCAAATGGAAATCAAATTAGTTTGTCATGATGACATGGAGAGAATGGACTAAAATATTTGTTTGCTCTTTTTCTTACCTATTTTTGAACAAATAATCTGTACAGATTGGGTTTTGTGTTAAATGTTCCCATTTCTTTTAACTTTCTTTTTCTGCTACTCATTTCCATTTTCCATTTCAAACACACAGCAGAGCCGGAATGGCTTTAATTCCACCTCTAAAAACCCTCAGCTGCGTCGGTCTGTCTTACCCAGGTTGCTGTAGGTGGCGCTGCACTGGCTGGAAGCGGGGGAGGCAGAGCGTTGTGAACGAGCGCCATCCTCCTCAGGCTCCCCGAAGCTGGCGCTGCCCTCGCTGGCTGAAGCGGCCCTGATGATGAGGTTGGCGATGGCCTCCTCTCGCTCCCCAAACACAAGGCCCAGATTCACTTTGGGAGGCAGGGGGGTGATTGTAGGCAGCTGCCGATCCCTGCCGCCACTGACCGGTAACTGGCTATACAACACAAAAAGAGGCCTGGTAGTTTCATGAAAACATACAACACATTTCATGTATTTTTATCCATTGAAGTATTATCTATTAAAAAATATATAAATAAGGAAGAATAATCCTAAAAGACCCACTCCGATGAAAATGTATCATTGTATCATTCAGTGCAGACAAATAGATTCATGTACGTCTTCGTTTTCGTTTTCCTCGTCTGAGTTGACATCTGGTTCCAAACTGTATGGATATGTATGGATAGATCCAATGTTGCTCGCTATGTTTGTTTCACAGGTAATTTTAGGTTGGGCCTGTGAGGGGCTGTAAGTTAGCTGGAGAGACTGTAAACAAACAGCTCTCAGCAACACGGAGGGGAAGGAGGGGCAGGGTTGCTTTGTACAACAGTCCCGCCCACAACTTGGAGGTGAATTTCTAATGAACTCCTGCTGCTCTGCAGAAACTATGTCCTAGAAAATGTTACAGGTTTGTTGATTTAGGCTAAAAACGGCATAAACTTGATAAAAAGACCACTGGGAACGCTTTTAGAACAGATCAAAAGATGATCCGTGTGGGACTTTAAGGTTAAAAACAAGCTGCAAAGAAGGAAGTAGAAATGGTGGAAATGATCCAGTTGGATTTTGTCAGCCATGTTGAACATTTGCAGGCTTGAAAGATTGTAAACTGTAATCCCAGAGTCAAAGTCCTGAAGATGCTTCCTCTATGATTTACACCTTTATAACTTGTTGCTGTTAGGGCAGTAAATGCAGCACTTCCTCCAGACAACTGCACCTTTACCCCTCACTGAGTTCACATTCACACAATGCTGGCGTGGAGCAAAGACATGAAGCGAAAAGAAGCCAGAATGGAACAGTCTTTCTCAAACGGTTCTCTCCTTCTCGCCTTCACGTCTGTCTGTGAGGGACGTCTAAATTTAGACAATGCTGTGTCAAATGAAGAGAAGAAAACAAAGGGGGAGAAAGCCGGCATGTTTGATCCCTTTTAGATGCATCAAGATTCTGACACACAAGAATCAATGAAGAGCAAAGGAACACAGAAGTGACACCTTCTGAGCAAACAGCCAAACAAATGTGAAGGACTTTCTGGAAAAATGTAAACTCTGGAGGATTGCTCAACTCTGACGATGAGCTCCCAACACAAAGAGCTGAGTCTTCTCACAGAGGACAACACTTTGGAGTTTGAGCTGAACTTTCAAATGAAAGAAAAAGTATAAAAACCTGCTTATTATTAAGAAATGATTCGATTAAAATCTCAATGTCCTTTTTTCCCCCCATTTCTCTAAGTATCACAAGATTTTTATTTAAGGTTTGGATCAGCCGGAATGGATGCACGCCTTGCAGCTGTTCAGACGTGTGCATCTGTGCATTAGCCTCCTGTGGTGACCCGTCGGCCAATAAATAATTAGCTTAACCTTACCTTTCTGCCTGAACATTCTATTCCAGGCCAACCCCCCCCCCCCCACCAAACACACACACACACACACATTCACTGTACTCTGACTGGTTGTTCCTGCACGGCTCAAAGAAAATAAGATAAGGAGTCTCATTCCTAACATTTAAAAAATGCTAAAACTCTTTGAAGCTTCTTGTTGGACTAAGAATCTTTATTTTTTTTCAGCACAGACATGCTTCTTATATCATGTGAATTAGACTGACTTAACTTGCACTTAAGTTCTGCTTGTTAAATACCTTCATTTGCCAAAGCGTCTGCCTGCTCGCTCTATCAAAATGTAATGTTAAGCCTTAGTTACATGCACTCAAATGGGGGTTGGCTTGTCCAGGTACTATGGGTTTTTTGGGCTTTCTGGGCCCATGGAGGGTCTTAGACAGGAGCAGCCGCATTTTAGGAGAAAAACAGGTGTATCTTACAGATCCCTTGAGGCTTGTTGTATTGCAAAGTATGATAGAAGGGTGACACTGTTGTACTGTGCCCGTTACGTCACTTCAGTTGTTACTAAATAGTCACTACTACCTTGCAGCTAGATACAGGCTGTCTGCGATAGAAATGATGGACTAACCAGTATGGGGCAAAGAGCACTTATAACATGAACTGCACTTATGTCCTACAGGATTTGCAAGGGTAGAAAAAAGGAAAAATGTAGACAACATGCCTGCATCTCCCCTTTTTCACCCTCACTTATTATTGCGTGTTGTATACATGTTTGCGTGTATAACATGCCTGTATATTAAAAATGTGCATGCATATTTTCAGTGTATGAGTTCACTAAGGAGTGTCTACAACCTTACTATTTCGTGTGGGCCACCTACAGGCCCTGTACAGGTTTGCCTATTTTTCCCCCCACAGTAGTTTTTAGGGGGAGTTGTGAGTAAGAAACAGAGGATTTGAGAGATGAATCTGCCACAGGGAGCTGCAAGTTCAACTATCATAACAGGACAACAGGGATGCCTGGTAAGCTAAAAGTCCATCTCAAACTTGATTAACTAGACATGTCTATAATATCACATATTTGTGCACCTCAAAGTTATAGTGAGGATTCATACTGGGAACCTAGTCTACACTCAGTTAAAAAAAAACAAACACACGAGTCGTCGAGCTGCCTTTAAATGTCAGACAAAAGTGTTTAATATCCATACAAAAGTAGAGCTTTGGTTTTTGCACCTAGAATCCACGCAAACATATTGCAATGGCCAAAAAATAGAAATACCGAATCCCAGAAACTATGCTATATATTAATAACCTGTACAGGCTTTCTAAAACGCCAAAAGTTTAGTATATTTCTTTCTACAAAACGGTTTTACTGAAAGATAAAAAAGTACTTTGCTGTTTAAATATGTCTTGCTGGCTGAAAATAAAAACTTCAAAAGATTAAACAGCAACAAAAAGACACTGTGAGTGAGGTAGAGGAGGATTGGAAATGTAGTTTCACGCCCACAGAGCGTGTCATTGTGGCTGGTGGTGAGCTTAAGAAGTTGGATTTATCCTGATCTGATGGGTCATGTGGCAAACCATTTCCTGTTATTGTAAAAAAAAAAAAATCCATACATGTTTCCAAAATGACTAATGACTTTGTTTAAACAAAAGAAAAGTCCCTAGAAGTGCAACTCAGTTGAGCAGACAGACTCAAAGAACATTTAAAAAGCATCAACGAGTTTCTTCCAAGTAAGTCACAGCAGCTGTTAGCTTGTAGAACTAATAGCTTTGGAACGGAAATTTGTACCTGTAGTGTAGAAATAAAAGACACAAAATGAATGTTAAGATTTAATGACTTAAAGTCTCAGTTTGTTTTTCAGTGGCTTTGTCAGAGCTACAATACGCTTCAGGTCAACCACTACCTCATTGCTCATCGCTTTTATTAACACTCAAAAACATAAACCCCAATATCTGCCTCAATATTTGGGCATTTTTGTGTGAAAACCATCAAATTCCACATATTGATGATGGTCCCCACCTAGACATAAACTGTATGCTAGTTCTAAAGGCTTTCCATGATGACGGGAACTAACAATGTTCATAAATACACAATGCTATGAACTAAGTCCTAAACTCCTAAGAAATTACCCCTTAGGGGTCAAAAATAAACATTTTCTGTGACAACCACCTTGGGTTCCACTGAGATTCTTGGTGTAAGATGTAAACAGGTGGTAGTAACTCTGCGCTCAGAAAAACTATCAATGGTTTACAGTTTTCTATAAAACTGCTATTAAAGAACCTTTTATTTTGCATGAGCAAAACATCAAGAGTGGATCCACACCTTAAGAGGCCCTTGACTGAGAAATGCCTTTTATGGCTGCTGAATGGTTAATGTCAGGACCTGACTTGTTCCGACTCCCAGAAACCACCTCAGAGCGTTTCACTTTTCTCCCTCTGATCTGCGTTTGTAATGTCCAAGCCGAAAAAAATAAAATAAAAACCCAAGCTGGAAAACCGTCCTCCACCCAGATGCATCAAACAGGTCACATTGAGGTTCGAGAGTGTTGGGTTTCGGTTCTTACCCACTGTACTGGCTCACACAGCTCCCCATCTGGAAACCCTGAATACAAGTCAAGGGTTAAAATCCCATTCCAGGTCTAGAGGTGCGAGACAGTCAGCTGTGAAGAACAAAAACAGCCTTTTCCTGCATGCCTCTACTCCGTTTCTTCTTTAAGTATGGTCTTCACCTGTCTAAGGTAAGTGTGTGTTTGCCCGCTCTAAAGAGCACGCCTACTGCTAACCAATGATAGAAAAAAAGAGGCTCAGCAGAGTTAACCCTTTGTTTACTAAGCACAACAGAAATGCATTCCATATCACTGTGTGTTACTAAAATTAGAAGATCTCTTTGGCAGTGATGACTCTGGTGATGCAACAACAGTGATCAGGTAAGTCTCTTTATTTTAGATCAGTGCTGACAGAGTATTTAAAAATGAGAATATTTACCCAGACTGTCAAAGCCGTTGACACCCTTCTGTTCTTAAAAGTAAAAACCTCGCAAT
Organism: Oryzias curvinotus; assembly: GCA_023969325.1. Taxonomy (NCBI): domain Eukaryota; kingdom Metazoa; phylum Chordata; class Actinopteri; order Beloniformes; family Adrianichthyidae; genus Oryzias; species Oryzias curvinotus. The sequence continues at coordinate 13,487,878 of CM043711.1, forward strand.
AGACACTGAAATAGAGGAAAACTAACAAAATAATAATTAAAATGAATAAACCTTTCCTGATAATTAACCAATCTTAAGGTGCTTTTGAATTGTTGTAAAGCCTAGACCACAATAATAATTGACCAGCCGCTGATTTATTTCAAACAGTGCAAACATGCACAACCAACATATAAAGAAGGCATTTGTTAGTTGTTTCATAAAAAGTTTCTACAGGACGAACTGCATTGTTTCAAGATAAGATGAAAAAATAATTTCAAATAACTGGTGGAACCAATCATTTATTTAACCTTAATCCTACAGTTACTTTTTCTGATTCTTATTTAAAATATGAACTGGTGACTCTGACATAGTGATATTTTGCTCCCATCTATAAACTAATTCAGTTTAGAAGAATCTGGACTTTAATCTTTATTAAACTTCATAAAATTGTAGAATTCTTTGGGGAAATCATAAAAAACCACAAAAGGATTGGTTCTGCAATAGGAAAAATATATCCTGCAACGTAAATAACTTTTCTCTCCACCACAGAGAACATCAACCTAACAGATAATTACCACCTTTAAGAGATCAGCTTAACTGATATTGAATAGATGCAGAACCAAAATATTAAAGACCCTCTCTGATCATCTTTTTATACTTTTAAAAAGTGTTCCCAGTGGTCTTTGAATTATGACTACCATGCTGTTTTTAGCCAAAATAAAAAAAATGTTGTCCTCTAGGACATAATTTCTGAAAAGCGGCATTAGTTCATTAGTTTTGGGTGGGATCATTTGCATGGAGGAAGCCCACCTCTCCTTCACCCCTAACAGAGAGTTCTCTGTGACGTGCTCTGCTGCTATCTCACATCCCCTCTCAACCCCAACCAAACATTAATGGCGCAACACAAATGGCGAGGAACATTGGAGCTGTCCAGCCGTAAAATTTTGAGCCAGATACTAGCTTGGATGAGGAAAACGAAGACGTACACGGATGTATTTGTCTACACGTGGATGCATCAGAATTGAGCGGAGCAGGGAGCTTGCAAATCCCCAAGTGTATCTTCTACATCACAAATAAGTTCTTTGTCAAACTTAATTTTCTGTCTGCTTCTGATTCACAATGAAGTGAATAAAGAAATACTCAGAATGCAACTTTGAGTTTAATTTTCTTTATGCCCCCCATCATAAAAATGTCACAAGAACATGTTAAAACACCAAAAACAACATTTTCATCAAAGTGGGTCTTCAAACTATTAAACCTATTGAGAACTGAAGTTTGAATATCACTAAAAACAACCAGCTGTATGTCTAAACATTTAGTTTACAATGGTCGATAGTTGATAATATTGACCTTTGTATGTTCCATGTATTAAAAATCAACTTAACGTGCCATACTTAGCTTTGTGGTCTAATTACATTGGGAGATGCATCATCCGCATAGACAAATAATGAGTTCTACATTTCTGGCATCCAACATTGGAAAAACATGTCCAATGCATGCATGTCATCCTGATAAGTAATATACCCAATAGTGGGCTATTAACCAACCATCCACTTCAACAGTATCTAAGAAAAACTGTCTGATGCTCATATCTTTTGCCAACTATCGTCAACCAAGACAGGAGCAGAAAACTTCAGGCAAACGACAGGATGATGAAAAATGAAGCCACAGAAAAAAGAAAAAAAAAGTTTGAAAGGAGACAGAATGAGGCCGAGCTCCTGACAGGGAGGATGAGTAAAATATTTAAGAGCCTGCAGATCTCCATACTCAAAGGAGAAAGATGAAGAAGCCGAGAGTAGATTAGGAGTACCTAAATTCAAGAAACACAGAGGAATGGTGGAAAGCAGGGGATGGCATTTATTTGAGCACACTGAAACAACTCTCAGCACAAGTGCAGTGACAGGTGAGAAATAGAACAAATATAACATATATGAAACCATTAAACAAGAAAAATGGATTCTTTCCGCAACAGCTGCCGTAAAAGGCACTTATTCTTAGTTTTTAACCGAAAGTCCACCATCAAAGTCATTAATGGAAACACTAATGCAGCTTTTTCATGTAAAACAATGAGCTGATTTGACCTTTGCAACTCTAATCTTAACCCGATAGACCAGATAGTCATACACTTCCTTGAAAAAAAAAATGTGAATGATACCCCAGCATCAACCCTTTGACACCAGGGATGTTGCCGGCCGGCGACACCTGAACAACACATACAGTTTCACATACCATAACTCTTCAACTGTTTATGTGATTAATGTGAATCCGTTGATTCTGAAAAGCAGCTTTTCCTATTAGCTTTGCGGTGATATGCAACACATTACTAATGTAAAGTGCTGCATGACGGCACAAAGCCATTTTACTTAGCGACAGAATCTGCTGGAAGCATGTCAATTACGTAAATAGCTGAAGAATTAAATTAGAAAGAATGTCAACACTAGAGCTCAAGCTTCGTTGTTAAAGGGTTAATGTCGTTTGTTAATACATTTGTTATGCAAATAAGTAAAGTAAGTAAAAGCCTTAAATACCTGAGGTCCTTGCTGATGAAGTCTCCTCCAACAGTTTCTGAGGACTGCATCTGTTCTGAACCCAAAGATTTTGGTTTGTCACCACCATCTTGTGTTAGCAGGTCATTGCCAGTGCTTCCCTCTACTTGTAGTTGTCCTTCTCCTTCAGTGAAACTGCTGCCAGCATCCGGTTTATATGTGAAAATAATGGTTGGCTTCTGACTGGGGTCCTCTGGTTTGGCCTCAGTGAACCAGTTTTGGTGCTGAGCAGGTGGTGGTGGAAGCACGTGTATGATGGTACCGTCAAGTCCAAGCAGTTTGCCCTTCTTGTCCTTTTCAGTTTTCTCCTTCTGCTCATCTTCATCTTTCCGTCGACGGAAAAAACTCTTGAAGGAGATCCAGCGTTTGGGTTTGGAGCTTTCTGTTGGGACATGCTTTCCTTCTCCACGAGGGTTTACTTCGCCTTCAATGGGTCGCACTGGAGAACTAGAAGCAATGCCCTTAGTCCAGTTACTGAAGTGTCTCTGGAGTATGTTGGAAGCATGGTAGGGGGAAGATGTAGATCTTGGAGGAGGAAAGGGGGCATTAGGCTCTGATCGAGGGCAGGAGAGGGGAACTGCAGCAGAGGCACTCTGGGATTTGGATAAAACTTTTGAAGGATTGTCCTTTGGTTTGGAGAGGCAACCATCAGTGGAAGAAAAGAGAGTCTTAGGGTGATTAAGGGTCTCTTTTATGGCATCAGGTGGGAGAGCGTATAGTTCATCAGACGTGGAAGAATTATCATATGTAGAGGGTAACTCAGGAGGGGATTTTGGAGGCTGGATGGAGGCCACAATCTGTGACAGCACAGCACTGGCCTCCTCCCTGTGGCTTCCTACTGTTCTAGTGGAAAAAGATAGCTCTTTATCATCTTCATTAATGATAGCAGCATCTCCACCTGTCGTACCTGTTGTGATGGTAACAGTCGGGCTGGATTTAGTACGATCTGCTGTAAGCGTAACAAGAGTATTTGTCGAAGTAGTGAGAGATAAGGGCGCAGTCGTGGAGCTCATTACAGTGCTAGACTCTGTAGTGGTTCTAGATTGCAGATTTGATGCTTTTGATATCATGTCAGGTGCATATTTTGGCTCCTCGAAAGATGCTCGCTCTGATGCTGATGTGCCTCTACCAGAGAGAGATCTTTCTGTTGAGGAGGACTGGACACTCTCAGAGGATCCAATTTCCTCATAGGTGTGGCTGGTCACCCGGCCACCGACCCCTTTCGCCTGTGCCAGCTCGCCATGGAGTCCCAAGAAGCTCTTGTACACAGCGAGGTTGTCGTATGCACTTGGATTGATAACTATTGGAACCTTGACAGCATTCTTGGAGCTGCGGGCATAGGCCGGCTCATCTCGAATTATGATAGGAAAAGGAGGCATGCCTGCGTTATTGAAACTGTTGAACTTAATCTCTGATAAATTAGGGGATTTTACAGGCACTGTTCGGGAGGAGGACAATCCGGCAATGGGAGAGGTGGGAGCTGACTTGTGACTGCAAAACTGTGTTGTAACAGAAGACCCAGAATTATTGCCAGTCCCCAGATCGACTTTAGGGATCTTTTGGCGAGGACTCGTGCTTGATGTCCACACCTCCTGGTAGCGTATTATGCCAGTCTTCTTTTGGGGAGATGGAGCAATAGGTGCAGGTGATGTTGGAATTATAGAGGTAGATGAGGAAACAGGAGACTTTGGACAAGACAGTAGGCTTACAGGAGGGCTGCAGAATAATACTGGGCTGGAAGGCTTTGAAAGGTTTCTGGATTGCAGCGAAGAATCGTTAGTCGGTTCATCTTTACTAGCCATAGATGCCGACACATCTACTACAGTGTATGGCTTACATATCATTGATTTTTCCAAGTTAACTACGCGATAAGGTTTAGCTTGCTCCTCCGTGGGACTAAAACTTATAGTAACTGGTTGACCTGGAAGAGCTTGGGGCATTGGCATGCGCTCCCTGCCATCCTGATCCTCTAATCTAATGGCAAGGACAGCCTTGTGTGTTTCAGAAACTTTAAGTGGGCTTGTTGCAACGATGACAGCCTCTTGGTTTGCAGGAGAAGTACAGAGGATAGGCGCCTTAGAAGGTGTGGGTGAATTGATTACATTCTTGAGGACACAGTTGGCACTGCTCCCACTGCTAGAGGTTGTTTGTGAATCCTCTGGAAGGGACGATGAAGACTCTGGAGATGTAGTGGACTCTGAGTTTGACAAAAATGTACTGTTATGAGTTTCACAAGGTCCATAAGGAAGTATACCTCCATTGGAGTTCACAGAGGGATAAGCATTTAAGATCTCATCGTAGCTGTCATCATAATCCACAGCACAAATCCTTTGCAGGGAGCGGTTACGGAGTGGGACAGTGTTCCATTTTTTCCCTGCAGCAAAGGGCACTGGGGACAAAGTTGCAGCGCGGAAATTTGCAAATCGTGGTTGGCCTCGCATACGGATCTCCATGGCGAGTAACTCTTCGTCGCTTTCATCCCAGCTCTCGTGTTCATTGTCATTTTTCTCAGTATCTTCATCGTCTTCATCCTCATCATAATCGTCTTCACTGGAAAATTCTGGGTAGCAGAAGCGACCTCCCTCTGTACTTATGACCTTTGCACTTTCACTTAGAGATACATGCTTTTGAGAAGTTCCTCCGCTAACGCTGCTTCCAATGGCCAGACAGCTGGAGGCCGGCAGACCTCTCTCCAAAGACCTTCTATATGAACTGCTGATTCGTCCCCAAAATAAGTCCTTGGACCCAGATAAGTAAGTGGGGCTAGAGCCCAAACCGGCGATTTCCTTAAGGACATCTGTCAGTCCACTGTTGTTATTTCCACTGGGCGTTCTTGGGCTCATTTGTCCATAACCATCAATTTCGTCCGTGCCGTCTTCACCTTCGTTATTGTTTGCTTCACTGGGCCTTCTACACACTAGCCCGTTGTGGTTATGTACTGAAACAGCTGATGTTTTGCTTTGTTTTAATACATTTGGTGGTTGCTGTAGGTTCCCATCTGAATCCAGCCCAGGTGAGGAGGTGTGCACCATCATGGTGGGCTTAACTGCAATGGTTGGTTTCTTGGCCACCGGTGGACGGAAGTTTGCTGAGCGAGCAGTTCCACTTCCAGCCCTATGGGAGCTGGAGTTAAGATTAGGGTTAGCTTTGGTCCCACAATGGGGTGGACTTTGGGGCTGATTTGATGGAAGCCTCTGTTCAGAAGTCGGCTTGCCCCCGCCAGTCTGAGCCAGACAGTGGAGACTCTTGGGTTTAAAACAATTCTTGCACTCGCCCGGTTTCCACACATGCTCAGTGAAGGTGCTGCAGGCTGACATGGCTGCTGGTCTGTGCGGCAGCCTGCTAGGTCAGGACAGGAAAACCCTCCATGTAGCTACACGACACAGAAGGGGACTGCAGATCAATGGGTAAAAACGGCTCTCCACTCCAAATCGCCAAAGAAACTTCGACCTAAAAAAAAAAAGAGAAAAAGAAAGCTTACATTTTAGAAAACAGCTATTTATGATGAACCATTACTTCAAAAGACTATTTAATTACCTTTTCTAAACTTTACAAAGGATAAATTCTTTTATATTGTTACACTTGTAATAAAATCAAGGTAAACATGTCGATGCATGGCAGAAAAACAAAATATGTGTGAAGGAGAGAAAATGACTGAAAAAAGCAGTGTTGCAGAGCCACCATTAGGTGGCAAACTTCGCCTGGTAATCCCTGTTAAAATTCCTCTGTTAAGGTAATCAGCCAGAGAGCACTCATCCATCTTTTAACACAATAATAAGCTTCTGATTCTTTGCAGACGAAGAAGGGTTGAGAAAGACCTTTAAGGCTAGTGACAGTAATTATAAAAGTAGAAGACATATCCTGTATGATAGTAAATAGTAATGAAAGCATGCAATGAATGCCATTTAGACATCGCAAGCACAGTTTTTGGTTTAAAATGTAGTTTATTCTAAATTTAGCTTTGTTTCGTGTTTTTATTTCCTTGAACAGGTGTCAGTACATGCAGTATCACTGAAACCCCATTTTCATCTCTATTATCTCTATAATTTAAAAATAAATGTATAACTTATGTATTGTTATATTGCAAACATGAGTGGATTTTATCTGTCATAAGCTTGGCTCAAATTTCAAAGGCACATAGTTGCTCTAAACAGCCCTAAAGCACTTAAGTCAATAACATAAGCACAGGGTGAAAGATGAATCTAGAATATGAAATAAAGAAGCAAGTAAAAGGAAATTCCATGTGAAGTCAAATTGCTTGGTTACTTTTTTATTTGGCTCAAAAGGTCCCAAATAAAACAAGTGATAGATTGGTAAAGTAAGCTAAAATATGAATGAGAAAGGTGGGGATAAATTTCTGCTAATCTCAACAATTAGTATGAAGATAAATAATTTACAAAATACATAGCAAAAGGAGTGTATTTTGAATTTTAAAAATAATTCTCTTGAGGTCATTTCATGATAACTTAAAGAAAAAAATCAACAAAGTGCAAGAAGATGGGAAAACAGCTAGACAAATTCATTTAAAATGAATGGTTTCATTAAAAAAAAAATCATTGTAACCAGATGAAGTTTCCAAACTCTTTTAGCAAACATTTTTTTAAAGTAACCATTTGTGGAATAAAGCAATGGTCCCCGACCATTTTCAGGCCGCTGAGCAGTTTAATGTCAGACGATATTTTCACGGACCAGTCTGAATGGGGGTGAAGTTGGCGTTTAATATTTTTTAGCTTCCAGTTTCTGGAAAAAAAAAAATAAATAAAAATCACATTAAAATACTACTACACAAAATTTAGTTTATGAAAAATCTGAAAACATTAAAAGTTTATTTTTTTTTTGCATATGACGAGGGTCCGGTGAAGGAAAATTGTTTTGTAGAAGTTTCTGATTCATAAAAATTTAATAAAAGCAACATTTCAGTTATTTTCCCCCATAGAATGCCATTATAACATTGAGAACAGTTGCCTTCCTTCTACAAGTTTCCTTTGATCAGAAACATCTTCAGCAGGTCGGCAACTTTATTTGATTGAACCTAAATTCTCTGTAACATGTTTGCGGCTGGTTTAAACTTAGGCTTTGTGATGAAGATGAAGACGTCAAAGTGGATGCTAACAACCAGATGGTAACTTTAGCTCTTAGGGTGTGATGGATAAATAAAGCAAAATAAAGTGACACAACAGTCGTAAGACTGGTATCTTCTAAATATAAAAACGTTTGAGTATCAGTCACCATGAATCTGGCAGAGCACAGCAGCTTCTGGCGCGTGGGAACAACAGTCTCAATAAATCCATATGCTGAGGAAGACTCCTGGTTTTGTCTGTAAATACTGTAAATACTCTTATTCGTTTTCCTCACTGGCGGGTTTGGTTGCAGGGTTGAACTTTCAAGTGGAAAACATCAATGATAGACAGATGTGCACAAATGCAACTTCAAAAAACCCCACTGTCTCTTTCTCCTACCTTTTCTCCTCCTCTACCTCCTATTGATGTTTGATGTGTAAGTCTCACTAGAGCAGTTTCAGTAAATAAAGCCCTGACCCACCACTTACTGTTACCACTGTTACCAGGTGGTATTTGGCACCAAGCAGCTGGTGTTATAACATTTCTCTCACCTGGCACAAAACCAGATGGTGTTAGAGGCAATCAGCTCATGCTGATGGTCACAGATCACGATCCAACAATGAATCTCGAATGACCAACTACTGCTGCGCCAGCCAGGGCAACCACAGAGACTAAGACATCCCTCCTTTTTGGTCTTATTTTATTGTCTCTTCTTTTGATCTTTTTTAGGTTTGTGAGGCATTTTTCTTTTGTGTGAATTCTTTGTTGTTTGTGGATTTTTATCAGAAAACCACAAGAGCCAGTTTTTAGGCTTTTGTGGGCAGACTGGTTAAAGTCATTTACTTCCCCCACACTGAAATCTGTGCAGTAACAGTTGAGTTTTCACATTAAAATGATCTAGGCCTCCTGAAAGTTTGCAGAGTATTTTCTGATTTGGACTGCTTTCAGGAGTGTTTTTCGGGCAGTCCAAGCTTCTAAACTTCTGACCCTTTTAGAGCAACCACTTAACAACAAAGCTTATTGGATTTTTTTAAAAAGTATATCCGTGCCATATGTAGTTTAAATATTGTATATAGACTTTATCAAACATGATTGCTTATAGTTAAGGACTGTCTAGGGTTATGGAGATATGTATTTTACTGTCAACACTTGACAGAACCTTTCGGGACAAAACCTTTTAGTATAGAACAGTTTAATGTAGGACCTTTTTGGGTTGAACCTTGTAGTGTAGAACGTTTAGGCATAGGATCTTTTAGGGTGGAACATTTTAACGTAGAGGCTCTTAGGGTGGAATGTTTTAGTTTAGAATCTTTAAGGATGAAATGTTTTAGAGTAGAACAGTGTAGTGTAGAACTATTTTGGGTGAAGCCTTTTAACATAGAACCATTTAGGGTAGAACCCTTTAGCATATAACCTTTTTATGGTAAAACCTTGTAGCGTAAAACCGTTTAGAGTAAAACCCTTTAGTGTAGAATGGTTTAGTGTGTAACTGTTTAGGGTTGAACGTTTTAGGGTAGAATGTTTAAGCATGGGATCTTATAGGGTAGAACATTTTAGTCCAGAGCCTTTTAGGGAAGGACATTTTAATTTAGAATCTTTTAGGATAGAATGTTTTAGAGTAGAACAGTTTAGGGTAGAACCTTTAGAAAGTTTTGTGCAGAATTCTTAATTGTAGAATGTTTTAGAGTAGATAATTTTAGCGTACACTTTTATGAAGATTTTTTTTACCGTAGACCTTTTTAGAGTAGAACTTCTTAGCACTGAAGGTATTAGCGTATAGAAGGGTTTTTTGTAGAATCTTTTAGCGTTAAAAGATAAAAAAAAAAAAAAATGAAGGATGGTTGGTGGTACCTTGCAGGAGTCACTGAATGTCACACCTTAGATAAAACACATTCTTTTTGCACCAGAATTAAATTTTAACTCTTTATAAACCAGACTTTAGCTCCAGTGTCGACACTCTTTCGACTACCGTATTTCTTCAACTGATTACGCAATTAACGTAATTCCAGTGGATTCTGAAGCAGAGAAAAACAGTTATGTAAAATTTTTCATTAGTCATGTGTTGCATATCGGTTTAAAGCTGATATGAAAAGCCACTTGTCTCTGTGTCAGAATTGGCTGATTTATGTTTATAACGAAAACGGTCGAAGAGTTAGAGTAGGTCAAAGAGCGTGTTTTATTTGGGTGTAACCAGTGACATCTCTGGTCTTAAAGGGGTAAGTCAACTACTGTTCATGCTTTGTGTAATTCCATCATTCTTTGTCTTTTTATATCAGAAGGCAAGGCAAGATATCAGACATTGGGGTTTCCCTGCTTCTGCCGAATATGACTCGGGCTGTTTGTGTGGTTGTCCATACAGCTTTGGAAGTCTGCCACAGAGAACAGTGCCTTTGTGTTGCAGCGCTGACCAGTTTAAAATAACGTATAAATTACAGGCAGCACTTCCTGCTGGGACGTAGCTGAAGTGATGAAAGAGGATAAATCTCTCACCCTTAGCTGTGTGGTCAGCAAAGGGTCATTTAGAAGTTCCTGCTTCATTGTGCCTTACCCTGGGTGGAGTGTTTATATTGTAACCTCTGACTGTACAGGATCTGACGTACCTGACTTCCAGGCTGACTCACAGGTTCATATCAATATCACACCTAACAGTGAGTCAGACTTCTACTATGACCTAATAATTTCATTCTCCAAAAGCCGTTATTATAACACACCATCTTGTAGGAGACAATAGTATTGTCCAGGCAGAAAAGTTATTAAGCAAATGCAATTAAAGTAGTTCAACCTAAAATGATTCTCAACTCTTTAAAGTAGATTCTTGAATTATTATTATGTATCTTTTTTGTCTTTACCCTTTCACGCCTATTCTATACCTTGCTTGGTTGCACAAGAGCATAAGACACCAAAGCTAAATTCCTTGTATATGCACCATACCTGGCCAAAAAAGCTGATTCTGAAAGTGTGGAGAAACATTTCAAGAAAGAAGACCATATGCCCAGGCACCATGACTCAACTGTCAGACGTCACCTGGATGAATAAGAATCTTATTTGACGCTATAAAACACGACAAAAACAAGTTTAAATTAGCCATTTCTGACTAAAATCAAATCTCAACAATTGTTGTTATAGGTTATCCATGCCTGTGAGTATATAAAGCTGTTCATTTAGTCAGCAATGTATGTTTGGGTTGACCAAGCGTAAGCATTAGGCCCGTGGAAAATTCCATTATATGTTAGCATCAAGCTAGCGGATTTTGGCTTCACTAATGTAATGCGTTAGGTCACTGGAAAAGGAAAGGCATAAAAGATCAAGACCTCCACTTTAATGGATTGATTATTGATCTATAAAGCTTGGATAGAGTCAGAAAAAATGTATAAACTCCTGCACTACTGCAGACTGAATGTTGATTGTGAAAAAGACTGATCTAAGCACAAAAACTGTTGCAATGATGAACTGCAGCAACATTTTTTGTAATAAGGCAAAGGTTCTCCACACTGTGGGCATAATACTGCACATTGCTTTGTATACCACTAGTAAATTCTCTATTTTCCTTCCATTTACTGGAAGAAAAAAGAACCATTTCTAATAGAGGAAACAACTTAGCGATAATAAAATAGCATTGCATAAGAGGAAGAGTCTAGAAAGCCAAGCTTTTTCACTCCCAAACTGTGAATGTTTTTCTCCTTTATTCACCCTCTACCCAAGGCTCCTATTGTCTGTCTGTGTCCCATCAGTTCTAGTTCAGTGGACTGACAAGCTGGGGAAGTACTGACCCTGAAGAAGATGAAACATTATGGTAGCTATCCAGGACAAACTTTAAAGATGTCAAGGTGTGTTCAGCCTCTTTTCCGTTTGAGTCAAAGTGAAGCGCCATCTCCTGGAGCTCTTTTCCACATCATCTTCCACATGCTTAAAGCGGATCCTGACTGTAGAGGACATGTGTGTGGAAGAAACTATGGCTGAGAAGGGTGTGGAGTGACTCAGTAAGGTATGACAAGATGATCTAAGCGGTGGGAACATTTGATGCAGGAGAATGTAAAAATGTATAAAAAAAAAATCATTTTTACAGTATAAGCAACAAGGCAACCAGGCAGGTTTTGGTTGACTCTGAAAATAAGGTTGGTATGCAAGATGGAGAAAGCCCTCCTTAACACTATCAGCTTTCAGTTTTTACCTTCAAAGAAACAAAGCCGTTTTTCTATGTAAACAGATCCTGGTAAGGAGATCATAGAGGCTACTCAAAACCTGGATCCTATGACAGGCACAGCAAAGCCCTCAAAGAATATCGCATTTGGTCAAATGTGAAACATGAAGTCTGTGTTTAGCTAAACAATTGGTTGCAAACAGGAAAGAACAAACAAAACGGCTAATCAAGTTATATTGGTAAATTACATATACATAGCACTTTTCTATTTAGCTTTAAAGCCCTTTTGGAATTTGCTTATTAATGGATATATGTCACAGCCCCATTAACCCATGCACACACACATTCACACACTGCTGCCTAAAGACACTCTGGCACATGGCCGGGCAAGGCGGGAACCTAACCTGCAATCCCCTAATCAAATGTCAACTGCTCTACCTCTGCAGCATAGCCGGCCATATTTTTAAAAATAGCTTAAAAACATTTCTGACATTTGATCAACAGTTTGATCAAAAATACTATTGCGCAGCAGATCCAGTTCTTGATGGCAAACTCACCTCAGATACTGACCAAAGAAGGAGAACTTGAGGTAAAAAACTTAGGCTAATTCACTCAATATCCCAATCCAGTACACTCTCTCTCTACAAAGAGGCAATTATTTTACTTCAGGGAAAACGGGGATGTTGAGAGTAAAGTTTCACTTTCAACACACAGTACATCCTCTCAAAGGCAAACAGAGTTTACACAAAAGACGAATAACTGAGGCTGAGAGCTAAAGCCTTAAGGAAGTGGGATGTAGGATTTCAGCTGCTTTGTTGCAGCCGGCTTGAATAATAGAGCAGCCGACATGGCAAGAACAGGACACATTTGTGTATGAACTGCTGGACCTGAAATTGCTACACTTTAGGCTCATTCTATGTTAAATTGTATGTTTTTCTAAAACTGAATTTAGTGCTTCCATCTCTAGAAGTCATGACATTTATGAAAAGACTTGTGTAAATAAAGAAATAGACATAATTGCTGCATGTCACCCGTCTCATGCTTTAGATATAAAACGCCCAAATGATCTGAAATAAATAATCATGGACAAAAACAATGGTTCATGAACTTTATGGTTAAAAAAAACCCTCTGAAAACAACACATTGCTTTTGAATCAACCTTCGAGAAACTCCTTGCTATAAAGAAACTTATCAAGCAGACTTGGGCAAAAAGAATGATGAAAATATTGAAATATCTTTTTGTTTTTGCATCTGCACAAATAATTCAAAGTTTGGAATCTACAGGACTGTGGACAACTCACCTACTCATGGCTGCAGAACTTGACACAGATGGTGTAAAAAAGTTTGGTCTCAGGGTCTTCTAACAGAATTTTGCTAGAAACCAGGCTTTTGTTTTTTCCTTTTTTCTTTTTTAGCTCATTTTAGAAGATATTTTTGAGAGTTTCCTCAAAGAGTCCCCCTTCCCGTAAGACATTTGAATAAGTTTGACTCGTTGTCCCAAACAGGCAAGTTTTGTTTTCAGCATTGAACCCTGCAGTCACAGCTGAAGGTCGAAACCATCTCTTAAGGATGAGTTCTGAGCAGGGACGCACTGGGTCCCTTTCTAGAGTAATAGGTATGACCAGAATGTAAACTTGAAACCACCACCTCCGAGTCAGGAACTCTTGCTTGGAGCTGGCCCCTACATTATCTACTGTTCAGAGAAAGAATTTCTTTTTAAGCTCCTGAAAAGGTTCAGAAAAATGACTTAACCCTTTAACACTAGAGCTTTAGCTCCAGTGCTGACGTCCTTTAAATTACTGAAATTCCTCAACTTTTAGTATAAACTGACTGATTAGGACACAAATAAAACAGCTTTTTGCTGATATCCAACACTAAACTGTAGTGAAGTGTTTACACAATCACGCAAACAATTGCAAATATTGCAAATACGCAAATATTGGTGTAAATATGCAAATGAATCAATGAAATACAAAATTAAATCAATGGAAACCAACTGATTCTGACACAGAGAAAAGCAGCTGAGATTCAACAATTTCGTGAACACACCGATTGCAGTGCCTCTTGTGATAGACTTGTTTCGCTTTTACAGACTGGCTGTTTAAAAATGGAGTGTGTTAATATGAACCATTTTAGTAACTGAAGCTGAACTTTATTTGTTGAGTTTTAGCCACTCGGAGAGGACGAGAGGTGGTGGTGGGGGGGGGGGGGGCAGAAAGAGGGAGGAGGGCAAATGATAATACAGAGTCATGGGGATAAGATGAGTGTCATAGGTAAATTACAAGTGTTGATGCTCATACACACATACACAAACTTTCACCATCCCATAGTATCCACACAACTACTAACAAGTATTAAGTAAACAGATTTAAAGTATTTATAGAGGACTTATGTCACATATAATGCTGACAGATATTTCCTGGTGCACAAAGACAGGCATACATAGGATATGCATATTAGATAAAAAAGGGAAATCCACCATGCCCGTGTTCGTATGCAGTGAATGAGCAGGTGAGCTGAATGAGTGGTGTGTTTCCTGGAGTGGGCTTGATCACATTGACGGCTCCAACGAAGGCAGGAAGACCCCCTTCCACCCCCACCCCACACAGCCTGCACTAGACAGCCCAGCTGTCCGGCAAAACTAGTCCTCCAGGGGCCCTTATAAAGAAAGATGCCCCGGAGCAACCACTCCTATGTGTGTACTAGATCCCCATTCCCCACCATGGGGACGGAGCGGGTCCCACCGTGGCAGCCCCCCAACTGAGGGGCGAAAGGAACAGAGGGGGCACAAGTCATATAAACTCTAACAACCCAGCTACAGGCATGTCTGCACTGACATCTCTTTGCCAGGAGAAAAACAGAAAAATGGCCACAAGTTTTAAACCTCATGTCTAAGTCAGGTTTAGAGTCTCTTGAGAAAAAGCCTCAAGTTTCTCTAAGTTCAAGTTTCCTCATCTAAACCAAAACCTGACCCACTTTTACAAGTCACTGGCTAGGTAGTGGGCTCGTCCGCTGGATCAGTCTCAGCTGTTACTGCAGTCTGGTTTCCGATGAATAATTTGTTTTCATTTACAGAGCAGGGTAGCAGGTAATAAACACTCATTACATTGCTCTGCATACAAAGATGGAGAGAAAACACTCCAGATTAAATCTATTAATGTAACCTGTGCAGTCCAAAGACGAAATGCACATTTTGGAAAATCTGTTATGAAAACAGAGAGGGTTTAACTCTTTTTAATGTAATATAATGGCATATCATTTGGCTAGTTTCTTCTTGAGGCGAAGCGGAAAGTACTGAAGCACCACAACTGACTGGATCATAAAGCAGCAGATTTGAAAGACAAAATCCCAAAGAAAGATGGAGGCAGAGCAAAAGGAAGCGGTGCAGCGGCTGCATTCCTGTACGGTTTGGGGGATTGTGCAGGCTGTGGGAGAGTGGCTGCAGCCAGGCCTGGGAAACAGCCAGCAAAGGTCCCTGGAGACACAAACCTGCCGGCTTCCAGAAAAACACCAGCAATGTGGCCAGGCAGACATGACCAGATGTGTAGGAGTCTACAAAATACACAAAAGGAACACACACAGAGAACAACACACTAACAGCTATCCAAAAAAAAAAAAAAAACTACACACCAACTGGAACTCATTATATAATACATATCTATGGAAGTATGTTTGAGGGAAGTTTCTGCACAGCTCTGTTGTTCGGGCATTAAAATACGCCGTAAAATTAGTTCAATTTGCAGATGTAGGTTTTGGTATCAGAACACACAACTAGAAAGTAAACTGTGTCCAACTGATGCTTTCAGGCTTTTAAAAAGTAGGGACATGCCCTGAGAGAAGGGCTTAAAATGAAACTTCCCAAATCCAGAAAGGAGATAACAGGAAAGCAGATTTTTAACATTTGGATTTGTTTTCTGTTGGTCAAAACCTTTTCAGTGTGAACAGTGTGATGAGTCCTGTTTTTAAAGCCATTACAAACAAAATGTTAGGCTCTAATTTGACAGTACTGCAACAGTACTCACCGGCTTTCTCCGCTTACAGAGAGACTTTCCACTCACCTCATTTTCTATCAATCCATATTCTAGACTCATTTTTTCAAGAGTGGCCCAATGGATTTGAGGCATTAACCAAAGCCCAGAAATAAATGCTGAATTACTAAATTGATGTATTACTGATTAATAAGTTTACATTTACTAGTTTAAAGACCCAGTCCAATCCTTTTTTGATCTATTGTTAAAGTATGGGCGGCCGTGGTGCAGAAGTATGGCGGTCAACCCATGATCGTAAGATTGCAGGTTTGATTCCTGCCTTGCACGCCCATGTGTCAAAGTGTCCTTGGGCAAGACACTGAACCCCAACTTGCCTCTGGTGGGAGGTTGGCGCCAGTGTTCGGCAGCGGAGCCACCACCAGTGTGTGAATGTGTGTGACTGGGTGAATGGGACTGTGACTGTAAAGCGATTTGGGCCTTCGAAAGAAGGTAGAAAGCGCTGTATAAGTATACGCCATTTACCACTTACCAAAGTGTTCCCAGTGGTCTTTTAATCATATTCTTGCTGTTACAGCCAAAATAGAAATAAAAAAACTGTCATTTTCTAGGACCTAGTTTCGGCAGGGCAGCAGTTCATTAGAAATTCACCTCTTTATGGGCGGGACCATTGGTGCAGAACAACTGGACCAACCCTTCCTTTCAACCATTACCTCTGTGTTTACACTCACTCCAGCTAGCTTACAGCCCCTCACACCCCCAACCTAACATTACTGGTGCAACAATAAAGTCGAGCAATATTCGACCTATCCAGCCGTACAAAAACAAAAACATCATTTCCATTTTACTGCAACAGTTTAAGTAAGAGCCAACACAGCTTAAATTATACTCCAAATGACCCTCGTCTACATAGGAGGCAAGCATCGACTGGTCAATGATGTAAAGGGGTCCATCTGATTGTTCAAATGCATAAATAGATTTATTTGATTCGTTAACTACTTCAAGCTGTCATAAAGTTGTTTTGGCACATTTAAGGTAACCACTTATTGCAATTTCTGACAACTTTTGCTATATGCGTATTGCAAAAGTTGTTTTCGTGCCAACGATAAACTTGCGGTTTATTGTGCAAGCCTAGTTTGAATAAAAAAATACTCAGAAAAGAAAACTTAAATTTCTTTATACATGTCCTCCATCATGAGAAAAATGCCACAGGAGCATGCTAGAAACCCCATTTTGATCGAAGTGGGTCTTTAAGTTAGTCTTTGTCTGACAAGCATTAGAAGTTATTCCTGCATGATGAAACTGTCTTTGTCTCTTTGAAATGTTAAAATGTCTTCACCAAAGCCTGTCCCGTTTGGGAGTAAATGTCCCGAATTCAAACTGAAAAGGCTGCTCTGAATGCCTTCCAAACTGAAGAACTTTAGTCCCCAACAGCCAGATAGCAGGCATTAAAACAAAGACATGTTAAATCACCAGCTTCACAATGTCCAAGCTCCCCCCACAGAAGTTCAGTCTCTTTTTATTGGCGGTAATTGGGAAGTGTTATCAATTCTGTTCCCCTCTCTATTTTCTCCTCTGGCGGCAAGCCGCAGCAGAAACAGACTTTTGTTCTTTGAAGAAAGTGGGACAAGCTTTTGCAGCAGCTTTTTGGTCCGGAGGCAGCTGCCGTCGCTCGCAGCCTTCCATATATCCAGCCTCAGTCATTTCAAACATGACACCCCCCCCCCCCCCCAAAATAAAAAAAAGAAAGAAAAAAAACCCCTTTATCTCAGAGTACATTTCTATGGAAGAATGTGAAGACTGCACTGCTGTCTTACATTTGCAAACAATAATGTCATCTTGCTATGTAAATAGCCCTTTACATCAAGGCAGGCAAACTATGGCCTGCCGTCCATATGCAGCCCATTAAACTATTTAATATGTCTTGCCAAAGTGGATTAAATTATATTGATTATCCTTAATAATCTTTTAGCTTCCCTGTAATTCTTTTTGTCTCCCGATAGATTGTGCTCTACAAATATGCTGACCTTTGTTTAGGTGCAGAAATGTATTTTGCATTCATGGGGAGTTGGAAGATTTGTTTTTTTTCTGACATTTGTGTGGGTTTTCCAAATCAGACAGTCATTTTTCCAATCATTCCTACACCCTATGAACGTAGCATTTTTCTAAGTTTGCAGTGTTTCACTGAGGAGCATCAACCAATTGATGCTACAGGCACTAAAAAGAGAACAAAAAAGTCACTGTTTTGAGGGGAAAAAACTCCCAAAAGTTCTGTTAAAAAAACAAAAAAGATTCTATTTAAGAGATTACTTCTCTTATGATGTGAATTACCAAACCACACATCTGCTCCTGGCCCCTATGTTACACGTTAGAACCCTTTGTGGCCCACGAGTGAAAACATTTGTCCACCCCTGTTTCAGATGCATCTGGCATATGATCATTTAAAACATTTATTTCCTTCAAATAAATACAAATTTTTATTGCTATTTTTTTTAATCTCTTATTAGTTTCGTGCCTCTTTTGGAGGTAATATTCTTTGCGATGTGCTGGAAAAACGGTCCTAGAAATTTGCAGATCTCCATTTTAGTAATTACCTAAGCAATATATATTTGTAAAGCTGTTCCTTTTTAATCTTTATGCTTTTCTTGTTGCATTTAGATCAGCGTGAGTGGTCATCCGGATTCTTCCAATTGATTTTTCTTTATGAAAAAGGCTAATATTTATGTCATAGTGCAGAGTTTTTTTTTTATTTCTTAAAGATTAAAGTTCAAAACTGTAACAATAGAACGAGACCTGCAGACGCTAGCATGTATAATATGACTTTGCAGAAATTATACAAACTTATTTATGTAAATTTTTAGAACGAGTAATAGAATTAAAAACATCCTACAAATGGAATGTGCCACTTTTGAAACCCTCACCTCCTCTGTGTTCTTTCAATTGGCAGAGTTATTTTCTCCTTCCTGTTTGTGATGTTTTTTCTCCCTAAAGACTGGACTTCGGTCATTTCTGCCACAACCAGGAAGCAAAACAAAATAACTTTGCTTCAGATGAGTTCACAGCAAACCAACAGATGACATAAGCACACACTTCGTCTGTTATGCTGAGTGAAATGAAAGATGGAGAAGAAGGGAGGGAGTCAATCAAGAGACCAAAATAAATGATTTAGCTTTCCCATGCATCAACATCCTGCCTCCAGCTAATCACTGTGTGAGATTCACAGCAAAGTGCAAGTGACTCTGTGTTTCTGGCTGTGTTATGTTGTCAAAAGACAGAGCAAAGACGAAAGCGTTTACAGCATTTCCTCTATTCATTCCACAGTAATGGGAACAGAGTGATTTTTACAGATATTTGTCTGCAATTCATAGTCAGAAAATGACTATATTTTTAATCAGACCAGAACTAATGTTTACAAAGGTACAATCAAGCCACTTATCTCACATGTATATATATATTGTTTGTGAGGTCATTGCTGATGTCCTTTTATTTAAAATTTGAAAAGAAAAACAACTTGACTTGAGGGTTTTGAGATGCAAAGAAGTATGCTTTTACGTTGGAGAGGAGACCATTAGCTTTTATTTTGTCGTCATCGTGGTTTAATATGATCCATGCTACCCCTACATTTTCTGCTATATATGGACAGTAGTTGAAAGAATGTCAACACTGAATAAAGCTTGTGTGTTAAAGAGTTAAACTAAACTAGTGGGCAAGCAACGAAATAGCAAGTTACAGAGGAGCAAAAACAGCTGAGGACAAACTAAACTGAGACATATCTGATTTAATATGCATGCTACAATCTAAGAAAAGACATAAAGATCAAGATATACATACATATGAACACATAGAAGACACAAGTGAACTTACAGAGAAATGGCTCAAAGTTCCAAACTGATCGCCATGGAGTATTAGTTGGAGGAGCAGAGAGTACCAACCACTGGAACCTGGAGATGACAGAGACAGAAAACAGAGATGGACAAGGTAAACAAACTGCACAAAAGAGAGGAAGCAGAATAAATTGAAAACCAAAGAAAGGGTGCGTCTATGAGAGTGGAAATGAAAGAAGCTTTTTGTGAAGGCTCGAGAAATGTCCTAAAATGACGAGAACATCTAGGCCCCTGTTTAGAGTAAGACTTCAACACGTGGAGAGCAAATTTACAGAAACTGATGTGACAATGTCATGTAGGTTCAACATTAGAGCTCAAATGAACAAAAGTATACAACTTAGCTTCAAGAAGTTTTAAAGTTTTGTTTTTAGCTGAGGACATATTTATGGGAAAATGTTAACAAGACCTTTTCTGTGAGTATCTAAGTTACTTAATAAATAATTAATTGTACAGTTTGTACAGAAAACATACAAACCCAAAAGTGTAAGGTCCACTGAGATATTTTTAATGTGGAAGTTTCTTTGAGCAATGTCTGTTGAAGCTGCATCATTACAAAAATGGGAGATTTATAGATGCATTTTCCCTAATAGAAAAGCTGAAAACACAACAGAGATTGATGCCATCAAAGGACATTATTTCTAATAAGATGCAAATACACAGGAATTCTTTTTTCAGGATATAATTAATTTTTTCTGTCCTGTTTTGCGCTTGATCAAAATAGAACATCCGCTTTGTTCTGATCCTTTCAATGCTAAAAATAAACTAGACAGTGGTTCTCCTAATCCAGCTGGTGAGTTCAATGGCAACTGTGACGGGAGAACATACTTAGTGTCAACAGATCAGAACTGCTCTACCCAGTTTTCAAATTCCATCTTTTCTTCATTTTAGATTTTGTAAGAGTCCTTTGATTGGACATGAGTAATGGGATTCTTCGCAGTGTTGCTATGCAACAAGAAAAAAATATGCTGGGGAAAAAAGGCAAAACCCCAGTTTCATATTTAGGATTTCATGGTAAAAAGTCGGCTGGGTTAATGCATGCGCAGATGGAGCGTCTTGTTTGAGATAAAAATAATCGCAGTCGTCTCTGGAGCCTTGGCTTATTTTTTATTAGCTGC
Source organism: Oryzias curvinotus (assembly GCA_023969325.1). Lineage (NCBI taxonomy): Eukaryota > Metazoa > Chordata > Actinopteri > Beloniformes > Adrianichthyidae > Oryzias > Oryzias curvinotus. The sequence continues at coordinate 13,508,589 of CM043711.1, forward strand.
CTTATTTGCTTTAAATGAAAACAAAGAAAAACAAAGAAAAAAAAGATGAATTAAGTTCAGCTGAGACAGAACTCTCAGCACATTAGCAAGTAAATATAGGTGTGTTTGAAAGTAGTACTTGTGTTTCAGACTCATGTTTGAAAAAGTCAGGCTGAGATCTCCGTCAATTCCTGCTTCTGTCAACATGACAGTCAGTAAAAGAAATCTACCTGAACAGATTTTGCCAATTTTTCATTCTGACAGTGAGTGACAAATGAGTCTCAGCACTCCCTGTCCATAGCACAGGAACTTTAAAGAAGAGTTCTACAGAACTGCACAGTAGCAGGTGAAATGAGTTGACTGAGTGAGAAGTTTTTTATGGTGTGGTCAGAACTGAAGAAGACGCTGGCTTGCACCTAAATTCATAATGGTTTTCTGTTGCAATGGCTAAAGCTATGGTCACATGCACCCATATGGGTTAACATGTCGTGAAGAGCAGCTATTCTTCTTAAGGGGAGCACAAGTGGGTCTTGCAGTTCCCTTGAGCCTCCTTGAAAATTGATTGTACGATTGTTGTGAATGTGGCAAGTCTGTTGTTTAGTATTCGTAAGGCTAATGTAAGTCGCACACATTTATGATGTATGAGTGACGCTGTCATACACTTCCATTACGCCACACTGGTCAGTGGTAAAGCATCACAACTGCGCTGATACATGCATATGGCTACATATTATTTACATACACGCAGGGAGCATGCAATTCAAGGCACTTTGCCTGTCCACAGGATTTGGGGAGGGGTCAAAAAAGAAGAATCTGTACGCTGTGCCTGCGTCTCACCTGCTTCCCCCTCTTGGGTGTTGTTTAAGTTTTCTCTATGACCTAGTGCCTAAACATTTTCACTCTGCAGGCTGACAAAGTGGTCTACGACCGTGCTTTTTCATGGATACCTCTTACAGGTCTGCCCATTCATCGCCTGCAGAAACTCTCATCTAGCTGTGAGGGCCGGTGAAACTAAGCCACAACAGAGGAAACGATCAGATTTTTAGAGTTTGTTTAAAATTAAACGAAAGTATCAATTCTGACAATGTTAAAAAGATTTAGCTAACCAGCCATTGTCTGATCGAGGACTGGTGAGGCTCCATAAGTGAGGGACATGAACACTCCTGTAGCCTCTTTAAAGATCTTTAGTCCATGCCAACATCGATAAAGCACCAGTGATCTCCTATGGTTGTTGAAAATCATTATAAACTAGGGATGTCCCGATGATGATTTGTAAATCATAAAAAAACAACAGATCCAGATTGTCCCCCATTTTTATTTTATTAGGATTTGTTTTTTAATCATTTAAGACTTATAGAGTGCATTTTTGTGAAATAGCTTGAACATTCAAGTAAAACTAGTTCCAACTATCAACTAGAAAATAGTTAACTATTAACAAGTAAAAATACATGATAATTAGTGATGTGAGAAAGTTTGGTGACAGTAGCTTTAGTATCTTCAGAGCATAAATATGACTATGAGTATTCACGACAAGCTCATATCAGTGTTAATGTATTGCCTTTGGTTGTCATTGAAAAATTATGGAGTTTTTTTTTTTTTTTAAATCACTTTTTCCTGGAGCTTGCACTTTGTAGAGGACCCCTTGGCAGCCGTCTCTCTCTTGGCAGCAGGAGAGCGCCATTTTCATAAAAAAGTAACAAAAACCTGGTCTTTTTTTCTTTTAAAATGTCTTTGATATATTAAACATCTAGTATAGTATTTATCTGTAGTAATAAGCTTCAAATATATAGAACAGATCATAAAAAGAATTTCGAAAAATATCCGATCCCTTATCAGGATCCAACATCCGATTGCGATGGAATTTGAAACTACATAATTGAGCCTGATATCCAATCACGAGATTGGATTGGGATATCTCTATCACAAACTTTTACTTAAAAAAAAACCCAGCACATTGTGTTTATAAAAAACTGGGTTTGTGTTTCTTCCAACTTTCCAAGGTTTTTTTTCTCCTCCAACTTGAACACAGACTGTCAGAGTTTTGTCAGTTCTCCTGAACTGCTGGCTGTGCTGTTGTCAATATTGCTTGTCCTAGTCATTATAATCACATCTTCTTGCTGGCAGACTGTCATGGTGGATGTGTGTCCATCCCACAGACTGTCAGGGTTCATTAGTTTGAGATGCAAGTGGCTTTGCCATGTGCTGGTCAAAACATTTCTCACAAGCTCTACAAACAGAGTGCAACCTCTCCATATGTCTGCACAGCCACAGCCACCCCCAACACCTCAACATGGCATTGGCTTTATTTGTAAACATTCAAGGCTGATGCCGGAATTGCCCTTTAACACTCACGCCTTACTCACTGCCCTTACAGCTAGCATTATCAACTCATATTGTATTGACCTGCATGAAATAGCAAGATTGAAGACCGCTCGGTGAGCCCATCCATCCATCTTCCTCCGCTTATCCGGAACCGGGTCGCGGGGGCAGCAGACTGAGCAGAGATGCCCAGACTTCCCTCGCCCCAGCCACTTCCTCCAGCTCCTCTGGGGGGACCCCAAGGCGTTCCCAGGCCAGCTGAGAGACGTAGTCTCTCCAGCGTGTCCTGGGTCTTCCCCAGGGCCTCCGCCCAGTGGGACATGCCCGGAACACCTCTCCAGGGTCCAGGAGGCATCCGGACTAGATGCCTGAGCCACCTCAACTGGCTCCTTTGGATGTGGAGGAGAAGCGGTTCTACTCCGAGCTCTCCGCGGATTGCCGAGCTTCTCACCCTATCTCTAAGGGAGCGCCCAGCCACCCTACGGAGGAAGCTCCTTTCAGCCGCTTGTATTGGGCTCGGTGAGCCCATAGACCCTAAATGTAAATCATATTTTTTTCATTCCATGCTGCGAGTGACAGGTTGTAGTTAACACTTCTTCAACATGCAAGGGTAAGTCAGGATGAAGCACTGTAGGTGAGATGTGTCGTACAGATTTCTCATTTTTCCAATTCCCCCATACCCTATGGACTACAACAGGATGTGCTGTTCATGTTACAAGTGTGTGCCCCTTCTGTGCAGCCTGACTGTTAGAAATTAGGAAATTAGACAATTAGAGTGGAGTTTGAATGGACATCCTACTGGCGTCCTGAAGGCACTTACATATTACCTACACACCCCATGCATTCACGCAGGGTCAACAAAGGGTCTGTACCCCCTAGTAACAACTAGAATGTGGTGTAAGAGCACTGTACAACGGCATCACCGAAATGTCACAGCTGTGTGTAACTTAGATTATCCTTAAAAAATATTAAATATCCGTATGAGCATCAAGCACACCTGTGCTTCCCTTAAGGCACGGCCGCTCCGGTCTACAACCCTTCATAGGGCAGACAACCCAAAAACCCACAGCAGCCACACGGGTCAACCTCATACACGTGCATAGGACTAATGCTTAGAGCAAATGGTTTACAGATTTATCTGTCAGTTGTTCCTTCCACCTTTTTGCTCTTTCATTCTGCCTTGATTTGAGGATGCTTACTTGATTGTGAGCCTGAATCTATTTTTTTAATTTAGGAATTAAATGTTTTTAAATTTAGGAATTAAATAAAGAAACCTAAAAAACTAAAATAGAAGAATCATTGAATCGGCCCATCTAAATACAGATGACTAGTTCTGTTATGCTGAGGGGGTTGCTAGTCTTCAGTTATGAATCTGAAGAAAGAACCTGCTAGTACCGTTAGCGATAACAGACACCAACCTGCTTGTGCTCAGAGCACACAAAAGCTTTGATATTTATAAAAGTGAAGTGGAAGAACTTTTAGGAAAAAAATGTCTTTTATGTCTAAATACAAAAAAATGTAAACCACCAGTGTTCTTTGGCATACAAAAGAATATGGCTGAAAATGATCCAGAACAGAACAAATCGTCCTTCAGTTGTTCTAAATGTACCATTCCTGAACAAATATTTTAGTTTAGTGTCAGTCTCTTTTTCATTTCCGTGCATTGTCTTCGATAAGGAGCTTCCAAAGAGATTCCATAAAGCTCCTTTTAGTGCCACTTTACTGTGGCATCATTTTTCCTCACAGGATTATTTTAGTGCTTCACTGTTTGGTTTGCACAGACTTAATCTGTGTTTTTGCCTGTGTGTGTCACCCCCCTAGACCTTCTTCCTCCTGATCTCAGGTGACCACATCCTCCTGTTCTGCTTCACAAACACCAGCTGGTTCCAAGTCTAGGTGGGACCTGTAAACACACTTACTCTTATCATGCAGTCCACAGGCTTTTTGTTCACCATCTTCCAAATGTTTTTTTTTTTTTTTAATCTCCCAGAGGACAGATAAGGTTAAGAGAGTAAATTAACCGATTAGTGAACACTGTGGCTTTTATTTTGGAAAGGTTTAAAAACTCCAAGGCAGATTTAAGGCTGGCCAGCTCCCAGATGTCTAATCATTGAACAGAATTTATCATTTGAACGACTATAAATCAATAAAGTCATGAGACTTTTTTTTTTTAAATATTTCCCTAGCTAGCGGTGTTTCTTTTGAGAGGCTGTTTTAATTTGCTCCCATTCGCCAGCATCATTAAAAAATGTTCTCAAAGACATTTATCTCACTATTGAACTCAGCTTTACCCTGCCAATACATAACCAAGCTCCCTCATTTGCTGACTCACTCTCATGAACGCAGCCTTATAAAGACTCGGCAATCCAACTGGATCACAAAGCCAGCTGAATGAACACAAAATATATTGAATAAATCAATAAGATCACTAAAACAAAATCAAAACATGTAAGTCTGGTACAAACAACAGTCAACAGATTTTGGGCAGTGTTCCTTTGTCATCAGGATTAAAGTATACTGACTCTGAAATCCATGGATTGCACACAGAGCTGCCAAACAACCACAGACAGACAAATGAACTTTAATCAGACAACAATCAATGACTTATTTACAGCAACAAACATCTTTTTCACTGCTAACTTTACTGATTTTGCCCACACTCCACACCCCTACCCCCAAATCCCAGTTTACAGGATCCCTCCTGGTCTCTCTGGGTTTATGAGGTTCCCCTCCAGGAACTTTTTAGGCGTGTAACAATAGTGTCTTTTCCCTAAACATGGCATGTTCTGTATTGTTCTAATCTGTGGCTGAGTCCAAAAACAGAGAAAAAATAAAAGCACAGGAAGCATTTACACAACAACACGGCTCAGTGGAAGACCACAGACAAATCAGCACTTACAGTCCTGAGCTTCCTGGTAAAGTTGATGCCACACGCAGACGCAAACACAAACACAGACACAAACTGTGAGCAACACAGAACACACTGGAAAGCAGTGATTGCAATTAACTTGTAGGCATGTTGCTTCCTTTCAGTGAACTCCACCTCATCTCTGTCTCATCACCAACCTGCTCTGCAGCTTTGTGAGTTTAATGCTGCACTCATCACGTTCTACACCCAACTCTTCTGAGCTCTGACAGTCAGCGTTCAACAGCACATTTTTATGCTTTGTTGTAACATGACAATGACGAGTAAAGTATTTATCAACAACTGTGAAAACATATTTTTCTTTTTTTCCTGAACTACAGCTGGTTTTGAGCTAGCCAATGACTGCTGGGGGCGGCCATGGTGCAGCGGTAGGGCGGTCGACCCATGATCGTAATATTACAGGTTCGATTCCCGCCTTGCACGCCCATGAGTCAAAGTGTCCTTGGGCAAGACACTGAACCCCACCTTGCCGTTGGTGGTAGGTGGGCGCCTGTGTTTGGCAGTGGAGCCGCCGCCAGTGAGTGAATGTGTGTGTGCATGGGTGAATGGGTCTGTGACTGTAAAGCGCTTTGGGCCTTGTAGGTAGAAAAGCGCTATATAAGTATACGGCTATCCTGTACCATAAACACAGGCAAAAGGGAGGGACAAACTATTTACACACTGAGCTAAAATTTGTGGTTGAGTGACTATCAGCACCGATATTTGTTACTTTGACATATATCGGTAACTACCCTTTTTTTTTTAAATGCTAAGGTTCAATTTTAATGGTCCTATATCATGCAAAATCATATCTACATATCTACAGTATATATTTATATTTTTATTTGATCTCATAAAATATGCAACTGTGCCAAGGAACTCCCTGCGCTTTTTCTTTTTGTTTCAACTTTGCAAAAAGTTAAGTCATTTAATTTATGTTACATTTTTTACTTCATTTACTATGAAAATTTCAGGGAACTGTTCATTTTTTAAAATAAAACAACTTATGAAAGATGCTGCTGGGCCAGCTACTCCCTGTACTCCTGTGTTTATTTGCTTTTTTATTTTCACATTTATTTTAAATAAACACAGTTGATTATTTGCGTTTGTATTATTCTAAATTTGTTCCAAGTATTTTCACTTCTACTGCAAATGAATATTGACTCAAAATATTAGCTATCCGTTTTCTTGACAACTAATTTTCACTAAAAATATCAGCTGATCTCCACTTTCCAGGTTTTTGTGTGAAATGTGTCAATCAAATAAAAAATAAAATAATAGGATTCAAAAAGTTTTCAAGTGCAGTTGTCATCATGATAAAAGAAATTTGTTGGCTCTGTGATGGTCCATTAAAAAAAAAAAGAGGACCGTTCCTGGATTTGTAAAAAGCTCACAACTGTGAGTTGATCTCATCTGACTTGTCTTTAAATTTAATTAGACATCTATATGGAAGCCAAATCATTGCTGCTTGATTCTACCTAAAGTTTAACAAAAATAGATAATGTGTTTAGCCTTAATTTAATAAGCCAATCTTGTTCTGTATTGGCAGAACCAAAAAGATTATCTTCTGAAACTTTGCAGAACTGCATTTGAGATCCCTAAATCTGTGACTCTTCTGCACATCTATATAGTGTGTAGATGTGGGATAGTGTAGTTGTATGCTGCCCTCACATCTTACTTGGAATAAAAATTTTGTAGAATCTGAACCTCTTTGCAGCAGGTAGACCAAGTTAAACCAGTATTAAACCCAAAACCATTCAGGTGGTTAAGTTTGTGATGGACCAGAAAGAGTAGGAAGAAAGTTAAGCGGGTTGCTTGTAGAGTTATAAAAACAAAAAAATATGATAACATATTTGTAACAGGGAAAACTATGAAAAAGACTAACATAATGATCTTATTTTGAAGTTCTTCACTTCTCAAGTGAGTAAAATAAACAGAAAAATACCAACGATGCAGTGCGAGACCCACTTGAGACGCGCTTTAATTGTTTTTAGGATGCTGAAAACATCAGAATAATGGAACAGTAGGAGAGCACGTCAGACTGCATCAGGAACCAGATTTACTGCAGTCTGTTTTTATTTTGACAGAAACAACTGAGTTTTAGCAAAGAAATCTTATGTCATCAACAAACTGAGAAAATCTAAAGCAACAGAAAAAGAGAAAAACAAGCCACAAAAAATGTTAACATTTTTAACATTAGATGCTTTGAAAAAACTGAGTTGGAAATAACACTCTGCTTAAACTGACCAAGATTTAAACAAACAGTAGAGTATGTTAACTTTCTATTAAAGCATACTTTTTTTTTAACTTCACTTTAGAGCTGCCGATGAAGATGAAGAATCCTTTTTGTGAGCATAATTAAATCACATTTAAATCAAATGTGTTTAAACAGGAAGTTTATTTTGTTTATTACAGCACAGCGGGGGCTCAAGAAGATTTTAATTTCGGGAAAAAGTTTCAACGCAAATGTTTCATTCATAGCGATGGATTAGTATAAACTATAAAAGGAAAAGACAAAAAAAAACTATTGTCAAGAACTTATACAAGGTAGTAAAGTAGATAAATAAGAATGTAAGTTGAATCTTTTTTGATTTACTTTAGATTGGTGTTAAAGGAACATTCTGAGATGGTTTTAAATGAATTAACGTTTTTTTGTATTTTATTTTTTACCAATTTCTGTTTGATTTTACCATTGTAAATGACCTAGTAATTTTCTTCTGTGTTCTTATGTCTCCACTGCTGTTCCAAACTACAATAAACATTAAAAAAACAAGTTAGGCAGCTAGTCTGTGTAAAATAGCACTCATTAAATGGGATGGGGCTTGTCCAAAGCTCCACGTCCTGTTTAATTAGAGGCTGTCCCGTCAGTGTTGAAAGTCTCATCTCCACAGACCTGACTCATGATGGGATGTGATGGTGACGCACACACTGGCTCTTGTCTTCATGTCAACTGCTTATATCAAACTGCTAATTGTTTGAATGTCGGCTTTGCTGTGAATTTGGCATCCTGAGTGATCATCCTGGATAACTGGAGCTCTGGGCTCAGCAGCCTAACATGCCTCTGCTGCAGCAGATGGTAGGGCTGGAAAGCACATTACCTCCAGACTATTGAGGATCTGAGGAATATTTTGACCCAGTAATATTTTTTGATGCCCCCAGGGAATCATTTAGTGTATGCTCAATTGGCTTGTTTTCATGATCATACCACAATTTGGGTGAATATTCTATTCTGATTGACTGTAGGGTGTCTAATAAAAAGAAATTGTGCTGTCCTAAATGGCAGTCGGTAACAGGACCAACAGGAACTTAGAACATAGGTGGACAAAAGTTATTCCAGTTTATCTCAACAGTAAGACAGTAGAAAAGATCTCTGTCCTTCAAATGTCCCTTTGATGGACTTGACAGTATCTCTATTAAATTTTACCATCAACGGCAATGTTACCTTGAATTTAAAATAGTTCATAGCCTTACTTTCTACCTTGCTTAACTTATTACTTGATACAGAGTAAATAATTGTTTATAAATATTTGTTATATTAAATACTGAGAGAAAAAGTTTGATGATCAAAGTTAATGATGGATATTTCTTGCAATAAAAGCGATCTAGGAAACTACTTGTGGACTTTGATTCGTTAAAACAAATTTTGCTTAATCATCTGAGGGGTAAACTTTCCCTTTGAAATCATGCTTTGTATCACTTAAGGCGTTTCACTTAGGTAACACTTTACTTCGGTGTAGCAGAGCAAGGTAGGTGCAGGCTTAATAGCTGTTACCATGACAAGTGTCCATAATTAGAAATTAACGGGCAACGCAGATTCCTCCAGTTGCTTCTGCGTCATCAATTAATTTCTGACAATAAACACTTCAGCAGGCATTGTCCCTTACTGATTTAGTACTGCCCAAACTTTTTTATTAAAACTGTGCAGACTGTTAGGTTTAGAAGATTTTGTTCCTTTAATGTTTGTGCATAAAAACAAAAGAATTGTGTTTGACAAATGAAACCAAAGTTTTTTCTTTGGGTGAATTCAGGTTCCTTTGTTTGGGATCGGGTCTGCTTAATTTGTTTCAGTGTTTGGTCTGCATTCAGACTGGAATCAAGCGGCCCATTCTGTTGCGAACCAAAGCTTGTAAACAAAACCATGTGACTAAAGGTCTCTTCAGCCATTGGCCAGGAACTATGAGGGCGGGCCAAAACAACAAGAGAAAGACGGACGTGCTGCGCTTTACAATTGTTATCGGGACGGTTAATTTATTAAAACTTTATATTTCAATTACCAGTTCTGAACTTCGGGAACAACACGTTTTATTTGTTACGTTGGTGAGGCGGAAGCATGCTGCAAGGCGGTTGCTGGCAAGGACACGTGCTGTGTGTGTGTGAGGAAGCTAGCAACTGCAGTGATGAGGAGACGTTGAGTATGAAGATACGCTGCAAAGTGTTTATAACTGTCGGGAAAATGGTGAGAAACAATGTGTGCAACGTTAAAAATTGTTTTAATGAGCCAGCAGTCATCAAACCACATTCGTTTCTCATCATTGTGGTGTTATTGCATTGTTTTTTAAGTCAGTTCTGTGAAGGACACCAGAAGGTAGCTCTTAGGATGTTGTCACAGCAGTAATGTGCGCCTGCCATGTAACGAGACACAGAAAAGGATGTAAGAAGCGTTTTTAGCTGGCTTAAAATAAACATTCTAACAAGTAAGCAGTGGACCCTTTTTTCTGTTTGATAACACGACAATCGTTGCTTTACATTTGTCTGCGGCTGATCGGTTCCTTCATTCCTACTCTGTTTACGTCAGTTTTGGTGGCCGTTTTGGCTCACCTTTTCTGCTCCGAGGACGGATTATATTCTGACTGAAAAAATCTCAGAGCGAACCGAAGCTCAGTCTGATTGGAAACTAACCGAGACCACCTCCAAAGATGCGTCAGAGAGCGGTTCCTGGTCCTGGACCAGGGTCGGCTTGAGTGTATTCATACCAAACATTTGTTGCGGATTATGAGAGGAAGCAAACTTTGATCTGAACTAACTAAATCCGTTTGGAAAAAGCTATTGGTCAGGAACAGGTAAAGAATCCAAGGTATCTTGACCCAGCTGGAGCAAATGTCAGCAGTTGTTGAAGGCTTGACAAAGACAAAGATAATGGGAGGAGAGGAATTCACATCAACATCACACACACAAATGGGGTAAAGAATCTTTTGGCTGTGCAACTGAGTGAGTGAGAAGATAAGGCACAAATGAAGCTGTGAATGCGAGCGGTGGATGTAGGAAGCGGTGCTTAAGTGATACAAAAGGGGAGGGGGTAGAAAGGTAGGGAGAATGTTTCAGAGTGGTTTATAATGAGATGGCCCCAAACGTAGTTGAATGAAGATGGAAAAGAAAGGAGAATGGTGGGAAAGCAGTCAACAAACATTAGCAATCTCATTTAGCTTGACTTCCACAAAAAGAGAATGGAGACATGAAAAAACATGACAGTGAAGTGAAACAGACTCTACTTTCACAGTAAAGGTCTTTCAGTTCCCATCTGTGAACTGCTCCTTCAACTGTCATACCATCCACGACAATTAGGAACTTGTGTTGAAGACAAAGGATGAAAAGGAAAACATCTGAGAGAATAAGGCAGAGCTAAATCCTCCCCATTAAAACAGAATTCCCAGGGAGCCGTATCAGTTGCATGATATATCTTAACCCAACATTTTTACGCAGCTGTCAGCTTCTCGCCCACATGGTTGCAATCCCAGGTGACCTCCGGTCAGCTAAATACAAATTCAATTGAAATGTCAACAACGAAATGCATTTTCAAGGGAAGGAACTGGCGACATCTAAGCCCTCATCAAGTTATTTTAAACATAAAAGGAGTGAACCATGGAAGCAAACCATCAAGATTTGCTGTGTTTGAATGCATGTTATGCACTAGTGTCTTGAAACTTGGTCATTAAAAATACTGTGTACAAAGTCAACCTTTATTCTCAGCAAATTGTTCATAATATTATATTTGTCAGTCCATTACGACATATTTAATGTCCTAATTTAAAACCACACATCGCACCCATAAAAATGAAATTTAGAAAAATAAATTGTTGGTTATCTTGGTTTTGATATATCTGCTTTGTTTGCGTTTAACACTTTAACAGAGTTAACAGAGTTTTAGCTCCACTGTTAACATTATTTCAACTACCACAACTCTTCAACTGTTTACGCAATTAATGCAACACTTTATAGCAGTGCTTATGCAATCAGTCACAGAAAAATGTGGCTTTGCGCCATTGTGCCAGTTTTCTTCGCATCAGAATTAGTTTATTCATGTATATCACATCAAAATACCAAGAGAAACAATATTTCAAAGAGCATACGTTTTTAGGTCCTGCCGGCGACATCCATGGTGTTAAAGGCTTAGTTGTCATGTTGAGGTTTGTTTTTATTTCTTTATTTTCACACTTTTATTACTTTACAAAAGATCTGTTTTGGCTAACATAGCCTTCCTCTTTGTTTTCGTTTGTGGTTTCTATTGCACATCATCAGGTCATTTCTAGTCACCACAGTTGGGTCATTTTCAGATTTGTTTTCTTGCTTTCAGATCCAAGTTTTTTTTCAGGAATTTCACTTTATTTAGTGACATTATTCTTGACATTTTCATCATAGGCCACTTTTTCTCTTGTGGTTAAGTCATCCAACAACTTCTCAACAAAACCACACACACTTGTGACCAGAAACTTATTGTCCTTTATGTGGTCAAATAGCATAACTATGACAAATTTCATTATAGTGAGAGCTATGTTAAATTAAAGTGGATTCTGTGATTGCCATTTTTTTACTTTTTTTTTATAATCAAAACAAATTGGAAGACGTTTTGGCCTGATTTGTCTGTGCCTTTCTGTTGATTTTTTCCCGTGGTTCCTTTAAGTAACCCTTTTGCACCAAACTACTTGAAAAGAAGACATTGCATGACAATTTCAAAGCAGTGGGCCTGTGATTTGCATCGACATTTAAACCGTGTGGCTTATACACAGTAAAAGAGTAGTATCCGTTACAGAAATAGTCCATCTGAATAAAATGAAATTAGACTTATCACCCTTTTTAACCCCTTACATCAATAAATCAAAACATCCCTTTGAGCTCCAAAGTCATAAATGTCATCAAGCCAATAATAACTCAATTATAAAACTCATTAGGGCTATTAGATTGAGAAAAGTGACCCAGGATGCATCTGTGTGTCCATGTTTTACCAGGATGCGTCTGTATCTTACCAAAAAAACAAAAACGCTTTTTTTCTTGTGGACATTGAGGTCCCCACAGTGTAATCTGCTAAGAATGCAAATTTAAACAAAAATGTTGTTAACTTAAAATGATTACTAAATAATAAAACTGATACATTAGTGTACAGTATGATAATGTTCTGTTTTAAACAGAGTAAGGCACTGTAGTTGTATTTATCCATGAAACCTGACCAGAATGACAATATAGAGAAACTGAATGCCTGCATCAGAGACATCAAGACCTGGATGACAATTAATTTCCTCCTCTTGAACCCAGAAAAAACTGAGGTAATTATACTAGGTCCTAAAAACCTCAGAGATGCTCTGTCTGCTCAGATAGTCTCCCTGGATGGTGTAAGTATAGCCCCCAATTCCACAGTTAGAAACCTTGGGGTTTTATTTGACCAGGATTTATCATTTAAGGCTCACATATCTCAGGCGTGTAGAACTGCCTTTTTTCACCTGCGGAACATTGCTAAGATCAGAAATATACTTTCTAAGAGTGATGCTGAAAAACTCATCCATGCATTTGTTATGTCGAGGCTGGATTACTGTAACTCCTTGTTAGCAGCGTGTCCTAAGAGTTCCTTAAGAAGTCTCCAGCTTGTTCAGAACGCAGCAGCTAGATTGTTAGCAGGAATTAGCAGAAGAGATCACATCACTCCTGTGTTAGTTTCCCTCCACTGGCTCCCAGTTGATTCTAGAATCCAGTTCAAGATCCTCCCGTTAACCTATAAGGCCTTACATGGAATGGCCCCGTCCTATATTAATGACCTCATAGTCCCTTACCATCCAATCAGAACACTTCGCTCGCAAAATGCAGGACTGCTTGTGGTTCCTAGAATTAGTAAAAGTACAGTCGGAGGTAGAGCGTTTAGCCACCAAGCCCCTGTCTTATGGAATAAGCTCCCAGCTCATGTAAGAGAGGCAGATTAGGTTTCTACATTCAAAGTTAGACTGAAAACATTCCTGTTTGGACAGGCTTATAATCAGACTAGCTAGTATTCAGAGATGATTTAACTTAATGTTAATTGTTTAAATTAAACTTAATAACAATAACTATTTGTTTTAAAAGGCTGCTAGAAGTTGAAGCTGGGGTAACTATGGTGCACTGGGGTTCTGTCCTCTTTTCTCATCTTCTTCTACCCTTCCTCTCTTCTCTATTTTTGATCATTTTTCATCATTCAGTTCTCCATGCCTCTGTTTGGTGCAGTGCGATTCATGTATCGTCCCTCTTTCCCTCTCCCCTCCTGGGGAGTGGGAGTGCTTCCAGACTTATGTTGGCCCATCCGCGCTCCTGTTCCTGACTGTGCAGGGCTCCAGACTAACTTTTTTCACTAGGAGCACAGTGGCCCCCAAATGAAAATTTTAGGGGCACAACCAGAAAATTTAGGGGCGCATACTGTAAATCAACATGCTAACCAGATCTACTAATTTCCACTGTATTACTAATAAATACTTTAATAATAGATGCAGAAATTACAATGTGCTGTTTCAAATTCAGTGTCACATTTTATTCTGCACTTTTGAAGATGCAACAACAGCTAAACTGACAGAACCATCGCCGTCATGACAGAACAAATAAGTAAAGAAAACGGATGGAAATTCATGTTGGTGAAACCAAATATGTGCAGCCAAGATGCACAATAAGCGTGTTTGAGATCACCCAGGTGGACGCAACGCTGCGCCGATCACCTGGTGTGAGACATATATAGTTTTGTTTTTGCTCCAACATCACCTGTCAATCATCACAAATATATCACCAGAAAGGGGTGGGAGCAAGGCCCCAACCTGAGTGAACGCAGCTGAAAATTTAGTACTAAACTGACTGAAAGCTGCCCTGATGACTACAAAACAATGCATTATGGGACATGTGTCCTGATGGTTTTTGTAGTTGAGTGATCAATTAAAATAATTTAAAATACCAATTGATTGAAAAAAAGGCTACATACATTACAAAACATTCAAATAATATAAAAGATATAATAACACAGACCATACTAAGGGGGAGAGGCATATTAAAACTAAATTGAATGTTAATGTTCCTGTTCTCCTTCAGTCTCGCTGCAGCTTCACCTTCATCCCCCCAACCCCCACCCCCGTCTCCACCAATGATCCAGACGAGGTGCTGGTTCATCTTAAACACGTCTATCGTTCCATTTTCCCCACGTGTTTTAAGTGCGTCTAAGACTAAATCTTGTTGTTTCTCGTATGTGTTTAATGTTAAAGCCCCGTTAGCTGTCACGCATGTAGGTGTGGGACATGTATTCTCCTCAGCGGACCCATCTCCTGCGGGAGCGGTGTGCCGCGCACGAGAACCGTTTGGTCGGGGTTGATACGCCGCCACGCGCCTAACCGTAACCATAACCTTAACCCTCCTCCGGGTCTGTGCGGCCCACAGAAAAGTTCGGCATGGACTGCATGTATGTAGAAAATTACGAGCGAATAAATACGTTTTAAAAAGGAAAGTAAGGAACTCCTTATTGTGGTCCGGGGAGGGGGCTGTCAGGTGTTCTGCCTTAAATGTTCTCCTGCTTTCAAGCCCAGTCAATGTCCCGCCCCCAAGAGTCATAATCCACTGTGATTGGTTGCTTTGTCAGTTCCGTGCAGGACAATGAAAAAGTGTCATTCATACAGACTGGCGGGACACATTAACATTAAACTTTCATATTAAGGCGGGGGCCGCAAAATATCATCTTGGGGGCTCCAAATAGCCTGCGGGCCGCGAGTTTGAGACCCCTGCTGTAGACTCTGGCACTGGTACACTAGCCGCAGGTCTGAAGAACGAATCAATAGTTCACTTGCTCAAAGCTCAGACACACGCGCATATCAGGTTGTGATGATATTTGTCTCCGTTTCCTTCCCACAGATGTTAACGCGTTATCGATTATCTCCCGGCCCCTCCCCCTCCACGCATTTTAGCCACTTACAGTGGCTTTCCTTATTCTTCTGACACGCAGTGGCCGCCTCAAAGACAGGCATCACTCGATGAAACGCGAGTGTGTGCTCGCGTTTCATGAGTATGTGCGCGAGTGTGTGTGTCGGTCTGCATGCGTGTGCGCTCGCGTCTCATTGATTATTTCATTGCTCATTTCATTGATCATTGACGTGCCCCTTCCACATTTAATGTATAAAAAATACGGAGGGTGGGGGAGGCAAATTTACTGGTAGCACATGTGCGACTGGATGTAAAATTTAGTTGAAAACTCTCAAATCTTGGTCGCACCTGGCTGTGGATCCTGCCTCTGGCTTGTCTCTGCTTTGTACCTGGCCGTTTACCTCGTCTCTGCTCCTGCTCCTAAATCTGGCTGTGGTTCCTGTCTCCGGCTCGACTCGCGCCCCTGACTGTCCCCCCAACCACGGCTGGATGAAGCTTGTCTGCTAGACTTTATATGTGTAGTTGTAGAGTTAGATAAGTTAATTCTTCTTTAAGAGTTCTGGTTAATCGCCTGGCCGTCCAGGGGGAGGATCCCTCCTTCATGTGGGCACCCCTGAGGTTTCTTCATTTTTTCCGGAATCCGTTTTTTTTTTAGGAGTTTTTCCTTACCGCGAAGGGGGGTCTAAGGGCAGGGATGCCAGTTTGGCTTAGTTATTAATTATCTTTTGGTTTATCCATTCCCATTGATCCTAAAAAGTATATTAAGACATGAAGCTTTAAAGACCCACTTCAATGACAATTGTGTTTTTGGGGTTTTTAACAAATGCTTACAGCATTTTCATTATGACATATATGAAGAAAATTAAGATTAAAATAGTTTTTCTGAGTATTTATTTATTCAGGTCGTGATGAATCAGACGCACAGAAAAAATGCTGTTGGACAAAGCCTGTAGTTTTTATGTACAAACTCAAATCGGTAGACCACAAGGTCCCTGCTCCGCTTCATTCTGATGGATCCACTTGTAGATGACTAGATCTGTGTACATCTTTGTTTTCCTGGTCTGAGCTGGCATCTGGCTGTGTAGTGTACAGATAAATAAAAAATAGCTTGCCGTTTTTGTTGCACCACCAATGTAAGCTTGGGGTTGTAAGCTCAAGTGTGTAAACAAAGAAAATATCGGAAATGAGCACAGGCACAATTCAGAAGGGACATTTCTAATGGAAGTCCTACCGTGCTGCACAAACTTTGTCCTAGAATATGACACAGGTATTTTGATTTTGGCTAAAAATGGCATATATAAAAGATCAAGGGGAACACTTCAAAAATTGGTGAATTTAAAATGAGTAGCTGAAATTAGTTCTGGTATTTCTTGTATTATGAAGAAAGTTGAAGCAATCTAGCAGTTGTTCTCCTCATGTTTCTTGAGCCAGTGTTGTTCAGTGTTGCTTGTGATGCCGATTTCAATTCTAAAGCCCGTCGGCACAGGGAGAGGGCCCAGGGGGAGAGTGTTTTCCAACAGTGCAGGAAAGCTTGGATGAGATAAGGCAAGACCATTTAAAATTCATTAAGAATAAATAAAGATGAATATGATTGAGAGCACATCGAGGGATGAACCATTATATCTGCAACACTAGTTTTATTTCAAAGCTTTTTTAGAATGAATTATTAAAGTGAGAAATGCATCAAAAATAGACTAATAAAGGGAACCTTTGAGTCAAAATAGGGCAGCCGCACAATTTCATTCAGTATCAAGCTTCCCTCTCTCAAACATCCTATCAGTTCACAACATTCAGCTGCTGTTTTTTATGCTGGCCTTCTTCTGGAGCTGCATAGCAAACAATCATTAACAGGATGAAAGCACATGAAAGGGTTTCTGCACCAGTGAGGCTGAGCTTGGGGAGGCGGGTGACTGAAAGGGATAATGGCATAGCACTGCATTGTTTTTGCCTCTGCATGCACTGCAATGCATAATTAATATTTCAAATGTTTCCTTACCACTGGTACAGTCAGGATGTGGTTTAACTTAGAAGACATCAACTTTTGTTCTTTGAAGGAGATCACTTATGTGCCTTCAAAACAAATTCTGTTACGCTACATATGTAAATTATATGGTCTAAAGCCTTTATATAAGTTTGTCATGTTTAATTGTATGCCTTTGCAGCAGTTGCTATATGTCCATTTAGAGAAATGACATTGTTTTGATTTAGAACATTTCCGCTGAATTACATTTTTAATTCCTGATGTCATAAAATGTTGGGTTGTGATTGGTCAAGCATTGCACAGGGGTTTTACAGCAAACAGATTGGTAATTTCAGATCGATTTGGCTAAAACATTGCTGAACACAATCCAGATGACTAAAGGATGAAATAATATTTTTACCAGGCAGCAGTGGATGCAGTTTATTTTTCCTGGACAAAATTTGGGTTGAAGATGTTTTCTGTTGCAGCATCACAGTACAGTTTGTGACCAAAACTCAGTATATACTGATTTAGCCATAAAGTTACTTCCTAAATCAGGGAGTGCTTTAACTGGTCAGGACTTCATGTGTCGAGTGTTTGTAACAACCAGCGTTAGCATATTATTATTGAGTAATTAAAATATAGTGTGTGTGGTAACTAAAGATTGTTTTTATACTATTGTACATTAAATTTCTACTAAAATAAATGCCATTGCCCCCACAGATCTAAATATTGATTAAGAAGAGATTGAAATTCAGTTGTATTGAACACAGACAGAGCATCATTCAAAATTGCTGATGTTAGACAGAGGTTGACATGAAAGAAGTAAAGAAATGGATTTGTTAAATGGCATTTTTCAATTAACACAAATAATAACGCTACTAACATTTACGACCCATTAGTTGAGTTATTTGCTCAAAATCTGACCAATTCCATGTGGGAGCAGAGCTGAAGTCACACTCAGGAACCTTTCAGTTATTTAACCTTCCCTATCCAACCCTTAATACTGAGGGTGAAGCAACTTCAGATACCCTAAAGCCACGAAGGCATCAATAGTTAGATTTAAAGTCAGTTATTTCCTTTACCAAAATGGCACAAAGACAAAAGAAGAGATGCTATCGAAACCCAATGGAATATGATCATTCAGTCAATTCAATACATAATTTAAAAGGGGAAATATAGATTTTTTTTGTTTCTCTGCACGAGCATTGGATATGAGATGAATTACATGACTATTAGAACATGTGAAATGTTAAGAGGGGCATATATATATATATATATATACACAGAGAGAGCGCAAAATACGGTCATCATAGGTTGACACGATAGTCGGGGCGCTCCAGCGAAGCACAAGGATGAAAGAGCCGGACACAGGTTATAACGGGGATAGAGCGGGTTAAGCAAATGAATGGAAGAAGGCAGCCCGCTGAAGAAATATTCATAAGTGTACACATTTTATTGTTATTTTGAACTATCTTTTATTTAGAAAAGTCTTTTATATTGCTAAATCAATCCAGTACGAAAAAAAAAACATCAACAAAAGCTGTGTTGGGCGGTTTTTGGCTGGGTCTGGCGGTTTTCAGATTACTTTTGGGCTGAAAAACTGTTACTCTATCTGGCAACACTGGCGCAAACTCTCTGTCATCAGAAAGTTGCTCTCTGCCCCGCTGCTCGTCAAGTTCCCGGCAGAAGACCACTCTGGACAACCGGAGTGTTTATTGAGGCTGCCCCGCATCTGTCCTCCTGCTATCAGCTCTGCAGTTCTCGCCCGATAAATACGAGTTCATAAAGGAAGCTGTTTTTTATGTGGCACGCGCTTCGTACGGAGCCAGCAGCGCCTTTGAAATGTCATGAAAAATGAACAAACTAAAATAAAATTTAATTATTATAGGTATAAGTCACAGGGAGCCACAACAGAAGGATGAAAGAACCACATGTGGCTCCGGAGCCATGGGTTGCCGACCCCTGACCTAGTAGCAGAGTGTCCTACCCATTGAGCGTATAAGAAAGAACTGGATTGAGCAAATTTGACGTCACCTACAGAAAATGCCATACTTTTGGCTCAAGCTAAATGAAGCAGTTGGCACTCAGTCTGCATTTTTCTGCGATACAGACCTAGCGATGTTTTTGCTTTTTTCTTCTACACTGACCAAAAATATGAATGCAACACTTGTTATTGCTCCCATTTTTTATGGTATGAACTCAAAGATGTGAAACATTTTCCACATACACAAAATAACCAGTTCTCTGAAATATTGTTCACAAATCTGTCTAAATCTGTGATAGTGAGCACTTCTCCTTTGCCAAGACAATCCATCCCACCTCACAGGTGTGCCATATCAAGATGCTGATTAGACAGCATGATTATTGCACAGGTGTGCCTTAGACATGTGTATATTTTTTTTAATGTTTCTATGGCAACTACTGTCACCAATAACTGGAGAGCATGTTCAAAGTCCACACCCCTTCCATTGAAATTGGGCTCAGGAGAATGTATCAATCAAAAGTTGGTGGTGGGGGCCAGCGGGCACTACATGCTTTTACTGAGGTATCTGGTTGGTCAGTTTATAAATTGAAAAGCATGTGATAAAGTAAAACTATCGTAAAAAAAAAGATTATCAAGAACATTAAAAAAAAAAGGTGACAGAGCAAGAAAGGTTATTCTGACAAGTTGATTGAGTAATAGCTGCTTATTTCGCTACAGCAGTCTACGGGATTTTGGCTTCTTCTTCTACTTTTAGACTTTCTATTTGGAACAAAATGGGGGAGGGATCGCTTTGTCCAGTTCCCTGATACAGTTAACGGTCCTGCCCAGAGTTTGTTCGGTAGTTGGTTCTAATCCACATGGCTCATTTTGACCCTTAGCATTAATGGATTGGATTTGGGGGTTAAACCACCAAATGGCTCTTGAGTGTGGCTGTGCCTGCAGCTCACCACTCCCCCGGGGGACAGGTCAGCAAACAAATGAGGTAATGGGACTTTAACAACACCTTATCAGAGTATAACAATATAAACCTGACTCATTGAGACAAGCCCAAATGTGTAATACAGTGTTCGCTATACTGCGGTTCACCTTACAGGGTCTCACCATTAAGCAAACTTTCTTTTCGTAACAGTGCACTGTGTACAGCGATTGGCTGTTCTCCTTGTCAATCAATCTCCCTTGTCCCATGTCTCTTGTACAGAAAATGTTCAGTTTGCCAAATCTGCATAAGTCTTTGATCATGATCAGATCTTTGTTTTCATTCTATAAAGTAGGAGTTATTTTGCTATGAATGTTTGAACTTTGAGAGTTTAAACAAAAGAGAAAGTGTGAAAATGTTCATGTCTGCCTGAGTGAGTAAAGTGTTTAGTGAGGGGTTGTACACCCTTCAAACATCTGTAATCATACATTAAGGATTTCACCTTTCACAGGTCATTTACTGAATGTATCCCTTGCAATAAATGAGGAAACACTGTGCACCATATCTGGCTTTCCATTAAAAAAATGACAAAAATAGTAATGGCACTGATTTTAAGAATATTGGAATCCATTTAATTCAAATACAAACAATGAACATTGGTTTAGTAATCTGGTGAACACCTTTATGCTATATTACTAGTGGGATCTTTCCACAGTCTAGTCAAACATGTTTCTTATTGTATTAAAAGGACTTTTCAATAAGCACTCCATAAATTGTTGTAGTGCAGAGTGCCACAAAGCCCGCATCTATGAGAATCACATGTTGGTAAACTGATAAGCTCCACAGATAATGTTGACTGTAAATCATCTCAACACAAACGTTGTCATTTTATTCTATTATGTACAGAATACTGTGTTCCCTTCAAAACCTCTCAATATTTCAGACAAAAGCCAACTGTTTATGGTTCTATGACACAGGTTTTGTTCAGAAAGCACATGTAAACAAAGAAAAACTAAAACACATACTACAGTCAGAAGGAAAAAAAGAGAAATAAGACTTGAAACTGGGCTCAGCATCAACTGTTGCGAGTTAGAAATGGAATAGATTGTGTGCTTGGGCATGTCCAATTCATTTGCACAATTAGACAAGTGAAAACACAAGTAATCTATGTGATCTCATAAAAACTGTGCTGCTGGTAACCACCCATGATGTTTTACACTGACTTAATCAAACAAAGGCTGCTCATGACTTGTGCATCAGTCATCAGCCTGCTCTTATTCTTTGGAATTTATATTATTTGTAGATGGATCAAATGAATAAAAACTAACTGGAATAGGGTTCCGAATGTAATTTTTGCCAACATTAACCCCTTAATCCTGCATGTTTTGTGCTTAAAAGCGAGTTTAAACCTGTGACTATTGAAATTTGACCAGTGTAAAACATTCTATAGAAACTTAAGCACAATTATCCCACCCATTAATTTCTCTTTCCAGCAACATTCAGGCATTTAGTTTACCTGTACTCTACAGCCTGTGGAGACTTTTAAGCCTTGTTTACTGGTACATTCAATATTATAAACATTTCACCCATCTTTTTTTCTCTTGCACACACTGACTCATATGTATTGTCATTAAGAACAATTCTGAGGATGATCTCTATGAAATGTTTCTTTCTTCATAAATGGTCAGAAGCTGCAGCCCAGGCTGATTAAAAAAATCTGCCTGTCAGTTCTGTAGGGACAAACACACATATTTGCTTGGCTACCCTGTTCATACAGCGGAACTTGGAGAAAATATGTGCAAAGTGAAGTTAATAAAGTCAGTACATTAATGATTATCATAAAGGTAAAAATGTCCTTATGAGAAATAACTTTTGAGTAGGGCTGGGTACCAACCAGTCCAACATTCTTCAAGACCGCAGTATCGGTAAGATCTGACCTCAACGGTTCTGCAAAAGTCGCATTTTTTTTGTGTCCCACAAAATATAAACGTTATCTGCCATATTTAACTCACCAAGTCAGTCAATTGTCCTTTAATTATTGATGATATTAATTTTGCTATTCTCACTGAAGAGGAGAGGTCTGTCTGGCTATTTGTGTCCACAGGGGGCGGGGCTGTTCTTCAGAAAGTACGCGGCACGCGTGAAAAATTAATTAAATCTGCGCTGGAGCGCCCCAACTATCATGTCATCCTGCTGCTATGATGACCGTATTTTGCGCTCTGTGTAGAACACACTGGAGGAGCGCGAGACAAAATGAGTCGCTGCTGCTGCTGCTTCACCCAAAGTCCCTCCAACACGGCCTTCATCCAAACCCCCTCCAACACGCCCCCTCCGTCGTTCACCCAAATCCCGTCCAGCTCCCACTCCTCCCGGTCCATCACCCAAACTACCCTCAACTCGACCTCTCCTGCGCGCCTCTAGAGGTGCTATTCCCCGGAGCTAGGATGAAACGGGCCCCCAGTGTCCTAGGAAAGGTTATGTCAAACTGGGGCCCTGTGATGAACAGCTTCCTTCTGGTGCTATACCTGTAGTTGCACCATGTAGAATGCAAAAAAGGGCAGTTAGACTGTCCAATCAAAGAAATCTAGTTCACATCCCTTGCAAGGAGGTTTTGACCAGTCCCAAGGAAACTAAGCTCAAACTTGCTGCACTCAATGTCAGATCTTTATACAACAAATCATTTTTAATCAATAATCTTATCTCTTCTTTTAATCTTGATTTTATGTTATTAACTGAAACATGGCTTGACAAAAACACAGGAAACATAGTTCTAGTCGAATCAACTCCCCCCAACTACAAACATGAATCGGAAATACGAGAAAATAAAAAGGGTGGAGGCGTTTCTGCACTGTTTAGAGATAATATTGCAACCCACAGACTATCATTTGGTGTGTTTTCATCATTTGAGTATGTGTCCTTTAAGATTGAGCTAAAACAAACTCCTCCCTTACTTTGCATAGTTATGTACAAACCTCCTCAGCACAGCCAAAGTTTTATTGATGATTTCACTGAAATGCTCTCAGTTGTGTGCACAGACTTTGATGGTCTAGTCATTACAGGTGATTTTAATGTTCATGTTGATAATGTCAATGACAGAAATGCAAAAGAGCTCAATGCTGTCCTTGAAACGTTTGGTCTAATTCAGCATGTGAGTTGCCCCACCCACAGCAGAGGGCACACTCTGGACCTGCTCATCACAAGGGGGGTTATTATTTACAATATCAGTGTGGTTGATGTCGCCCTCTCTGATCATTTCTGTGTATTCTTTGACCTGTCTGTTGCTCCCAAACCACCGCCTGGCCCTGCAGTTGTCCAAAGGAGACAAATAAATGAGAGCACTAGGGCACAGTTTGTAGAAATGATAAACCCTGAAAACGCCTCTGGTGCCAATGTTGATGAAATGCTGAATTCTGTTACTTCTAGCATCTTGAATGTTCTGGATGCCATTGCCCCTATGAAGGTTAAATTGAGAAAACATAGACAGAAAGCTCCCTGGAGGAATGATAATCTAGTCAGGGCACAGAAACAACAGTGCCGCAGAGCCGAGCGAAAGTGGCGCAAGTCAAAACTCCAGGTTCATTATGGAATATATAAGGCGGAATTGTACGCTTACAACCAGATCTTATGCAGAACAAGGGAAAGGTACTTCTCTGAAATAATTGGAAGTTGCAGCAGCAACTCTCGTATTCTGTTCACAACAGTTAACAGATTAACTAACCCTCCAACCCAGCTACCAATAGAACTGGTTTGTACACCTAAATGTAATGAGTTTGCTGTATTTTTCAATGACAAGGTTCAGGGCATTAAAAAAGCCATCAACTCCACAACACATATAACTATCCAACGGCCACCTACTCACTCTAAGCTGACTCACTTTGTACCTGTCACTGACCAAACTGTCCAAGAGACCATCACCCGTCTGAGCTCGTCTACATGCTGCCTTGATGTGTTACCCACTAGATTTCTAAAGTCTGTCCTGAACAGTGTGTTGCCACCAATTACTCAAATAGTTAACATGTCTCTTCAATCTGGAATATTTCCAGAGGCCTTAAAAACTGCAGTCATTAAACCCCTCCTGAAGAAGAGCGGTCTTGATCCCACTGTACTGAATAATTACAGACCTATCTCTAATCTGCCATTTTTAGGAAAAGTCCTTGAAAAAGTTGTCTACCAACAGCTCACTGACTTTCTCTTATTAAACAATTCATTTGATGTTTTCCAGTCAGGTTTTAGACCCCATCATAGCACAGAAACTGCCCGTATCAGGGTAACCAATGACATCCGCCTGAACACTGATGATGGAAAAGTATCTGTCTTAATCCTGCTAGACCTGAGCGCTGCCTTTGATACTGTTGATCATGGGATCCTTTTGCACAGACTCCAAGACTGGGTTGGCATCTCTGGATCTGCCCTAAGTTGGTTCAAGTCTTATCTAGAAGACAGGAAATACTTTGTTGAAATTGGTAGTTGTGTCTCAGACTACATGGGCTTGAATTGTGGTGTGCCCCAGGGATCGATCCTGGGACCCCTTCTGTTCAACCTCTACATGCTGCCACTAGGGCAGTTAATACGCAGTAATAACATTTCTTATCACAACTATGCAGATGATACTCAGATCTATGTGTCACTGACAACAGGTGAATATGGGCCAGTGGATTCACTCAACCACTGCCTCCAACAGATCAGCGCGTGGATGCAGAACAACTTTCTCCAGCTAAACTCAGACAAGACCGAAGTTATTGTTTTTGGCCCACAGAAACAAAGAGAAAGTGTCAGCAGCTACCTTCATTCTTTGTCTCTTAAACCCTCAAATCAAGTCAGAAATCTAGGGGTAATCATGGACTCTGACCTGAACTTTAACAGCCATATCAAGTCAGTAACATCAGCGGCATTTTACCATCTGAAAAACATTGCCAAAATCAAAAACATAATGTCAAAGCGAGACCTGGAGATACTTATTCATGCATTTGTCTCCAGTAGGTTAGACTACTGTAACGGCCTGCTCACCGGCCTCTCCAAACGAGCTGTAAAACAGCTTCAGTGCATCCAGAATGCTGCTGCTCGAGTCCTGACCAAAACCAGGAAGTATGATCACATTAGTCCTGTGCTCAGGTCTTTGCACTGGCTCCCTGTCCCTCAAAGAATAGACTTCAAAGCAGCTCTGCTTGTGTACAAGTCTCTCCATGGCCATGCACCAAAGTACATCTCTGACATGTTAGTGCCATATGAACCATCTCGTACTCTGAGGACCTCAGGGACCGGCCTCCTGTTGATTCCCAGAGTCAGAACTAAACAAGGGGAATCAGCGTTTCAATATTCTGCAGCTAAAATCTGGAACAGCCTCCCTGAAGCCATAAGACAGGCCTCTTCTGTATTCATGTTCAAATCTAGACTTAAAACATTTCTGTTTAGCCGTGTATATGACTGAAAGGTCCTATCTGCACTTTTCTTTCCTTCCTTTCTTTTTGAATCCTTTTTTTTTTTTTTTTTCTTTTCTTTTAAAGTAAATTTTATGTTGATTATTTCTATGATGTATTGTGATTTTAATGCATTTTTCTGTTTTGTGAAGCACCTTGAATTACTTTGTGTACGAATTGTGCTATACAAATAAACTTGCCTTGCCTTGCTGCATAGGATATGAACAGGTGAACAGGTAGAGAGGAAAAGCAGAAAGAGAGGCGGGGGAGGGGCTTTGGCTTCAAACTCTGTCAGATAGATGGAAACACGGGATCAGATTAAAATTCAGCTTTCTCTGCGGGAGTTGAAGCAGACTTTCTCTGGGATGATCCTATGAACTCAAACATTTATTTAATTTGTTTTATATTCATATCATGTCAGCAATATGTCAAAACATTGCCCTTTATTTTTCTTTTAATAACTTCTTTTTTCATGTATTTTACTTTTCAAGTTGGAAAATGTATAAAGTAAAATGTTTTGTTAAAAAACATTGTTGCATAATGAGGACATAAAATACTTATGTTATTGATTTGTTATTTATTTATTTTTTGTCCTTAAAAAGTATCGATAGGAGTATCGTTAAAATACCAGATCGATATGCAGTATCAATAAGAGTAGTAGTGCCGTTAAAACCTTAATGATACCCATCCCTACTTTTGAGTTAAGCTTTGACTGATATTGAATAGATTCTTCATTGTCAGCTTTGTTTTGTATGGTAATTGTTTATAAATAAAATATTCTTACTTCAGAAATAGACAACATTTGTGGACAGCTACTAATTTCAGTGCTTCTTACAACACGGCAACGTTTGAAGACAGGAAGTAAGGAATTTGGTCTGCAAAAAATGGGGGATAGAATTAAAAAAACAGAGATAGAGGACGATACATAACAGCTATCAGATTATTTATCCAGCAATAGAAGACTAGAACAGAAAACAGATGTGTCTTGGATAATGGAGGATCTCCAGAAAAATGTCAAGTTGGTATTTCAACAGTCAAGAAGGAAAAGCAGCTGCAGTCACGTCTGGATTCACAATACAGTCACATGTCTTGCAAAAAACTTGAACCTGTGATCAGAGTTAGATTTAATCATCACAAAACTCAGGGACAAAGCATAATTTAAAAACACTGTTTAAAAAATAAAAGAAGTGGAAAAGGGAATGAATATATAGTTATGAAAAAAGCTGTTCCCTACTGATTTTTACCTTTTAACACTTTCATTTAGGTTTCAACTACAAACTAACCCCTAAAAGTTGATTGTAATTAGCACCAGACAAATACTAAAGTTAGAACACAAATTCCTAAAATTACTGCAAATTTTTCACAATAAAACACCACGGCAAACTCTCTTCAAAGATAAGAATGTAGCAGTAATGACTTAACTGTTGGAGTAGTTTTTCATCCATTGTTCTCTTCTCAGTCGAAGCTTTTAGCAATATTTTCAATAGATGGGCAGTAGTTACACTCTGTCAAAATTCACTAGACCAGCCTGCAGAGAAGCATTTCAAGTCAACCAGCCTTGCATTCCACCAACAGCTGAGCCTTTGGCTTGGACATGCAGCAACAGGACACCACAACAAGCCTGTGCTGCTGATTGGACGATAAAGGCCTCACATCATGTCACAACCTGGCAAGGTTTGCAGATTCCCAATAATGAAGCTGGAGCTTTCTGAGAATGTTAGCAGGAGCTCTCATCATAAAAGACAACCGTTACATACAGATGGAGTAAAAAATGTTTGAGTTTAAGGTCTACAATACCTTCAAGAGCTCAGAAAGACCACAGAGGTGGACCCATATCTATATGTTCTGTATTACATCTGTGCTTTCCTTAGGTGTGTACTTTTGAGTTGCTTCGGCCCATCTGAGCATTGTGTGATGAGCGGAGGTTGGGGTGAATAATGAGCAGGGTCTTCCATCCATCTTAGAGATGAATGCAGAACTCTGAGGAAGAGACAGCTTTAATGAAACCTGGGAAGGAAAAGTTTCACAATAAAAGATTAACTTTGTTCAAATTAGTCTTAGTTTGCACTGATTTGATTGTGGCTTGTCCCCATAAGGTAAGATGCATAAAGACATTACAGCGTAGGGGAGTATTATCTTTCATTTGGACTTTTTCTTATCTAACACACTGTCACTGCTGTCAGATTTTAAAGACGATTCAAATCTAGAGTTCTCAAATAAAACAAAGACTCCTGCTGTGAAGACCGTCTTTGCTCTGTCTTCCTGTTTCACATTGACAGAGCAATGAATGGTGTATTGAGTTTCTGGTTAATTGTAAACCCCATTCAAGTTTCTTTTCTTCCAAAAATAGTTTGTAGACTCTTTCCCGTGTCCCTTTAGGACTTCGAAAGTCCAATTTCATTTGGAGCATCTGGCAGCAGAAGACTTCTCTACCTCTGGGGGCCCTTCGGCAAGAAGCAACCCAATGTCCCTAAAGAGACGGAAAACATTATCAATCTATACAAGGAAAGTTATTACCTTTTGACTCTGGAGGGAAACAATCCTAAATTTACATTTATGAGTTGCAACAGAAAAGTTAAAACCACAATTTTCAACACCTAATCTCTTTAGATTCCCAAAAAGACTTATGGCTTCACATTTTCCCCAAGGGTCAATGAGATTCATGGTTTCGACTCTGAAGCCTTTTTCATACTTTTCTTTTTTCATCAAAAAACTGACAAAAACTTTAAAATGTAATTTAAATACCTTAAATTTATTTTAGACCTGCTGCCAAATGTGGAAATTGTATCTCAATTCAGGGCATGGAAGAGAAAGGTTTCTCAAAGCAAATGTTGAGAGTAGCACTGTCACATGATGCAGGGTTATCATCAGTCACTGCATGCTTTGTGATTACTTGAAGTATCAAGTTTTCTCCCTCATTTTAACTCTTCATCTTTTCTCACTGGACCAAAACAACATCTCTGCCTGCACAAATGGGATGTTTATAACTTTCAGAACTACCATCAGGCTTAATAAGGATTTTTTTTTATTGCAATAATTGAGAAAACTACAGTAATACAAGTTAAATATCAGGTTGTTTTCTTCTAATAACATATTATAACATATGTAACATATAAAAAACACAATTATTTACTCATTCAATAGACAATTGTCACCCCCACTGGTAACCAGCTAATATGTTCCACATTTAAAAAAAAAAAAAAAATCTCAAAATCTATCTCGAAATCATGTCTCGCGTCTGTTGGCAGTTTAAATAAACATACAGACAAAACACATAAATGATATAAGTGACTCATCAAAAGTCATTGTTGCTACATTTAGGGTCTTTGGATATCCAAAAGTGGATCTTTTCCTTTTAGAATAGGATACTGTGATACATCCAGCGACTTTATTTTACCTCAACCATAAGATTTTGAACAGCTATAGTAAAGCCTGGAGGGGGACAGGCACACTGTAAAAGACAAGCTTTTTGGACCAATAGATCCACCCATCTGCTCAAAACACCACTCAAAACACACATATCCCTATTCCCTAATAATGTACAAATTAAGCTTCAGTATATAAAAACCAATTTAAGCACTAGAATTGACATAAACAAAAAACATAAAGCAAGAAGCATAAAAAGACTCTTGAGACCCTTGAGAAGGCCCTTGAGAACAGACCACTTAAAGTGAGCCACTTTATGCAATAAATAGCTTCTTTCTGAAAACTTCCTCAGTGTTTGTTTTTTTAGGTACTGCAACAGTTTATTGGGACTTAATCCTTTCTAACCATCTACTAAAAGCATTCAGAGGGCTGCAATACACTGTGTACAATGTTCCCAGTGCACCTGAAGTTTAAAGTTAGGATCAAGCGACAGAACCACCGGCAACAGTCAGATTAGAAGGCATTCAACGTCTAGACTTATCCTGATTTAAGAAGGGAGTACAGAGATCGATATCAACCTCCAAGTAAAGCAGTGTAGAATTTAAAAATACTTCAAATGTATATTTATATGTCATTGGGTAACCTAGGCTGACAGCATAAATGTAGATGACACCCATGAGTAGAAGACAAGCATTTAACACACTTCTGCTCTTTAATAAAAATGTGCATTTCATAATCTTTTTCGATAAGTATTAAAAATGTTTAAAAAAAAATCAGGAAAGACAAATCAGATATTGGAAATTGGTCAAGAAAGTTTTATCCAGTCAATTTCTGCTTTTTATGATACTTCTTAGAGTTTATGTGGTTGTTGTTCGCAGGCAAAGCAGGAACTAGAACTGTGAATATTTTCTCCATGACAAACCCGCTTCAAGGACATGCTCTTTACTTTGTACAGCTTATTTCAAAAGGAGGGAAACACACATCTATCAGTTCTTTGATGGAATGCCGTCACAAAGAAACACTATTTGATGGATGTGCTAAAGATCACAAGTAAGAGCAGTCAACTCGGTGGTTGGAATCTGTTCCTTGGACCTCATTTGTAAAAGGCTCCAAACACAAAAAGTTGCAAAAAAGCTTATAATTGTATTTCTGAGTATTTCTTTATTATAACAGTTGGGATTCAGGAGCAGATGAAAAAACATTATTTGATAAGGATCATATTTGTTACCTAGAAAATACACTGGGTGAACCACAAGCTCCCTGCTCCGCTCTACTCTGACTAGGGGAGAAACACTTTGTTTTCACAACGATTAGATTCATATAATTTGTGGTTGCTGATCCGATTCAAAGTCGATATCGGTTCATTTTTAACGATCCAATGTAATTGCCTAAAATTGATTTTTAGCCAAAACTTCAACCATTGTGACTCAGAGATAGTTACCTACCTGGTACTGAACACTGCAAGTGAAGTTTTTCAGAATACTTTTATTTCTTCAAGATAAGCAAGTGTAAATTAAATATGTGTACAAACAAACAAGTAAACAGGAATGAATGTCAAATTCATTAACATTTTAGTTTCCTAAAGTTCAGCCCACTGTTTTTTTTTCCACATCACAATAATCCAAAGGGAACATTCTTAAAACATTGTAGCACACTGTATGGTCACATGACTTTGCTAAATTCAAAGTGTTTCCACACACTGGACTGGAATGATGGACTGATCTTTTTTTTGCTGTCATCGTGTGTTGTGTTGTCCGCTGTGATGTTTTTGGTTGTTTTTAAGCTATGGTAAAATGGACCTACTGTTTCTCAATCTGCATGGTATTTTCCAATATCGATTATCAATTCATCTTATTTTGAAATAGTTTTTTTAATGGTTTAAGTCGATTAGATTCAATTAACAACTTGACTCAAACGGATCGATAAGGTAATCAAATTAATCATCACACCCCTAATTCTGATGCATCCACTTATAGATGAATAGATCCATGTATGTCTTTGTTTTCCGCATCCGTGCTGGTATCAGACTCAAAACTGTATTGCTGGGTAGCTCCAATATTGCTCGCCATTTCTGTTGCACAGGTAACGTTAGGTTGAGGGTGTGAGGGTCGTAAGCTAGTAGGAGAGCGCGTAAAAAGCTCTCAGTAACATGGAGAGTTGGGTTGCACCACGCCGACAGCCCCCCCCACAACTCAGAGTTGAATTCCTAATGAACTACTGCCACTCTGCAGAAATTATGTCCTAGAAAATGGATTTTGCCTTAAACAATATTATCATGTTTTAAAAAACCACTGTAAACGTTTTTAAAATAGATCAAAAGATCATTTGAGTGGCATTTTCTAACTATTAGATCTGGATATATTCGAAACTTTATTTAAATTCTTAATGATTAAATTCTAAACTGTAAAAAGTTTGTGGTTAGATGAATTCAAAGAGCTATAAACTATACCAAACAACTACAATTCTTTTGTCTTTTTTTTTTATTATTTCTACCTGGACATCCCCGTCACTGTGGCAGCAATAGTCAAACTCTTGACCTCTCGAGGCCCGAGTTGCAGGAGGCAGGCAGCAGTCCAACAGCTGCACCATCAGGCTGTTTGCAGAGGCCGGTCAGACACGACTAACCAAACAGTGAAACAATTGGTGGCTGCTCTGCAGGATTTACAGCAGATTGAGTTTAAAGTGTCTTGGCACGCTGGTGGCCAATAAGTCTGAAACGAAGATTACACAGCAGCATGTGAAATAATAAGATGAAGGGACTTTCCGCCACCATATCTATTCTAGGATTAGACCTACACTTTATACATTTACAGTACATCTTCTTTTATTTCAAATGATACTTGTGTAAAAGCTAACAATCTGTAAGGGTTGTTGAAGCCAATCCTCAACCAAAATCTCCAACCATTCCAGCATTTAGATTTTTTAGGAGATTCCGCAAAATTGCTTCTAAGTCTTTTAAAATATTATTACGAGAAGAAATGGTTTCATTAATTTGGCGAAGTGATAACAGTTAGTCATATCAAAAGGCTACACACAACAAGACAATGATAATGAAGTTGTCAGGCTCGTGGTTTTACAATAAAAAAAACTTTAGTGGGCTCTGCAATAAATAACTTTAAAAAGCGAAAAATATCATTGCTATGTGTTCAACCATCCACAGATATAACTAATTAAAAAAAGATGGAGGATCGGTCCTGAAAAGGTAACATTCTTGACACAGGATAAAAAGAAGTGATGATCAGAAACCAAATAAACCTACCACTGCTTCTTTGAATGATAACACAGCAGCACAAACTAACTTTATGACAAAACGTGTCACATCTGATCGTGTAGTTTTTCCATTGAAAAATAGTCATTCTAGTTACCACTATGCCAATGAAAAGCTGTGCATGTGAGAATGAGGAATAATATGCTTTGAACACAACCCAGATGACAGCGGTAGTAAGCATGCAATCTTTCTAGTTTTGGTAAATTAGTCTTACTATTCTTCTTTCTAACCTGGTGATGTCGCCAGCGACACAAAAATAAAACACGCTCTTTGTAACTCTTTGACAGTTTACCCGATCAACGTGAATCATCTGATTCCGATGCAGAGAAGAGCGGCTTCACACTTCAACCTTACATCGATATGTAAAGCAGCTTTTCTCCACAACCGAATCAGCTGATTTGCGTCGATTGTGTAAGCGCTTCACAACTGTAAAGTGGTGGATATCAACGCACAGCTGCTTTTCTCTGCTTCAAAATCTGCTGGAATTACGGTAATTGCGTAAACTGTTACAGTAGTTGAAAAACCGAGTATGAGAATAAGTTGAAAGAAGAATGTTAAAGGGTTAACTCAACTGATGTCCACATAATAAGCAACAGGGTGAGGAAAAAGACGAATGAAACAAAGAGGTTCATGGTACTTCCTCCTCATCCTCATAGACTTGTGACCCAACCATTCCTACAAAGCATAAATACCATATCAAATTCCTCAAACTCTACCAGCATGAAGAAGAAAACAGACACAAAACCCTCTACTAATGCTTCTTTTTGTATTGTTTTCTTGCAGAAGGGCCTTGAATATTGACTATTCAGGATTTTTTGGAAAATGAATTGATCGTAGCTTCAAACAAATTAACTAAAAGGTTAGCAGAATAGCAAATCAAGAGAAGAGAAAAGAAAAGAAGAAAGGTAATGCAACTTTATACTAAGTGCAGCAAAGCCAGCAAAACAAGGTGTTTGTGATACCGCGAGTAAAATAAATAGCATAAAGATAAAGAACCAGACTGAATGAGCTATCGAAGAGAATGTTACTCCATCTAAGTTAGTCATGCTAAAGTACAGCACGACACCCCAGATTACATGTCAAAAAACTTTGCGATCATGGGCAGCATTGTGCTCGCAGGGCTGGAAAAACGTGTCCATATCCAGACATCCCTGACTTGGGAACTGGGGAGAACTTCTACAGACTGCAAGGAGTGATGAGCTCCTCTCATGTGATGGCACATTCCTGCCATGACTGAGCTGAAACAAGCCTCGGGTAACTACAACGCGTGGAATGAAAGCACAGCATAGCGACATTTATTGAAAACTGTCAACCTTTCTGTTTCCATAAAGCAGGTTATTGTACCTGAAACACCAAAAAAAAACATTTCTGGGGGAATTTACTGCTTGGCTTTTATTGCCAACATGGGATGAAGAGAAGAAGAGATGAAGATCGCCTTCTGGACATTTGAATGTTTAAAAACATTTCCAATGCCTTCATGCCCTTTCAATATAAACACATTTGTTTTTGAAACAGCTTTTCTTGAGAATGACTAAAGTAGTTGCAATGCCATCATTTTAGATTAGTCAGTTCATCCCTCTGAATTTCAGAAATATTTGCTCCTCCGACCTCCAAGTTTCAGTCTTTGTTTGCTTTCTGTTGGGAATTCCAACAGCTGCCTGCTTCCAAACTCCACTTAACAATGAGCCTCCGGGTCTCTGGGTAAGAGGCAAACCGTGTGATAGAAATACCTATCCCTGACAGCCACTAATGCACTGTCCTCTGCTGATTTTATGGACATCACCATCTTTAGGGTCCGACAGGTTTCGGCTTTCACGTGACCTTTTCCTGGAAGTTCAACACATAATGTGGCATAATTGATTGACCTCTTTTTTTCTATGATCTTAGTGGGCAAACGACGGTATTAACTGGCCCCGGTAACTGATGTGAGGGTAATTCTAGAGCACAGGACACATTCTAATCCATTTAGCAGCGAAAGCCACAGGGAGGAAATGAAACGATCAATACGAAGAACAACTGAAAGAGCTTCCTGAGCTAACGATGAGCGATGATGATGGATCCATACATACTGTATAAGCTTCCACTCGAGTACTAAAACACACTGCATATGCAGAGATTATCAATGGAGAGACAAAACCATAAAATGGACACTTAAATTCTTTAAATTCACTTCCATGTGTGTCTATGAGCCTTTTTACCATAAACCCTTTGGTTCAATTGCAGTTATGCTACAGATTAAGTGGCCTGATCTAGTTTCCTTTTTATTGTGGGATTTCTAGCTCAGATATTAAAGAGTAATTCTGGTTCCCCACCGTCATATAAAACTTGATTGGTTGTTCTAAAGAAATCTGGTTGAGGTCACACCAAACAGCTTTACAGAGGGTTTAATGCAGAAACTCTGACTTTACCTTTCACTGTCATTTAGTCCAATAATCCAAAACTAATCAGATGACAGGATAGGTAATGTGCAGCCATGGTCTTTCACTTCTGGCTGAGCTAAAACGATTCTTGACATAAAAAGGCAAAAAGCAGAAAGATACAAGAGATGTTAATATTTCTAAAGAGAAATAGAGAAAAAATACGGCCTTTTTATGGAATTTCAGTTAGTCTAATGGATTTTCACCTGGTCTTAGAATTTGATTCACAAAATTTATTTTCTTTGAATATGGTTAAGGTATCAATTTTCCTTTGATGCCATTTTTGTAATTCTTTGGTAAATAAAGGTATCTATTTTAGGTTTGACAAAAGGAAATAACAATTTTAGTTCCAAGTATCTCATGTTTGTTTATGTTCAATCAATAGTTATGTGATGTGAAAACAAAGGAAAGTTAGCCATGGATTAAAAATCTGAAAATTCAATATTAACTTAATCAAACCTGATTGAATGGTGAATGGAATCTCATCATGACCATGTGAATTTGAACTGAAAACAGTCTGGTTTATCATATAATACTAAGATAATCTGTACATGACTTATGACACTGATATTATACTCCATCTTTGAACCATAAATGCACCAGATTTTGGGGCAAATTAGATAAAAAGAGCAATAAGATAATAAGAATGACTACTCAACCAAGAATGCCAAGAAAAGCCAAGAAACAGGTGATTGGTCAAAAGGGTTGATAGGAAGTTCTGTACATTTCCTGGCAAACTACTGTTCTTCATGCGAGCCTCTTTCATCTGTAATAAACAGGCTTTGCAGAGAGTACAACACCACAGAGAAGTCAAATTTTATTCATGGTAACTCGCAACATTGTTTAATTGTAATAAAATACCAAACAATACCACTCCCTGAAGCTCCTGACTACAGTACCTATAATGCTTCACCAATTCATCAAGTTGTGTAGCTTAGTAGTTTATCAAAGTTGTTCTGAAATATTTTGTGAGATTTTTTATTTTGATAAAATTGATGAATAGATCTGAATCATTCCAAGCTTAATAAATCAATGATTGATCAATAAAAGTAGAGATCGATCTATTATGCTTTTCCTTTTCTGGTTTGGGATTCTTTCGACCCAAGATAACGTCACACTACGGTAACCCCACTTGGACAAACTACGTAGCGTGGAGATCTGCTCAGGCTCTACATATTGTCATTTCATGTTTCTTTTGTAACCCAAAGTTCTTTTCCCTCATAAGTTGTGTCTGACATTATTCTTTGTAGTGCTATAGAGAGATTTTGCCACAACCCACTTTGTAAAAGGATCTGTGGCTGTTAGAATAAACCTGCTGCTCCACGCGAGTGAACCGTGTATCCGATCAGAGCAGCTGGAGTCTCGTAGCTTGGTGTTTGCAGGCAGGGAAGGTGTTTTGTTTGTAGTGTGCGGTCCAGAGAAGGGATCGGACCGAAGTCCTATGGCTGCTCTGTTTGAGCGAGCTGCCGGACTCAGGAGAACTGTGTCTCCCGGAGCTCTGTTTGTTTACCACGGACCGCATAAATCTTCCTTTATGTAGAATCGTAATTTGTCCAGACCAATCACTATCTGACACGTCATCGGACTAATGGACAGCCAATCACATAATGTGACGTCAGCACTAGTTGAAGGACCCCAAACGGTTGTTGTAGGCTGAATGGTTATGGTACCTACACCGGTGACCTAACACATAACAGCTGTAAAGCCAAAGTCTGCTAGCTTGATGCGTATAAGGGAATTTCCCATAGGACAGCTAACGCTTGTTTGACCTAAACATACATTGCTGACTAAATGAATAGCTTTATAGACTCACGAGCATGACTTTTCCTAAGGAAAAATGTTTTTATAGTAACCATTTGTGGTCTAAAGCACAGTTTTTTGCCCAAACTTTTCTTAAATTAAGTGTAATGCTATAGCGCCAGCTCCACCTAGTGGCCAAACTGAAACGCCCTCCAGGAGAGGCAGAACATTTACTTTTGTAATACGAGCCAATTTACAGTCTTTACAATGTTAATGATATGCACATTTTTGTTGGAGCTTCTCTGAGAAAGCATAAACACTGTAGTGTTAACAATCTGATTGGTTTATTAATTCACTAATACATTTTACAGTATGTGAACGGCATCAGATTAATATGAATATCTTCAAAACATATATAGATTATTATTGTATTTCTATACAATTAAGTTTAAACGTGTTTATAGTGTAAATTCAAAATTGAATCGAATTGAGTGGATTGAAACCGAATTGATTCAGGCTCTGGTGAATTGAATCGATCAATTCTGGAAATTGTTGGTGATACCCAACCCTAGTACTAATATTGTGATCCTGGACATATAGTAACTGACAACAAAAAAGATATATTATCAATAATAAAAAACCTCAAAGTAAGTTCTGACTTAAACATTACCATTATATTTACTGATGCCTGCCTTCAAACCTGTGTTACTGTCAACTTTCTGTTTGACTGCTAGTTTACAGATCAGGTTTTCCCAATTCTTTTAATGTGTGCATCTTCTTTTTTACTTACCAGCATAACAGTT
This sequence comes from Oryzias curvinotus, assembly GCA_023969325.1. Lineage (NCBI taxonomy): Eukaryota > Metazoa > Chordata > Actinopteri > Beloniformes > Adrianichthyidae > Oryzias > Oryzias curvinotus. Next base: position 13,545,794 of record CM043711.1, read on the forward strand.
GTTTTTTTATACTAAAAAACCAGTGGCATATTCCAAATCAAGCATATTTCTCATTCCTGTTTACAAATTAGCACAGAAAAGGTTAATTTAAGCTTTTTTTTGCCCTTCAAAAGTTGGTAAAAGTCACTGTTAGACTATTTTAAAGTGGATTTAATGACAAGTAAAACAAATTCGGCTGATTCAAAAGTTCAAAAACATATTGAAAGTTTTTACACTAAAATAAAGGTCAGATCACGAGCACATGAGTGTTCTGACAACATTCCCTACCCCAGAACTTCAATCCCCCAAAGAATCAATCCTCATAAGGGAGAGGAGTTTTACAGGAGAAGAAGGTGAAAACACGAACGTAATCAACTAACAGAACAGGAGAGAAAACCATTCTTCCCTAAACTTACCAAACGTTCAAAACAGTCCCAGCTACTTAACTAGCATTAACTACCACAGCATGCCCAGAAATAGCTGCTGCGCTTTTCAAGAGGCTGGGAGCTACAACATTCAAATACCAGGAAGTCATGGAGAGTGAAATCATTTCCCCAAAAAAACAAGCATAACATGTACTAAATAAACTTCTCCGTATCAGCAGAATGACTCAAACATAACTGTTCTTAGTGCAGATGGTGTGAATGTTTACCAGTCTGTCAAAATGGACCTTTGGGCTACAAAAAGACTAAACTTTTCTCAGGCAAAGTCTTTGACGTGAAAAACTCTTTGATCAGGAAATCTTTGCACCAGAAGAACTATCAAACATCAGCCCTTACGGTTGAGTTAGACACCGATATACACATTGCAACTATCCAGTTTACTCTGAGAGCATTATCCAAACAAAGCAAAAACTACTCAAAACATGACGTTTTATTATTTAACTAAATGATGTCCTTGTAAAATTCCAACATCACCGCACAAGAAGAGAAATGGGAATCTCCACAAAAACAAATTCAAAAGATGGATTGTTTTCCACTGCAAATAGAAAAATCCAAAGGAAAAAAAGAAAAAAGGAAACTGAAGTTATGATTTGGCTCACCTGCCAAGAGTATGGTTCCAAATTGCCTCAGATATTCTCCAATAACAGTAGCAGTCCTCTGTTTCACAGCCACAGGGGGATTTCAGACAGCAGATGATCCTCCTGCAGACAAAGACAGTAAAATATGAAATAGCAGATGGCAGCTTAATGCTTGCATTGACTACTAGTGAGAGTGTCAAGTTTAGAAAGTTTACTGGTGGGAGCTTTTTTTTTCTAGAAAAAAGACCCAGTATACAAAAAAAAAAGAGTAAACTGTAGTCTGCAAGTGTCTTGAGAGGTTAATGATTTAAAAACATCACAAAAAGCTGACCCACCTTTTTATCATCAGCATTAAATCAACAAAAAATAAATAAAGATCAACTACCCAGAGAGGCAGCATGAACTACTGATGCTGGCAGACTAATGAGCCATACTGAACACGATCTCTTCAATGATGTCACGTACCGCCAGGTCTTTAAAAGCAGTGAAGCAACAGATATTATTCATGACCCCACGCCCCTGCCCTAAATGCATCCCTGCAGGCATGGAATTCTGCTGTCGCCCTCTTCAGCTTTATTCTGCTCAGTCCGAGTCGGTCCAAGTCATTGTCAATAGGGAGGGATTTGCCACACCCCTTCCATTAAAAGGAGGCTCGGGTAAATCTGTAAAATGCTTCAAACGTGAGACCACATACTTTTATCGAGGCACCTGATTGGTCAGTTCATAAGTTAAATAAGTTTTACTACAGTATAAATATCATGAAAATAATTTGGTTCGAATGGTTATCCTGACAAATAGAATACCTGACAGCGTTCGAAATAAGCGGTTATGCGGTGTGGGTACCGGATGTTCTCGGACTGCCGGATGTTCTCGGAGTCCTTCGAACATTGATGACGTCACCCTACGGTACCATCAGTTAGACAAACTACTTAGCAAGCGATTTTACGACTTAGCGACGTCCCCCTACGGGTATTTTGTACCCCCCCTAGTGAGTGTGTAATTTGTAGTGTGTTCATCCTCTGCTGGAGTTTGTATTTTTGTCTTTGAAAAGTTCGATTAACAAAAAAAGACGTCACCCTACGGTAACACCAGTTGGACAAACTACTCAGCGATTTTACGTTTCCTTTTGTAAAGTTGTTCTCACTCATAACTAATAATGGCATTTTTTGTTTTAAAGGGAGAGCCATTGGCAATATAACTTATTTTTCCAATTTGAGCAAATGTATTACTGTCTAAAAACAATATTTATTTGTGGTGTGCAGTCTGGTTTAATTTTCCCAAATGTCAGTTTCCCTTTTTTAATCTCGGAAAAAAAACAGTGTCATTTGATAACTATAATCAAAAGGAGCAGTCTACAGTCCTAAGCATTGATTGAATTCCACACTATATTTCCCGTTTAAAACTTGTTATTATCGCGCTCACAAATAACGGAAAGTTATAAATTGACCAATCACTATCGTAGACGCCATTGTGGCCACTTACAGCCAATCAAATAGTGTGACGTCATCACTGGTCGAAGGACCCCGAAGGACCCCGAGAACATCCGGCAGCCCGAGATGATCCGGCACCCACACCAGATTTCACGGAGGACAACCAAAATGAACCTGATGGTTGTCCATGTGACAACCTGGTCTTTTATTCAACATTTTGGTATTTTTCAACTATTTTTCAAGTTGCAAGGGTTATTTTTTGGCAACCTCTGAACTGAGACGTATGCAGCAAATTCTTTCCACTGACGAACGAAGTGTGTGCATGCTAGCGGATCCTTTCTGTTTGTACATCTGTACTTTTCTATAAAGATTTTTCAAATACGTGTGTTAAACAGTACCTGGCGCGACCGCTAGAGGTCTCCAAAAACACGTTCAAAATAATCAGCCCTAAATAGAAGATTTAAAACACTAAAACTTTCACTCATTACAGAAAAGACTGACACGAGCTGAAAAATCCTTTTTCCATGGGACTGATATGATAGTCTACATTTTTTCAACAGTCTTTGTATTTTATATTCTTTAAGCAACAATTATCAAAACCAAAGAAAAAAAAAAGAACCAATATATTTAAATCTGTGTAAAGATACTAGTTATAAGATATTAGTTTCAAGTTTTCGGCAATACTTTGTGTAACCAGATGCTTTAATATTTAGTAAAATGTTTGTTTTTAATATTTAAAGAGTTTTTAAATGAGTTTTTAAATGTCCATGATAAGAGACATGATAAGAGACAGTTGATATTAGATGTATAGAAGAAATAATTTCTTATTTCTAACACTGCCTGAGTAATAGCCGTTTATTTCTTTAAAGAAGTCTATAGAATTTTAGCTTCTTGAAAGCAGTAGGTACTTCCTGTTTGGAATCGAGGAGGGAGGGGTCACTCAGTCCAGTTCTCACAGACTGTCAATGCATTTTACTAACTGATTTTATATTTCATTTATCTATTGTAATATTTTATTTTATACTAGGGTACAGTCTGTTTTCAGATGGTAGGGTTCATGTATGTTCAAAAACCACTGAAATGCAGACAGGAAATGTTTCCTTACACGTGAGAAGACTTCCCAGTTAAACAGCTGGAATAAAGTGGTCATGCCCAGAGCAAAGATTGAAATGCAGATTCAGGCCAAGTGTCTTCTGGGCTTCACTTTTGGGCCCTGTCTTTAACTGAAACCACTTCCTTCCTCTGATTTTGGAAGAAGACCGCAGGATGGCTTTTTTTTTTTTTTTTGGTACAAAGCAGACAATGAAATGAACCCCACTCACACAGAAGTGTATTAATCACATTTATGAAGTAAATAAAGTCTAGAGTTTAAAGTTCTAATGATACATTAAATCCACCAGTTCCAGATTTGCTTGTTGTTATAACAATCTCCTCATTGGATGGTTTAGGAGATGATCTAAGACTATGTAAACATGGTAGTTGAGACTAAACTGGCCATGGCATGAATTTTGGTGAACGCCTTTGATCTTCATCTGAAAAAAATCTGGGAATATTATCGTAAAAAGGGAAGAAAATGCAAACTTCCAACAGATTGGCTTTCAAAGACTTTGCATTATATGAGGAAATGGCGTTTGTCATTAACTGCATTAGACTGGAAACACGTACAATTCCAAAGATGAAGCTCATGCCATACGGTTCAAATAAAACTATTTTAAGACAAGGATATTGTTATTTAAGCCTTTTAAAAACGAGACCCACTCATTGACTGGATTTTTAGGTTTATTAAAACAAAAAACATTCTCTGTAAACCTATGGTGCCATGTCAAAGATGACATCATGAGTGAAAAATGTTAACTACTTCCTCCTAAATGATACCAGATATAAACCTGAAGCCAAAAGCCTTTTAGATTACATCAGCAGCTCCAGGTCCCCAGGGCAGAAAATGAAGGGGTTAAACGCTAGCCTTAAAAATCCAACGTTTGTTACAAAACACACTTTGTTTATATTCTATCCTTAGAGACTTCTTAACTTTCTCTTCATAGTGTCAGTGTAGTTCAAATCCCTTGCTGTGGCAGCTGGTTCTCCATCCGACACAGCCGAGAACAAAAGGGGAAACTCCAGATTGCAAAGATGAGGGCAGACACCCTTGGCAACACTCATTTGAGTTCCGGTTGTTTACTTCTGGCACTAATTGCAGGCGTCCAGACAAACCAAACTCCACATGCAAAGAAGATGGAAAGCCGATTCAAATTAAAACATCCAAGCTGTTTCCATGTACAGCTAAAACAAACAGCTGATGTTTTGGAACGTCTTTTAAGATCTTGTTCCATACGAAGGCTAATTATGAACATAATGCCTTTTCCCTTTTTAAATTGCTCTGTGAACACTGTAAGGAGCAGCAATGAATTTAACATTAAGTTACTTTCCAATAAATCAGAAGACTTTTAATTAGGGGTGTGCATCTTTCCCTCTCACTTGATTTGCATCACGATACATGGTTCACAATTCGATACTTAAAAGAACCAACTGAATATTTGGCAATACGATACAGTCCAATTACTTTACCTAAATTGATACAATCAAGATATTCATTATTCATTTGGTTTTTCAAAACTATAAATGAAAAAGCCTTTTAACCGAGAAACTCCTTTTTTAACTGAAGCCCAGGAAACACTTGATTTTAAACAAAAAAAGCAAAATGTCTAACATAAAAGCTTGAAACATTAAAACCCGTTATTTTGGGTCCTTTAGACTTTTGTTCTTCGAGGTTAAAAAAAGTGTCTTTAATTTAATCAGGTATTGTTTGATTTGCTATTAAAAAATTTTTAATGTGTTTAGTACACACAACACACTATGGTTCACCTTCAGCCAATTAGAAAATTATAATTGACCCAACTTTGTTGAAGAAAACTGGACGTCTTTTTGTTTGCATTACATGTCCATAAATAGATGGTAGAGAAACATAAAGTAAAATGGTAAATGGTGTTTACTTATATAGGGCTTTTCTACCTTTTTCGAAGGCCCAAAGTGCTTTACAGTCACAGTCCCATTCACCCAGTCACACACATATTCACTCACTGGTGGTGTCTCCGCTGCCGAACACTAGTGTCAACCTCCCACCAGATGCAAGGTGGGATTCAGTGTCTTGCCCAAGGACACTTCGACACATGGGCGTGCAAGGTGGGAATCAAACCTGCAATATTACAATCATGGGTCGACCGCCCTACCGCTGCACCACGGCAGCGCGTATTGTAAAAGCAAAATAACAGGAGTCTCAGAAAAAAAAAAAAATCATATTTCATTCAATAATTTAAGACATTCTGATTAGTCTTCCCACCAAGATTTTCTGAAGCAAAGAACAAAAATAGAAAGAGTGTCGTTTTAATACACGTACCACCACCCCCTCAAAAAAGAAAAAAGAAAAGAAATCACATGTCGATGCAGGTGCTTCACTCACTGACCCAGAGGGAAAAATGTGCGTTGGCACAAGAGAAACATGCATGCCAGAGTAAATGCATGCAAAGGTATAATTCATATTTAAATCTTGTCTTCTCCTCTGGAAGGAAATCACACACCTCCGACATTCCACACTCTTTCTGATTAGCACCGGAGAGGAACCTGGGGAGAACCCATATCAGCTTTTCCCTTTGATCCTAAAAGCTGCTGCCCAAACCTCTATCGGCAACCTCCTAAATGAGCTGAATCATCAGGCTTGTTTCGCTGCGTCTTGTTTACCCCGTATCAAGCTTCTGGCTTTCAGTGCAGTCTCTGTTGCTGTCAGTCAACAACTTTTTGGATCACAGCGTTCTAAACAAATCTGCCTCTTCCTCCATGTTCTGAAGCTAGTGGTTGAATCTCATTATTTGGTCCAAACTAATGTGGCACAAATTGAAGTTTCAAAGCACATTTAGCTATAAAAAAAACCCTCAAATGTATAGACCCTGTCTAAGAAAAGCACAACAATTTCAGACAGGTACATCACACGGGTTACATCCATGTGGACGTTCTAAGCCATAACCCCCTTAACCCACCCCAGACCAGCAACTCTGACACGGCTGTGGCTTGAAATGGGACGTGAGCCAAGATGCAGGGGAATGCGTGTGTTTGTTTACTTGCCAGTTCCATCTCCATGTGATCTGGATCGTGTCATGTAGCCAACAAGTACCAGCTCCACTCCAAAGGGCGGAGCTTAAGATTGAGCCTGCAGTGTAGAGGCTAGGGGGCTTTCAGCATGAATGAGGCGTGTGTGAGTGTGTGTATTAGGTGTTACAGATTCAAAGGATGCTTCGTGTGTCTGATCATTTAAGATGTGCTCACACTTAGCAGGGAGACCTGAAAAAACGAGGTGAGATTACAGGTTTGATTTGGGCCGGGCCAACAGAATTATTTGTGGGAAAGACTCTCGCTGAGTCGGGGCAGAGCAGGCGATGAATGTTTGTTCACAGGTGAGGTGTGAACACTGAGTTTATTTCATCCATCTCCAATATTGCACAGCAACTTTACCAGGTTTAAGTGCAAAGTTTAACGCTGAATTATATCAACATCATTGTAAATAAACTGAGAGGAAGTAGCTTTCACATACACGCTATAGCACAGACAGAGCTTTAACAGTGGCAGGAAAAGCGTAAATCTGATAGTATGATTACACTAGTACAGAGATACCAAAGACTATAAAAAAAGGGCTAATAATTGTTCAAATAAATATAAACACTTTTTGAGACATCTGGCCAGATAAGTACACTTTCACAGTTCGCCCTATTTGTTTGTAGTCCTTGTAGTCCTGATGGGAATCATAAAGAAGACGTAAATACTCCGGTTAACTGTTACAATGCAATTCTAAGTCACAAAAACAAAATATTAAAAGATATTTTTCAATGAATTTGTACACTGGCCCATCGCAAGAAAGCGGTTCACCTTTTGTGGTGCATATTTGAATGGTTGCTTTTGTTTTTTAGCACACTGTCTTCTGGGCTGAGCTTTATGAAACTTAAATGTGAATGGATTTGCCATTAATTTTTGTTTCCTCATCTTACAAGAAATACAAGGGATGTGGAAAACTTCAGCTGCATTGTTCAGTACCAGGTATTTATCTCTGAGTCACACTGGTTGATGTTTTGGTTAAAGATGTCCTTGATTGATTTAAGGTCAGTGAATCGAATCAAATAGTTTAAAATGGACCAATACCGGTGATGAATCCTATCAGCAACCTTAAATTACCACATGAATCAAATCGTTAAAATGAATTGCTAAACCCCAAGTTTTGTGTCCTAATTGGCTGTAGATTATTATCAGTCTCTTCCGTGCTGAGTCTTCTGTACAAAACGTGTTCAGTTTGCCAAATCTTAAAAACATTCCCAGTCTCTGTTATTTTTAGGATCACTGTGTATCAAAAAATATCTATTTGCTTATAAGATTTTAAATAAGAAATACGAGAACATTTCAATTAAGACTACAAAATGTGACTGCTCTAACGTTGACATTATTCCAAAAAGGTCAGATGTTCTGAGTAATTTCTTTAGAATAACTTCTGTAATGAGCAAACAAAAAATGCCAGTAAAGAGGGAAACAGCTCCCTCTAAATAAAAGAATAACAGGGGAAAACAAGCCTTCTGTATTTGTGCTTTAAAGCTTTGCCTCTAAACATTAGTCAAGTGTCTTCTCTGTCTACTAAACTTACAACTCATTTAATGGTCAAGCAATTGGTCCAACATGAGACCTTGCTCCACTTCTACCTTTAAGTGTTTTATTATGTTTAATGTTTTTGTTCACTTATTTATTAAATGTTTTTAACAGTTTTTTATTATGTTAAGCTTTTAATGTACAGTGCTTTGTGCAATTTTTAAATAGTGCCTTGTGAAAAAAAGTTAGTAGATTGATTAAAACTTCCAGCAGAGACAGTAAAGGTGACCATCTGGCCAGGTCATCCTTTGGTGGTCAGAATAGACAGAAATGTCTTTCACTTGGGTTTGGCTTTAAACCAACACTGGACCCATAATGGAAAAAAAACTACTTTGTTCCTGAGCTGGTCAACATGAACAGATCTCAATCCCAAATAATTACAGTTATTCATCCCATTTTTGTCTGAGATGCCAATTTTTATTTTTATGATCAGTTTCTCCTGTATCTGTGCACACGGATGCTCTGAGCCCAGAGGTAGACAGCTTGCTCTGTCACTTTTATACATTTCCAATCAAAATAAAAACCAACAGGACAGATTGATGAGTTTGTGTGTGTTGATTCCAATTTCAGACATAAATTGGTGTTTTTCTTTTTTGGGCAATTGATTCATTTTTTTAGTCTCATGACTGAAACACTGCAAACTTTTTCACCCTCAACACTTCACTCTTTCACTCTGACAAGTCTACTAAACTGTGTCTAATTCTGGATGTGGTGAAATGCTGCTTCTGCTCAGAGATTTAAGAGCACTAAGACCACAGATCTCTTTCTAGAGCATTGCGATGCATGTAAAAGAGGCTGTAGTCTGATCAGAACAATTAAAAAGGTGTGAAGTTAAAAAAAAATAAAAAATTTTGCCTACTTTTGCGATATGTGTATAGCACAGCTTGATATCACGATAACGATAAATTTGGAATTTATTGAGCAGGCCTACTGAGACTAGTACTTGTTCAGCTGTATTAGGAATATATGTTGGCGTAGAATTTCATTTTTCCATTTTCTTAACCTAATATACCCTTACGGGGTCACTGGGTCACGGGTTCCCAGAGCTTTACCTTGGTACTGTTGGGTGAAGGCGGGGTATACCTTGAACAGGTGGCCAGTCTGGTACAGAAATGACGCCATAAAATTATAGTTGAATCATGTAGCACAAAAAAGTTTTAAAAAGATTTGAGTATTTTTTTGAAAACATATATAAAAGCCTTCATCTGTTTCTAATGGCCATCAATTTGAAATTCCAATCCAGATTGAACACAAAAGCATGGAAAGAAACTTTCCTTACTCTGACAGAATAAGTCAGAAAATGTTTAACATTTGGATCTTCTACTTTCATAAACTCTGCAAATTATCAGGCAATTATTACAGAAAACATGTAATGGAAGTCTTTAGAAAAGTTCATCCATTCTTTCAAGGAAATAGCTCCCTGCTTGAGTTTGGAAGTTGACATTTGATCTGCTTTTAAGGCTAAACCTAAAACTTTCCTTTCTGATAAAAACTGTCCTGAAAAAAACGTCAATCCAAGTTTTTTTTTTTCCCTTTTTGCTAGTTGATGATGTGCTACGATGCCCTTTCGTCAGCTGCAACCAATAGCCATTCTCCCCTCTCTTAAAGCCTTAGTCACATGCACCCTTACATGATGGTTGACTTATACAGGTTCTCGAGGTTTTTGGGTTGTCCGGGCCTAGGGCATAGAGCAAAGGTCAATAACGCAGTGCCCGCGGGACGTGGTCGTCCGTGAGGACCACTTAAAGCGGCCACAATGCATGCTTGAAAATATCCCAGATCCCAATGGAATTAAATATAATTTTCCAAAGTTTCATTCATGTTTAAAAGAAATTAGGGAAAAAACGGATTACTAGCCACGATTCCACAAACACACATGTACCGCGGATTACGCCAACTTGTCCTCACGGTTCCTCACCTGTGCATCATTTAAATGAACTATCAAATTCACGTCCACCATCTTCATTTTGACATGTCTCAAAGTTGCTGCTTGTCCAAAAGTGTGTTAACCTGAAGCTCCCGCCGCGTTTAGGAGGAGCTTCTGTTAAATGCTTTCTCGACCTCATCACCGAGAACGTGGATGACGAAAGATCGGGTTATATTAGCCGCTCCCTCTGTAACCAGTGGGAGGGGCTTTATTGCAGCAGGGGACACTGAAAGAATGGAAACTATTGCAAATGCTGCACTCATGGGGTGAGCATGTGATACAAAAGTGCCTGTAGGACGCAAACTACGCCCTGATTGACTCATTTCTAACAGCCAGGCTATGCACAACAGGCCTGCAAGGAGCGCACAGTTGCAGTATCACTTGAACAGCACTAAAAGGTCCCTTGCGCAGTGTGCAGGGTTTTGGGGGTTGAAAAAAGGAAAAATCAGTACAACGTGCCTGGCCCCCAACTTTCACCCTAACTTACCCCTTGGGTGTTGTTTAAGTGTTCACTAAAACCTGTTGCCTGCACCATGCCCATAAAAAAGAGTTCACAGAGTTGTCTATGATATGAATATTGTGTGCCCCGTACAGGTTGGCCCGCAGACAGTAGGTATCCACCAGAAAGGGCAGTTGGGACTAAGGCCAGATATTGCAGGTCCTGGTGTTTTTTGAGTTTGTTTGACTCTTCAAAACTATTGGTAGATAATGACCAAACAATTACTTTGAAGCTCATTTCCAAAAACAGCAGTTCAATTTTATTCCTGAGGAAAGATGAACTTGTAACTTCCAGGCTCCGTCTTTGGGAAGATTGATGGCAATAATCAATCTGAACGGGTGATTATCATTTACACACCAGTTACAACAGATAAACGGTCACATTCTTAGAAGCACCTTTTAATGACTCAATAACTACTGGCTTACTTTCCCTTTCATTTTAGCAGACAGAAAAGTGTGCAAACTGCTTTCAAGTGGAATGAAACCATAAAAGACTTGAAAAGATAAAACCTTGCTCCCATGCCTGTTCTTTATCAAACCCTGCTGTCATTCAAAGCCTTTCCCTTTCCCCATTGCTTAACACTAAAACAATGAGGTGTGTTTTGACTGTGAGTAGACTGTTTCAGGCTCATTAAAAAAAATCCACAGTTGAATTTTAAACAATGAATGCTTCATTCTAAATAAGAACAGTAGTAAAAAATGTGCTAGCAGTTATAAAAAAAAAACTCAATAAAAACTGATTATGACATCTTTTTTTTGTATTTGTTCTGATGACATTGATAAATCCACTCAGCAGGATCCTTTAAAATGTTAGAGCTTTTTTATGTGGACATGGGGGATTTCCTTTTTTCTCACTGTATGCTCTTAATTCGGGAATTGGTCACTATGTTTACTCTGGAAGTTTATTTGGTCAACTGAAACCATTAACACTTTGAACGGTTCAAGAAATCTATGTACAAACAAAAAAGCCTGACCCACTTTTCTAAATCCGGAGACCCACCTTTAACTTTGATATTGGATGTTTTTGTGGGTTTTTTTAAGTAATGTTTGTGCTTCAAAAAGCAGAATTTGGTTTTGTATTTATTATTCGAAATTAAAAACCTGGACCAGAAATTCGGTATCACAAAAGCAGGCTAAACAGGAAAACCTTTTTTTGTACAAAAATGTTAGCTTTATTAAGAACTGGGAAATGTCTTTAAACCCTAATCAACAAATGTTGTCCCTATTGTTTTTTAAATTGTCGAGTAGGACTTAAAAAAAGAAAAAAAAAAAAAAAAAAAAAAAAAGAGTTTAATCGAGTCTACGACAATTTACTAACAATCGGTGTGTGTGTTCAGTTAAAGGCATTGACTGTGCACTGTATATCTTCCACTAGTGGCCAGTAAATAAACACAGGGTCTAACAGATACTTGTTACTTTAGAGACACCGGTCTTTAATAGTGGCAGGGCTCCCTTAAGACCAACCGCCGTGCACAGTCGTGCAAGCACAGCGTTTCTGTAGTATTTGTGCTGTGAGCCAGTGTAACAGGAATTGTTACACGGTGTAACTTACACCCCTAATAATTCCACAATCCAGTTTCCCAGAAATTTCCCAAAAGTCTCTGCAAAGAAATCATGCGTGTATCAATGCTCACTAGATTGACAGATATAGACAAGGATGCATTGTCATTTAAAATTGGCGGTAATTAGTCCAGCGAGGGAAATGACCTTTTAATGTAATCTTTTCATAAATGATCTAAGTCAATGGTCCCCAACCTTTTTAACGCCACGGACCGGTGTGACGTCAGATAAAGATTTCATGGCCCAGTCTTTAAGATGTGGCATATGATTATTGTAGCATTGCTACGAGGAAGGAGGAACACAGACGTAACAACACGAACTTTGAGCTTTTATTTTGACACGCATGACATTGTACATCACACAGGTATGATCATCTCCTCCCCTTCCCACACTAATGGTGCAAAAAATAAGTACTGCCTATTAAATGTATTTTTTTTTTTTAAGTGTAATGCTCCTCTTCTGTCTCCTGGCTGGGCCTTTTGACGTTTGTTTTTTACTCATTTGCTAGCTCCTGGGTTTTATTTTAGTGGTAACCTAGATTGCCTGATTCTCTGTAACAGATAAAAAAATAAATAAACAAATAAACAAATAAATAAAATGGCAGTCATGTAACTTATTTATTCTTTCGGTGCGGCGCGGTACCAAATGACCAACGGACCAATACCGGTCCGCGGTCCAGGGGTTAGGGACCGCTGATCTAAGTTGTCCTCCTCAGAACACATTGGATTTATAAATGGTCTTTGTAACGTCATATATGATGATTAAAAAAAATAAAATGAAGTCAAATGGTGAGCACACGTTGCATTAAAATCCTAGATAGTCCTGCACTATAAAGTCTTTTAGGGATTAGGCAATTCAGAAATAGCCCTAGTCCTAAACAAAGGTATAAAAAGTCTCCAAATGTAAGCAAGCTGAGACTTACAGCACATATTGAAAACCTTTTGGCTAAAGCCATCCAAGCAGTGCTAACATGGATTTCATATTCTGAATCATAAGCACACGTACCGGTATTCCTTTCCTCACCAGCCCATCTCCAGCAAAACATTAATAAAATTAGAGATATGCAAGTGTCTCTACTTCTGTCTCACATCATGCAAAGATGTTAACTATGGAAAGACTTAATGAAATGCCAGTAAAACTAGTACAGGAGTGTGTATTGGCTTCATATCAGTCTTATGGTGATCTACATTATATCATGAAATGGGATCACGAGCATTGGCAGAACAATGTTGTGAGCATCATTGCATTGGTTTTTTTTGGGCCATCCATTTGATCTTAAATAAATCATCTCTTGGGTGTGGAAAGAATCAGGTCATCCATATGAACTGGGTCATCCATACTTTGGGTCCCATTTATGCCTATATAACCCTGCATCTGGTTACAAAGAAAGCCAAATGATGGGTTTTTAGAAGTCTGCAAAGCTTAAAACACATCTTTACCTGTGTGCCTTAAAGTAGGCCAAACATCAGGATGTTTACAACAGCATTACAATAAAGCACCTAAGCTAATAGTTCATTAGATCCACATAACCAAAGTGAGAATATGAATAATCCACTATCAGCTGCACAACAGCCCTGAATTCCCCAGATATTAAGAAATGTTGGCAAAGTCGTCATTCTTTTAAAAGGCCAAAAATAACTATTTGAAACTGTTGTAGCAACTTGGAATATATTCTTTACACCCTGGTGATGCTCAGCTAAAGCTTCACTTTTATTTAGTTTTTTTGGGTTAGTCTTTAATCCGAAATCTTAGAACGAGATGAGAAACATAAAAACAAACTAAAAAAGCATCTACCAGATTTTAACAGCAGCAGCAGCAGCCAACAAATGTATAATAAATAAGAAAAAATATATTTACAAATCTCATTGGAGTAAAATCCCTTTTGGGGGCAATTTATTCAACAAAAATCCAGGGGGGAAAAAACTGACATTTCATCTTGAAAGGCAAATTATAATAACAGAATAGATAACAATAATAGACTGAAGTTCCCTACCATAACACATTGATGCTTCATGAAACATAGATGACCATAGATTCGAGAACATGCTAACAAGTCAAATCAACTCTTTATATCATTTCCAGTCCGCTGAATTTTTCCTCTCCTTTTTCGCTTTAGAGCCCGGCGTAAGACTCATCTGCGCCTCTTCCTCTGCATTGCTGTCAGTAGCTAATACCGATATACATTCCTGCAGTGCCCTCTAGAGGTTGTTGCTTTTTTTTATCTTTTATAATCACACGCAAGTAAGATCTGAGTATAAGTTGTACCCCCGGCCAAACTATGCACACACAAAAAATGTGACTTGTACTCCGAAAAATATGGTACCTCCTTTTCTTTCAGGATGACTTTAACACAAGCATTAGCTCTGCCACTTTCCTTTGTCCTCCTGTTCACCTTTGTCCTGGCGTGTTCCTATGAGACTTGACAGGATGGAGGACTGACTTGGACTTGAAAATTGAGAAGTGTGAACAATGTCCACAGGCTGGAAGTGTTTGTTCTAAACTCTAATTTGTTTCTCTTAGGTACATGTGAAGGAGTAAGGATACAGTGTATGCAGGATTATAAAATTATTTTTAAAAACCTGCCAAAGTTCAGTTGTGTTTTGATTGTAGGCAGGGCTGAGTTTCTGAGGCACTGCTCCCAGCCCAAACTGAACTTTATCAGGCGCGGTTGACCTTCTAAAACTTGGACTGTTTTGATTCTGGAGCAAAAACATGAGCAAATGCCTCAAAGTGGGACGGGGCCATAATGTCACATTCTCACATTGTACGGGGGGCTTGGAGGATGTGAAGTTCTCTGCAGGAATGTAAATGTTTCGTCTATTCGCAAAACACAAATAGAAATGTTTTCCAGCAGTATGCCAAACTGAAAAGGACCAGTTTAAGCTTCCTAGTTTGATTCACAACTGGATTCATCCTTGAACTAATCGACATCATTCTTTTTAAAAAGGGAAAGAGAAATGAAAGGTTCTCAGTTTATTTTTAGACTCCCATCCAGGAGCTTACAGTGAGAAAGGTTGAACACATCAGGCTGATTTAGAGGATTAAAAAAAGAGAAAAACCTTTTGAATTCCCTTAATTAAAAAAAGACAACAGTAACAAGCCTCGGGATTGGCTGCAGCTCAGTGGGCTGCATGTTTGAAGAGTAAACTGTTCTGGCTCGTGTTCCCACTGGCAGGTGTGCAGGTCAGAGGACAGCAGCTGCATCAGCTTTGGACACAAGGAGACACACTTCAAGAAAAGAAAAGAAATCCATCATTCAACAGGCTGCAGTGTGTGTAGCTGCACCAAAATCTCAGCAGACCAATGATCTAAGTAGTCAGAGACAGGAGTCAGACCTCCACAACAGCACTCTCAGGCCTGTGTAATCTGCACGAAACCCACTGACTACACAGTTCATTTAAAACAACCGTGCAAGCCACCACAAAACCCACAAACTATTAAAAATCAAACCAATCCAACATGGAAGTATCTGAACTGTGCAAGAACTTGAAGAACCAACGGAAAAGTCATCCAAACACACCCAGACAACCAAGGTTCTGGAGACTTTCCAATACCCGTCCCTTTGTTTGCATAAGGCACAAGGCCAATCCCTTTTTTTATGTGTGAACCACTTTTAATATACTACTTTATTCATTAAAAAAAGATTTTATGTGTATATGAAAATGTGAGAAAAAAAAAAGATTCTCAAGGACTTGTTATAAAAAGAGCGGTACAGAGCCACAATAGTTATTGTGACAAATAGAATGTCGGTTTATTTCTCTACAGAATTCTATTCTTCTACAGAATTTCTTAGCACTTCCAGTTCAGAAAGCGTAAAACTTGATTAATTGCTTTTATTAAACAGCTGCCTATTTAAATAAAGCCCAAGAAAATGAAAGTATAAAGCAAGAAAAAAAGAAATAAAATAAAAACCTTTAAGGAAAAGCAAACCTCTATTTGAGTAAAAGGGAAACCAAAAATGGCACCATGATGGAGTGATTCTATTTCTATGCTAAAGAGTTGCCTAATCTGAATCTAGGATTGTTATTGATTTCTTTTCTTGTGTGCATATCTGCAGGCATACATGTGTGGCCTAAAACCACTGAGTTTGTTCCACAGCTGAAGAGCCGGATCTAGGGGGGGGGGGGCAGGTGGTGGTGGTGGTGGGGGGGGGGGGTCAGGGTGTCACATGACGTGTCCGAGCTCTTCTGCACACATGCGTTCTTGCCAGCCCCAACACATGTAGCGCGCTTTTTACGCAGTCCCCCGCTCCTGATGAGCCCAAACACACCTCTCATCTCCGGTTACAAATGAGCTGCCGTGATGCCGGCTGCAGCGGTAATGGAGCCTCTGGCACAGCATCCCCTACAGCATTTCCAAGGAGAAGGAAAAATAAAAGGTCTAAAGAGGCCAAAAGCCCAGCAACTCCATTAGCAGATCCAAAAAAATCTTGACTGACATGAGCCCACATGTGTCTTGATCAGGGGGTCAACATTAAAACACACCGTTTATTGAAGAAAAAAAGGGCAAACGTGGACAGGAAATGAAGAATTAAACATCTCCATTCAGATATTATGACAGATGAGGCGAGCACAGAGCTGATGAAGGCCACAAGCCAAAACAAGCTGTTCAAACAACATTGATGCTTCCAAGCACTGCTGACGTTGCAGCAGCTTTGCATTGCAACAAATGGGGAGAACACGCGACTACAGCAACCTGGAGTGAGACAGTCAGTCAAGACATTGCCGTTGTGTTGGTTGATTCCGGTTAGCAGCAAACAAAGATCAAAATCTTTTTCATCTACAAATGTTCCCGTTATATTTTCTTCTGCCACTCAGAATCCTTTGAAAATAGTGATACCTTCACACCACCCTCAGCAAGTGGCCACTTCCAATGAAAACTCAATGTA
Source organism: Oryzias curvinotus (assembly GCA_023969325.1). NCBI lineage: Eukaryota > Metazoa > Chordata > Actinopteri > Beloniformes > Adrianichthyidae > Oryzias > Oryzias curvinotus. Next base: position 13,562,776 of record CM043711.1, read on the forward strand.
GACATGCGTATATGCGCGTTTCAGGCTTTCAAGTAAAAAACTCTCACGTTAACACATAGTTATGTATGTTTTTAACAAATATTTTCAGGCTGTATGTACAAAATGCATCAACGCCTGTTGAAAGTTAAACCAGGTCAGATTTTGACCAATCAGGGACTCGGATTCGGTAGTGACTTATGGTCATGGAGGAGAAATGAAGAACTGTGGTTTGTGTCAGACTGGAATTAAATGACACCAAGTCTTCAATATATATTGGAATAGAGCTGTGAAAAAAAAAAGTCTGGAGCGAGATTTGCACCATATGGGTTAGACCAGTGTTTTTCAACCTTTTCTGAGCCACGGCACACTTTAACCTTAAAAAAAATCCCGCGGCACACCAGCATCCAAAAATTTAAAAAAATAAATAAATAAATAAATAAATAAAAACGGAGAAAATCATAGTCTGTATTGATCTACAGCCCCTCCACAATCTCACATGCAATTTTTGAGATAATTGTTGCAGAAAAAGCTGAAAACTGCAGCTGTTTTTTTCTAAAAGATGCAATAAAAGTTAAGTTAGAAGATTTAAAAACAGTTTGATGTGTGTTCGTTGGTTTCGAGACGTTTAACAACAACTTGTGCGCTGTCACTCTCACAACCCAATGCATCATGGGAGATGTAGTGCATTAAAGGGCCGGCGGAGATCGCGTCTCTAAGCTTCATTGTTTTGTTAACTTGTTCCACGGTCTGATACCGGATTCTGTGGAAAGCTACACCACTAAAGACGAGCTTTAGCTGGTATTTCTGTTGGAACTGAGAGACTTTATGAGCTAAATCGGGACAAGGAAGTGAAGACTTTAACCACTTCTGATTGGTCAGACTGATGACATGTGATTAAGCCTTCAAGAATGATTGGTGGAGACAATTAAAGGGGCGGGACTTTTCCAAAATACAGCCGGAGCTGCAGCTGAATCGCGGTACGTCATTCTTATCAAAATATCTTTAATAAAATAAAATAAACGCAAAGAAAAAGTATTTTACGATCTTTTATATTCCTAACTCCTCAGTGTTTTATTAGGGCCTGTTTGGATGAACAAAGAGCTGATTTCCTGGAGATGGGAAATGTTTTTATATCAGTTAATGAGGCCAATTTCCCACGGCACACTTGACCATCTCCCACGGCACACCAGTGTGCCGCGGCACACTATTGTGCACTGGTTGCACTGGTTGAAAAACACTGGGTTAGACGCTCGTTCAAGTACACATCAGGCATATGAGGCAAGTTCAAGAACGCGCATTTAGCGTGTTCTTGAACTTGCCTCATATGCCTGATGTGTACAAAGCTTACCAGTGCTTAAAACTTGACCGAATCCTGCAGAATGTGGGAGGCAAAGAAGAAATACTACACGTATCAATTACATTTATTCCATCAATTACTTCTCTTGTGTTTTTTTGTGTAATAATATTATTTGCTCTTCTGTATCCATTTAGATTAGTTTAACGGAGGATGAATGATTTTTGATCGTTCTGTCTTTGGGTTCTCTGCTGTTTGGTTGTCAGTTCCCTCCAAACAAAAGCGTTTGTTTACATCCTGCTCTCATCAGGATCAGCCAACAGCAGGCCAGTCTGCACACAGCCCAGCAGCTACACCATCCTTTATGGAACAGTAAAGCCACACAGGCTTGAGCTCTGAAATGTGACAAAACACCAGAAAAAAAACAGTGTTTGCATGTCAGAGACCTCCTGTTGTGCTGCCAACTTTATTTAAACCGCTTTCGGCTGTTTGATAAACAACTAAATACCAGGAAGCGATCGCCATACATTTATAAAAACATGCTGGTCTCGTGGTCATAAGTGTCATACTCCAGGTCTTGGAAGCATCATCTTTAAGGTGATTTGTAGCCTGTTTTCTAAGTAACAATATCTGGAAATGTAAAATAAATAAATAAAATTGGTATGTTTAAAATAACATTTCCCAACAGAATTACATCTTTTGCAGACAAATTCTATACTTTTTTTTTTTTTTTTTGCAACAGGAACACTGCATCCTGATCTGTATGAGCATAAAGACAAAAGTGGAGGACTTCCACTAATAACTACATAGAAAATATCTAACAGAGACCGAGTTCAGCTGAAGCTCACAGCCACTGATCCTTCTGTCTCTACCTTCCAAATCGTCAATATAGATCAACCTCAAAAGCAGAGATAAACTCTTTAAAGAGCCACTCCGATAAAGCCCATGTTTTCTGTGTTTCTGATGGCATTTTTCTGATGATGAAAGATGTATATAAAGAAAATTAAGCTCAAAATTGCATTTCTGAGTATTTCTTTCCTTAAATTATTGTAACTCAGGGGCAGACAAAAACAGCAGTTTGAAAAAGATCTTATTTGTTAAGCTGAAAATACGCCACAAGCTCCCTGCTCGGCTTCTTTCCGATGCAGACTAAAAGATTTGCACGTCTTCATTTTCCTCATCTGAGCGGGAAACTGTTGGCATGAATCCAATATTGCTCGCCATTTTGCTAGCACAGATCATGTGAGGGGCTGTAAGCAAGAGGGCGAGCATGTCAACAGAAAGCCCTCAGCGGCAGGGAGGGGAAGGGGGGGCGATGTTGCTCCACGCCAACAATCCACAACTTGGAGGCATATTCCTCCTTCACTAAAGAAAAGACACTGGTTTTTAGATTTTAGCTCTAAACAGCATACTGTATTTTCCGGACTATAAGTCGCCCTTTTTTTCATAGTTTGGCAAGGGGTGCGACTTATACTCCACAGCGACTTATATAAGAAATAAATGTAAACAAATACATTGTTAACCCTCCTGTTATGTTCATTTGTGAGGAACAGAGATGATGTTCCTGGGTCAATTTGATGTATGAGGTATGTTAAGTGTTAAAAGTATGTTAAGTGACTCAGAGAATCAGCAAACTTTTTTTACAGTGAGATCTTGAAGGCTAACAACATAATATTCTATTTTCCAATGATTTCATAGATTCAGAAATGCAATAAAAATGACAACTGTTTCTACAAATACAGGATGAAAACAGAGTATTAGTTGGCCAATGATGCTTCATGAAAGGAATAAATAAATAAGTATGAGAAAGAATTACTGTGAAATTATGAGATAAACAGTCTGCTACGATTGTGTCATATGAGGTTGTGCAAGTTATTAGTTCTTGGTCTCAGATTTTGTCAAATAAATTTCCCGTCAAAATGCGACTTATAGTCCAGTGCGACTTATCTGTGTTTTTTCTACTTTATAATGCATTTTTGGGCTGGTGCGACTTATACTCCGCAGCGACTTATAGTCCGGAAAATACGGTAATCACAATTCAAAGACCACTGAGGTCACTGTTACAATAGAGCAAAAGATGACCGGAGTTGGTCTTAAAATGATCAGACTTAAGACCCTTTCAGCATGCATCCTTCACACTTCAAACTTTGCCTTTTTTTTTTTTTTTTTAAATCAGTAAAACACTTTTTGAATGGAGAACCAAGCAGAACAGACCGAGACATCTGCTAAACACAGCCTTCCTGTTGCTCTCCACAAGAATGCCAGGTATGTTCCTGATTCAGAAATGTCGGCAACGATCCAACAAATAAGTGTCCCATGCAGCCCCCAGGACACGCATCCACACAGCATTCACCAAATCAGTATTTGTTTCATCTGATTAAAAGTGAAACACTCAGAATAACTGAGATCTCTAACGGGCAGTTCGAAAGCAATTAAACACAGAGAGGAAGAAGTCAAATCCAGAAGGGAACTTTGCTTGAAGGCTTTTATTGTTTCCTTTTGTTTTTTATCCGAGCTACTGCCCTGAATGGACTAAAGCTGGAGTTCATCTAAAACTTTCACATACAACTGTACGTATAAACTGTTGGCCTTCGCTCCACACCAGGCTTTTTCTTAGTCACAAAGCCCCACTGGGGAAGACGCCACAATACCTGTCCAGCCTCCTGCATCGCTCTGATTACAAACCAGCATCTGAGGTCCAACGATCTCATGACACTTTCCATTCCCAAGGTCCGCACAGTCTCCAGTCAAAATTCCTTTCATTCTGCTGCAGCAAATGGCTGGAAGTCTGTCCAAGACTCCCTTAAATGCACCGTTTTCCCATCACACCATGCGTTCCAGCACAAACTGCAACAGTTGACTGCTATAACTGCTGATCCCTCCCTTTTGGCTTGTGTCTATAGGCTGTTTTAATCTCATTATTTCATGATACTGAATGTATGTCATGGATTAATGTGGGTTATTTATGTATTTATTTTATTGTCTATTTTGGTTTTCCTGGTTTTATTTCTGCTGGACCCTCTTTGCCAGGTCATCACTGCACATGAGAAACTGTTCTAAACTGATCCTCCCGGTAAAATAAAGGTTAAATGAAAAAATACCCGACAGCAGAGGGGAAGTTTAGTGAATTCATTAACCCCACTTCACTGCATTATTGATCTTCCATCTCCACTAGGAGATAACAAGTTATAAAATCCAGACATCAGCTTCCCTCTAATGATGATTTTCTGTTAGATGATGGTTTTGTTTATATGATTTTTATAAACATGTTTGAAAACGAATCCTGAATCAGATCCTGACCTGGTGACTCAAGCTAAATATTTCCTTTTTCTGCTACCAGTGTTAGTAACACATTCAGATTCAACTATAACTCAAAACAATCACTGCAGATGTATTTACTAGTTCAAAAATAAAACTTTTAGGTAGAAAATTCGTTTTTTTATGAGTTTGAAAGACATCTTTATTAATTTCTAAACTGTTCATAGTGAAATAAACAGGGAAAATACTGCCTTATGATTTTATTTTTTTTAATAATTACTGGATTTTATTTTGAAAAGATTTTTTGAATGTAAATTCGATCAGAAACTTTTTTTTTTTTTTTTTAGGTGCAGAAAACAGACAGAAAACATCGCTTTCCTCTTGTCCCATCCCAAACCCATCAACAATAAGGGTGGTGACATGTCAGGGGAGTTGGAACCAGCCACCCCTCCCCGCAGAAGACCCTTGCCGGACCCCCATTGGGTCAAAACCAAGTCAGGCGTCGCCTGTCCCGTTCAGCGAACGCAGACAAGGTCGGTTCTGGTTTGGAGTCACTAAGTTCCGACGCCGAACTTTTGCAGTTTTCTAAATCCGCGAGGCACTTCTTCACCCCAATATTTGAGCTGGCACGCGCCCTGACAACAGCGGCTAACGCTGCCTGAAAACAACCGAGCTCCGCGAACCGAACCCGGCCGCTCGGCGGAACCATCCTAAAGGTGGACTGACTGAGAAAACACTGACACTCGAGGCAAAAGACTCGTTTTCTCCCCCTCCAGCTGTTCAAACTGGAACTTGGCAGCCGAGGGAAAACTGGCGAGAAACACTTTCAATTAACAGAAACAAACCCTGAACTTTTCTTCTTCTTCGCTCCGCGTCCTCCCCTTCGACTCGAGTTCCTCTCGACAGCCGTAAAATCCGGGTTTGAGGGACGGCCGCCCTCGACGGGAATGAGGAAAATCCAAGAGTGGAGCCGAACTCTCCTCCGAGCTGGGATCCTGACGGAGGCGCCGCCGCGAGCCAGCACTGGCGGAGCTGCGCCGAAATGTGTGAGCGCGCGGCGCTTTCTGGTGGTGCCGCTAGAGGCGCTGTTCAACACCACCCCACAGACAAGGAGATGCTACGTCAAAAACGTCAGCTCTGCGAAGGGAGGGGGGCAGGGGGCCGAATGAGGGGGGGTTGTTATAGCCAAAGAAGTTTAAAGAGTATATTTGAAGAGAGCGGGGCAGAAGCAGCGAGGATTTAATGCTGCCTTATCCAAGAAAAGGACACGACTTCCATTTCCTCATCCAGAACAGAATTATATCTAAATAGAATTTTGCCCAAATTACTGTGAATTTCATATTTAAAGACTAGACATAAAATAAAGAATAAAGAAAAAATCTGTCTAGAAAAAGAACGTTTTTATTATGAATGTAAACTTCTAAATGTAAGTCATGTGAACAAGAAATAACAGAAATAGTTGCTCTATTTAAATCATATTTCATTCCCGATTAGTTTTTTGGAATTGATTCATTTCAATTAAAAAATCTTAGAAACACTGTGGTTTTGATGAGAAAAACAAATCTGTTCGTTTTGTTTACAGTATACATTTTGTATAAGTAGAAATGTCTGAAGGGGTTTTTGTGAGTAGAAATGAGCTAGAAAGTGTCACAGAAGTGTTGCCAGGTTGACTCCAGCTTTTGACATGATTTAAGCAATCACAATAAAAACAACAATCGTATACACAGTTCTTAGAAAGTGAGGTCTGCATCTTATTGATTTTCTGACGGGAGCCTGAGGGCCCAGTAGAAATCTGAATGTGGATGGCATTTAGCCCGCGGACCACACTTTGGACATGCCCGCTTTAGAGTGTATAGAGCCATGGACATGACATCACACACAAGAATTCTTCCCTCCCATTTAAAATGAGTTGTCGTGAATTCATATGTTGTGCACAAATTAGCATTTAGTGGCCAAATTATTAGTTTAATTAATTTGTGTGCACAAAATAGTAATTTTTTTGTGCATGAAATACTCATTTGCGCCCACACAAAACAAAATTGACCATACAAAATGTTAATAAAATGCTCATTTGAGGTCATAAAAATACTAATTTGTGCACACAAAATACTAATTGCGGCCACAAAATACTTATTTGTGGTCACAAAATGCTAATATATGGCCATAAAATACTAATTTGTGCACACTAAATGCTAATAAAACGCCAATATATGGCCAGAAATAGTAAAGTGTGACCGTCAAATGTTAATATGTATGCACAGATACTAATTTGTGGCCATACATTTTTCAATTAGGGGACAATTTATTAGCATTTAAAAAAAAACAAACTTTTTTTTATTCACTAATCTGAGATGTTAATATAACTTAAACTTCTGTTTATATGTCATTTACATTCAAAAGAAAAGTTTCAGCCACAGACAAATAACACATTTTACCAAATGTAACTTGAACTTAATTTTTTTTTGGACAAAATTAGCTGCTCAGTTTCATAAGTATTTCAACAATGTCTGAAATTGAGAAAATCATTTTAAATTGAGTGTGGCGACATCTGCTGGCCAGTCTTCATAATAGCATTTGAAACTGACTAAGGTGGGAAATATTTGGCACAATGAATATATTTTACTGTAAAAGTCATGTGTGAATTTATTTCAATTTGAAAATGTTTTGCTTTTAAAGATATTAAATGTGAGTTTTTTGTGTGAAAAAGTATACTAAATAAAAGAGAAACTGTTCATAACACTTGATTAGAAAAATGCAAAAGTTGAATTTGGGAGATGCTTTTGGAACTTAAGACTGTTATTATGCATGATTATGATGCTTTTTTTTTACAAGAGTCACACAGTGGTAAATGACTATTGATGTGATGTTCATGAACCAATCAAATCTTTTGAACGGCTCGTTAATGTGAAGGGGGGGGGGGGGGGGGCTCTGTTAAGGTTCTGGAGTTGAAATCACGAATTTGAGTTGTTCTGTTTATTAAACATGTTTCTGTGTTAAAATGTTTCACCAGAAGTTTTTGCATGAAGCGTCATAGTAGCCGGATTAGTTTCTTATTGTGTATCAATGATGGGTTTGTTGGTTACATTTTGTTTCTATATTTAAGTTTGTTTAATAATGGGGTGTTCTTATAATAGTTAAATAAACTTGTATTTAACCACTCATGACATGACACTAAATGAAGAGGCATTTTGTGTTTTAGCAATCTTTCAAAATGCACACACGTCAGATGACTAAGTAAAATAATGAACTCTGTTGTCAGAACTGTTTATTATTAGATTAAGTTCAAACAACATGTTCTTATCTTCACAAAATATTTACTAAGCAAAAAATATGAGCTTTAGAAAAAAGGAAAACCTTAGAACTATTTAACTCCTTTGTACTTACTATCTGAAGTACAAATTCTGAAAAATCAGATATCCTGCAGGAAAAATAAGATGGCCAAGTGGTGACCACCTATTGAAGCTCATCAAGAGAATGCCAAGAGTGTGCAAAGCAGGAATCAAAGCAAAGGTGGCTACTTTGAAGAACCTACAATATGGCATATTTTCAGTTGTTTCACACTTTTTTTTATGTGTATAATTCCACGTGTTAATTCATAGTATTAATGCCTTCAGTGTGACTCTACAATTTTCATAGTCATGAAAATAAAGAAAACTCTTTCAATGAGAAGGTGTGTCCAAACATTTGGTCTGTATGGATGTATGTATGGATGTGGGAGGTGTGTTCACTAAACATACGATAACCTTTTTTCTCACAGTACTTCAAATAATACCTGAATTTATTAATAGAAGAAACCTTTTTTTTTTTTTTTTTTTCAGAAACAAAACAGTCTCTAAAAGACCCAAAATGCAGGTTTTAATGCTGGAAGCTGTTATGTTCTAAACATTTTTGTTTTTGTTGCTTATAATCAAAAGTGCCAGTTAGAAAAAAAATAGTTTCTCTATCAAAAGGCATTTTCATCTGTAGCTTTAAATGCTAAATGAATACTAAATATCTAGACTGGATCCATTCCATCCATGGTCAAAGAATTGGATGGTATCGCCACAAAGTTAGTTGAATCTTTTATGTTTCGATTTGTGGACAACCCTGGTGTTTTACTCTTCTATGTGTTAGAACTTTGCAGAAATATTTGTCTATTTGTTTGGCATTAACATGCCTAAGTTCCAGAAGCTGTGGATTGGTAATATCACATGACAACGTGATCCAAACACCTGTGCAAACACTTGTTAGACCAATAAGCATTGTCAGTGGTTCTATGTGCACATTTTGAATTTGAACAAACTCTGGTGTTCTGCTTTGAACTGCGAGGAAAAGGAGAACTGTGTGGTTGAGGAGGCCCAGAACCGAAGTGGAAAGGATCATCTCTGAGCTTCTTATCCTGCAACAGTCAGGCAGCCAGAAGCTTCAGACGTCTTTTTTGTAAATATTCTGCTTGAGCGACCCAGACATAAACAGATTTTTCTCCTCTGACTTTTGGAAAATAGAAGCTAAGCAACTAATTTCCACATAGAAACGTTTTTTTTTTTTGGGAAATTGCTAACTGGCAACTAGTTTTATAAGTCCACAATTTAGGGCACACGAACAAGACGCAACATGAGCCAAATCTGCAAACGTGATGATAACACAGAATGCTGGTCTGTGCAGAATGTAACTTTCAATCTGAGTTTGAATTCAAACTCTCATTCTAAGCAGCCATAGTAGGAAGCATAACCTCCTCGATTCTCAAGCTGAGCATTTCCAAAATTCCTGACATGTTCTTATGAGGAAGACATTAAATCATATGTTTTTAGTGTGTTGAATTGAGAAGAGCAGAACCCAAAGATCCTCCTCAAAGCTTTGGGTGGAGGCACAAGTGTCTTCCATCTGAAGACAGGATGATCACATCTGTTTCCAGTCATTTGGGTTAAAACAGGTCTCCAATGCATTTTGGGTCAAAAGCACCAACGATTCCATCTCTTTTATTTGCCAAATCCCTGCAAAATTAACAAAGAGCATGTTTATCGTTTGAGTGTGTCACTTTTGTTGCACATTTACACTTAAATAATGATTTAACAGTGACTGAACACGGTTTCGTAACGACTTAGTAAACATTCATTGTAACTTTTAGTCTTTTAGTGCTGAAAACAGTTTCTGGTTATTTCTATTAGCCCGTAAACAAGTGATTTTGATCAAAATGACTGCTTTATAAGTAAAGGATTTGACCCTTTCAATATACCATTGAATTCAGGACTCTGTGTGATTTAGCACCACCTTGAATGGAAAAAACATTGAAGAGTATTTTTTGAGATAATTGGAAATGATGTTAGAGATGAAGGGTTCAACACCCCAAACCTGTTTTTTTCATCTTCTCTATGCACTCATGTCAGGGTGTCTGTGTCCCGCCTGCCCCTCCTGTCTGATCCCGTCCATATGCTCTGCAGTCTGTTTGCATTTTGGAGGCTACAGTTTTTCCTTCAGCCATATTCTGGCAGCTTCAGCATCTTCCCTTCTAAACCATTGCTAGTACCAGCGGAAGCTTTGGTGTCCGCTTCGATCTTATTCGAACTTTACTGTGTATCACATGATTTTGACTGACACGTCCTCTCCCCCGTGAACTGTTTCCCACCTCCCCTGATGGCGTGGAGCTCTCCAAACCGTTTCCTCTTGCGTTTGACTTCTAGCTGTCTTTGAACCCGATTGGTTGATGTGAGATTTTATCAAATAAGTGAACCTTTCTTCTTGAGTGTTTATTTGCAAAAGGAAAACCCTGCAAAGGCTGTGTTTTATGAGGTAAGCTTATTATTCACACATTTATATCTTCTAAAACACTTTCCTTCATGGATTAATAGTATTTTTGGGATTATCATATCCTATAATCCCAGAATTCCTCTTAATCTTATGCTATAAAACATGCTGGTAAAGTTATGCACTTTTAGCCCAGACCTGGTACGGTATTCCTCAAATTTGAAAAATCTGGCTGCTGAAAAAAAAGAGTGAAAAAAAAATAGTAGCTCAATAAACTCTCTTGTCAAACCATAACTTCTAAAGTGTAGATTAAATGTCCTTCAGTCTTGAAATGAGTCGTGATGTTAAAGCATTGCATTGATCTTTACCATAAAAGCCTAAAACTCACTCATTGTGAAGCCGCACTTCAGAGTGCACATTTAATCTGATTTGATTGTGTTTGGCAACGTTGATTGCGATCAGCAGGGTGTGAACACACGCGCAGAATAAAGATGATCACTGAAAGACCCAGAGTGCAGAAACAGAGGCCTGTGACGATGGACTGAACTATAATCAAGACAGAAAAAAGAAAAGAAAACAGTTTAATCGGAATAAAAATATGCAAAAGGAATCGTTTCCTTTGAATCCGTATTAGGTTTTCATCTGTCATCCTATTATGATATTTATTATATTCATAGAAAGAAGCACCATTTTTCCCATTTAGGTAATAGAAATTGAATTTGGAGGCATTCAATATTCTGTTGTTGTCATAGATTTCTTGCCATTTTTTAATTCAAAGTGAAAATGAACAAATTTGCCTCTTTCTTACCAAAATCCCAGACTCTGTTCCTTCTCTTCACATCCACATAACAGGAAGAAGCTCAGTTTTAAGGCTGCAAGAAGCATTGCCATCCATAAAAACAGAACATTATACATTCAAGCAATAAATCCGGTTCGTAAACATGCAGAGAAAACAGCACACGCATGCAAGAAAAGCTCACTGTAGCATATAAACGCTGCAGATCTGTTCAAAACAGGAACAGGGCAAAGTTTGATTTAGCTGGAAGCCTCTTTTTTTTTTGCATGCTATGTCACCTGGTGTGGTTCTCCCATCTCTTCTGACCTCTGATAGATTGACAGAGCTGTCATCCTAAAAGATTCTTCCCAAAATTTGCTGTGAAAACCGCAAGGAGTTTTGGCAAAAGCTTAAATTACACAGAAAGGCTTGTCAAATTAAAAGTCTTTTAATGGATTTCATAACTTTGGTCAAATATCTGTAAAAAGAGAGCTGTTCAGCTTTTCAGGTGGACTTTTTAACTATCAACTTTTGCACAGTAACGTTTTAAGTGCTTCATTTTTAACATTAACACTTACACTTACCATACTCCTTAAAGAATAGGACTAACACGTGTTAAATTATTGCCTTTATTTCCTACATAAGTTTTAATGTTTTTTCCCCCCATTTGCCAGGTGCATTTAGCATGACATGGCAATAATCAAACCTTTGACTGTAAAAGAGAACTGGACTGAGTGAGTGTGACATCACCCAAAATGATTTACTTCTGACTGCAATGAAGTCAAGTCAATTCAGACTGAATGAAGTCAATTCAGACGCCATTTCTGAGTAGTACGGACATCGCCGTGTTGGAACCAGACAAGTTCATTTAGCAGTCATTGGTTCAAATTGGTCTGATTCAACATTTCTATAATAATAATAATAATAATAATAACAATAATAATAATAATAATAATAATAATAATAATAATAATAATAATAATAATAATAATAATAATAATAATAATAATAATAATAATAATAATAACACATTTGGGCTGCACGGTGGTGCAGTGGTTAGTTCTCTTGCCTCACAGTAAGAAGTCCCCGGTTCAAGTCCCGCCTGGGGGACCTGAACCAGAACATCAATGGGGGACCCTTCTGTGTGGAGTTTGCATGTTCTCCCCGTGCATGCGTGGGTTTTCTCTGGGAACACCGGCTTCCTCCCAACGTCCAAAAACATGCCTAATAGGTCAATTGTTTCCTCTATGTAGTCCCTAGGTGTGTATGTGAGTGTGCATGGGTGTGTGATTTAGGCTCTGTGACAGTCTGGCGACCTGTCCAGGATGTCCCCTGCCTTCGCCGTAAGTGGTCGGGATAGGCTCCAGCAGCCTTCCTAAAGGTAACAAACAGTTTAGAAGATGAAAAATGAAAATTAAATTTACTTTAGAACAACACACAATTGAAAAGATTACAATTAGCTAAAACATTTTTTAAAAATGGTGCAAACAGAACTAAAGACCATGCAAAATGTAAACACGTGAGTTTTGAGTTTGGACTTAAATAAAATGAAATATTCTGTGTTCCTAATATCAGGTGAGACTGAATTCCAATGTTTGGTGGCAGAGCAGCTGAAGGTGAAGATGAGGATATCATAGGGCGGGACGGTGAAGCGATGCGGATCGGACTGGACGGAGAGGGAGGGGCAAGGCTGTGGTTGGCTTTGAAAGTTAGAAGAAGAATTTTGTAGTTAATTCTCAGATGGACGGGGAGCCAGAGAAGCTGCTGGAGGATAGGTGTAACGTGAGAAGTGATGAACCAAAAGAGAGATGGTGTGGGGAGTGGCCTCGGCCTTTTGGCTAAGATCAAGTGTAGTATCTGTTCTTAACAGTTTCATACCGGATATGTCCTCCAGGCAGTGGGGGGTGAAATTGTTGGAAATCCACCCCTGATTGACAGACTACACAAAATCTGTCAATCAAATGTTTCGGACATTAAAGAAAAAAATATCATAACAAAACAAAGGATTAGCAAGAACATGCTAAAAAAAAAAGCATCAGAGCAGGAAAAGTTATTCTGACAGGATGACTGAGTAACAGCTGCTTATTTCTCCATGGAAGTCTATAGAATTTTGGCTTCTTGGAATCAGCGGACACTTCCTGTTTGGAATTCCAGGGAGAGGGGGTCACTCACTCACCCAGTTCGTGTATATCTAGTCACTGGATCATACCAATCTTATCTTAGTCTTTGCGCAGGATGTTGATGCCCAGCCTTTCTAATTGTGAACATATGGTAAACCAAGGTGGTCTAGTCTTTTTGCCGGCTGTCACCACTAGAGGGGGCTTTGGTGTTTGGTGGGTTAACAACAACACAAAATCGTAACTCAGCCTTTTTCAAAACACCTCCAACATAAAAAAAAACATGAAAAAAACTACTGGAAAAATGACAAACCCAATGAAAACTAAACATCAAGATGTTTTCAAAAACTATTGTTAATGTCTGAATAAACTTTTTTTTTTTTTTAAACGGCTGAATTTACTCGATGCTCCATCTGTTGATGCTCTTTTCCATTTTTGGGAATCAACTCTTTTAGAGTTTCACAATTCCTTCTTGACAACCAAGTAACTTGCATCATTTTAGTCTGATTAATGTCATGTCTCACCAGGTTCAAGTCATGGTTATGGTGGGTGTAACTTCTTTAATCACCAAAGGTGACACAATGTGGTTTCTCTTTATTCATATTCTTATGATGTTAGAAACTGAATCACTACCAAGCCCCAGCGTCCTTTTCTTCTTCAACTGCTGTTTTTCGGGAGAACGGCCGTCTTTTGGACACATCACCATCTCCAAAGGTGATGGTTGAAGTCCCAATGCCTCAAATACATTTAGTCAGCAGAAAACATTTCTATCATGGAAATCCTTTTTTCATTGACTCTGTACTTTTGGAGGCGTCTGCATTCACGCCTGGAGTGAAAACTGTTCTATGGTTTGCGTGAAACTGAAATTGATTTATGAAAGGGAGGGACGTTTTCCCTCAGCCCTTTCTGGGAAGTGCCACAGCGTGTGGGAATGACTTGCGTTTTTGTGCACATTCCAAACATTGTTTCGCCTCATTTCCCAGGCATTAAGGCCAGCGACAGAAAGAAGGGGAAGGATGACAAACCGTGGATGTGCTTCACTGTCAGATGTTTGACGCCAGCAGGGCAGAAGCAGAGAGGCACAAGTCAGGGGGGCAAATGGAGCAGCAGTAGAGGGGATATAGAGAATGAAACTGAAAAAGAAAAAGAAATGATGCAAACTTTCCCTATTATGGAGCTAAAAGAAGCTTTGAGGGGGCATCTGTCTAAACGGTATATATATATATTTTTACAAACAAATGTTCAAGTGATGAAGCCAAAGCTGCTTAGATTAAGTCTGACAGTCTGACAAAAGGTAGCTCCACCCTTCCAAAGAGAAGCTATTCAGGATTCAGCAGAGGATCCCTGACTCATCCTCTCTCCTCTGAGTCACCGGCTCCTTCCTCTGTTCCAGGATCTGTGGCGCTCTGCTGGAGCCGCATGGCTCTGCTGTCCTCGTGTCAACCCTGAGCGCCGTGGACCGGATCCCAGCCAGCAGCGGGGGGCACGGCCTGCTGGGGCAGCAGAGAATGTGTTGTTCAGCCGTTTGTCTTTTTTCAGAGAATTGTGTGGGTTTTCGTGGCATGAAGTCAACCTATAAAACAGGACTGCAGCCGTGCCGTCCCGTCTGAAAGCACGGCTGACACGCAGGGCAGAATGGACACCTTGAGTTACGTAACCCAAATGAAACTCAGTGTGGGGAAAAGGGTCAGAATGGTTGGAGATAAGCTGTCACTCTCCATTTTGCTCTCTATTTAGGGGTTTTGGTTCGCCATTAAAGGAATGACGGCTGCTGTAAAGCTTGTTATATAAACCAGCACTGAGCACTGCAGTCCACATGTAAAAGGTGGATCTTAGAGGATAAGTATCTCTAAAAGAGCCGAGTCTCTTCAGAGAGTTAATCGACATGCAGCCCACTGGACAAACCCCAATTTAAAAATTATATAAAATCTTCTTTTCCAAAGAAAAATCCCTCTGACTTATATTTGCTCGTATATAAATTTTGTATTTCATAGTTTTCTATTGATAAAATGATAAATACCAAATACATGTGAATTTTGTTAAATTCAGTACTGATCTGTTTCCTTTTAGCCTTTTTCGGGATAGTAGACTTGATTTTTTTTTTTTTTTACACTTGATTAATACATGTATGACATCCCCACACTTTGATTCCTTTTTGGTTCTGAATTTCAAGTAGTGGATGTGAGTTTGTGTTGTTGTGTCGCTTTATGATGGACTGACGACTTGTCTAGGATGTGCCTCACTTTCACCCAACAATGGGTGAGATAGGCTCCAGTTGATTTTTCCTGCACACAAAACTCACTTAGGAGACTGAAGACACAGTACAACTATGGTATCTTCTGGCCTCAAGCAGTATTTCCTAAAAGAGCTAGAAAACCTAAGTAGAAGAACTCACCAAGTTTAAATGTTGGGAGTCTAATTCAGCAATTATGAGGTTGATTTGAGAAGTTTAATGTTTAGGTAAATATAGCCTCTGATGGTGGTTTAGGAGATACTTTCAGTTGTGGGTAATGTAAGTTTAGATGTAGTACAAGTACACAAAGAGTGAGAAGTGCAGATTTTCTTTTTTTTGTCTTCCTCGGTGGAGAGAACCGGCCCCTCAGCAATGGTGGCCCTCTCTCCACGCAGGGAGACCACGAGCCGGGGATCACATCACATACGCACGGGGTGTCCATGTCCCTGCGCTGCGGGTTCTGGGGTGGGGACCTGGGTGGCTGACGTGATTGCCCGGCGAGCTGATTTCCTCTATCTGCTATCCCGCGCAGCCGTCGAGGGGGGCCTGCCTGCGGCTGTGGCTGCGGCTGTGGCTGCGGCTGCGGCTGCGGCTGCGGCTGTGGCTGCGGCTGCGGCTGCTGCTTCGGTTGGGGTCTTGGTGTGACCGGGCATGCTCCCTCTTTACTTACATTCCATCATCCACCTCAGCAGAGCATAAACACTCACTCGAGCACAGGTGTCAGCTCACCTTTGCACAAATAGTTTGAAAGTCTTTACATGCATGCGTAATGTGTGTGTGGACTGTACTTGCGTCCATGTTGACATGTTTCTATTTGAAGATTTTTGGAGCCAACAGGTATGTTTGTAACATTTCCGTGTGTGTGGACAGGCCCCGCCCTTTCAACAAGCAGCAAACAGTAATGATGATAAACCTCTAGTAACTTGTTGCATTCTGATTCTACCTCCCCCTACTTCTTTAATCATCTTCCAACCTCCTTGACCCCTTTTTTTTTCTTTTAGCCTCTTTCTTTTGTACCCATATCCCCCTATCTCTAACATTTCACTCTCTTCATCTCACTTCAACTTTTTTCGTCCGATCCAATTAAAAAAAAGGGTATACAAACATTATCAAAATAAATAAAGTTTAGCCTCAAATACAAACAGGGATTATATAAATATACACCTTGTTTGTTTGAACTGTAACCAATAGATTTGGAGATGATCTCACTGGGCTGCACTCACCCCAAAAATGATGAAACTATTATTGTCAATGGACGGATTGGCTTTGACTGTTTGCTTTTAAGCCCCTCAATGGTTCTCCTCAAATGGTTTTGTCAATAGTTCGGCTTCAGTTTCAGCTAATTTGGTGACATAAATCCTCCTAACTGGATGAAGGGGGGAAATGTCACCACATCCCAGCGAGTTCAGAACATTGCACTCATTACCTCCATTCCTCCTTCACGATTGCACCCTGGAAGGAAAGCAGCGGCGCTAGTTGACCTTTAGCTGCAGCTATAACCACAGCTCAGATTTACTGCGCATGTAAACGTGTCAGCTTGCTTCAAACGTGTGATAACAAGCAAATACATACAGAGCGCTGCTGTTGATCGAGATAATAATGAGGTTCAAGTGCGATAAATTAATGGTTTGAGCTTGCATAATGCTGTTCCTGTCAGCATTTCATCCCTCCCTGCAGCCAGAAACCATTTAGTTGATTAAAGAATTCACTGAGAACATAAAGAAAAGCCATTTTTAATCTGTTTAAAACATTTCGTTAGAATTTTTATTGGCCCAATGTTTGGAAAATTAAAGATGATGACTTCACATCTGTTTGATTGTATTTTGAATGTAAGGTGAGCTTCTTCCTCTCCTTGCAGACGGATCCTGTGAAGAAAAGCCTGGATTCTCTCCGCGGATCATTGACTGTGCAGCACTGCTCCATGGAATAAACGGGTACTTTACTGGGTGGAGAACATCTGCTGGAAAGTGTGCTACATGCTGGAAAAATCCGAGAAAGGAAATAAGGCTTCAAGTGCGGAAAATGATGAATCAGATCTCATTCTAAAAATAATATTTTAAAATCATGAATAAGAACCCTTTATTTTGACAGAGGAGCTTCTTTAGATGAAGAAATTAGGCCCAGATAAAGCTACATCTAGATAATCAAGGTAATAAGGTCCTTCAGTTCTACAAACACAATGCAGGGAGACGTACACCATAGATTAGAAACTACATAGACTCACTGCCATGAAAATTGGGCTTTTGCTGTTTTCTCATGAAGGAACTCAAATTGCATTTCTGAGTATTTTTTATCGAAGTCATTGTGAAACAGAAAGCTCTCAGTTCTGTGTGAAGGGAAGGGGGGGTGGGGATGCTTCACACCAAAAGTCCCAACTCAGAGGCGAATGACTAATGAACCCCTGCTGCTCTGCAGAAACTATGTCCCAGACAACAACACAGGTTTATTTGCTAAACTGAAGCAGGAAAACAGCACTTTGTGATGTGCTTTTTAAAATGGCTTGCTGTCCATCTCTAGAGGATGGCCGTCAAGCTGACATGATTGAAGTAACCTAAAAAAATTCAGATTTCAAACATTACAGGACAAGACCCCAAACCCTTTTTAAAAAAAATCCCCCATCTGATCTCCATTAGGTCAGTACAGTCAGAAAGAGGCTCAGATGGGAGGGAAATGTCAAACATGGTCTAAGTTTCTGTTTAAAATTGTAGAAACAAACTAAAAGACAGAACTCAGCCAAAGTCAGCAAAGGTAGTCAAAGGCACCCGAAAGAACTCGATGTGAAACCACAAATGAACAAATGAACAACAGACACATACCAGATGCGACCCTTTAGTTTTCATTGCTCCATTTTAGTTGTGCAGTTCTACTTTTTTGGTTTAGGTCTCCGTCTTGACCATTGTTGACAGAGAGATTTGACCTCTGCCTGTCAGTAAAAAAACAGAATTAGGGTTAATAAATCAGGCTTCTTAAAATGTAACTCCATTACACTTTTTCTGAATTTTTTACAGCCATAAAAAGAAAAGAGGAAAGTTGGAACCAGTGTGTGTCCATATCTGGTGTATCCATGTCCATTAGAGCAGAGTTTTCGACCAGTCTACCGCACACCTGCGTGCTGTGGGAAGCGGTCAGGTGTGGCGTGGGAAATAGGTCAATTTCACCTAATCGGTCTAAAAAAAAAAAACGCTTACCTTTGCCAGGATATCAGTTCTGTGTTCATCCTAACAGGCCCAGATTTAACATAGGAAGGTACAAATGTGAAAGATCATAAAAATACATTTTTCTTTGTGTTTGATTTAATCAAATTCTTATTAAAGAATTTGGGGGGGAAATTCACTATTGGTAAGGCGGACTACATTTTATAATTTTCAGTTGATGAAGTGAATTGCCATTTTTATTTAAGAGAAAAGTGTACTTTGGCTCAAAAAAAGGTAGTAAAACACCTCATTTGAGTAATTAGAAGTTGTCTTTTTAGAGTAACATGGTGAACTGATCTGGCTCCAATTACTTTGGTATCCCTTGTGTGGTCTTGTGGGGTCCAGATGACCCCATCCCAACGTTAACGTGCCTCTGGCACGTTAACGTTGGGATGGGGTCATCTGGACCCCGCAAGACAGTGCGCTTAACCTTTTTTCTTCAATGATTTGTGGTCTTCACTGGTGTCCATGGATTACATGACATCCTCTCCACCTTTATCATGGTAGGGAGAACACCCCAATGTAAGGGTGGGGTCATCTGGACCCCACAAGATAACGCAAGGGGTATATAAACGAGCTGCATTTATTAATTTGCATTTCTATTCATTTACAACAGGGTTTCTTTTGTTTTCAGTTTTATTTTCATTTCAGTGCAAACATGTACCCAAAAGTCCTAACAAACTTAAAATCCATATCATCAAAACATTTATTGAAAAGACAAAAATGTATCACACAAATACAAAAAGAAATGGCACGTAGTTTTTTTTTCAAAATAGCAAAGATACAGGAGACATGTAACGATAGTTTCTTTGATATAGTAAAGTACAAACCCACTAACTAGATAACTGACAGGAAGTGATGTGGAATATGCTTCACATGAAACGAGATGAATGACTGAAACCCTCTGTGAAATTCAGGAATTGTGAGAAATGTTTAAAATGTCTAAAAAAAAAACAATAAATAAATAGTAGAAACCACGTTCAGCTAAGATAATGAAAGCAGAGGAACGGATTCTCAGGAAAATTGGGATGTGAAGTCGAGAAGATCCAACGGTTCCGTGTGAACAGGTGATCTGGAATGAGCCTCAGCAGAGCTTGGTCCAATTATCTGATCAGAACAACAAGAGCAAAAAAAAAAAAAAAAACACAACAAGTTTAGAACTCTGGAAACTGGGAATCCATCCAGAGGACGTTAAAACGCTGAGAGGTACCTGTCCAAACGGTTGACCACATCCCTCACAGTGTTGATGAGATTCTCGTGCTCCTGAGGGTTACTGACGATGATGGTGTGGAGCTTCTTCATGTAAGAGTCAACCGTTTCAAGAGTGGGCGTCTCTCCACTGCCTGTCAACAAGAATGAGAAGCGATGAGGAAGTCGGGTCATCCAAGGACCATGGAGACGTGCACACAAACCATTCTGTGATGTAAACATGTCAAAATGAAAGGGTTTTTGGTTCACAGATTCAAAACAGCATCAAGACAACTGTTGACAGAGAGAGAGAGAGAGAGAGAGAGAGACTCCACACAGGCTTGATACAGAACCAGAACTCACTCCAGTTACATTTCCTACTCCACCAATCCTGTCTTATATCCGTTCAAGTTGAACTCGGCAAAGCGCATTCAAGCGGCTACTTCTAATGAAAAATTGATGTAAACACACCTTTTGTGCTTCTATGTTCAAAACTCAATGCATGTTTTAAGACCGTTTATGGGAATCTGAAGGTTTTGAACGTGCGTAGAAAGTTAAACCGGATCAAACTTTGCCCAACTAAGGACTAAGTATGGATGCTGTCCCTTTAACTGATGGAACTGCCAACAGTTTGAAAATTGATCATGAAGGAGAAATTTATAAATACAGTTTGTACCCGTTTGGAATTCTAGGACACTACGTCTTTCGTGCATCAGAAAGGAGCTGTGAAAGAAAAAGCCTGCAGCGAGATTCACCAGATTTGCTTTGACGTTTCCGAACAAAGCCTCTTCCTGTAGGTACACGCGCCGGTAGCGGGTTATTATCGGATGGTCCTGTGTGAACACCGTATGCTGAACGCCGCCGCATGTAGCGCATTCTTGAATGTGCATCACATGCCCGGTGTGAACGAAGCATGACGCAGCGTTCACACAGAAAGCGATTCATGGGGTAGAGGTGACCCGCTTCAATGTGGAGTCAATGGTACAGATGTGATCTAAGAGTCTCGCGTCAATCAATCGGGGACTCAACTTTGGCCGTGCGACGGTTTCAGTGACAGCGGGTAGCAGACACATCCGATATAGGGGTTTCCGGAGCGCGTCCCGGCTACTGTTGGGCGAAGCTGGGTACACCCTACACAGTCTGTAGCAGGGCAGAAAGCCCTCACTATGCCCTCACCGCCAGACACAGAACCACTGCAGCATTAAGGAGCCAGCCAGCTTGGCCCTCCTGAACTTTAGGATATTTTTCTTATTTTCATAGAAATAAGAATAAAAAAAAAAGTCCCCTGATTTTTCTATTCTTTTTCTTTTTTGCCCCCTTGGGTTTATGCGAGACAGTAAGCCTTCAAACTGGGGAAGACCAGGAAAGTAGGCGTCTTTCGGACACAGAAGTGTGAGTGAAGGTCATGGTACCGGGGGGGGAATCTTTGAACAATCTCACGAACCCAAATATGGAGACGCAATCCTTCCCAATGTTTTTGTAGAGCCCTTCAAAATAAAGAAATCTTTCAACCTCCCACACTTGGCCACGGCGTCAAGCTTATGAACGCAATTTTTTGAAAGGCGGCGAAACAGAGACGGCCGACACAAATTAGTTGCGTGAATCGCGTTCGCTGTGAACGCAGCTGACCGGTCAGCTGGAGTCTGCACATGTGCGTGTTTCTGCAGGAGATTGCAACAGTCAGAGTTTCAATCCGTCATGTTGTCCGTTAGTAAAATAGTATAGATAATAGTAAAAGATAAAGCAAAGAATTGAAATAAGTCGTGGAGGGGCTTCACCCTGTGTAAGACTCACACTATGTCGCAGTTCACGTCTTGCTGTTTCGCAGATTTTTTTCAATGCAATTTTGCATGGCTTTTTTTATTTTTTACAATGCACTGTGTCCTGCGTCCTGATTGGCAGTTGACATTGATCCATCTCCTCAGTGCCATGCTTCCAGTACAGAATGCATTCAGTTCACTAAAACTGCAGAAATCATTCTATAACACTGGACTTTTTTTTTTTTCTATGAAGATTTGAAAACCTTCATGTTTGTCTGAGAAAAGTGTAGAAAGTGTGTAGTGAGGAATTTGACAGCTTTAAAACATCTACGATCCCACTTCATGGGTTATTTTTAGAACACTGTACTGACAGTCTGACAGAAACACAGATCATGCTGAAGAATAATAGCATCGTTTTTAGGGAAAAATGAAATAGAAACAGTCTGCAGCCTCTGAATGAATGCACTTCTGAAAGGACTGAAGCTGGCCTGGCCTGCTCTGACCTGGCAGAGGCACAGAGGAGAAGCTGGAGGCGAGCGCCTGCCGCAGGGTCTCCAGGTGCTGGCGCAGGAGCCCATTGCGGCCCCTCTCTTGCATCACGTCGCCCTCTAGCCGCTCCACCGCCCCCCGCATGCTCTCAACGTGCTTCTGCAGGGCGGCGTTGCGCTCCTCGTACTCCATATTAGTCTTGCGTAACTGTCTCATCTCTGCTTCTCTTGCTGATGAAAAAAAAAAGAACTTTAGAGTTGAAACCGAGCAGGGTTTTCTTAGACGTTGTGACTGAGGGTTCCTAACCTTTGCTGTGGTTGAGGAACTCCTCTGTGAAGATGGGAATGTCAAACACAGTCCTGTCCTTCCCCTCCACATCTTTCTGTTAAGAGAGGATGAGGAAGGATGAAGAGGAGCAGGAAATGAAGACAGCTTGCAGCATGCAGTCATTCATCTTTGTGGGTTCTTAATGGATTTCATTTTTGGCCACCAGAGAAATAAAGATGTGCAGTCCATGAAATGCAGAGGTAGAAGTAATCGGATTACTGCTGTTTCCGAGGTAGGAGAAATGTGTTTCAAAATAGCAAAAGACAGCGGAATGCAGGTTTCTCTGGATCATGAGGATGAACCGTCCATCTTAATGTCTTGACCAAAATCTAATTCCTGCAGAATCTCGTGAAGCTGAAGGTCTAAAGGAACCTTCAGAGCACGCGGAAGGAGCGGCGTAAGCAAAGCTCTCAATGACACGCAGAACTCTGTCAAATGAATGAAACACTTAGGAAAAGCCGAGCATTTGACTGGCTTAAGCTAAAGCTGAACGCTTAAGTCGGTTATTGCGAGTAAACAAAGAGAAGTTAATGTGCAGGAGGAGGGCAAACACAGCAGAGCCAGGAGGGAGACAAATACCACCAAAATAAAAGCCCACAGGGAACAATATTGACTCCTTGGACCTCCTGTTTCACAAATGTATTCTTTCAGACTAAAGCTGAACTCAGAGGAACACGATCAGTGTTCTGTGTACAGCAGGTAACCTTCCACTAAGGTGGTGGTGGTGGTGGTGGTGGGGGGGGGGGCACGGGAGAAGGAGAATCAACATGAAGACCAGTTCAGTGGACTCCATTCAGGACCTGTTTGCTCTAGCTTGTCCTTCCACAGAGACATGAAGGGAGGACGGCTTCCAGTTCTAGTGTGGAAATACGGGAAGATTTGTGTCTGATTGTATTTTTAATAAATGTATTTGATGTGGGAGTATTGTTACATGCAAGCAGCTGACTGCTATTGGATTCCAGGCCGTCCGTTCATTCCCGAATGGACACTTCGTCGGACATTAACCCTTACATAACTTGATATTATCTATGATATGCCGAAAGATGAAGCACATCCATCCATCCGTTTATCCATCCATCCATCCATCAGTTTATCCATCCATCCATCCATCCATCCTACTCAGAGGGGATGACAGAACACAGCAGGAGAGTATGAAAAAAACCATCATTACATATGTACTAAACTCTGAAATATCCTATAAAAAGCAGGATTTTCTGATCCTCCTATTTCTATAGTCAATTTGCAAATATCTGACTCCTTCCAGTGATGGGAATTATGTAAACAGGCAGATAGAAGGAATTTAGTGACAGAACTGTTTCAAGACTTGGAACTTTGTGAAAGAGATGAAGCTAAAATGTGTCACTGACCTCATGAAGGGATTCACTGGTTGTTTGGTGTCCGGCATCTGTGGAAGGAAGGATAAGAAGAATGTAGTGAAACTAGCAGACAGACATTTTCCCCGACATGCGTTCATCCATTTATACTCATAAATAATGAATTAGGAAATGGTTTAACTTTAATGGGGGTCTGCAGAACTGGAAGAACCTAATGTGACTCATCCTGTGTGGACAGAATCTGACCACCAACGACGACTGCTCTAATAAACATCTCAGAGAGGAAGTGTCTTTGCTGTAACAGGAAGCCCAAAGGGGAAAGTAGGTTATCTGACAGATTAGCTATTTTCAGGGGTTGACATCAGCGCCCCCCCACTGTTAACTGAACCAGTTCTCACCTCCCCTGTGTCTCTTGCCTTTCTGCTTCTCTTGGACTTTTCTGGTAAAGTGTTTGTAGGCCTCCGTCTTCTGGTACTTCTCCAGCTCACGCATGTAGCGCTCCTTATCTCGCTCTGCCTTGTCCAAGTATCTCTGACAGGACGGAACGAGAAAGATGAAGGAATTGTGGGACAATTTGTTATAAAATACTATCAGATTTGTCAAAAGAAAAAAAAAATCAGTATTCCAAGACCCAATCAGATCAAAAAGGGGTTTTTTACTTGTTCTTGAGGCCTTTTTCTAATAATGGAGGACATGTATATAAAGAAGATTAAGCCTGAAATTCCATTTCTGGGTATTTGATTATTCAAGTCAGGAGCAGACAAAAAAGCTACCAGGAGTGCATGTAAACAGAGAGCTCTCAGCAACTGGGAAGGGAAGGTGGGCGGAGTTGCTCCTTACCAACAGCCCCGCCCACAACTCAGAGGTGAATTACTAATAAGCTACTGCCGCTCTGCAGAAACTAAGTCCTGGAAAATGACACAGGATTATTTTGGTTCTGGCTAAAAACAGTATTATCAATAATAATAACTAATAATCATTAAAAAAAACACTAGGAATGCTTCAAGATGGACTTTCAGAGAATACAAAAAAAACAGTTTTAAACTTGAAAGTATTCATTGTAAATTGTAAATTTGAAAGAATTATTGAAAATTATGTATATATCTGGAAGAAAAAAAAATTGTTTATTTTTTTTAGCACCAAAGTCACCAGTCTGGCTTTTCTACACAGTTGCATGTGTATATACGGTACAGAAACACCTTTTTGTTGTATTAGTTGTCCTTCCATCTGTTTTGTGTCAAAGTTGATGTGTTAGATTTTTTTATCTGACGACTTGTGGCCTTTCTTTTTGGGGAGAACATGAACATTTTCAATCGATTGATTGATCTATCTATCTATCTATCTATCTATCTATCTATCTATCTATCTATCTATCTATCTATCTATCTATCTATCTATCTATCTATCTATCTATCTATCTATCTATCTATCTATCTATCTATCTATCTATCTATTTATCCATCTATCCATCCTTGGAACTTGTACATTTTTTGTTTAATTTAAGAAGAATTGTAAACTTAAAAACTTCACTTAATAAACTATAAACCTAAAACTATTACCAAATGAAAAACACTTTTTTTTCTCTCTCTCCTCACCTTTAAAGTTTCTATTTAGAATGTTTGTTTTCAGCCCATCGGCTGACATGGTTTTTGCTTAAAAAAAACGGCGTCTTCTGTTGGCACTTCCTGTGTCATTCCTCCTCTGATGTGGCGTACAGTGGTGACAATCCTCTTCCAAAGTTTGGTTTTAGGTTTACAATACTTCTTTTAGGGTTTAAAATATCTATATATATTTTTAATTATTTAAAACTGCAATTCTTAAAAATTTTGTTTAGGTTTGTATACATACAATCGAGTTTAAAACAGTTTTTTCAATGTATGATCTGGCTTTAACCTCTTGTTTAAATGTGTTTATTTTGTAGTCACAGGTCATCAGAATGAACCACAGTGGTAATAAAACCCACACTGAGGTCCTCGTATGTGGACGCCGGATCCTGATATGACCACATACTCTAGTACGGACACTCTCATGAGATAAACAGAGAGACAGATCCAATCTTCCCTACATTATTCTCAACTCTTGAACTTGCTGAAAAAGCTCTTCACTGACCTGCTTTTCCTCGGGGGGGAGCTTGCTCCACTCGTTGCCCAGCATCCTGGTAATTTCTGGAAATGGGACGTCTGGACGCTCTGCCCGTAGCTGCTCCCGTCTGTCGTTCATGAAGCGGACGTAGCCCGTCAAAGGGGCTTTGGGAGCGTTGCTGTCCTTCATCGGCTTCTTTCTTTTCCTTCCTTTGGTCCAGCTGCCTCGCCGGGGTTTCTGCAAATAAAAACAATTAGAATTAGAGAAACGGGGTAAAGCCTTTTTGTGCTGCAAAGAACCAAAACTAGATCTTACAGGGAAAAAAAAAATATCTGCAAACCCAAACACGTAAGCAATCCTACAAATTAAAATAATTCGAGAATTTAGGTTTCTGGTCTTTGAGCTAAAATTCTGTGAAACCGTTGAATGGATCTGTACAGACATCCCTACACTTTGACCACTTCAAACTAAATTGCGAATATGGGTGAGTGTAATGATGGATGTAACTCTAATCTTTTTGTACTAAAATACATCAAATGCCCTTTTATGTCTCATCTTTTTGGTGACAACCATTTGAAAATGAAAAGCCTAACGCACCTCATCTCCGTTCCTCTGGGAGCTGGTGTCAGTGTTGGCTGCAGGAGAGCCCGTCTGTTCATCCATTTCTGTGATTCCTGAGGAAAATCTGCAAAGGAGAAGAAATCAAGTCAAAATAAGCCGCAACATGTGTCATGTATGACCCAAGGAAATAACATTAACAGGCTGCAGACAACAGAAAAGAAAGATTCAGTTTGAGCAGGTCAACTAAACATCAATCTGAAGCTCCCTGAATCTTTTCACCCTCTCTGGTTTTTCCATTTCCAACCAACAAATCATATTATATTATAAAATGAATCATTCAGAAAGAATTTAAAACATAGGAATGAATCAAATCAACAACACATAAATGCATTTGTCTTATGTAGAAACTTCAACACAGAAAAATAATCTCTCTGTGTCCGGGTCATGGTTCAGTTCCCAAAGACTGGTAAAAAGTGCACACTCCCAAAAATTTTATTCATTTTTCTGATTTTGTTTTCTACATCAAACACAGAGTGCCTGTTCCAGATGTTGCTGAATAAAGTGAGTCCACTGCCTACAGTTTTTGCAAGTTATCAACCAAAAAAAAAAAGCTCAAACTTTAAAACTTTGTACAAAGAAATGGGCATTCCCATCATCATACGGTCTGTTACCAAGAATAAATAATGCTATGGTGCCCTCTGCTGGGAACGAGCTTATTTTAAATCACTCCTGCACATTTAAGACTGACTACACATTGTGTGGCAAGATGATCTCATTCATTTAGAGGGGCACTGCAGTAAAACTCTTTAAAGACGAGAATCCCTCTTTAAAAGCAACATACTCAAAGAGAAAAAACCCTGTAGACTTAAAACTGTGCTGGTAATATATAATAATATCACACATTGGTAACGGTCACAATTCCAATAGAAAAAAAGAATCATTTTAAAATCAGTTTGTGCAACAACAAAGCCACAAAGAAACACACAATGAAAACAATAACATAGATTGAGAGTTAAAAGCTTAAAAAAAAACAACTAACAAAACCAATTAAGATTAACATAACTCTGCAGTGTCACACTGTCAAAAAACTAAAAACAAAGCTACATTTATTTTTTGTGGATGTGCTGGAGACTTTCTTAAACATCCCACAATATCTAAAATTATGGAGAAGACCAAGGTTCTTACCTTTTTATTAGGATAATAAGATAAAAGATTATATAGTTTATTAACATATATATTTTGCTTTTAATGGGGTATTTTTTTTATTTAAAAAAAATACCACCTGGAAATGACTTCAAGTACCCCCCAAACTTCTGTGATTTCTCAAAGCAACACATTACAGTCTAACAAACGCCTATTCAAACACATGCGAACATAGGTTGTCCCACTCTGTCTCTACGAAATATAAAAGTAGCAAAACAATTATATTTGGAAAAAACAAAAAAGCCCCCCAAATCAGAAAAATAATAAGCAAAACAACGACTCGTCTAACTAGTAGATTGTGGTGCAAATGTATAGCAAACATTCCAGCTGGAGCTCATAATAATATTAATAAACTCACAAAAGTCGGACACATATATACGCCCTACTGATGGGAAAATGTATTGTAACAGCAAAATTCCCACCCCAGCTAAACGTAGCTAGCATAACCTGCCCAAATGCTAACGATTGCTAGCTAGCTGATGACAGTCTGTCTTAGCAGGCAAACATTTAGATTGGCTACAAACGTCCATATACACTAAACAAAAAACTACTGCGAGTCATACGATCTATGATTATTGAAATTAAAACATGAATTGTGAAGAACCTGGACATGAATTTATTAAACTAACCGCTAAATTAGTCCTAAGCTAGCACTAGCATTAGAATAGGATAGCAACGAGCTATTTACAAAGCACTTACATGGCTTTTTCTTCATGTTTCTACAAATCTAAATGTTTACATATAAGAATAAATAAATAAAAATAAAAAAAAAAAAACGAGAGTGAGAATTGAAAAGTGGAAACTAACCAGTGATGGCGCAACCCGTCCGAATTATTTCCAATGAAAACAACAATGCATTTATAGCTCAACGTCTTATATGCTAGACATGTCATTTCTAAATCAATGAATGGCATTTAGCATTAGAATGACTGCGTCATATTTGCAGGTATTTGCAGATGTATTTTGTTATGTCACGTCACCGCCGCCAGCATCAGTCAGTGTGATGTGTATGGCTTTCTGTATAACTGAGTACTACTAGCACATTTTTCAAAATCGATTGAATAGTTTATGTTTAATATGCTGTCTTTACATATACCGTTATGTGCTATTGATGCATATTAAATGAAAATGAAAAACGTTCTGTACCTTCTATTTCTTAGCTCCTGGTGTCTCACCGTCTTCTTCGTGTAGAATCTACACCACACGCCTGAGACGTTTGACTCCCGACAGTCCCCTAGTGGTGAATTCGAGAATTACACTCTCGATTCCATCATTCAAGCACCACTAAACGCGTTTTCAAAAATCCTCGCATTACAGTTTTTCCTCAATTGTTTACACACATTTTCTGAAAGCACGCCAAATATTCTCAGACCTCTACACCCCCCCCCCCCAAAAAAATAGTAATCCACACACACAATGGGCTAAAACCCTCAATTCTCCTGCAAAATAAAACTTTGCAATCAAAACAATGTTATGTCCTCTCAAAATGGGACTGTGTCTTCAAATGACACACACAAACCATCATATGAATAGACATTTATAAGAACCAGCTGAACACTGATGTACTCAATGTAAAACACTATAATGAATGGAAAACACGTCTTCTCCATTCATCATAATGACATGGGCCTTTTCTTGGTTCATTGCTACACTTAGACAGTACATACATAGGTGTGTTGTAAGATATTTCACAATATTATTTTTATACTCTGAACACACATACATAGTAGAAGTTTATTTCATTTTTTTCCTGCGAAACCAATGTACACAGTTTACACATTACGGTCCTTGGCCTTCCTCATCCTCATCCTCCCCTTACTCTTTTACTGCTCTGGCTCTGGTTCTGTTCC
The DNA here is from genome assembly GCA_023969325.1 of Oryzias curvinotus. Taxonomy (NCBI): domain Eukaryota; kingdom Metazoa; phylum Chordata; class Actinopteri; order Beloniformes; family Adrianichthyidae; genus Oryzias; species Oryzias curvinotus. Next base: position 13,592,144 of record CM043711.1, read on the forward strand.
CAATGTTGGCATCTACTTCTCCAAAACAAAATAGCACACCTTTTCATGCTAATGCTCTGAGTGCTAATTGTAACCGTGTTTGTGATGAGTCAGTGTGCATATTTGAATGGCAGTGTGTTCCTTGTAAAAACAAGATATTTTCTGAAAATTGTGCCAGAAGCAGAACATTTTGTGTAGTGCTTTGAAAAAAAGTGTGTTTTAGAACTCTAATATGAGTGTAAAGCAGGAACTGAGCTTGTAGTTTAGCAGAATTGGTTCAGGGGGTTGGTGAATGAGTTACATGTTGTAGTCATTCTGTTTCAGGTACCAACATTTTTGAGTAAACAATTGAGAAAAACTGTAAGATATAGAAATCATCTTTAACTCTAGTTTAAAATTATGCCTTGGTTTTAGCAGATTTTAGAGACATTATGGAAGATAGTAACAGTTCTTACTTTCAACACAAGTCTGTCCTGAACTTGGTTGCAAATTAAATAAATACTTAAAAACATTTAATTAAAAATAAGGAAAAAACAAACGAGGTAAAATGTTGATATTTACATGGAAAAGAATTTTGTATTATAGCAAATCAAGCAAAAGTAGCCTAGCTGGAACAAATAAAAGCTATTTACGATCTACACAGGGTTAAAATGTTTGTGTGTTCTTATTGTAAGAATTCTCTTTGTGAAAATGTTGGAAAATTGGCACGGATGTACAGTTTCCTTTACATAATGGAGTTATGGTAAAATGTTGCATACTTGACTGAGGTCATTAGTGAGCATTTGTGAACAATAGTGTGTTTTCATGCCAAAAAACAAAACAAAAAAAAATGGATGGAAAGTTTGCATTTATGATATTTGCAGATGTCTGTAGTGAGAGCAGGGAGCAGGTGGAGGAACATCTAGGGAGGTGCAGGTTTGGAAAGGAGATGAATGAAGATCGGCTGCAGCGAGACACATCTGTGTGTAAATGAGAGGAACTCAAGTGGAACGGTGACGTTACAGGGAGCAGAGAAGAAGAAGGTGGAGGACTTTAAGAATTTACAGTCAAAAGTCCAGAGCAACAGAGAGTTTTGGGAAAGAGGTGAGGAGGCATGTGCAGCAGGGTGGAGCAGGTGGAAGAAGGGTTCATGTGTTTCTGCAGGACTGAAGAGTGTCAAAAAAAAAAATAATAAGAAGGGCTGAAGACTGGGGTAAGAGCAGTCAGGCTGTTGGTTCATGCCCATAATTTGAAACAAAATCCCACAGAATTGAACCTCCAGGATTGAATCTGGATCTAAAAATTTGATATCTGAAACCAAGATGGATCCTGAGGATTGGAATTCGGATTTGGTGATCAAAATCCTACCTTTAAGTTGTTGAAGGCCTTTGAGGGCATTTCCAAAGTATTGGATTGAATACTGGATCAGTTTGATCCTAAAAATGGGGATTGTCCCGCGGATGTCACTCACATTTGGTGGCAAAAGTTATAGTCTTCCTTGTTGCAGGGAAAAGCTCCCCCTTTTCTCGTCGATCCTGTGGGCGGGGTGGAGCCAGAGATCCTTATCTGATCAGATTAGAAGAAATTGGATCCAGTCCATGCAGTCTAATCAGGGGATTTGGTCATTCGGATGAGTTTAAACCTGATCCAAAGTTTTAAAATACCGGGTCCTAGAGCCTAAGAGACAGAGACTGGAGGCAGAGCTGGAGGTAGCAGAGATGAAGATGTTGATGTTCTCTCTGGGAGGGATGAGGACGGACAGAATCAGGAATGAGTACATCAGAGGAACGGATCACGGCGAATTATTTGGAGAATGAGACGGTTTGGACACATGGAGCGGATGGACAGGAATGATATTAGTAACAAGTTGCTGTGGTTGGAACTACCAGGAAAGAGACCTGAAGGAAGTCCACAGAGGAAGGTCATGGATGTAGTGAAGAAGGACTTGAAGGTGGCTGATGTTAGTGAGGAGGATGCAGATGATGGGTTAAACCAAAGCTGATGGTGCTCTGTAGCGACCCCTAAAGGGAGAGGCTGGAAGACAAACAAGAAATAGGCTCCTAGGAAAATATAATTCCAAGTAATGACTCATGTTTGGAGCAATCATGCAATCTTGTTAGGAGATGAAGAACTTGCATTAATACTAACTTTGTTTTTGTTTGAACCATCTGTGGTCTGTTTTACTGAATTAAGTTACACAGGTTTTTTTGTTTTTTTGTTTTTTTTTTTCTTCGTGGGCATCAATTCAGCAAAAACAGTGAATGAAAACAAGGATGAGTTTCACACAGACGCCTCTGATCCCAGCAGGCCGGCGGGGGGTGCAGCATCACAGCTGTCCCCTCAACAGCTCTCTGCTTGCCGGGACACGCTGAATCATCTGACGCCGGCTTGAAAAGTCGTGCGGTAGAAAGGTCTCACTGTCCCATCTGTGGGCTGCTTGCAAACTCTGGCCTGTCGCTCCGGTGAGCAGCAGCTCACAAACACACAAACACACAAACACGCTCTGCTGTCATCCGGCTCCCTTAACCCCCTCAGGGTATCAAGGCCGTGCTGTTGACACGTGAATGTTCTGGTGGTGTGAAAACACTGAAGATAGTCCACTTTTAATGATGTTGCCTAAAAAGTAAATGGCTCATCTGTTTGAGGATGCTGCATAGGCATAACAGCACATCAGAGTGGCATAAATGTCTTAGCGGTGTCTGCTGACCAAGATTTTATTTTTATTTTACGTTCTGTTGTGGCCACTCTGAACTTGCTTGAACAGTTTTCATAACTCAAGTCATTATTTAACAGTTTTTTTTACCACCTCTCTGTAATGGGTCATCCCCTGATGAAGTGAAACAAAGATGCAAACAGATGGAACAGTCCAGTACTTAGTGTTTAATAACTGAACAGCAAATGGATGGTGAAACCCGTGACAGATTAACACGCAGACATGCAAATGCACGCTCATTTGCACACAAACACAAACATCATGCCTAATAAAGGTGTTGTCTGGACCGCGGTTCTTCTATAAGCAGATAATTGGCTTCTGCTGATCAGCAACTTGCTGTAAACACGTGGATATTAATGAGAGAGAATTTGCTGCAGCTCCTTCAGACCCTGCAAGATAAAGAGTTCATATTATCAGCATTGTGTTGTTTGAAAACAAGAGTTGTCAACATGTAATGCAGTCATTAGCTTAATAAACGCTATCATCAGTGCAAATGTTGGGGACAAGCAGGTAACGGCGAGCGCTGCTGCCTGACACTAGGTCTGAAACAAGCAATAAGTTCAGCTCATACAATGCAAAAGAAGAGCTGCTGCATCACCTTGTTGCTATGCAACAGGCTAATTAAATTTAGTTGAATAAAAATTCAAATGACACATTCATCCACGGTGAGAAACACAGCATGAAAAGTTTTCTTATCTCAGATGCTTTGATTAGAACTGTGGAATTGAAACTACAATAACCCCCGAGAATTTTGGCTTAGGGTAGCTTAATTGAAATGACATATTTTAATGTCATTTCAATCAATGAAACTACAATTTTCTAAAGTCCTATTTTTGAAAAAAAGAAAAAAAAAACAAGCATATATGCTGTCTGTCTGCATTTTTTTTAATTTTCCCAATATTATCTCTCTAAATGATGCTGATTCCAGGTTTTCAGGAAGCAGATGCTGACAAAATAAAAGAAAAAACGAACATATGAGATAGTTTTTGTATGTTCTGTAAAAGATATACAAATGATTTACATTGTAATACATTTCATTATATCTATAACCTTTAGTTCTCGATTCATAAAAGAAAATGCTGGTGTGTTCATAAAAACCCACTTAAGGAATTATTTCGTTTTGTAATGTATTTATGGTGGCATCGTGTGGGGTGGTCAAATGAACTTGACAGAAGACGAAAAACTTAAACAAGTATTAATTCACTCTAATACGATGACTTGTTTTTAGAAAATAAATCCTACAAACAGGAGCTTTAACTAGAAATGTATAAATAATATAAATATTAAAACAAAGCTGCCAACAGAACAAAATTCTGCACTTTAACAGGTATAGGAAGTCTTTATGCAATAAAATACTGCAGGAATCCTGTTTTCAATCGAAATTTGTTAACTTATCAACGTTAAACACCAGAAAACATTTTTAAAATAGGTTAAAATAATAAAGCATGGAAGTTCTATCATAAAACAGGATACAAAGGTATGCAGATTTTTTAGGAAAAATACTTCTTTACAGTCACAGTCTAACTCCGTTATTCTTTTCATCTATTGTAAAAGTGTTCCCATTTGTGTTTTAATTATAATTACGACATTTTAAGCTAAAACCAAAAAACTTGTGTTGTTTTCTATAGGACATAGTATCTACAAAGCGGCAGTAGTTCATTAAAAACTCACCTGAGTTGTGGGTGGGGCGGAATGAGGAATGAGCCCGTCCCCTTTCCCATCACCCATCTGTTTACACTCTATCCCGTTAGCTTGCAGCCTCATCCACCCCCAACCTAACATTACTGGTGCAACAAAAATGGCGAGAAACATTGGAGGTGTCCAACCGTACAGTTTGCAGCCAGATTCCAGCTCAGAGGAGGAAATCCATTCTGTCGTCTGCGAGTGGATGCATCAGAATGGAGCAGAGCAGGGAGCTTGTGGCCCGCCCAGCGTGATTTTTACATCACAAATACGGTCTTTTCAAAGTGTATGCTTCTGATTCACAACAATCTGAATAAAAAAACAACTCAGAAATGCAATTTTAAATTTAAATTCTTTTTCTACATGCCCTCATCAGAAAAATACCACAAGAACATGTTAAAAACACCAAAACCACAATCAGAGTGGGTCTTTAACCTGATAAAACAAATATGCAAAACTGCAGGAACCCAGTCAAGATAAAACCTTTTGCTGTCAAGTCACCACGATTTTAAAAGATGTCAAAAAAAGCAACACGACTGCCCTTTGTGGGGAGCTAAAAGGGGAGAGGGAGGTGACAGCAGATAATAACTTGATGTATGAAGCTCCCGCTGTGAGCTTTAAACGTCTTATCTAAATTCATGCTCGGTGACGGGCCTTCTCCCCACAACCATGTCACGTTTATCATTTCTGTCTGGCAGCAAATGGACAAAAGAAAATCAATAAGTAAGAAAATCTCACGGTGTAAAGCAGGGCCACGGTTAACGAGCACTGATGAATATACCTCCGTCCGCTGCATGCAGAACAGCTCCATCAGCAGCTTTTAATCAAACATCCACACAAAAGAACGCAAACCGTTTCTGCTTTCAGACCAATATGTGGAGGGAGAAAGCCGTGGCATCACAAGCAAACTTATGCTGCAATGTTCATCTCTGAATTCCCCAAATGGATGTTCAGCTTCCTTACACGATGGCGCCCGATCACATCCAGGGGTTTGTCCCGGCAGCGATCTGCTGCTGGGCAAAAGTCTTCTGCAGCTCCTCTCCCTGTGGTGACAGTGATGGACATGCCAGCACTTACAGGTTGTGTCTTAACATGCATCTTCACTTATGCATTTGTGCTCTTCCAGGAAAAAAGCCAAGACATACTGCTGGCTCCTGGGAAACTTTGTTTTTCACCAGACAGGATTTTCAGAACTCCTCGACCCGGTGCCATGTCACAAGTTTCTGCCTTCGTGCTCCACGTGGATGGACTCAGGTCTGCACGCTCGGCTGGGTTTATGAAACAGCATAACATATCCGAGGTGCTGACAATTTCACTGTTTGAAACTGTGATGTGAAGTTCAGCTGCTGGGGAAGATGGATGATGACTCTCTGTGGGACTGAAACCATCACTTCATGCTCACTGCGGCATCTGAACTTCTATTAGATGACTAAAATGCATGAATGTATTTATGCAATAAATATCACATCAAGCGGTATGAGTGCATGATAATGCGGGAGCTAATTCAACTTTCTGGCTGCTTTTTCTTTTTTTTTCCTGAAAAAGGCACGCCGTCCCCTCGGAGTTCCTCCTCTTCAGCTCTGCTGCAATAATTGGAGGTTACATGTGAACTTCTTTTAACTTTTATATCTTGTGGCATCAGTTGGGAGGATCAGTGATGTTATGCAGCGGGGCATGTGTTTCATCCCGCTTTTATCTCATCCTTTTTTCTTTTTCCACCACTTTGACCTCACAGCTTCCTTCATCCCCTCTTCCACACTCTGAGCCCGCGGCGATGTTTTGCTCGAACGGTGCGGTTATGGTGTTTGGGAGGCTGGTCAGAGATCCAGTTTAATAAGTGATTTGGGCAATAAATTAACCCCCCCCTCACACACACACACACACACACACACACAATTAAAACTCTGCCCTTTTTTCTTTGTTGTTGTTTGTGCCTGCAGGGATGCCTTTCACAACAAGCTGCAGGTCTTCACCCCCATGTTTAGTGTGGTTGAGTGTGTGGTCAGGATGATGGAAACACAGTCGTGAGTGTCCTTCACCAGAACAGAAAAACAAGCTTCATTTCTTCCTTTCTTCAGGGAGGCGACAGGCTTTATTCCTTGCTCCACTGCTTCACATCCTTTTTTTTTTTTTTTTTTTGCCTTACACCCAAGAAGAAGAGGGAGGCAGAGATCACCCCCCTCCCTGATCCACAGAATACAAAATGGTGGCGCACAAACAGGTAGAAAATACCTGGATCCAGTTCAAGGACCCTGCAAGTCATTTCTAGTTGTTTCATTCTGGCTGAACAGAGACTCAGAGCGCCAGCACTTCTTCACCTTCTCTTTTCCACACATTGGAATTATTGACAGTGCAACCCGAAGGATTGTTTCTTCTTTGAATGCTTCTTTATTCCTGAATAAGTAATGATGAAGATGACTTAACTTCAAAGCAGCTGGAAAGTGAATTCTGACTGTGACTCCTGCACAGAGCTTTATAACAGCAACGTTTGAACCAAATTTCCCAAATTCAGTCACGACATTTGATTTAAAAAGATGTCATAGACACATTTTAATAAAAACAACAACACTTGAATTCAATCTTTCTTTCCTGTTTGGCATGTTTTTATAGTCACAATAGGTAGGAACCTTCAAAATAAAATAAAAATGTCTTATTTACTGTATATGAGAATTAGAACTGAGTGAATCTTCACCCCTTAGCTTCAAACAGGAAGTATCCGCTGGTTCCAAGAAGCCAAAATCCTACAGACTCGTATAGACAAATAAGCAGCTCTTAGTCATTTTATTGTTCAAAATAACCATTCTGGCTCTGATATCTTTTTTTTAACATGTTCTTGCCATGACTAATTTCTTTAATTAGATTTTATTTCTGTAGTGCAACTTATTCAAGTTATAAACTGACCAGATGCCTCCATAAAAGTATGTGGTCCCACACCGAACGTCCACAATGATTGACAGATTCTCCTGAGTCCACTGTTAAGTGTTAGGGGTGTGGACTTTCAGCCATCTCTTTCCTGGTGACTTAGATGAATCATGCTTCCTGATGCCATTGGGCTCCAACATGGCGGTGGGGGTCCGGGTGGGGGGCATCAAAAGTATGAACTTCAGTGAAGAAAAAGAAGGTTCTGGCTGAAGTGGTGCTAGCTTATTCTTTAATGAGCACACACAGTTATTGTTTAAAAGTTACTGTGCAAAGGTTGATAGTTAAAACGCCCACCTGAAAGGTTTCAAACTTTTTTTTAGATATGTCCTTATGCAAAAATCATTCCAACTAGCTCAAAAATTGCTTTTCTGCATATTACTTTATTCAAATCTTTGGAAATCGGGATCAAAATTATTTTATTTTATTGAATTTATCGTTCATACAAAATATATATCTATATATGCATTCGTACAAACTTTAAATACAAAATAAAATGATATTTTTTTGTCTCATTTCTTGTCAGTCTTCTTGTCTGATTGAATACCTAAAAAACAAACAAATTATAAAATTCCATATAGTTCTTAATATTTTTGGTCTATTAGTAATGTCAGCAGGTCTGATTCAATATAATACTTAAGAAGTATAATTGCAGCAATATTAACATATGAAAAATGTATTGGTGTTGGTTCAGACCCAATTAAAAATGATATTGTTAACTCTATTTTGCTTTAACCTATAACCAAGGTGACCACTTTAAAGACTGACGTTTCAGTATTTTTAATCATTTCTTTCCTCATTTTTTTTCCCTCAATCCTCACTCCAACCAACACTCATTCGGTTTGATTGTAATACTTATATTTCCCACGTTTTGACAGTTGAATTTGTTTTGACAGGATTTATTTGTTTAGTGTATGTTTTTCCTCATATTATGCTGATCAAATTTTGAACAGGAGCTTTAGCCTCCAGCTTTACCCAGCTGACTGGAGAACTCATTATTTTCAGGAAACATTTAGAAAACATAAATGATGATGTAAATATTATACATGGTCTGGAATTAGCGTGTTTCGTTCTATGATACAACAGATCATCTTTAATAGAGCAAGCATGGCAGCTGTTACAGAAGAAAAAAGGCCTTGAATGGCTCCTCTTTTATCATTTATTGAACTCCTTTGAGGGTGCTGCCACTGTCATCCATCTAATGGCGGTGGGTGAGTTAGAACTGAAAGTGTCTCACCATCGTTTACTTTCTTTTTGTGCTATTTACGAATCAAATGGTTTAAAAGCCAATAATACAGCCATTTTGCGGGTTGTCATAACACATAATGATGTCTCACCTCAAACAAGAGCCGTGATGCTCTCTTCTGAAGAAAAAAAACAACAACAAAAAAGACGCACCCTAATTTAGATGTCAAAGTCATTTCTTAAAGCAGGGATTTTTTTTCCCCAGAATCGCCACTTTGTGGTGATAAACTTCCAAACAAAACAGGCTTTTACCCTTTAAAGTGGGAGGACTGCAACATTTATAACTGAATGTTTTCAAATTAACCTCAAAATCCACAGAAGTCTTTCATGTTTTATAACTTGATTTTTTTTCTTTTTTTTTTTTTGCTGAGCAGTGAAGTACTTGGATCTTAGTTACGTGAACCTGTATAGGTGTTTTTTCAATTCAATTCGACTCAAGAACTTTTATATATAGTCCAACATCACAACACAGTCATCTCAACAGGCTTCAAACCAATAATCATAAAATATGAATAGTAGCTTATTGCTGAACTAAACTAGCCCGACCCCGTACATCCCAGCCCTTAGGCCCTCCTTCTCAGAGGATTTTTGGGTTGTCCAGGCCTGTAGAGGGTCACAGACAGGAGCAGCTGCATCTTAAAAAGGGGTGCACTAGTGAAATCCATGCACTGGTCTCTTACCCACAAGTACCTAGGGGATGTCCACACAACCAACACTCCAGTGGTCTAAAGCTACGTTCTCACAAAGTACGATTTGTGCATCATGGGTGTCCAGTTTCAAAGGACAGATGCATTTATTTTGCCCTCCTCGAACTAATGCAAGTCGTCAAAGGGAAGTACCGTCGTTCGGGTGCAGCTCCTGTAGTAGATGGTGAAGCTCGCTAATATAAGAAAAATATCCAATGCCGCTATGTGGCGATAAAAACATTTAACAGAAGCTCCTCCCACAAACAGCAGGAGTGTCAAGTTTACAAACAGGTTTTTGACGCATGTCAGAAGAGAGGCAGAGGATGCAAAATGAGTGAACGCAGCATAACAGTCAGGCTAATTCAATGAAGTTCATTGTGTCTACAGGTTTAACCTGTGTTCTTAAACTATTTTTTATCAGACATGGTTTGTTTTTGTCAAATGTACCATACATGTGTTTATGTCAGGCTGCCGGCAAAAAGTGACCAAGAAGCGCACACTTAGCACTAAAGACTTCAGTCCGAAGAAAAAAATATGAAAAACAAAAACAATAATGAAAAACAATAATTACTACAAACTTTATTTATATAGCACTTTTCAAAATAAGATTACACAGTGCTGTACAATTAAAATAAGACAAAATACCAGAATTTAAACACAGGATTGAGATGTTTGGCAGTACGACAAAATAGCAGTGGCGCCTCCAGAAAATTTTCATGGGGGTGGCCGGTAGGGGGCCACATTAAATCTTGGGGTGGCACACAAAAACCATGAGCTATATTTTTTAAAATTCATTCTACTAAACGTAGTAAAACAACCTTTAGAAAACCAACAGAAAGTACAATGTCTACTGGTATTTTATAGAACATTAACTTATAGTAGATACTACTAGTATAATAACTAATAGATACTAGTAGATACCATTAGTAGATACTACTACTAATATATTTTTATTTGTTTTGTTTCTATTTCATGCTTAGGTGTGTCTGCTTGGGGTGTTCGGCTCTTGACTGAGAGATATCTATAATGAACAAAAAGTGAAAGCCGTTGTTCTGAAATAATAATAACAATACCCTTCCATGGTAATTATTAGTTGTATCTGTAGACATTTCTATTCAGGCTAATAAACATTACGGTAAACAGTTTTATTATTAGGACAACATAATTCTAACTTCACCTGTTGGTCCAAGAACAGGTGGAGCCCCTTTAGCTGAGTTCTGCCTTGTGCCTCTGACCAGTGATGCTGACTGTCCCTCGTCTGATGCCGTCTCATCTTTGTCTTTCTCATTCTCTTCTGTCATTCATGCTGCTCTGCCTCATCTTCCTCCTCCTCACTGCTCCTCTGTTGCTCCCGTACTATCACTTTTGCTCCTTCTGTTGTACTTTTCTTCTTAAAATAAGAAAATATGTTGAATTTCTCTTCATTCTCTGAAAATTGACATACACAAGCATCAATACCTTCTTTAGGTAACTAAAGGTTAGGTAACTAAATTGCAAAACCTTAGTTGTGACTAAGGCTTTAAATATGTGAAAATCTGAAGAAGAAAAACACTGAATTTAGATGTCAAATAGACTTTAATTCATGGAATCGGGAGTCTCAAAGAAATTATATAAAAAGTTAAATTATGTATTGATGGTGAGTTAAAATTCTATTTTTCAAAAATGCTTTAAAAGGACTTTGAGTGTTTTTTTTTCACTCGATGATGTTGGTATGTGCAGAATAGTTATCAAGTCTTTTACTTTTTCTTCTGCAGGAATCATGTCACACTTCTCTTTGAAGGATTAATGAGCGAGACATACAGGGAGCAGATGCACATGATGGCTGCACGACGCCGGGGAGGCTGGCCTTTGTTCAACCGAGTGGGAGAGCTGAGGGTGGCAAAGGGCGACTGGAGAAAAAGAAAGAAACGACACAGCCTTTGCTAAATAAGTCTGGGTAATCCATCAGATGCCAGGCCTCATTATGGCTGTGGATTGGATGAGAAAGACAGCTTCGTTTCTAGGTTCCTGTTCTTGTTAGGAGCTCTCAGTCGAAGGGCTGTTGCTGTCCCTCCTTCATGTCTCACCTCTGGGCTGAGGAGCAGCTTCTTGCACAGAGAAGTGCAGTCATTCTCCGGCCAGCTGGATAGCAGCTCTGCCATGGAGGATAACTGTCATTGTGTGTTCACGCATATACGGAGCTCAGCAGTCAGTCTGAAGCTCTTTTTTTTTCTTTCTTTCTTTCTTTCGGGCAGCTGCTTCACATCCAGCCAAATCCAAAATGGTTGGATCTATTTTAAGCCACTCATTTTCAAAATGGTGACATGCAGAGATGATTGGAGAGGACTTGGATCCCCAAACAAAGCGGTAGCCGTCGGCAGAATACAAATGAACGCCTGCGGGCACATTTCAAGCCTGTCTGAACTTTGCCTAAGATCTAAAGACCTTCTACAAAGTCTGCATGTCTTCTTTTCTTCCACAGTTCCCAAAACAAAATAGATTCAGTCCTACGAAAAACAATGTTCACACTCTCCTGTGAATGGTGACGTCTCATCCCAGAAGAAATTCTTTTCTTCAAGATAATAACAAAACTAGCATTCTGTGTTGACATTGAAGTCCCATTAGCATGATCTTCTGATCTATTGTAAAAGTGTCCCCCAGTGGTCTTTTAACTTTGATTTTGCTAGTTTTTGCCAAAAATAATAAATAAAAAACTTGTGTTGTTTTCTAAGACATAGTTTCTGCAACAGTTCATTAGAAATTCACCTCTTGTGGGTGGGACTGTTTAGATGCTCTTCTGCTAGCTTACAGCCCCTCACACCCCCCACCTAACACTACCGGTGCAGTTCAGAGCTGTACAGTTCAGAGACAGAGTCCAGCTCAGACGAGGAAAACAAAGACATTAATGGACCTATCTGTCTCCAAGTAAATCAATCAGAATGGAGCGGAGCAGGGAGCTTGTGGCGCCCCGACTGTAGTTGAAGCATTGATCATGACCACAGGGGTTTGACCCAGACAGGTGCTGCAGGTTTCTGGGTAATTCTGGGTAAAGGAATTGCGGCATCCTAAGTGAAGTGCAGGTTTGTCTTGCAATTCCCTTGAGGTTCTTGCGGCCTCCTTACGAGAAGTCATGAAAATGGAACTTACCATTGCATTGGCATTGAAAAATTAAAACCTGTATACACGCATGTCTCACCTACTTCACCCTTACACTTACATATTCTATAAGTGTTCGCTGTGACCTGTCACTCACAGCATGCCAGTCCGTCCGTTCCGTCCGTCCATCCATCTATCCGAGACATTCCCAGGCCAGTCGAGAGATGTAATCTCTCCAGAGTGTTCTGGGTCTTCCCCAGGGCCTCCATACAGTGGGACATGCCCGAAACACCACCCCAGGGAGGCGTTCAGGAGGCATCGGGATTAGACTGCGGACTGGCTCCTCTCAATGTGGAGGAGCAGTGGTTCTACTCCAAACTCTCTCCGGGTGACCAAGCCTCTCACCCTATCTCTAAGGGAGCGCCCAGCCACCCCACAGAGAAAGCTCATTTCAGCTGCTTGTATTTGGAACCTCGTTCTTTCGGGTGTGACCCAGAACTCAGGACCATAGGTGAGTATTGGAACGAAGATCGACAGGTAAATAGAGAGCCTTGCTTTTCGGCTCAGCTCGCTCTTCACCACAACGGACCGGTACAGTGACCGCATAGCTACGGACGCTGTACCGGTCCGCCTGTCAATCTCACGCTCCGGTCTTCCCTCACTCCTGAACAAGACCACAAGAAATTTAAACTCCACCTGGGACAGGATCACTCCACCCACCGAGAGATGGCAAACTACCTTTAGCTGTGCTGACCCTCATCCCAGCCGCTTCACACTCAGCCGCAAACCGCCCCTGGAAAGACCACATCATGTCCATGGAAATAAAATTTGCATAAGCAGTTTCGCTCTACGGGCTTGCCGAGCCTTCTATAAGCTTCATATTTCATGTGAACCACAGATTTGACCAATTTTCATCTGCAGACAGCTTGTCCATCCATCTGTAAGGATGGTTGTGACTCAGGCTTCAACAAAGGAAAAACCTCTCAGATAAACTCCTCTGAAAGTTCATCTAAACATTTATTGTTGACATAGTTCTTTATTTATGTTTTTAAAGAAAGAAATCCATTTCTTTGACACCATTCAAGCAACAGAAGTTTGGTGTAATAAAAAAATCATATATCAAAACTCCTACAAACTTAAAACAAATGATAAATGTCAACATCTCATACAGTATCTGAAACACAGTGGGGATTATTTCTGCCTTTTTGTTTTAGCCTAACTAGGTATTGATCCATTCTGAACATGTAAATTTACACATTAAAATTGGTTAAAATGAAAAAAATGTATTATCATTGTTCAAGTTTTGACTGGACACAGTTTTTGTGCCAAAACAAGGCAAAAATGGCATTTGCTTTGGGTTATTTATTTTACTAAATATGATTAGAAGGATATTTTTTTAAAGTCTGGACACGTGACATCTACTAATAACCCTAAAAAGAGTGTGATTCTTTTGCTCACTGTGTTAAAAGTAACATACCTGTCCAGTGCACTGAACCACGCTGCAGAGTCTGACAGCAACACCTGGTGAGTGATGATGAGGAGGATGTGGGCCCTTTAAGAACCTTCTGCCTCATGATTGCGTTTTTCGTCAGCTAAGTCAATCACAAAGTACACCAACAAACTTATGAGATGGCTGCATTCAAGATTACAAGCAAGAAAAACTATTACTGCTACATCAACCATTACATTTAATCTCCTTTTCAATGCAAGACTGCTCACTGGAAAGTATGCAAATGCAATGCACTACTTCGTAGGGCCAGCGGGGGGCAGTCAGTGACTACAAACACCCTGTACACATGCAGAAGGCTGAAGAAATCTTCCAGTGTGACAGGTGGAGCGATGAATACCGGAGAAGACAACAAAATGGTACAGAGATTTCCCATTTTCCCATCTTCAAAGATGGGAGTTTGCTTCTATTATCACAGCCAGAGATCGGCTGACGAGTGAGAGGAGATGGACGGATGTTGAAGAGGTGGCGGTGTGGTGTGGGTATCATTAAAAAAGAGGTCCTGCCACTCAGGAAAATAAAAAGTGGCACACTTTCTTAGATTTCTGCTGTTGAAGATCTATACAGAAGTGTGCTTGAAAACTGGCAGAAACCTCAATGCACAAAGCGTCGCAGCGGTCCCTTCCCCTGTGCTACAGGCTCCTGGATTTGATCAAAGTGGTGACCTGGAAAAGCCCACTTAGATGTTGTGGACAGGAGGACAGCATTTTCAAGCTCTTTGCGTGTCTGGTTCTAATTAACACTCAACAAAAACACAGCCAAATGAGGGCAAAAGTGACCATCCCACCTCAGGTCTGTGTGTACTGTACTGTACTTTCCACGCTATATCAGTTGCTCCGGATGATATGTCCCAATAGCAACAAAATTTGCCTATTAATGAAGAAAAAATCATATATATGTCACACTGGGGTATAAGTTGTGGTTCTCTGTGAAAAGTGTGACGCCTCCAAAAATAACTTGGCCAGGCCCGACGTGATGCTGCGTTCACGTCAAACCCAAATCAAACATTTTTATCATTGTCTTCATACAATTTAGATCACAAAGTTCAGGAGAAAAGCGACCAGATTCTCCTCCATGTTTGCTTTAGACTCCACCTGCTGGTCAGACTGAGCAGCATGTTTTTTTCTTCTGTGTCGCTGTCAGTAGCAAATACTGACACACACACACGCACACACACACACACACACACACCTACAGTGCCTTCTAGCTGTTGTTTGTGAGAACATCATGACCACATGATGCTTTTTATTTAAAATACCAAAGAAGTCACACCTCTGGTCAAAACTACTGTATTTTCCGTAGTACAAGGTGCACTTGAAAACCCCTTTTTTAAAACAGTTTTTAGAATATGAAAAACAATCTGAAAATATGGTTGGGTGTCATTATAAATTAGTGGTGGGCTGTCAGGGCCTTCAAGGCCTTCTCTGAAGGTCTAAAAAACATATGAATCATGTGTTAATTATATTTTGTCCATGCATACGCATTAAATTCCAAATGCTCTGTCTATTTCTTTTTATTGTGTTTATGATGGTTATGCTGCTCCCAGACAGACGTATTATCACATTGGAGCATTTAATCTATCACATTTCAGCTGTCCTCTGTTGCCAGGCTGGGTCAGAGTTAAAGAGGCCTTCACTATGCGTTCTGCAGGCCCTCCAATGCAAAATCAGTCTCGGACTATAATGTCTTTCAAACAGTTAGATTTGTAGTCAGCAGGGCCCTCTAGCAGGCTTAGGCAACGTCAGAGTATTCAGACCTTCTGACTAGACATGCATTAGTATGCTAAAAAAAATCTTGTTTGCCCACAATGGCTGAAGAAGGAAAAGAAGTTCGATTCTAAAGCGAATTCAAACCTAAGAAACACAACTGGACAGACTCTCAGAACTGACCTTGATGGAATAAAAAAGGACTTCTTAACGGAACTGAAGCGCGATCATTTACACAACAAGGTGATCGAACTGTTTTTGAGTAAAGAGAGGAGGATGGATTTTGTCTTCAAATAATCTGATTTTTTGATGAGTGTAATGGTAAATATCCTAATAAATAATACTCCAAATTTATGTGGTTATTTTCAATGTTTTGTGCTGGTTGTAGTTGCATAGCAAGATTTGTTTACTGTTTTCTTTATCCAGTTTATTTAGAGGCATAAAAATGGTTAATGAGGGGTTGAGTGATTCAGACATAGCAGTACTGAAGGAGCAGGGGGGTATTCCCGAAAGCAGGTTATGTGAGTTACCACAGTAAGTTTGAGGCTAAGGAAGCGGATAACCTCAGCTTTCAGTTCCAAAAAAGGAGATATGTTTCAGGGTATGTCAAGTTGCCATGGCAACTCATGCTCTGAACATAACCTGGTCTGGAGCAGGTTTAGTTGAAGGTTAGTTGGTTTCAGAGAGGTGAAGCAGCATGGCGTCTCTATTTGAAGATTATTTAGTGCACGAAGAAGCTCAGAGAATACTTTTTCCACCGTGAGAGGGTGATAAGACCACATATGGATGTTTAAGGATAAACTTTTTTACTTTGATCTAACTTAATTATTTGCTACAGTGAAGATAAATATTTTTTTTAGTAAAGTCATCTTATTTACTTTTAAAAGTTATTTTACTTTCATTCAAATTAATTCAATTAAGTAGGTGCAACTTTGGTGCTGCTGATAGATCGGCACCTCAAGGGATTGTGGGATATCATTCCCTTTGCCTGTCTGGACTGGATTTGGGTTTATGTGTGGCTTTTTGACCAAATGTGTTCAGTTGTTTAGCTGTTTTACTGTGTTTTGCAGAGTTATTATGTCTTACTATGTTTAATTCTTTCTGCACCATGAGTCAGAGGGAGGAAGAGGAGGATGAAGTTATATAGCACCCCCACTGCTCAGCTAGACAATGACAAAGTCTGACAAATAGTGAAAGACTATGTTTCAGGTTTCAAATCAATTTTGCTTCATTCATTTTATTGTTATAAAAATGAGAAAAGTGGTTCAAGAATTACAATAAATTAAGATGGAAAAACATTTTATTGACATTTAGTTAGATAAATAGGTAAATTGAAATTGTAAAATAAACATTGAGTTGGGTAGATGTAAAGAATTAGGTTGAAAAAAATTAACTCAATTACTTGTTACCAATTAAAGTATCATTTAAGTTGGATAAGCTATATATATATATATATATATATATATATATATATATATATATATATCTTATCTCACAAGGAAAATGAGATAGAAACTCGTGCGTTTACTTTGTCCGTTCTTTTTCTCCAAGCAGAAACTCTTTCTTTTGGTATTACTTTTTTGATGGACATATTATCTTCATACGTCATTAAAATCTCAGACTCTGTCTCACTGAAGTATAGCGCTCTCTTTTTTTCTCCACGCGTTTCCATGGTAACTCCGGAAATCGGCGATCCATTGAGAATGTCTTTATGTACATGACGTGCACGTGCATTAACCCAGGGTTACCAAGTCGAGCGTAATTACGCTAACTCATATCATATCTGGTCTTTTGGAACCGATAAACCCAGAGTAAGCAGGTTCAGGCGGATTTCAGCCAGAGTTTAGGGTTAAAGTCAGGGTAATTTAAACATGCTTCCTGGAATACCCCCCCCTGGTGTGTAATGCATGGTCCGCTACAGTTATAAATAAACTAACACGGCTAACGTGTAGCAGTGTCAGTGTGTTTTCTACGTGTTACTAACAAGGCTGGGAGTTAGCGTAGTCACGGAAAAGTTTATCTTAGCAGTATCACTTCTTTATATCACGTCTTTTTATGAGTTGCAAGCAAAGTTAAGAGTTACGGGTATTATGAATATGCTAATGCAGCTCATAGCTGTCGGAATGTGTTTTTTTTACGTGCTAATAGCTAGCCTGGGAGTTATTTTGGGTTAATCCTTGTGATTTCCTATTACCCCACCCTTACATTGACGTGTTATCCCTACCATGACAAAGGTGGATAAAGGTGAAGAGGATTTCATGGAATTCATGGACACCAGTGAAGATCACAAATCATTGAAGATAAAAGGTTCAGAGCACTGACTAGTGGGGTCTAGATGACCCAACTCTCAATGTTAAAGTGCCTAGGATAGCACAAGGGTTACAGCCTTTTGTTTTGCCATGTGTTTTGGTAGTATCCGTCTTTCTTTTTTTACATGTTGCAAACAGAGTTGGAAGTTACAGGTATTGTGATTACACTAAAGTGTCTGACACTTCCAACATGGCTAATGTGCCTAGTATGTCAAGAATTTCTAGAGTTACTGTGAATGCAGTTAATAAAGTGTGACTGACTTGACTGACTTGTTTGTCTCACTTAATGCACCTTATAGTTTAGTGCGCCTTATAGATGACATACATTTGAAAATAGATCATTTATTGACAGTGCGCCCTATAATGCAGAAAACGCAACATGCAAAAATCTGAGATTTATACTATTAGGGAATAATACAGTAATTACAAGAGGAGAAATGATGCTTTTTGAGTGTGGATTGAGGCCCTGTTAAGGCTCTAACTCAATAAACACCACGCCTGTTCTGTCATCTATACAGTCCTATTATCTGCGTGCCAAAGGTCACCAAACAAGCTTACGGCTGAGCATCAGCAAGATCAAACAGGCAAATCAGTTAACTTCTCCTCCAGATGCGATGACTACTGACAGCAGCTCACGGGCTCAATGCGAACACACACAATGCGTGTGGCAAATGCGTGCCGACAAGTCCACCCACTGGAGCGGTGCGTACACACACTACTCATCCCTATGCATCCCTGGTCATTCTGTCTCGTCCTTCAGCGTACGTGCAGCTAATTGGGGTCTGATGAAGAGGTCTGATGAAGGAAACAATGAGGCAGGCAGCCAACGGTATCGCAGCCAAAACAATGGCACTCAGTGAAAAGCTCTACAGATGAAATCTTCCAAAAGCCTACAGGAGCCTTTTCTTCAGGTGCTGGCATAGAGGAATATGCAGGGGCCTAATTGAGGGTCATTTCCCAACAGAGTGAGTGAGAGCAGCTGTATTATTTGCCACTGTTTTCCATCTCTTCCTGTGCCTCAGGCCTTTGTGCTTGCCCCACTTCGGTCCACAAGGTACTTTCCGTCTGCTAAAAGCAGACGGGCGAACCAGGAAGACTCCAGAGACGCAGAAGGAGACTTTCAATTTTTGTCTGACATCAGGAGCGTGTTCAAATTTAGCATTTCAGACTTTGGGAATTGATTAGAGATAGGGTTTAAAAAAAAAGCATTTGTACTTTTTCCGCTTGGTTTTAAATATCTCCTGATTCTCAAATGTGAATCTTATTGCTTTTTTTGCCCTCGGAGGCACAACAAAACACACTTGGCACGTAAATGCAAGCTGCAAAACCATTTGAGATGAACTAATTAAATATGATTACACACCGCTGGAAAAAAAAAGGGGCTTTGTTATCTCAGTGTGTAGCCCTTACAGCTCAGGCACTGATATCCCAGCAACCCTGAATTTATCCCTCCTATTCTCTTCATGCTCGCCATTCTTCTGAACACAAAGCTAATATGCGGCGGCCCTGACAGTCACTACTGCGTGAGGAGACATTTACATAAGCTTGTGTATACGACCATTGTGATGATAATAGGCGTGTGATCTCCAGTGTCAGCGAATGAGAAAAACATCTCATCCATTCAAATAGATATGTCAGCCAGAGCATTAACCTCCCCTATAATTGGCCACAGGGGTCATCCTGGCAAAGCTGAAAGGCGACATTTAACATGGAACAAAAATTTGTTGTGCTTATTCGTGCCCCCCCCTCCCGCCTCGTTCCGGCAGACAACGCTGTCCCGATGAAATGTGTCAGTCAGCCTGCACAGTGCCACTCACAGCTGCTCCTCCAAGGCTCGAGCTTCTAAGATTTCTATAATGGCATCCATTAATATCACTTATGTCCGCTGTCCGTGCAGAGACATGCGGCCCGGCTCGTGCTCCGTATGCATCATTTGTGCACTCTGTGGCAAAGGGCTGTGACAGTCAGCTCTGAAGATTACAAACTAACATCAGAGCCCGACCTTGCAGGGATGACACCGCTGTTTATCTTGGCACGGTGGCTTTATTTTAGTCTGGCTTGGCATTCCAGCCAATATTTGTTTGGAGGTGACCGGCCAAAGAGTCGCCAATGACAGATACGCAAAACGTAAACAGGTTCCCTGGTTGCTCAATCAGCTTCATCGCCTCAGTTTAGTCTCCATAACAAAAGTTATTATATCCTACTGATTTTTAACAATAATTCATCTTATTTAAATAAATGAAATCAACATGATAGGTTGAAAAGCTGTAACGTCAAAAGAAAAATTAACTGTGAATTTTTTCCTTTAACATAATTCAGCTATTCAAGTGATAATGACCTGTTTGGAGCCATTCATGGAGATTTTAAAGGACTTTTACACTCATATCTGTTTACACCAAAACAGACTCCTGAATCCATCTATGCCATTGCTTCAGGCTAACTTGGAATTTGGAAAACACCACAATGAGAATTCCTATACTACTGTAGGTTAATGCATACTTAAACATTCATTAGCTATTAAACAATTATTATTAAACAATTATTATTAGTCTGTAATTCATGTTTAAGGAATCTTTGTAAAACCTTTCAGCATTTATTAAGAGTTTCAATAGTGATACTTGTTCACACGTCACAATATGGTTCCAAAAATCAATTCATAATTATTAATCATGGTAAATCAATGCTTAAGTATTGCTTATGAGGCTTTTTGATATTTGATTAAAAAGCATAATGTAAAACCTTCTTGCTTCACAATTGAAAAAACATAGTATATGATTTACTTTAGATATTATTAAGGTATTAAAAAATATTAACTAACATGTAGTTATTAATGCCTTGATATGTATTAACTAAGGTTGAATACTAAACATTACTTAACTGATAACTAATGCAATAGGTAATACAATTAGCAATGCAAAGTAGACACAACAGTGTCTATTAGCACCTTATATTATCTTTTTAATGCTTCATTTAATAGTTAACTATTGCTTATTCATGCGATAATTAACATTAGTAAAGGGGCACTAATAGTAAAATTACCCACATATCCTGTTTCCTTAAAAATTCACATTTACATTGCTGGTTCATTTTTGAGAATGTTACAGTTTTAGGTTTCAAATACATTCTACATCCAGGTTAATAATCCCATTAATCTTATGAACCTGTTGAATCCCTTATGGGGTCATCGGTTGGTGGAGCCGATCCGGCTACTGTTGGGTGAAGATGGGGTACACCCTGAACAGGTCACCAGTCTGTTGCAGGGGTGCACACTCACACCTGGGGACAATTTAGATTCTCCAAATAACCTACAAAGCATGTTTTTGGACTGCAGGAGGAAATCAGACTGCTTGAAGAAAACCCACACATGCATGAGAAGAAGTCCACACAGAAAAGACCCAGCCAGGATTTCAAATCAGGACCTTATTGCTATAAGGCAAAGTCACAAAGCACTCCACCACCATGCAGCCTTTGGTCAACAACCTAAAAAGAAAATTTGTTATGTTGACCTGTATATACATCCACATTTTAAACTTTAATGTTGTTCATTTTTTGCTCATTTTAAATCAACACACTTTTTTCATCATCATCATCTTTTTTTTCCCTTACAGGGTCACGGGGCTGCCGGAGCATATCCCGGCCATTTATGGGTGAAGGCAGGGGACACCCAGTCGGTCGCAGGGCCACAATCACAATCCTTGCAGCTGAAGCACATATAAACATAGGATTTAAAATCTCAATTTGATACAGATTTTTCACATTCATACCTCATACCTATGGACAATTCAGAGTAGCCAATTAACCTAAAAAGTATGTTTTTGGACGGTGGGAAGAAGCTGGAGACCCTGGAGAGAACCCACGCATGCATGGGGAGAACATGCACCTTCCACACAAAACGGTTGTTCTGTTTCATGTCCCCCAGCCAGGACTTGAACCGGGGGCCTCTTACTGTGAGGTAAGAGCGCTAACCACTGCGCCACCGTGCAGCCCATTGATTATACATTATTCAGGATATCTTTAGATTCATAAAGAGTGATATCCTTGCAGCTGCAGCACATATAAACATAGGATTTAAAATCTCAATTTGATATAGATTTTTCACATTTTTCACTAACATAAAAAGTTAGCATCTCTTTAAGGTGGTGTCCTTCAGGCAGAAAAGAAAGACTTCTGATTCTATTTTACATTTAAATAATTAGCAGTCCATTTAACCACACAAAGCAGTGCATTGGTACCAATGACTGTATAATGGCTGGATACAGTGTGATCTCACCAATTGGTTTGTAGTGAATTGATTTCATTAACAGTCTCTGTGAAAAACATTACATTGTAATTGTGATGTCCTAAGCCATTGGTTTGTGTTGCTTTGGCCTGTGTTTAAAGCAATGTTTTAAACATCTTTGAAAATGTCATCATTTACCATTTAGTACAATTCTAAAAAAGTACAAAAGGGCAAGATAAGCAATGCTGTCAACTGTTGGAATACACCCAGAGGTTGTAGTGGAGCTGAAGATTCACTCATCATCTTTTAACCCTTTAACAACAGAGCTTTAGCTCCAGTGTTGTCATTCTTTCAACTACCATAACTCTTCAACCATTGACGCAATTACCATAATTCCAGTTGATTCTGAAGCGCAGAAACACAGCCGTGCTGTGTTGTTATATTGGGCTGTATAAATAAAATTGAATTGAATTTGAGGGAATAGACAGTTTTGTGTACCAAGCCACCTGGTGCTTACTTTGTCAACTAGGCTGTCCTCCATTTTGTTTTCCAGCATGCATCAATCCGGAAGTCAAATGGTCAGTACAGTGAAGTCAAGTTTAGTCAGTGTCCTCTTTTATGCAGCTCAGATTGTACTGTTTACAAATCAAAATAGTAGATGAAGTAGGAACTAACTACTTTCGTGGATTACTTCCAATCATGTAGGACAAACAGACACTGGTTTGGATCCATTGTTCATTGGGTCTCACAATTTGATCACCCAGTTCAAAAGTTAAAGTTAAAGTTCCATAATCTGTCACACATCTAGGTGTGTGAAAATTGTTCTCCACATTGACCCCATTGCCTGGGTGAACGGAGAGCTGCAGACAGAGCTGTGTGAGCTCAGGAACCATTTAGTGGTTTGACCCCCAATCTTAATGCTGAGTGTTAAGCAGGGAGGCATTGGGTTCCATTTTTGGAGTCTTTAGTACGACTCAGCTGTGGATTTGAACTCACGACCTTCCTGTCACGGGGCAGACCCTCTGTCACAAAATAGTATTACAGTTTCCAACAGAATTAATATCAAACTTCCTGATCTCATCAAACAGATTAGTTTCTTTCAACTCCATGACATGAAAAAAAAAAATTCACATCATTATTCCACTATTATTTGGACCATTCAGCATCATGTGTATTTTATTCCAAGAGGAGACACACACTCTGGAGCCTAACACTTTCATGATGGTAGACACCAGGATGGTGTTTCTCTGTGGTGATTGCTTTAAATCCAAGCAGCAGCAGGAAATGATTACATTAGCAGTAACTTAATTTAGCTTCTATTCAGCTGTAAGCGAGAAGACAGCAAGCCTGATACGAATCAGATCGATTACTTAATGTGGGTTTCTTATTGGAAGGCAATTTTAGTTCAGGAATTGAAAACAGCAGGAATGAGTAATTGTTCTTAATTAAGCTTATTATTGGATATTCTTGTGGGGAAAAAACAGTTTTGTCCTAAAACCTAAATTATTATCAATGTAAATGTGGTTACTTTCCCGACATATTTGCTTCTAAGCTTTTAATAGATATTTATTTGTGAATGTAAAAGCTGTGCTTTCATGGATTTTAGTCAAACTCCTTTTGTCTCCACTTCAATTCTCTTGAAATGTTTGTTATTCAATCAAACGAGCTGTTCCCCTTTATCGTGTTTACGTCTCATCTTGCTTTTAATCTGAAGGTCTAGGGTTTGTGAAAACCTCTTCCTTCATGTCATGCATTATCGCCGCCATCCTCCGCTGCTGTTTGTAAAGCGCTGCAGGCTTTTGAGACAGTTTCAGCGTCACTCTTTACTGTTGCTGCAATATCAAGTGGGTACTCAGTGACGTTTTTTGTTTTCATCACATTTTTTTTCCTGTACTGCAAGTTTATCATGTTATAAACTGACCAATCAGATGCCTCAATGAAAGAATGTGGTCTCATATGAAACATTTGAACCGTTTGACTGATTCAGTAGGGGTGTGGACTTCTAACAAGGTCAATCCTGACTGGTGAGAGTGGTTGCCATAGAAACAATGATCAGACTCAGATCCACTTGGACCACTCACCATTTTACTGAGGTTGTCTGGCTCCAACATGGCGGCGCCCATGTAATGAAAAAATGGCGACTGCATTTACTTTAATTGGTTGGAGCTGGAAGTAAACCATTTTCCATGGATGATGTCACACTCATTCAAGTCCCCACAACTGTGGTGTTCCTGCCATGTAAACAAGCACTGTATTATTTTGCAGAATACTGTTTGTTTTGGATTTGGCTAGCATTTAGATTATGTGAGATATCCTCTTCTGATGTAATTATAACAAGGCTGCATCCTCTCACAGTTGGGCCACAGAAGCATCAGGACAAAGATACCATAGGATGGGGTTTAAAGCACAATAGCCACACATATTCAGAAATGCAGGGACACAATGGGTAATACAAAATTGATTCACTCTAATGAGTGCTTTGTCTCAGTTCCGCATAAAAGTGAATCTCTGGGCCTTTGTGCTATTTGTACAGCAAATCGCCTTTGAGTCTTTTCTCTCAGCATGAGAAGAGGAAATCACAGGGCTGAGAGTGGCCTCCTTGTGAGTTTATGTTACACCTCATCTTTGGGCATGGCTGGAGGCAGCAACATGTTTTCCACACAACGTGATGAGGAGAGAACAGTAATTCTTATGCAGATGAGGAGCGGCGTGCACACAAACCCTGCCACAGCCTATATCCTGCTATGCTTGTTGTGCAGTGCAGCCTCCACTTTTCCAAGAAAAATAATTAATAATTGATTGTGCCTGGTATTGGTGCGATTTATCTTATTTGATGGTTGTAGTTTCTGATGTTCATTGTGGGATGCTGCCGCCAACACCATCATGTTGGAGAAATGCTGCAAATACATTTCTCGATTTCTCTACTTAACTTTTGTTAAAATTGTGATTGTTGATTATAAAGAAAGTGTGTGGGGAAAAAAACAATAGAAACATTTATGTTTTGTTCAAAGCAAGAATATTTGGCTCTCAAGCTAGCAAGATTTAGTTAGATAAGGTTGCAAATATTTTTGTAAAACAAAATTGCTTATTATCATAAAATTACACATTTGAATTGTGTCTCAGGATTTTGTCATTTGCTCCAAAGATAACACAGAAAATAGATTTTTGTTTAAATGCCTTTTATGTTTGACTTGATTCTGTTTTTTTTTTTCCGTCTTTCAATTCCAAACAGGATTGAGGAGAAAATAGAGGTTTAAACTTGGAGGATGTTTAGAGAAATGTAGGAAAAACTGGGAAAGAAGTTAATTCTTTCACACCAGCTTCAATCAATAACATTATTTAAATAAACTCACCAACCGTTTTGCAGTTTCTGTTAAACCAACAAATTGTGAAACGGAGAAAAGCGGCTTTGCACGGAAATGCTACTATTTACTTTAAAGTGTTGCATATTGGAGCAAAGCCGTTTTAACAATTTAGAATTACAGAAATTGCTTAAACGGTCAAAGAGTTACGACAGCCTCACAACGACATATCCACTGTTAAAATCCCACTCCATTCATCTTTTGATCTAATGTAAAAACGTTCCCAGTGGTCTTTTAATTGTGATTAAGCCGTTTTTAGACAACAAAAAACTTGTTATAGTTTCTGCAGAGCGGCACATTAGACGTTCACCTCTAAATTGTGGGCAGGACTGTTGGCAGTCGGTAAGGAGGCCCCTAGGTTTATACTAGTATTAGTGGTGCAACAATAATGATGAGCAATATTAGAGCTGTCCAGCTGTGCTGCTTTTGAACCAGACTCCAGCTCAGACGTACATGGATCTAGTCGTCTACAAGTGGATGAATCAGAATGGAGTGGAGCAGGGAACCTTTGTCCAATGTGTTTTCTATATAATATACACTCTTGTCAAATGTTTTCCCCTCTGTTCCTGATTCACAACAATAAGAAATACTCAGAAATGCAATTTTAATATGTGTCCTCTATCATCAGAGAAATGACACAAGAAAATGTTAAAAGCACCAAAAACACAATTTTAACCGGAATGGGTTATGGAGTGGGAGGCAGAGTCACAGACCAAGAAAAACACAGTAGGCTAAGGGCAAAGAAAGAAAAAACAAAGATTACTAAATATGCAACAGTAGTTCACTGTAGTTTAAAAGAGCCAGTTTAGCCCGTGCTGGTTCGCGGCGCCTTCCGTCTGTGAAATCCCGGCTGCTCCCTGTTCCCTTCTCTACTTCTGTGCCGGTCCCAAGCCTGGTTGCTTTGAGAAGGCTGCGTCAGGAAGGGCATCCGGGGTAAAACATCGCTAAGCTTACCATGCGGCTCGTTCGCTGTGGCGACCCCTGATGGGGAAAGCCGAAAGAGAAAGAAGAGTTCACTGTAGTTTAAAATAATCAACATTTTCTATTGTAAAAATCTAACAGTATTACATTTTTACTTATGGTGTCTACGATTACCATAAGAGAAAAATGTATTCAAAATAAATAAATAAATAAAACATTTAAACCACATGAGAGTAAAACCCTGCAGCTCAGGTGAGGCAACTAAGACCCCCATAAATGTTTATAAGACATTTGGAAACAGTGAATTCTGGATCGTTTGTAGCATTTGTCCTTTCCACAGTGCAGGGCTGGTTTTACTTGACTACCAGAGCCTGGTAGTCGTTATGCTTCCAAACTCAATGGAATAAACTTGGCTAGAAAAGAAAATACTGATAATTCCAAATGTTGAATGTTAATATTCACAATTTGAAGAAAAGATTCAAATAGAATTCGCCAACACTTTTGCTTGATGGAGGAGCTTTTATCATCCTCTTGTCTCACTTTTTAAAACTACAATCCTCCATGTATGTGAGGATACTCAAACTGGACAGAGCTAGGAGGCTGTCTGACATGTTGGTTACCTTTACTATTTGATGCATGAAACGAACCGTCATCCTGGCTGTCCTCTAACACATCAGCTCTCTGGAGGATGGCAGGACTTTTGTGTCAGGCTGAATTTGGCCTCCAGGTCTTACATGAAAAAAAAAAAAAGACACGAGCTTCAGAGGGCGCTTTGTTGCATGAGACAATATGAGAAACCATCACAATATCGTATCCAATAATGTGTGGAAAGAAACATAATCCAACGGAGGTAATGAGATTCCAGCAGCGACAAGCGGCGTCTGAATGTCAGGCCTGACATATTATTGAATGGGTCTGATATCTACTGAAGGTTACTGAATGCTGCACAAACTTTCCAACACTCAGTGGGGCTTACTCATCGAGCTGCCACACTCTTTCTCTTACTCACACTCTAAGCTCAGCTGACCATCTGTTGCGGTTGTCATGGATACCACTTCATTCCTGACTACCTGAATAGCTTATCTTGATTGGTTCTGCATGCTATTTTCTCCGATTACCTTTGTACCTGACATTAAAATTTGCGGCTTTTGGTAAATCAAATAACTCTTTTTTTTTTTCTTTGATGAAAGGCTAATTTGTTCCCTTTCTTTAATCCCTTAGGGATTAAATTAAAGGGGAAAGAAATCCTACTTTGATTATTGGCATTAATGTTAAGAACTTGAAAAAGGCTGAAAAGAACTGAAAAGAATATGAGCTTTGATCGAGTTTCGGTGCAGTAAAACCATTGAATGTGTATGAGAACCGTACAAAATGACTCCGCCCCCTTCACGTTCCAAACAGGAAGAGCCTGCTGACTCGACGAACCAAAATCCCATAGACTTCTATGGAGAAATAAACAGTCCTACTCAGCCATTCTATTGGTCAGAAAACCCATTTTCTGACCAACTTCCTTTTTTAACATGTTCTTGCTAATTCTATTTTTTTTTCATGATATTTTTTCTGTAGTGTAAGTCATTCAAGTTATGAACTGACCAAATACATGCCTCAATAAAATTGTGGTCTTATGTCGAAAGGTTGGATTGATAGATTCTCCAGAACCCGCTTTCAAGTGGTAGGGTTGTGGCCTTCCAACAATCTCACTCCTGATTGGTGAGATTGATTACCATTAAAAAGTTGACACATATCAACTCGGATCAATCACTCCTTGACTGTATATGAGAAGTGGATTGAGTACGTGTGACATCACCCATATAAAAAAGCTTTACTTCCAGCTCCAAGCAATTGATGTCAGTTTAGTCGCTATTTTTTCTCAACACATACATCGCCATGTTGGAGCCAGATGACGTGAGTAACCAGTGATCGGTCCGAGTCGGTCTGTATAAAGATTTGTATGACAACCATTCTAGCCAATCAGGAGTGAGCTTGCTAGAAGTCCTATATCCTACCACCTAAGAGTTGTCTTGGGACAATCTGTCTAAGGTTTTAAGCTGTTCAACGTGAGACCACACACTTTTATTAAGGCATCTGATTGGTCATTTTGTTATGTGAATACCTTGCAATAAAGAAAAAACAAAATGAAAAAAACTAGGACCATCACGAACATGTTAAAAAAGGTATCAGAGCACTAGAATGGTCATTCTGACCAATAGAATGACTGAGTAGTTTATTTCTCAACAGAGGTCTATGGGATTTTGGCTTCTTGGAGCCAGCAGGTACTTCCTGCTTGGAACGCCAGGGGGGAGGGGTATCTTAATCCAGTTCTCATATGCAGTTAATGGTTACTGACGATGTATGGCTCCAACGTGGCAGTGTCTGTTTTGCAGAAAAGTGTAAAAGTTGCTTGGTTCAGTTCAGTGACGTGCGGTCAGATGAGGCAAGGGAGGCACAGCCTCACCTGTCATAATCATGATAAAATAGAAAAAGGTAAATTAAGTAAATATTATTTTCCACTGATCTGTGTTAAATATACATTTTCAGTCAACTCAAAACATTTTCCACAGTTTCTGAGGCTAAAATCGCCGAATTTGAGTGTTGCGCAATCACAGATGGAGTGGAAACTGCGGGTGAGGCTCTGAAGTGCTGTGCCTCATGTCTGACGGCAGGGCTCAATGTTATTACAGAGATGTGCGCTGAAAACACTGCCGTAGGTCAGCAGAAAAGGCTTTAGGTGAGGCAAGCCTCACCAGCAGGGGGCAGACGTGAGCTAGCAGCTGCTTTGTAGCTACACTGGTGCCGTGGAACCAGAACAGACCGAGGTTGTCCTTCTCCATTGAGAGGTAACAGACTCATTAAACCAAAGGAAAATAAAGAAGACTTTCCCAGCAGATCATGGAGCTTTTCGTGGAGAAGGATCAGCGCACAGAATCAAAACGTAAGGCAAAAAATGTTTTTCAATTTTGTTTTTTTTTAAATAACATGAGATTAAGTATAAAAAAAATGTAACTAAAATCATTTATTTTATTTTTATGATCATTTATACACAAGAAGAGTGTTCTATCCATCTATAAAAGACATATTCCCTGTAGGACAAATATTTTCTTGTGTGTATTTTATAAACTGTTAGCTGCCGTTTGATGAATGGTGAAATATTTAGTTCGTGCTATTTTAAATCTCACTCCAGAGGAGTCAGTGCCTCACCAGCCATCAACCTCACCGCACGTCACTGGTTCAGTTCTTTTACACAGTCGATGAGTAACATGCCTCGACTTCATTCATTTAGCTCCTTCCCCCCACACCCCCACCCTGATAGAATTTTTTTTCTGTACAATAAGTATTAAGCCCCCTTTTTAAAACACACCAAAAGGTGCCATTACAGCCAAATAAGCAACTGGTAACCCTTGTGCTATCCTATGGGGTCAAGATGACCATTGACGTCTTCTCCCCCTCTATGACAAAGGTGGATAAAGGTGGAGAGGATTTCATGTAATCCATGGACACCAGTGAAGATCACAAACATTGAAGAAAAAAGGTTCAGCGCACTGTCTAGTGGGTCTAGATGACCCCACTCCCAACGTTAAGGTGCCTAGCACAATTATAGTCCCTATATTCCACCATTGGCTCAAGGAAACATGTAATAGTGCTAAAAAAAAAAGCCCCACAAGAGAAGCTCAAAGAGGCCATGCAGTGGACCATTGCATTGTTGCCGCTCCCTTTAACTCAGTCCCTGTGAAACAAAATTAATGAAGCCAAAATCGAAAACAGAACCGCTGGTAAGTCTCAACCCAACTAATTATTAATGGAAAAGAAAACAACAAAACACTGTTACTGGGGAGAGACCAATGAACTGCTTCCCTCTGGCTTTATATTGGCCCATGTGAGTGTGTGCAGCCATTCAGCACTAAACAGAAGAAAGCAGATTCATTAGTCAAAATAAATCACATTAAAAGTATTCTGGCATATTAGTGCCTATAACCACTGCTTCCCAACATTCCTCCATCATTACTGGAATACAGGACTCATTCACTTGCACTGCATAGTTATGAAACGAATATTGTCTATTTAAGGAACATTATTTTACATGATTTTTAGGGTATGTTGCAGCTTTGGGTTTTCGAAACAAAACTTCCATGAGCAAATCAAAGCGCAGCTTTGACTTAAGCCACAGAGAGCCAAATTCTATCAGACATAAGAGGAGGTGACAGGATTGCAACATGTGGTTTGTGCTGTTTGTTCACTTCAAAACGTGACCTTAATTCAGGCACAGGAGGCAGGTTAGGAGAACAGTACATGTGCTTTGTTTACAAGAACCCAGCTCCAGGAAAATGCACTCAGGGAGCGGCTCGAGCATCAATCTAAGGAAGGCAAAAAACTATGAAACGCTAAACAAGGTGTAAATAGGAATCACTGGAGAAAGACAGTACACCAAGCAGAACCAAAATGATTAACGTACCTAAGTCTGTGCTGCTTACAATGACAGAGCTAGAGTTGCTATTGTTTGCCTTGAAACTATAAAAAAGAAGCAAATCAGCAACAAAAAGAGGCATATCTTTAATTCTGGAATCATTTCCTCCAGCACCAGCGAGCGCATGCATGACTAAGCTTCAAATAGCCCACAGAAACACGAGCAACCTGATTATTTAATTAGATATTCTTTTAGATGAGTTGCTCCATATGGATCACGGCATGCGGATGCAATATATGGAAGGGCTCACAAGCCCTCCTGAAAAAGAAAACACACTCAGAGGTTAATGAGTTGAACTGAGTTAATTAATCTCTTCAAAGATGCAAAAGCATGCATGCACACACATTTTCTGTTTATGATTATTTTATGTTTGCTGATATTTGTGTAAACAGCTAAACATCTGGGCGGCTAAAGGGATCAAGCTCCTAATCCAACGCTAAAGTGAGGGAAGTCGTTTCTGACGCATGCTTTGGATGCAGTAGCTGCACTGAAATAAACAGAAGGTGCACACGGAAGAGAGGACGAACAGAAGGAAGCAGTAATCTAACGTGCAGACACAAGCAATACAAGCTTCCCGCCTTGCCTGAGATGGTTCTCTGCCTTCCTGCTGAGTGGGATTACAGCCTGAAATCAGAGATTGAGAGACACCAGTGCTACTAAATATGCAGCCTTTTGTGACACTTAGCTGAAATTAGGCTTGCCTTTTATCTGTTTTTTTTTTTTTTTGGTAGCACATGAAAAGAATTGAGGATACAGGTTAAAATAATGCAAAACACAGGCTTAACTTAGAAAATGGTGTGAGGAAATGATCCCTTTGACTGTTGTGCTTCTGATGACAACTCTGAGGACAACACTGAAACAAAAAACAGCCTGTTACAGGCACAAAATGCCCAAATACTATATGTAGAGCTGCAATGTATTATTTTTTGACAGCACATATAAAAAAATTGCTTGATTATCACTTCATAACAAAAATATAAAGAAAAGGCCAAACTAACCAAAAAAATGCAAATAAAAGGCTGGAGCATATATTTTTGGAGCATAAAGCTACGTAGACGCTGAGCTCAGAAATGCTCAAATGCACCTAAGGGTCCCTTAGGAGCAAGAGTTCAGCTAAAATGAGAAAAGACATCACTGAGACAAACGAGGTTGAGTTGAGGTAACTGTTTGAGCAATACTTAAGAAGTGGGAAGTGGGACAAATCTGAGACGCATATGAGACAAATCTGAGAAGAATGAGTCCTAAAAGAGATCTCATTATTTGAAAAAGAAAAGAGAATGTTATTTTATAGCAGTGGTCACCAATGGTCCTCAAGGTCCACTATCCTGCAGGGTTGAGATGCTTCTTTGCTCCCCAGATTTGAATCAACTGGTGATTAACCGCCTCCTGCAGAAGTTGAGGAAGCAATTCAACCACTGCAGTAGATCTGTTGGAGCAGGAAAACATCTAAAGCATCCAGGACACAGGTCCTCAAGGACCAGGATTGGAGACCACTGATATACAGTAACAGTAAAAACAATACTAAAAATGTAAATGCTTTACACTTTATTTGGGCAGCACCATCATCAGTACAGCATTTGAATTGGGGTAGCAGTGTTAGACACTTTTGAAACTATTTAAACAAAATACAGAATTATAAAACATAAACAAGGTACAAAAACAAATTAAATGCAAAATAAATTAAAGCTCTCTCATTATCAGCTGACCCACTTCCTGATAAGTCAGCTTTTAACAACATTTTTTCTCCAAAGAAGAATTTAAAAGTACTTTAAGGCCAAACATAAGTTCTTATTGATAAACTATTTTGAGCACAACCAGAAATAGATTCACAAAATTGTAACAATATTGTTTTATACCCACGTTGCAGATTTTTAATGGCGTTAGTGTGGCGAGATTGCAAATATGGCGTTCCCCTGTTGCTCTGACACTTTTTACTGGAATATCGTGAAAATGTATTACATGAATCCCTGACTCAAGCTGAATGAAAAAAAAAAAATCATATACAATATGAACATATTAGGAATGTGGGCGTGGTTAACAAAAAACATCCATTGCCAAGGAAATCCAAAAATGTAGTTTTGCTGATTGTTCTAAAAATATAAACAGGTTCGTCAACTCCAGGAGACCAAAAACAGAAATGGTTGCTATGGAGATAAACCCATAGAAAAGCCACCATTTTGTTTTTGTATTAGGAATTGTGACATGCATGGCCAGAGTAGTAGAGGGGGAGAATAAGGGGAGCTTACCAGCCTCTTAGCCAGTGAGGGCCGGTTTGGAGGGGTGAATATGACACATGACACCACTTGTGACGTTACATTTAAAGTGGTTTTAGTTAATTAAATGATTCTAGCTTCACAATCATTTTATATCCATGACACAAGAAAAAAAAAGATTAACTGGAATAAAAAAAAAAAAAATAATACTAATTTTTGTCATTTGTTCCTATTACTACACAATTAGGCACAACGTGTCTATGTGGCTTAACTGAGTCAGCAAATGTTAACAGGTAAATTCAAGTTGAATGAAATAATTTTTAAAATTCTTCTTTGTCTTTGTTTTAGCCTCAGTTAGTCAAAATCTTAAAAACGCACAGTGAGGAAGCCCCACAGCTGGAAATCCCAGTGCAGTATCATATTAGTGACTGATTTGGACACTTGTTGCAGGAGCATTCACACAGGAGGCCCACAAAGCCTTCAAACGCCGCTTCAAATTTGGCTTTCTATGACCAGACCACCTGATGTTTTCTATCACAGTTTTCTAGAGTTCCCTTCAAACAGGCGTCTCTCCAAGCTCTGTGTTGGGAAAAGTGTGACAAAGTTGTTCACGCTTGTCAGCGTTTTGTTTTTTAACACCTGCTGAGCACCTAGATTTGCTCCACGTCAACACTGAAAAAAATGATTGTTTGAATTTGTTTTATTTTAGACTTTGCTGCTTTCACATCAAACAAAGTCAAGTGGATGAGCTAATTTTCAGTTTTGTGATGTAGGAAAGTCTAACAATGGCAGCTCACATCAATGTTTAAGTTTTGGCACAAGCAAAAAGTATTTTCAGTTTTCTGATAATTCCATTGAAGAACTGTTGCAAAGCTGACGTTCTGCTACCGTCTACTCCATTATGGGTCCAGTGGCACGTTTCTAATGAACTACTGCCACTCTGCAGAAGCTATGTGCCAGAAAATGATTAAAAAAAAAATGGCTAAAAATGGCATCATCATTACTAAAAGACCATTGGGAATGATTTAAAAATAGATCAAAAGGTGATCTGAGTGGGAATTTAAGGGTTTTCATTAATATCGGAAAGTAGAAGACACCTGTTCTTGTTCCCAGTCTTAGTGCTGCAGCAGGTCTTGGAAATAGAAAAGCTCTCTGGAAAAGCACCTTAGCGTAGTGAGCCTCTGCAAGCTGCTGTTGACTCAGTGGTGTGGAGCTGGCGCTTCATATCAGTACATAATGACCTCCCCACAAGGACTGCTGCTTTGGGCTCAGCATCATGCCACTCCAAGTCAATTATAACTAGACTGAAAGCTTGGTCCAAAGAAAGTGGGGAGTGGAGTGACAGCTGGGGTACAACAGGGACAGAAAAGTTGGATAGAGATTTGTGGAGAAACACAGAGACAAGATAAGGAGAAGTTGGGAGTATAGAAGGGGGGGGGGGATGAGAGGGATTGAAGGATGAAACGGAGACCATGTAGAGACGAGGGGAAGTGAGGGAACGGGGGACTGAGATGGCGATGTGGTAGAAGGGGAGGAGAAGGGAGCAGACAAATTCATGGAGAGTTTAGTGAGAGTCTCTGTTCTTTGCTGGCACGCACTCTGATGTCTCAGTTTGCCCCATCAGAGAGGTCTTTCACTGGCCAGCTGCTGGAAAAGGGGAAGGAGGGAGAGGATGAAGAGACACGATGAAGAGAAAGACTGAGGGATCTCAGATGGATGCTGGAGGCGGAGCTGGCACTCATCCCTTCCTGGACTTCTCTTTTCCCCTGTCTCTCCTTTAAAGCCCCTTCTCTTTCCCGATCCAAAACACTGCTTTGTTTTTGTGGGACTTAGCTGGACTGAGGCAAAGAGGGAGATGGCGGGAAGACGCCAAGTCCTCGTGATGAGCCGTCTCACCAGCTGTCGAGTTTTCCCTTGTACATATCGACGTGTGATGATTAATGACATACATTGTTGGCCTTAATTAACACAGATTTAAAACCAATTTCTTTCCATCGATGGCCCATTTTTTAACGGTTCATACTTGAGACCCAAAAAGGGTACGGCAGTGGACCATGACTTTTTTGACGTGCACTTTTTTTTTCGCAGTGACTTTGACTTCGCCAATGCCGTAGTTCTTGTGTAGGCACACATTAACTGGACTCATGATCTCTGATGCCACCCATAGGATTCACATGAATGAAAACTGTATCAGGGTAGCAATGGCAATCAGACTTTACTACGCCCAGTCTGTCAGTTCTGAAAATAGACCATTGGGTTGACAGAGTCATGCAGAACCCAGCCGTCAACTTGTCCTCACCTTTAACCGTTTAACACCAAAAGGGTCGCTGACAACACCTAAATGACACTCTTTGACATATTATAAATCTAATGCGATGCGGAGAAAAGCAGCTTCGCTCACATCAGCTTTGCACCGACATCATGCATGACACCATTGCTTAATGGCACAAAGCCGCTGTACTCTGCGACAAAATCAGCTGATTTACATTGATTGCGTGAGCGCGTCACTACTGTAAAGTGTTGCATATCAGCGCAAAGCTGCTTTTTTTCACTTCCACCAGAATTTCTTTGATTATGTAAACGGTTAAAGAGTAACAGAACGTAAACTCTGGAGTTAAATGGTTATTGTTGAGAGCCCATGCCCACTTTGTCCTGGAGGCACAAACATTGCAATATTTGCAGCATTTACTTAGATAAAAACAACTGCCAATCCACATAGTTTTTTTTATTTTTTACAGCTGACCTCCAAGGACCTAATTTCACATTTCCCATCCATTTTTTATACTGCCCTCTAGATTCTGATTGTTTCTATCAAAATCTAGCTGCAGAGAGTAGAATAGCCAGATTAATCAGGACTTAAGTTAGACACCAATGGGAAACAATTATATAGAATGTTGTGTTCTCAACGGCTCTACTAATCTCTCCTCCTATATTCTAATGCTCAGGGTCCTTACTCTCTCACTGCTCACCATTGTTGTTTTGACTTTCCCTCTAATTCCTGTCCTCTTTCATGATCCACACTAATAGGGTTGTCAAGCTCTTTATTTACAGTCATTGTCGGGTGACAAAGTCAGACAACACAAATGCCTTCATTAAGACAAGAACAATCTGTTTTGATCGCCTCACAGTGCAAAGGTCGTGGTTCAAATCTCTGTTGGGATCTTTCTTTGTGGAGTTTGTATGTTCTCCCCGTGCATATGTGGGTTTTCTCTGGGCACTCCAGCAGTCCAAAAACATACGTAATAGATTGATTGGTGTGTCTAAATCAGCCCTAGGTGTGCATGTATAGCCCTGGAACAGACTAGCAATCTGTCCAGGGTGTACCCGCCTTCATAGCTGGGAAAGGCTCCAGTATCCACCACATACCCGAAAGAGATAAAGCTGGGTTCTGAAAAAGGATGGAAGGATTGATTGATGGTGTTTAAAGTTGGATCGGGATTTGATGGTTGTGGAGGACCAATTTCAACCTCTGCATGATTTTTTCAATTGACTGGAACATCACCAAAAGTTTCTTTTGGTTTTAAAGGTCAAGTGGCGCCTCCACCTTTGGATATGCTACAAATCCGGTTCATACATTTCACATCACGTCGAGTTTTCTCCTGCATTCTCCATCTGCAGGTAACAGACAGCAACACCAGAAAAAAAACATCAATTGATGATCTGCTTTCAAAACAACATTGTTATGCTGAAAAGATTTCCAGCCACCAACTGAGCTGAAAATGTCACGAATGAGCAACTGGTGAGAGAATCATCAATCCTGGGCAGAGGGGCAGCGTAACGGTGTCACTTTAGGAAAAATGCAGATCTCCTTGAGGGAATGACCTTGCTGCCTTCGTGCTGAGCAATAATGGATGCCACGGTGTGCCAACAGCTGAACCCAAAAAGCCATTACATATGTGTGTATACAGTATTCTGTGAATGTCTGCCAAAACAAATTCACACATGTGGTAGGGCGTCTGCAGCTGTGAAGGATTGTGGGATTGTGTGCTTGCATGTTTGTGTGTGTCCTCTAAAACACACCTAAAATGAGGGAGGCAAGGAGGCTGTGAGCGCGTGGGATGACAAAGCAGCGGGTCTCCAAGGAAGACAGACACCGGTAGCCATCACTGCAAAGAACTCTTAGGGGACAACGTCCCTGACAATCTAGCTGGAAACACACAAACATACACCTCCCTTACTGTCTCCCAACTTTTTCTCTCACCAAATTTAAAACGTTGCCACAGTCTCTCTGCGCCGCACTCACTCATTTTCAATTACCAGGCAGGTTGCTGCAGCTCCCAGACAATAGCTCGGCTAACTTGATTACCTGTTTCACTGAAGCCAGTGGGACAACAGATGAAGTCGCGCAAAGTGACAGCATCAGCACATGTTGCTTATAGATTGCAGTGTTTGCTAGGATGGACACAAAAATGGTTCCAACACACGCAAGAAGAATTCTGCAGAAAAAGTTATTAAAAGAATCTCTAATTGGGGTGACTTTAAAGAAAGTTTGGAATTTCTACAGACCAGAACGTATGGAGAATGACCATATTTTCCACACTACAGTATAGGATGCTCTGGATTATAAGGTGTACCATCAACTAATAGTCTTTTTTCAAACTAGGTCACATATAAGGCCCACTGAACTATATGGTGCATTACAAGAGACGAAGAGTTAGATATGAATTAGTCAGTCAGTCCGACTTTATTAACTTCATTCACAGTAACTCCACAACTGTGGCGACCCCTGACGGGATAAACCGAAAGGAGAACAACAGTCTGACACCACATCACGTAAGGCACATCAGCATATTCACAATAACACCCAACCTTGTTTGCCACACATAATCTGCTAAAACAAACATTACTGTGACTATACTCTGATGCCCAACCTTGTTAGTAACATGCAATTAAAAAAACACAGTATGGCACCAGTTGTTCGCTCCATTAGCATATTCACAATAACACCTAACCTTGATTGCAACTTGAAAAAAAAGAATAAGAAAAAACAGACTGACATTAAGACAACATCAGTAAACACAACCAGAATGAATCCATAAAAAATGAAGTCTTTTAAGTGCACCTTGTATTGTGGAAAATACTGCAAAGTGTTGCTAATCTGAGCTAAATATCAGATTTGAAGCCCAAATGTCTAAATGGAGAAGATAATAAAAACTGTAAAGATGGATTGGGGGGGGGGGGGGGGGGGGTCCACTAAGGTAAACACCTACAAACTCTTAATATCTTTTATTGATGTGCAGATTTATGATCCAAAACCTCATTATTGAAGCATAGAAGACTCCACCATACAGCCACTGTTTCCCTCATTTCCTCTAAGTGTGGAGACAGGCTATGTCGCCTTTAGGTGTAAACATTATGAAAGTCAAAAACAATAAATATAAAAATCTAAGCTATAAAATGCCGGTGAACTAAAAGACAGGTAGCTGGAAACTGTCAGCGAAGAACTAAAGTGAAGTGGAAAACGTAAAACGTTTTTACAAACCTGTAACCATAAATAAATTAGAACAACAGAAGGAATGATGTGTCATCACCTGATTTAGCAAACAGATCTTTAAGTACCAAATTACATTTGTTAATCCTCATTTGGAAATGAAATCATTTTTTATCCATTCATTGAAGGAAGGAGAAAGCAAACTATGAGAAGAGATAAAAACAATTGCAAAGTGAAACTCTATGCTCTAAAGCTCATTCATGTAAGTAATTATTGAAAATGAATTAAAGTAATTAGACTGATCATAGAGTGCAGTTTGTGTTATTTGTCTTAGTCCTCATGTACATTAACAACACATGTTTACTTTTTTACTATACTTAAACAAAATTTCTGTTTATCACTGTCAAAATAATAATTATCAATAATCATAAAAACATTGTCAGTGATTTAGATATAGCTGTTAAAGATGACCAATAAGAAAAATGTACACAATCATATGGAACCGAGTTTTCTCATCGTTGTCTATCAGCTGTTCTGACAAAACCACCAGCTTCTCTGTTCTCATCGGTCACACTAATCACGTTTCTATTATTTCACCCCCAGATTTTACTGCATCACCTTCTTTAAGTATTCGATTTTTAATAGAAGTGTGCAGCTGAGGGACGGCACGCGCAGTCACACCGCTTCTTTCATTTCTTATCAAGAAAGAAGCACGGGGGGGAGTTCACCGCCTTGCGTTCCAGTGTCCTCTCACTTTTCTGCTTCGCTTGGTCTCACCCCCCCCCTCTGCTTTTCTGACACTCATGAATGGCTGGGATTCCAATGTGACAAAATAGAAAAAAAATGGGTGTAGGTTGTATGACTTGGGGATCGTAAATTCACAGACTGCAGTTGCATTCATCTTGCCTTTGTGTGATTTGTGGCCGTAAAGCATAATTCCATCACAGTATGGACAAACATACATGTTACACGTTCACCTGTAAAAGATGGCTGGAGTCCATTTACAATCCACTTCTCTTTTTCCCCTTTTGTTGGGATCCTGTCAGCGCCACTGTGGTTGTGTCTGATTTTCTGATTATTGACATTTTGTGTTTTATGTAATTTATCAGAAATATCATTTAGCTTATGCCTTAATCACATGCACCCACTTGAGGGTTGACCTGTACGGGTGATGCAGGTTTTTGAGTTGCCCGGACCGTAAAGGGTCATAGAGAGGAAGGGACTCTTATAGGGCGCATGGGTGTGTCTTACAGTTCTTTTAGGCTCGTGCAGCCACCTAAAGGGGCAGCATGACAATAGAATGTACCATTGTGGTCACTGGTAAATGTATCGTGACGTATTCGCAAAGAAAAAGATACATTTGTAAAAATACAGAAAGTTGCATACACTACATGCATCGTACAGGTGAGGCTGCTGTATGGTGTCTTTATGCCACACTCTAGTTGTTAGTACTGGCAAATGCTGCACTCAATGATATGTAAGTGCCCATAGGATGTCCACACAAACTACGCTCTGATTGTTTCATTTCCTAAATTGTAACAATTAGGCTACAGTCGAGGAGCGCACACTTATAACTTGAACAGCAGGGGGGGTTGAAGAAATTCAACACGCCGGCGCATCACCTACTTCACCCTTACTTACCCTTACAGTATATGTTGTAAAAAAAAGAAGAAAAAAAAGGAACATATTAGCTCTGTCGGCTCACTGGGTTGTCTGCCATCTGAAAATTTAATGCGCTCCACCTCCCAATGTATTAATTTTGGCATATTTTCACAACTCTTAATGATCCGTTTATGCTTGGTATCTCTTTCTAGCCATTCTTTCATAGCTGTTCCATGTTAGTTTTCATTTTTCTGATGCTGACCTTTTTGTGTAATCATACTGTCTGATTTCTTTTTGGTTTTTTTTGGAGTCCCTGTGATCTTTTTTTTTTCTTTCTAAAATACCCATTTTGTGGCTCCACTCTAGCTTATTTTGTTACATTATTTTCATCAGGGTTTGATTATTTTGCACCTAGTCAGGAGTGCTCCATAATTCATAAGCCTTCTGGACCTTCTTACATCACATTATAGTTGTTTGCAGTAGATTTTCCTTTTTTTTCTGTTTTATTTTAACAAATTATTTTAACTAATCTGTGGCACGAAACAGCACATTTGGAAAGGCAGCATTCAAAAAGGGATATGACATGAAAATGCAGCAAAGTGGTGCACTAAAAAATTCCATAATTTTAGAGTAAGATCAGACCTCCCCCCTGCTGTGCCAGCAGAAAATCCTCAATTAAGGCATCTCACCAAAAAAGTATTTGAAAAGTATGCAACATAAAGTTTAGCACCTATTAAAGTTGAACATCTATTCATGTAAAGATTAAATGTTACCCGCTGATAAAAGCTTTATTGCAGAGAGAAAAAAAAACAGTTTCTATAGCAACCTGTACAGGCACGATAGAAGTCCCATGTGCTAGTGCACACAAACACATGTGCTCTCACAATTTTGCATGCACACACACACGGGTATATACACATGCAGCTCCAAAAGGAAAAGGCAACGTTCACACAGCAGAAGATCTGAAGGTTCAACTATTTAATTTGAAAGAGACGACAAAAGTGATGGTAGGTTTTGCTTTTTTCTGGAAAAAAGAAGGTAACATTAGATCAGGGATGCACTTAGGTGGTGTGCAGGCTGAAAAAAAAAGTGCAACAGATGAAAAGTTGTAGCACGCATTTACGCACTTAAGATTTCGTGGAGGAAGACAGACTTTTTTTTTCTCAGAACATCAAAGCTGTTGAAGAAGCAAGCTCCCTTGAGCAATTGTTTTGGTGCTCCTCCACCCTCACAGAAGAGTCTGACTCGCAAAAGAAACACATGCTTTTGGACAAGTGGCTGCAGGAGATCATCTGGCTTTAAATAAATAATGTGCATCAGATCATGGCATGAAAATCCCAATCTGCTTGACAAAAACATGACCTTCTGTATAAAACGTCAGTGAACACAATGATGATTTAGAGAAATAAAACATCTGTGTTTTAAAAAACGTAACTCTGTTATGGGTTGTTCTTTAATTCAGTTGGTTTTGACAGAAATAATTGTATTTAATTTCTGATTCTTATCCAGTCATGCTATATGAAATTAAGAATTTTCAATATCTGACATTTAAGCCGCGGATCTGTATTTATCCCCTAACCCTACGGCTTCTCTCTACCCCTATTTAACCCTCCAAGGGGAGAGTTACGGAAAAATAGTGTGTCTTCAAATTTGGACATCACTCCCAGTTGATGACATCATCAATAATCACGACATCAGCGCTTGAAAAATATGTGACAATATCAATTTTATAACTTTAAAAAGTCATGCTAAAACAAAAAGTCATTACTTAAATTGAAAGATAGACTTCTGTGCTTCAGAGCACACGCACGTGAAGAAATGCATTTCTCCTCCACGCCACAAGCGAGATGCGGATCCCCCCCCCCCCCCGTGATATTATCTGCATTCCTGCTTTAGATGGTTTTTATCCAAGTAAAAGACATTCTTCAGTAAGTCCATAGATTCACCAGAGAATATGACCAAGAAACCAAGTAGGTGGATTGTGGTCAAAAATAAGCTCCAACCAGATTAATAATGAACCCAACATGGTTCATCATATTGCGCCTTCATTAACCATATAAAAACCAATCTTTCCATGGCTGTGTGCTAAAGCTAGCACAAAACAGTTTGATCTCTCAAAAACGGGAGAAAATGTCATAATTACTACTCTCATCATTGCCATTATCCCCATGATAATCATCTAAATCACGGTCACTCCACCATTTTTAGAAAAAAGGGAAAACGATCCTTCTTAACCTGTTGGACCACATGTGTGTCAAACCAAAGCCTGCAGGCCAAAAGTTTCCCCGCCATGTCATTTCATGTGGCCCGCGAGGGCATAAAGGTTTTTTATTTTTTAAAATAAAAAATAAAAATCGGTGTGTATTTATTCACATCTAGGGGGAATTGGACTTGAAATATGGGATTGGGCAACTATACATTAGGACTTAAACACTGTTCATATAAGCTAACCTGACAGAATCCAATTTAAAAGGATTTATGCTAAAGTTACAAGCAAAAAGAAGGTTTTCTATCCAACAGTAATTGTCAAGTTTTAATAAATAAATAATGAGTTATTTAACATTAAGGAGTAGTTACATTTATTTGTCATTACATTTAGTTACATGTATAAGTTATGTCTGGTCCTTTGAGGATAGCCACTATGCTGAAGTGGCCCTCTGTGAAAATGAGTTTGACACCCCTGTGTTAGACGGAGACAGCGATCCTGCTGCAGAACATGGCTAAGGTTTGAAAACACGTGAAGGCATGGATCGGTGTTTCCTCTTTGAAGAAGTGGTGGGCATGAAATTTGATCTCTTAGAATGATGTCAGGTTCAGACATTTACGATTGATTCCCCTCCCACATGGAAATCAATGGCCGACGAGGTAAAGTCAAAGGGAAGCAGGCGAAAGTGTAATGAACCAACAGCTGTGTCTCATAACAGGCAGACACTTTTCCTCAACAGGACGATTTGTTCAAAGAAAACTTCCAAACAGACAGAGAACAAACGTTCTGCACACATTTCTGTTTCCATCTCCACAATTGATGGACATTTCTTTGCACTCTGGGTAGTTTCTAAATTTCTCTCATCTCATCTGTTTTTGTTCCATTTTGTCGAATTCCAAATGATAACATTTGTTCTGATTGAACCCATAAATTTAGAACCAGATGTCTTTTCAGACTTTTGGACTATTTTTTAAGTCCACCAGACACAACTTTGCAAATCAATACCACTGCTGGCCACATGCCATGCACATTTATACACTGGACCAATAGTAATAAAACTATTCTGAACGGCGAACTCAAAGCCAGAAATGTGACTGGCACACTGGCGGGAGTTTGCTCCTCCCACCCCAACAGCGCTGCAATAATAGGCAATTGGAAAGGACAGAATGAAGTGAGACCTTTGTTGGGTTCATCTACCTCCAAAAATAAGAAATAAATAAATACCGGTAAATAAAAAAACAAGCAATAAGTTGAGCTCCACCTAAATCAAAGTGATAGATAACAAAAATCTTCAATAAGGCAATAGGAATCAGATTTTCTGCAAATTTATTGTAGAAAAAATAAAACAAGCCTAGAACTGGGTTTGCATCACATTTGGAAACCGAAGTATGGTGAAAAGTTGGTATCAGGTTAAAGTGAAGGAAAACACTGATTCTAAATTTAAAATGTAACCTTGACAGCACACATTGTACACCTAAAATACATATCAAACATTTAAAAAGAAAAAATAGTAATTATGAAACATTTTGAATTTCAAGAATGACTAAAATTGAGGATCAAATAAAGCTACAAACCTATAAATAAAAAGTTGATGTGGAACAGCTGCTGCTTTTTATTTTCAACTGTTGCTGTTTTTTTCATTTCTCTCTCTCGTTACTTTCAGGCCTCACTTTATTGACTGAATTCAGACTTTTTGGTTTTGTTGGCGTACAGAAGTGAGAATGTTTTCCCAAAGTGTGGAAATTCAGAGGAAGGATGAAACAGCAGATGCTGTTCTTCAGCTGAAATAACGTCACCAAAACTTAGTCTCCCAGTGACCATCATGCCCCAGGGAAAATGGGGTTAAAACCCCACCCCCAAGCAAAATTAGCGGAGGATGGCTTTTTAAGTTCTAGTTTTAAATATGTCTGCAAACAGAATTCTTGTAAATTTACAATGTGATTTTTTAAATGTATTTTATTTTCTATTTTGTTTTATTTCAATGTATTGTTTCAAATTTACAATGTCTAATCATCAATGTTTTTTCGTTCACTTTAAGCTGATATTGATTTGACACATACAGGAGATGGAGGTTTGCATCAAATACTAAGGTTAATCTGCTTGGACTTCAACACTTCCAATACCTCAGTCATCTTTAATGCTTTCCATCCATCCATCCATTCATCCATCTATCCATCCATCCATCCATTTTCTAAACCTGTTTTATTCCTGATCCAGGTCATGTGGTAGCTGGAGTCTACCTAGCAACTGTTGGGCAAAAATGGGGCTCACCTTGGCTGTTGTCCTGCAATAGACTGGAAAATTATCTACACACTCTTACTGCTACTGCATTTAGTCAAACCAATTCACCTAAGAAGCATTTTTTTTAAGACTGTGGGAGGAAGCTGAAGCACATGGAGGAAACTCATGCATGCACAGGGAGAACATGCAATCTCCACACAGAAAGGTCCCAGCATGAATGTTTTCCAGTAGCATATTCTGTCATGATCGGCTTAGGCTGAGCAGACCCAGACGCTGGAACCCAGAAGGACCACAGGAGAAT
Organism: Oryzias curvinotus; assembly: GCA_023969325.1. Taxonomy (NCBI): domain Eukaryota; kingdom Metazoa; phylum Chordata; class Actinopteri; order Beloniformes; family Adrianichthyidae; genus Oryzias; species Oryzias curvinotus. The sequence goes on from CM043711.1 coordinate 13,636,903, forward strand.
GAGCTGGAGTTTTAACAGATTTATTTTCCTGGAACAGGAACTGTGGGTGAGTAAATTGATGAATATTCGCTAGCGTGAAAATTCTGGTGGAGCGGCTGTGTAGTAATGGCGAGGCGTTGATATTGAGTCGAGGCGTAGAGAGGAGCTGAGGCTGAGAAGGATCTTGGCGGGGTTTGGAGTCGTGCCGTGGTTTGGACTCGTGGCGTGGCTGGAGGCTTAGGACCTCAGATCAAGCTCTGTCTTCTCGTGTGGAGGTAGGACCCAGGTTGACACTCGTGGCTAGGGATGGCCCGTTTGACACCGACGCCCCGGCGCTTGTTTCACCTTCATGAAGCAGAGTGGTTCGGCACAATGTTTCGGGGCCTGTGTCAACTAGCGCAGATGACGTGGTTGATGACGTGTGAAGCGGCAAATGCATCGTTTGGTCAGTTTGAACAGTTGGGTGCGCTATTCTCTGTAACGGAAACGAATCCCGAACGTTTCCCGACAAGTTCTATTGTTTCCCCTGTAGAATCACTACCATGGCTCCTGGTAAAGAAAAAACGTACTGAGGCTCATGATCATTTCAACTCGGTTTCTCCTAATAAGAGAATACACTTATGATCGTTATTTATAAAGAAAACACTTCTACCAATACTTGATGGAAAATAGTTACAAGAGTAGTAGAGATAGCTCAGACGAATAGTTTTGGTGTCTGCACCTAAACATCCTGGGTTCAAGACCAGTTTGTTGCAACTTTTTATTTTTTATTTTGCTTTGCGTTTATTTTCTGTATGTGATGTGCTGTGTCAAGCACTTATCACAGAAAACATGACTCGTGTTGTTTTACGTTTATCATCTTTAACAACATCATTTTGTTTTACATTTTTTCATTATCATTTCCACATTGATGTGTTTCAAGGAGCTTAGTATGAAACACGTCCAGTTCGCCACCAGATGCCGCTGTTCTGTGTGGTTTGAAAGCCCTGAATGGGTGGATCATTTTTCCAGCACAATTACATAAAACCCAACGGAAGCTTCATGGGGCTTCTATTCCCATCCCTACTCGTGGCTGTATGTCCTGAAGGCGGAGTGGAGAAGTAGCAATTAGAAACGAGCATGAAAGAATGAGAACAAGAAACTAGACTTTACATCAGGTAAAGTGGATCGTCTCAAAAAGAGCAGGCAGGTGATGAGATGAGCGTCCACAGCTGGGTCCAATCAGGAAGGCAGAGCAGAGAGGGGAGGGGGGAGGAGAGAGTGCTAGAGGCACCATGACATGTTCACTGCAGTCATGAACTTACATAGGACTTTTAAAATGTCTCATTCTATTGATGTCAATGCAACCACAAAAAAAGAGTACATTTTGTGGACAAAATAAGGTGTTTCCTAAAGGTTTTTATTCATAAGAATGATAAAGAAATGCCAGTACATTTGCAACTTGTACAACCACAACCATATTCATATCACAGATGAGTAATAAGTAAAGTTGTAAAGACCTTTCAAGCACTTTTCCAGTTTTAATTGATTACATTAAGTGTTTCTGTTAGTTTTTGTATAATCTGTGTTGGGGGGCTATTATTCTGATTATTATGACTATAACTGTCCTTTTTATTATTATTATTTACAATATTTTATTTTCACGTAAAGCACTGAGGTGTTTTGTAACAGGAAACGTAATCTATAAATAAAGTTACATTTGAATTTAAAACTGGAATGTTTTCATCAGTTATGTTTCATTTCTGTACTTCAAAACTGTACTTTATATAAAATTACTACTACCACTTCATATAAATTATAAAATTATCAAAATTAATTGTAATAATAAAAATGTACTTTGTAGCTTCATGAAACATATCAGTAAAACAAACTATACTTTAGTTACTACTAACTATAGTTATTGTGTAGGAATGAATAATGCCACCCTTTCTTGGGTTTTTGTTTTGTGTCGTTGCATGAAACCCTGCTGAGGCAACAGCTTGCAACTCGCATGCAACTCAGCAGACACAGAATCAAACTCCGGACTGATTCACCTTTTACTTAACTGAGCAGCAGGAGATGAAGACACGTATCAATGGGTGTGAAGGGCATGGGAGGTAAACGTGAATCACATTCTCATGATTATCCTGACATTCTCCAGATGAAAGCAATGAATGTGTGTGAGGGAATGCAGAAAACGCCTCCCCTCTATATATGGACAGGGGGATCTGCAGGAGGCCTTTAGTCATTCAACGCACCTCCTCACAATCAGTCAGAGGCTGGTCAGATTGAGCATTATCATGCTCACAGGCTGATTCATCACAAGAGCATCACTCTTGATGTTTGCACCTGGCATTAAATGTGTGGCCCCACAAGTCTTTAGGGACCAATGTGATCTATACATGAGAAGCTATGATATGTCACCCTGTCATGTTACCATTCATCAGCACCATCATGGGTAACAATTAGGGGTGTAACAATTCGTTTTAAAAAACAATTTGATTCATATAATTTGTGGTTGCCAATACGATTCATAGTCAATATTGGTTCATTTCGAACAAATCGATTCATTGACCTAGAACTGATCCAGAACATGTCTCAATAAAAAGGGTATTTTACAACAGCGATTATTGATTTATATAATTTAAAAATGATGTTTTTTATAGTTTAAGAGGATTAGATTTTATTAACAACTTGCTTAAGACACACCAATCTGGTTCGTAGGAATATAAATTGATTTGTTACACCCCCATTAATGTCTGCTCCTTTAAGGCTGATTGTAGTAGATTGTGTACCTTTGAACCAAAAGAAAATAAATGTTTTGTCCAGCCATCCATTTATCTTCTTCCATTCATCCAGGACGGGGTCGCGGGGGCAGCAGTCTAAGCAAAATTGCCCAGACTTCCCTCCCCCCGGTCACTTCCTCCAGCTCCTCTGGGGGGACCTCGAGAGGGGAGAGAGACGAGAGACATTAGCTCTCCAACAGGCCCTGGGTCTTCCCTGGGGCCCCCGCCCAGTGGAACATGCTTGAAATATCTCCCCAGGGAGGTGTCCAGGAGGCATCCAGACCAGATGACCGAGCCACCTCAGCTGGCTCTTCTTGATGCGGAGGAGAAGCGGCTCTACTCTGAGCTTTGTCCAGGTGACCGAGCTCCTCGCCCTAACGGAGCTCCCCCCTTGTAATTGAGGCCAAACTTTATTAATTTCAATCATATTTGAAAATCTTTGATGTTGGACCGGAAAGGAGGGAAGAAGAGAGAGGGATGTTAGAGAGGGGGGGGGGGGTAGGAGGGTGATAATAGGAGGGGGGTAACGCAGGGCCCCTCCCGAGAAGGGTGCCCACAGCCCCAGACGAGCACCTCATCACCACCCAGGAGTTCTGGGCATCCCCCCGCTCCAACCCCAGGTACGAGCCAGGACCCCCCAAGGGAGACCCGCTCCGTGCTCCAGGCATCCACCCACCCAGCCCACGGTTGGTCCAGGGAGGAGCAAGGCAGGGGACAGCCGAACCCACCCAGGAGGGGGGCACCCCGGGGAAAAGGGGGGCTCACAAGGGTTGTTGTAAACATGGCCCGAGCAGCCTCGGCCACAGTTGGAGATTTGGCGGGGCCCAGCACCCAGGGGCAAGGACCAGAACCCACCCCACAGGGACACGGACACCCCCAGCTCCGGTGTGATGTGAACCCCCCCCGCGCAGAGAGAGCACCACCGGGCAAAGGAAACCGGCACTCAGGGGACACGGCCGCCGTTGCCAAGGGCCCAGTACCCCCCACCAGGGACGGGGTAGGGGACAGATGGACCTAGGTCCCACCTTCCTTGCAAAATGTGTGTGCGTGTGTTTGTGTGTTTGTAAGGGTGTGTGTGTGCATGTGTGTGTGTTTGTGTTCAAATGTATATTTTGAGGAGTAAAAAAGGTGTGTGTACTAAGGGGGTGCAGTTAAAATTGGCAGGTAGGGCACTGAGGGGACATTTCCTGATTACCCACAGTAATGTCCCCTCCCCCTCCCCACCAAGGGGCCCTAAATGTCTAAGGTGTAGTTAAAATTGGCGGGTAGGGCACTAAAGGACATCTGCTGCTTGCTGGCAGTGATGTCCAAGCAACATCCCTACCAAGGGCCCTACATGTCTAAGGTGCAAATAAAACCGAGAGAGGGGGGGCCCATTCCATACGGCATCCATGGGAGGGGGACCACTGCCAAGTAGCCCCCCCCCCCCCAAAAGTGCATCGCAGGCTAAACCCCCCCACCCCCTCACCCTAATATGAGATTATATGAGGAAGGGGGTAAGTTGAGGACAGCTGGTAGACGGTCCCCCGGTGGTCAAACAGCCGTCCCCCAGCCCCCCCCAGCATGGGGCCCAGGTCCCCCAGCCCCGGGGTCCCATCCCCAGAGGCGCCGACGCCCCAGGCCCAGCACCACCCACCCCACACAGAGAGAGAAGAGCCAGACAGCGCCACCCCCCCCGGAGCAAGCCCAGGCCCCCTCCCCCAGGCGCCGGCCCTGGGAGAGCTCTGGTCAGGCCTCGACGGGACCAAGGCAGCCAACCGGCCGGGGCAACCGCTGATTGTCACCAGCGGAGACCCCGACCCGTCAAACCCCCAAGGTGCCGTTTAAAACAATAATTTAATGCATGTAGGTCAAGCTAAAGCATGATTAACTGCAGATGCTTCCTTTGCACTAAAGGTCATCAGGTTCAGGGGCTTTGGATTTCACCACAATTGCAAAAAGGATGTTGGGGGTTGCCAGTTAATGTGTCATTCAGAGTTTGGGGGAGTGGGACCGCGCCTTACCCTCTGATCACCTGACAGGTCATCTTCATTACAACTTGACACCAAACCAACAGAATGGACGTCACCTAGACCCCCTTTTTCTACAGTGTCATGGTCCTACTATAAATCTTCCAAACTTGGGTAAAAGCAGAAAACACCCCAGACAGTCCATCACTCATCCATTCCTGCTTCCATCTTTAATCCTCTCTTTATTCACTCATTCATCCATGTCCTCCTCTCCTTTGGTTTTCCTGTCCCACGTTCGTAGAGTTCACTATCAGGCCCGATTCAAATGGACATAACAAAACACTCCTGAGACTGAAAACTCAGGACTGACAAGTGAAGAGGGAGAGAAACAAACAAAAAAAAAATCAAATTTGTTTTACATATCAGGGAGAAAAAAACGTGCCTCCTTTAATCCCTTTGCATGGTCCGTAGAGTTTGTGAGGGTTGAATATCAATGTGAAAGATGAAGATGAAGAGGATAAAGTTAAACAGAACCAGGTGATTCAGGAGGGGCTAAAAGATGAAAAGTCAGTTCTGTGGGAAATCTTCTGAAATGTTCCGTTTGTCTCTTAAGATCAAACATATTCTACCCCCCCCTACACACACACACACAATCTGTTCAGCAATCATTAAGAGTTTTGTAATGTCTCACCATTTTAGTGAACGTGAACATGTGGGATGAAGATCTCTCTAATCTGAATGTAGCAACTAATGTAAACCAAAACAAGTGTTGGTAATTGCTTTATTTGATAAAAAAAATAAAAGTCAAGAAGTAAAGAAAAAAAAACAATGATGTGTTTTAATATTTGTGTAAATTATGTGAAAAAGCTTTGAATTCAGATGTTACAGGGGAAAGCATGCAAATGAGTTCTGATAAAAAATTAAATAGATAAATAAGGAAATTAAACAATTATTATGATGGAATAAAACTTAAATGATTCCACAAAAAGAAAATACCTTGTCACTATAGCATTGTGAAAAACAGCAGATCTAGGGTTACAATGTTGTTGGGTTTTAAGTTTTTTAGTTGTATGTAATGTCTTAAGTTGTGTTGTAATTTGCCTCTTGGCGAGGACGCCCTTAAAAAAGAGATTTGTGGCTCTTAATGATTCTTTGCTGGTTAAATATTTGTGAAATTATATTTAATTTGACAATGTTTGAAAAAGTTCTAAAGTTCTAATAAGAAAGTTCTAGTAAGAATACATGCTGAAGGAGTCTTAAGTCTGATTATTTGTTTGCTGCAGTCAATATCAACTCCGATCATCCTCTGAAATGCAATTTTAAACTTAATTTTCTTGACAAATTTCCTCCATCATCATGTTAAAAACACAATTTATATCAGATTGGGTCTTTAGAAAAATTTATAAATTGCTAAAATTTTAAAGAAAATATAATTTTTTTTCAAAACAGAAATTTTATATTGAAGGAATAATAAACATTATTTGAACGTTAGTCTAAAAGACTTTTTCAGATAAATAACTTTACCGTCTCTGATTCGTCAAAGGGCTAGAGCTGCATTTTAATGCTGAACAGCACATTTCCTCTCACTTCTGCTTTCTTTCATTAAAACACTAACTCTGAGAAGCAGAAAAAAGGGCAGTTTAGTTCTGTAGATTTAAGGCCCATTAAAAGGCAGTTTTCACGACCGATGGCATGGATCTCTGGTTTTGCATTTGCAGCTTCTTTGTTCTCTTAAAAAATTTACATAAAAAGCGAGCAGGAGGTTTTTCTGTGAATATTAAATCTTGCGAGTTTCTTATTAAATGCACCCTCCCCCACGCACACACACACATAAACTTGAAGAGTGAGAAAATGTTTCTGTGGGACAGCAGCAGCTCGTGCAGAGACACATTAGTCCTTCACTGTGACCCACCGCTCATCTGTATTCAGGTGGTTATGAGAATGTGGCCGCAAGTGTCCCAAAACGTAGCCTGAGCGATGGCGTCTAAATGCACCCCGAGTCTGGTCACACCTGTACTCGCCGCTGCCCACTTGTGATCTGATCACGCTCGACACTTGCAAGTTTGTTGCTTTTTGTTCAGTTTGTGTCCTGCGTTCCACTGACAGGCCACCATGAGCGCCACAAGCCAATCAGCTTGACAGCTTCTCTCACAAGCTTTGCACCTCATACTGTGTGAAGAAGCCGCAAAACCAAAGTGAGAGGTTAAAAGCAAAGCTTTTCTCTACCTGTTTGACACTCTGAGGCTCACCCCATCTGTGCACACACGTCTGAAATCCTGTAAAAGAGGCATTCATGTGATAACGACAAATCGCTGTTTACAAATGTGAACAGCTTTGTCAAAAAAAAAAAAAACTTTAAAAGAATTCCAGTTGATTTTTCCATTGCTTCAAGTGATAATTTAAAATAATTTGGGTTTTCGAGGGACTGAATTCACAGAATTATGTGCTCCCCATTTGGCTGTGCAGTGCCATGATGCCCACGCCGGCAAAAGTCAAACCTCAGCAGGTCATAGTGTCACTGGCTCAGAGGGGAAATCTCCCTTTTGAACCTTTGTTTCTTCTTTTTTTCCCCCCACACATGCACTTTTTCAGAAAAACCCATCCTTCACAGTGTCCGACTTAAGACGACCCTGCAGAGCTGGAAGTTCCACTGCCAATGCAGCAAGTCAGAGAGGGTTAACAGCACCATAATCAAGGGCACCACTGCAGTAGCTTTTTTTAGAAGGGAAAAGTACAAATTCTTTGTGCAAATTAATTGGCCACAGCCGAAGCACCTAGCTGTGAGAGGCAGGGGAGTAATATATCTGTGATGATAAGTGCGACTCCAACCTCAGATCTTCACTGGAGCGCAGAGACGCTTTGGAAGTTCCACGTAAAAGAATCAGACTAAAACGGGAGAAAAAATGTCACAACTTAAGGAAAAAAGGTAACAAGGTAGTTTCTGTTTTTCACTTTCAGAAGATTAAATGTTCATCTAGTTTTTCCTTTGACCCCTTTGACGCCTGAATTTATTTCCAGCTATTAAAAAAAACTAAGTCACTTGTGGTTTCGCTTTCATGTAGATGCTAAATTAAGGTAATTTTGGAGCTGAGGTCATTTAATGCATATTTTCACCAATAGGCACCAGGAGGTTAATTTAAGTAGAATTTATTGCAGTTTTAAGAGGTGCAGAATTTCGTGGTATAGAAAAAGATGATAGAGGCCAATATTCTTAAAAATAAAAAACAGAAATAAAAGCATATATTCTTTTCCATCAAAATGGCTTCCAAACTCACAGTTCTCATTCACTCTCTGATGGTGTTCCACAAGGTTCTAGTTTTAGCCCCCTCACTCTTCTAGAACAACACATCTCTGAGGTCCATTTTTTAACACGCATTTTGTGGCTATTCTACACTGATGATACACATTTGTTTAGCTCTTTTCCATAAGACAAGTGCACACACTGCAAATTATGAGTATTCTAGTTCTTTAAGATGTTGGTTATCTCAATTAGAAAAAATAATAATTTAAATAATTAAGATTGAAGGTGACATGTAAACAGTATCTTTGTTTGGAGTTGAAATGCCTGATTTGTGTGATTTCTTAAAGTGATGGTGACTAGGTCAGGTGTATTTACCACCATTATATACTTCTAAAGAGTTTGAAAAAAAAACCCTCCAAATATTATATAATGATTTACAGAGGTTGTCAGACATTTGTTAATTTTTTTCAAAGGGATAATTGTACTTTACAATTCACTTTACAATAGAGTTCCAATAATCAATTCATATTATTAACTAAGACTAATTAATGCTTAAATGACAGTTATGGGACTTTTTTAGCATGTATAAAGGGTTGGAAAAAAGATGGTGTAAAACCTTATTTATTACTAACTTTCAAAAAATAGTAAATGATAACTTTAGACATTAATAAGGCTTTACAAATATAATACATAGCATGTAGTTATTGCGTACATAATGCTAAGAAATTGCATAAGACAGCATTTACTTACATTTGTAATGCATTAGTTAAGGTTGAATAATGAACTGTTAACAGGCTAGCTAATGCATTACGTAATCTTCTTAGTAATGGATATTAATGCATTAAAGTGGCTATTTACACTTTATTTTGATAATTAACACTTAATTTTGCATTATTAACGTTAGAAAATTGACCCTTATTGTTCAGTTTTACCTTTTTTTTTTTACAGTATCCCAATTTGTTTCTTATAGGCTTTATTTGGTGTTCGATGCCAAGAGAATATTTAAATTGTATGTGTATTTATTTTTCTGAGTTCCAACGCAGTTGTGTTTTGAAAGGCACTAATTGTTGCTTTTCAGAAAGCAAAATGTTAATTTGCTATTGTAACTTTAAATCATCTGCATCCATTTATATATAATGACAATCAAAAGTTATTAAGTGTTTGGTGCTGTGCAAAAATTAATAGATCAGGATACTTTAACTTGAATATAATGATACATAACAATGTCGTTTTTAAAAATGTAGTTTGTTTCTCTTAAATGATTCAATCTACCGTGCATTGACGGAGGAGTGATGTTCCATCTCTGCAGGCCTGCTTTTATGGGATTCAACAATAATCACAAGACATCAGCTGCCCAACACAGGATATCAGCTGTCCAGGGTGAGGTCACTACTTATTGTTTTCTGGTCACTATGGATGTTGGCTACAGACAATAGCTGTGTAGTTGCAGAGGAAAACAAGATCTTTTTTATATGACAGTATGTCACCTGCAGGAAGGGATGAATACATAAAAATAGATATAGATATGTACTAACAATGACTGAAATATCTGACAATAGCAACACATACACACCAATATAGTGGGCTGTTCATAACATTTCAGCACAGACATACAAATTATATACACACAAACACACATTTATATACATACGTTTTTATATATGAGGAAGATTATTCAGCTGAAATGTACTATAAATAAATTGTCATGACTCGCTATGTGGGACAGAACCAGATGCTGGAACCCGGAAGGAAACACAGGAGATTGAGATGGTGAGTAATGAGTTTAATTCCTGAATAGAATTCAAAGGCGAGTACCTGAAAAAGCACTGGTAGTGCGCCGGTGATGGTATGGTTAGCGGGAGTTAAGGCTTGAGGCCAAGGCGATTTTGAAATCTTGGTGTGACTGAGAAGCGTGGCTTGGCTGGAGGACTCGTGGCTTGGCTGGAGCGTGGTGTGGATCAGCCGGTTCTTGGTAAATTGAGACACAGGTGAACACTCGTGGTCTATTGTCCTGTAGGCGAGGCAGAGAGACAAGATAAGAAAGGAGTGAGGAATACAGGAGCATAGAGAACATAACTAGAATGACCAGGTAAAGCACCATAAGGGGTAACAGACTGGCGATGAATGCTGGAGCTGGATCTCCTTAAGAAGGCTGCATGGTGATGAGTTGAGTGTTCCTAGCTGGTCTCAATCAGAGGGCAGAGCAGAGAGGGGAGGGGGAGGAGAGACTGCCAGAGGTACCATGACAGAAATTATTTCAATCAATTTTTTCCTGGAGTTGCAGGATGCTCATGTCACAATGCAGACCTGTTTTCTAAAACTCGTCATTGCTCCTATATTGCTGACTAGTCAAGTCCCAACTTTTCTCTTTGAATATTTTATGTGTACAAGTCTTTAACCCTTGTTGCTATCCTAGGCACTTTGACATTGGGAGTTGGGTCATTTAGACCCCCCAAGACAGTGTGCTGAACCTTCTTTCTTCAATAATTTGTGATCTTCACTGGTGTCCATGGATTACATGAAATCCTCTTCACTTTTGTCATGGTAGGAATAACCCATCAATGTAAGGGTGGGGTCATAGGATAGCACAAGGGTTAAAGATCCACTCTGATGAAAATAGTGTTGTTGGGGTTTTTAACATGTTCTTGTGGCATTTTCTGATGATAGAGGACATGTGTAAATCAAATTAAGGTTAAAACTGCATTTCCAAGTATTTTAAAATTTGCTGTGAATCGAACAAAAGTGAGCAAGAAAAAAATGCCTTCTGAAAAACACCATATTTTTGGCCTAGAAAATAAGTCGTGCAAGCCACAAGTTTCCTGCTCCACACCATTCTGATGCATCCACTTGTGGACGACTAGATCCATGGGCCCTATGTCTTTATTTTCCTCGTCTGAGCTGGAATCTGGCTCAAAACTGTACAGCTGGATAGCTCCAATAGTGCTCGCCATTTTTGTTGGCACTGCTAATGTTAGTTGGGGGTGTGAGGGGCTCATGTAGGAGCGCATGTAAACAGAGGACTCTCAGCAATGAGAAGGGGAAAGGGGGGTGGGGTTGCTCCGTGCCAACGGTCCTGCCTACAACTTAGAGGTGAATTTCTAAGGAACTCCTGCTGCTCTGCCAAAACTATGTCCTGGACAGGTTTGTGATTTGACTAAAAACGACAAACCTAATTTAGGAAGATGTTTTTTTTTTTTTTATTAATAACCTTGGTTCGTAAAACTAACATTTTAAAATTAATAAACTCTAATAGGTTTCAAACGTATGTCTGAAATGTGTAAAAATGAATTACAATACATTAGAACAAAAAAGCAGACCAACATTACAACTCTCCTGCAGGCTTTCTGAGTCAAAGTTTGTCCCACTCCATCGGGTCCTTCCCTGAAATGGTCCGGCTCCCGGAGACATTTCATCCTCCACTGCAGCTGTGGAGCCTTTGCCTAAAAAAAAAAAAAAAAAAAAACTGTTGATAAGAATGCAGGAAAATATTCAACCATGTGGTTTGAGATAAGAGGCAATTTGAATTATTTGAAATTTGGCGATTTAACAGTGAGACAGCAGCAGGCAGAGTTGTTGAGCAAAGTGGCGCTTTCGCTGCAGCCCTGCTCCGGAGCAAAACAACCATTTCAGTTGGAAATCATGACAAATGAGCTGGTTAAAGCTGGATCTATGAACACCTACACAGCTCAACCCTTTGCATCTGCAGGAGCAGCGAGCTATTCAGAGCAGAGAAGCTAGAGGGAGCTGTGGGTGTTTCTGACCCACACACAGACTCTCTCTCCTAGTCTCTGGCAACACACACACACACCCACACATGGACTCCAGCACACACAGGTGAGTTATTAATATCTCATGAGCAACTCACAGATTGGAATCAACCCAGGCTTCTTTGACATGTAAAATGCAGTGTCTGTTGTCAGCTGTTGGGACACAAAACAGGAAGCTTTTAAGTGCACCCTTCAGCCCCATCAAACCAATGGAACGAGACATTATACCCACAACCCAATGCAAGGTGTTGCTCACTCCCCAGCGCATGTATTAATGCGTACAAATGCGGCGTCCTTCTCCACAGCAAAAGGCTCCGTCTCAGAAGCAGACTGACAGTTTGCCTTTCTTCAGGAGAAACTTATTCTGATTTCGTGCTCACTCAGAATTTCAGTCTTGAGACAAATCAATTCAGGGCAGAGTACATTTACATCACATTATCCAATGTTCGCAGAAGCATAAATCTCGAGTGACCATTTTATGTTCAATTTTCCAGAAGTCTTGGTCTTTCAATCAGCCCGGCAGATGCAAAAACAGTCTATTTGGATAGGTTTTACTGGTTTCCTCTTATGTTATCTCTTAAGACAGGTTGCTGCATGCTACAGAAAAATCTGAAATTCAAATGCCTTCCATAGAGTTTCTGTCTGAACGGCACTTGCTCAGTGTGTTGAATCGGATAAATCTTTCTCTTTCCATTTCCAGCCGTGACCACTTCAAGGACAAAATTGTGTGAACTGTTTTTTCCCCCCACAGGATGTGCCACAAAGTTCATTGAATACAGATAAAAATAAAGAACATAGACTGCACCATACAGGCTTCAGGAATTGGTCATTGTACTGATGGAATACGCCCACTCACCAACTGTCACTGCTGATTGAAAACACTGAACGTTCCTGGTGATCTGAGCCTGAAAAAGTATGGATTTCAGATACTGGTAAAACACATCTCTCTCCTGTCGTTTTAAGGGAGCACATCAACAGAAAAAAATTACACCTTTTTAAGATGGACAGTCATCACTGACTCAGTTATTCTGGCAGAGTAAGACACTGGCTTTGCTGAGCAAACTTGAAAGAACGCAGTGATTACAAAACACCATTTGCATAATGAAAGAAGGGCTAGTTGGAGTAGCAGTGGTAGTTTTATCAATAACTGACCGTGGATTATTAGTCTTTTTTTGGCAGGTTAAGCTTGACATCATGACTGTTTTCATTTAAAGATAATCCGAACATATACACAATAATCCTCAAGTCAGTCTTAAAAAGACCAAAGTCAGATAAAGTCAAGTGTTTAGATACTAAACCGGTAATTGTGTACTAAATATATTTAAATGTTAGTAAATTACAATTTTCCCATTTAGTGTTTGTGCCTCTTCATTACTTGATCATTCAAGCTATTTTAAAGCAATTTCCACACAAAAAAAAGGGAAAAGGACAATAAAACCTAGTTTCCACTGAGCTGTACAGTCCAGTTTAAAATGGTTCAGGAAATTCAAGTGAGGTTACATTCAAGTGGAGCATCAGTTCAGCCGGTTTAGCCGATAGCGTTCCTTGGCATAGTAGTGGCTACAGCTACACGACCGTCCAGCTCACTTGATCACGCTCCACCAAGGATGAAGGAAATTTGTGTTTAGTGCACATCTGATTGTTTCAGATCTTCACATAACCTCGATGAAGACAAAATAGTGATTTTGGCTGTATGTTTTCAAACGGCTGCTCAAGAATTTGAGCTTTTGGTTGACCTTTTGTAACTTTGAATTTCCCCTGTCAAGACAGACACACTGACTCAGATCGCGATTTTAGCGTTTTAATTTCAGACAAGCTTGCATAGCTTTGAATAACAACAAACTGGCACCACAAAGGGGACTGGACTATAAGACTAGAAGGGGAACAGGTGGAACAATCAGTGAAAATTACACTTCACCTTAGGCAACAAGGGCAGAGGCCTGAACTGAGAGGAGAGTTTGTTCAAATCAGAATGCAACACAGTACACACAGATAACACCAGACCAGGAAAAATGATGACAAGACTACACCCCTTAAGTCATCTCCTCACGTTTCTGTGATTTTTCCCCACTGGAAGTCATTTATGTTTTTTGTTCATATAGTCTTTTAATCTGTTCAATTCTTTAAGTTTCTTTTTTGGTTGGTCTTAACTTCTGAAATCAGGTCTTCCGACTACTGTATGGTTTTTGCAGGAGCCTTTGTTGCTTTGTTCACTCCTGTTGAGTGCATTGGGGCATTCCAGAGCATGCCCGGTCCAGGTCACCCTGCAGCCCATAAAGCCATCCTGTGTTGTTCGAATTTCTATTTTCCTTTCGGATTTTGTCTGTCTAGGTTTGTCCTACTTTCTGTCTTTATTGTCTAAGTTTCCAGCCACAGTCTCCTGCCTTTGGATCCTTTCAACATTATCACAGTAGTCATTAGATGTGTCAGTCGGGTTTAGGGTCAACCCACAGATGGGATACAAAGGAGTCCTGCTACCATCAAACAGTAAAGCAGATTCAGGACCGCAGACTAGACACAAGAAACAAGTCTTTGTTTTCTTTTATCATCTTCCTTTTTTAATTTTGTTCAAAGATGAAAGACCAATTTGGCTCAAGCCTTTCTTTGATGAACGCATACGAGCCAAAAAAGACTAAACACCACTTTGAGCCTTCAGTAATTTCAAAGAAAGACATAATTAGAGCCCGGGACCCATCAAGGAATGCAAAGCAGAGGTATTTGCAAACACTTTCAATGATATCAGAGTTTATATATTTGGCTATAGCTGACTAATATTTGAACTATCAGTGTGATTAATAGGTACTTTATTGATCCCTCAATGGGGAAATTCTTCTCCGCATTTGACCCATCCCCTGGGGGAGGGTGAGCTGCAGCATAACTGCCGCTCGTGGCAGTAGACGCTAAGGGCCTGCCTAAAGGCCCCTCACTGGATGATTGCTCAGTTGAAATGGTAATTTGCCTCAGTACTCAGTAACATTGTTATTTCCCTCCGGGAAATCGAACCATGGATCCTGCGTGGTAGCCATCACCTTACCAACTGAGCCACCCAGCCGCCGTCAATTAGTGTTTTGCTGACTGTATTTCTTTTGTATTTATTTTTTTATCTCTTCTAACCACTTTTGGGTGAGCATAAAAGCAGCACAGTCCACATTATTTTCAGAGAAACACCACTGACCCCAAAGTGATAGGGTTGTACTTCATGATGGGGTGTCATGCTCAACCGGCATTGCACTGGGCCCTTTTAAGCTTCCCCGCAGGTGGTTGGCCTACAATGGAGTGATCCCACATCATCCCTTTAGGCTGGGCCTGGCATGGTCCAAAACCCAGCTCACCTGCAAGCTCCAACCCCAGGCCTGGATCCAAAATTCAGCCCTGGTGGTGCACTTATGTTATAATACCTGTCGGTGGTGCAGTCACAAGGGGATTCTGAACCACTCTTTGTTTGGCTTGTCACCTTTGACCTGTCTCCCCTGGAACACTCCATCATGGCAGAGTTCAGGGAGTTAGCTTCAAGCACCACTTTAGCCCCCAAACGTCTCCACCACGTTAAGGTAGTGGATCACAGAGGAGCAAGATTGGGTGAGGAGCCCCATTACCCCTAAGGGTAATACTGCTCCTCCACATTGAGAGGAGCCAGCTGAGGTGGCTGGTTCAGATGCCTCCAAGACACCTTTCCGGTCATGTCCCACCAGGCAGAGACACCAGGACCCCCCCGACATGCAGTTAGAGACTTACCTGGAAAAGCCTCCAGACTCCCCTGAAGGAGCTGGAAGAAGTAGTTGAGGGAGGACAGTCTGGGCATCATTACTTAGACTGCTGCCCCCGGATGAGCAGAAGAAAATGAATAGGGTCTAAAAACAAGAAAGGAAAAAAAAAACCATCACCAAAAGAAGTTTAAAATAAAATCCAAAAAGAAACTAACTAGAAGTAGAACTCTGAAACTCAAAACTATGTTCAAAATGCTGGAACACTAATGAGGGAAACATCTAAAACAAGCCAATACTACACGCAGGTAAGGCGCCTTAATACAGGCAGATGTGCACTGCTCCATAAAAACCATGAGTGAGTGGGTGGAACTTCAGGGAGAAGCCTGGGCCAGCACAAAACAGCACAACTGAAATGGGAAAATCAACTAACAAAATATGTCATCTGATAAAACAGGGGGCTAAGTATCATGCATTTACTGGCACTTTACAAACCTGTTTTCTAGGACATAGTTTCTGCAGTGGCAGTTGTTCATTAGAAATTCACCTCTGAGTTTTGGATGGTACAGTTAGAGCAACCCCACGCCCCCTTTTACCTCCCTGTTGCAGAGTGGAACAGGGAGGTAACAGGGTGTTTTGAAAAAGACTTTATTTGTGACGTCACAAATAAAGTCTTTTTCAAACAGAATTTTTGTTGTCAGCTCCAGATTCACAGAAATACTCAGAAATCCAGTGTTGAGCCTAATTTTCTTTATATATATCCTCCTTCATCAGAAAAATGCCACAAGATGTTAAAAATACCAAAAACAACATTTTCTTATAAGTGAGTCTTTAATGGTGTTAAGTTTCGAGGAGCAAGAGGAAGCAAATATTTTATTTGCCACTTTTTACTTACAGGTACTTCCAACACTGTGCCGCTTTTTAACATTTGAAAGCTTGATTTTCGTTATCCATTTTAGTTTTAAAATGACTCTTATTCAATAATTGACAGTTTTTACCTTCTCGAAAAACAATCTTTTGGCAGATGTGTTAGGTAAGCCACATTTTGCTGAATATACCAGTTAAAGTTACACACATTTTGTGGTGATTTTTTTTTTCCCCTTTGGATTCTGTGTTCAGAAATGAGCAGCTGTGATCCAAATTTGACAGCAGCTTTAAAATGTTTCTTCTTTGCCGAGGTGTGAGGAATAATTAATTTGTCTAAATTAAGCACAATTTTCTTCCTTAATATTATCCCAATTTGAACTTGAAGATGGTCTCTAGAAGATGTAGCATCCATATTAGGATGATGAAATGGTCCATGAAAGAAACGGATGTTTTTCTTCTGCAATTTCCTGATCTCCACATTACAAATTGATTTTGACTCATGAGCACATTTAATATATTCAGATAAATCTAAGTATCTGATTTTGAATAAGTGGCCCAAGAAAAATCTTATTGGATCTCTTTGATAATAATATCTTAATAGATTTGACTTTGACGTTTATTAAAGGCCAAATTCAGCCCCTAAGGAGCCTAAAATAGACCTTTCTTCAGTAATCAAAGTCTAAATTTAGTCTCGTAATAGCTTGTTTTAATCGCAAAGAAAAAATTTTTGATGAATGCTCGAAAATAAAACAAGACAGTGTGCAAGAAGTCTTTTTTTTATGTCAAACAGCTAACCAAAGAGTTTGTCACAGAATATTTTCATGAACCAGTTTGTACGAGGCTGAAGCGCGCACACTTTTTTTTCTAACTTTATTTGTCCTCTAGATTTGGTGTGGTAACTATTAAAACATGAAATAGATTTTCTCTTAACCCATAACTGTCCCAGTGGAAGCTAAAAGAAATTGTATGCCAACTTCAACCTCATTCAACTTCTAAGGAACAATGGTATTAAAAAAAAAGTCACTAAAATAGTTAATTTCTAAAATATATTCATAAACATGAGTCCACCATTTGTGTAACTTTATAAGCAGCATCCATGTAACATTGGCTAGCTGATTGCTGAATATTCTGCAATGATTCAGATTATAAATAAAATGGAATCATGTAGGTTGTCTTTTTTTCTCATGTGGCCCAATACAATCATTTCCACTTTTCCAAAAGAAAAGAGAAATCAGAGCAAACAATATCAGCCTATTTAAACTTTTGTTCTTTTACCCTCTCTTCTAATAAGCTAGTACTTGTCTGTAACATGCTACATGTTCGTCACCTTAAAAGCGTTAGCCTCGATAGCGTATCGCCATACCTGTGACTTCCAATGTTTTTTACAGCATGTAAAAAAAAACAAACTTATACAGCAAAAATGTTACTGTGACTACGCTAACTCCCAAACAAATTAAAAACAGTCCGACACCGCTACACATTAGCCGAGTTAGTGTATTTACAAAAACATCCATTTAAGCATTTTGCTATCACTCTGTGTACCTCTTAAAATCGTTATGACATCAATAAGCATAACCAGAATTAATCTATATACAAGGCGCTCCGGATTATAAACTGCCCTGTCATTTAAGGAAAAAAAAAAAAAAAAGCCTCTCAAGTGGTTCTTATAGTGAGGAAAATACGGTAAGCATGATGGCTGGTTCATTCACGTTTTCAGTTTAACCGGGGAGTGCACCTCAGTAATCCATCATGTCTCATTAGTTTGAGTGGTTTATCAGAGTGTAGCACCTCATGTCATGTTACCTGTCAGTTTTGACGTCCTTTAAATACTTTCGCCACGTCTTTACGCTCATGTGTTTTGGCTTTGGCGGTGCCGTTTCATGGCTGTTGGTCTTGTTAGCGGGTTTGTGTTTTCCTGCTGTGCTTCGCTCTGCACCTTGTTCAGCTGATTGCTCCCACCTGGGGTCAGTAAGAATGACCACAGCTGCTGCTGGTTGTTTCAGCATTCCCTCTGTATTAGTCTGCTTCCTGTTGGAGCTGGATGTATCCATGTCATCATTTCCACTGTCAGTCCACAACATCCTGTCTTTTTAACCTCACTCTGTGTTCCAGTTTTCATATGGGGTTTTTGTTACCTATTTTGTGATAGTTAGGGCCCGAGCACGGAGTGCAAGGACCCTATTGTTTTTCGAATGTTTATTATTATTATTATTATTATTATTATTATTATTATTATTCTACCGGAAAAGTGGCCATTTTGAGGCCTTTAACATACCCCAAAACTCACCAAATTTGGCACACACATCAGGAGTCGCGAAAAATTTCGTATTTTATAGGAGATTGGCATGGGTGCACAAAGACGGCTCAACAGCGCCACCTACAATGACTTTTGTCCCGACGCCCCGCATATGCTTCAACGTACAAGTTTGATTTTTTCAGGGCATGTTCATCTGATGGAAACCTACAAAAAAGTCTGTAGGTACCAAGCTGTCAGTCGCACAGGAAGTCTGATATATTGATGACAATATGTCATTTTTGCTCTACTTTGGTCATTTGCAGGCCTCGTTCTAGAACGAACTCCTCCTAGAGATTTGTGAGTAATGACTTCAAACTTTGGTTTTGTAAACTAGACCCATGTCCGATGTTAAATTGCGAAGCGTTTTAGTTTTTATGGATGTTTGTGACCGTGGCGGTGCGTCAAAATTGGAGGTCGTTTCGAAAACACGCCATGAAAAGAAAAATGGCCATTACTCAGCGATGCATAATCCAATCTGATTCAAAATAGATGGGCATGATTGTAGTCTGACTCTGAATACATCTACAGTGAAAGAATCTAGAACAGGTGTAGCGCCACCTGCTGGCAACAGGAAATGACATGTTTGACTTGGAGCATCACTGCTCCAAGTAGGATGAGCCGACACACCTCAAAATGACGTCCACCTGTTGAAAAGCCATTGAAGTTTACTCTGACAAAAAACCATAACTTTCTAATCAGGGGTGTGGTCGTGACAGAGCGGCAAAGTTGGGCGTCTCGCCACGCACACAAAAGTTGCTCTCACGTGCACATTCCTTGTCCAATCTCACTGAAATTCAATGGATATGATGAAGCTTCCATTCTGAACCCATGGATATGAAAATCTTGGACGAGCTCCATAGCGCCACCTAGTTATTGAAAAACACAGTTTTTGTCGCAATTATCCCTATCTTTTGTCTGCGCTTCGTCCGACGTGCATGAAATTAAAACTGGAGATACTCAGAAGGGTCCTCTCTCATCATCTAAAATTTCATGGGTGTCAATCTGACGGTGCCTTCATAAGGCCCCCCCAAACAGGAAGTGGTCAATTGCACTTACTCATAAAACAAAGCTTCATAGCAAATCAGCCGTTTGTCTCAGGAAGCTGAGATTTCAGAATAAGATGCCTTTAATAATTTCTAGCTTTGATATGTAACACTACAGGGTCTACGAGAAACTTCATCACTTGATTTTTTTAATTAAATTTTGGACTAAACAACTATTATTATAATAACTTCTGTTTGGGTTATCAGTACCGACAATTCCACTTTCATAGGCATTTATGTGCTACTGCTTCCTAAAAAAATTCAGAATAATTGAAGTTACAGGTGACGTCTGAGAGAGCCGTAGATCCAAAAAGGTCCGAAAACGTCTTTTTAGGCAAAACTGCAAACACCTATTTTTTTTCATAACTTATCCTTCAAATATCAACACAAAAAAATAGATAACGGTAGGGATCTGTGTTTGCTGCCTTCCATATTTCTTTCAGACTTCTAGGTGAAACAGATGTATTTATTATAAATATTTTACATCACAAAATCTGTGCTTTTTCCGTCTGGACTCCAAACAAGTGTGTTTTATTATAACTTATGTTTCAACTATCCACACCAGGTTTTACAAGCATATACCTGAACATGTCTAAGTGGTCGCTGGATATTTTTTACAGATATAAAATAAACTGGTCATCTGTAAGATGTATTTTCCTCTAACATGCTCCAGCCGTTTCCTCAGTCTGCTCTGCAGCAGGAGTCAAATTTCACTCCCCCCCTCCCCCCCGCTGCCTGTTCATATGCTAATTACCCAGGACTGTCAAGATGACAAGAGTTCAGCCACACTGAAAGACTGCTTTTTCATTTGTTTTGCATGTCTTTTATACATTTTTACTACTAATCATTGCTTTTTTAGTCATCTAAAATGCAATTAACTCAATATTTTATCTTTTTTTTTTTTTTTACAAACAAAACATATGAATGTGCTCCAAAACAAAACACAACTCTCAGTACAGTTCTACAGATGTAACATAAGACAGTAAATGTCTCTTTTATCCTTTTTTAATCAATGCTGCAACTTATTTCCTTTCTATAAATCCAATAAAATTGAACTACAACAGCAACAAAAAGTACAACTGATAACAAATTTCTCTAAAAAATGATGTGTATATATATATATATATATATATATATATATATATATATATATATATATATACATAGCACCTTTAAACACCAAACAAATAACAAATCCTCCCAATAAAAGCACAAAAAAATGGAACACAAAATGTGAAACACACACACTCAAATGTTAAAAACACACCTGTTAGCTGCAAAAATGTCCACAAGTCAACATGTACGCAATACAGATAGTGTTCACACATCCACACTTGTGACTTCAAACCAACTAGTGTGAAATATTTCATTCATTCACACAAACTATTAGTGCAAAGGTGAGCTAGCACCTGTGCTCAGGTGAGTGTTCATGTTCTTCTAAAATGGATGGTGGAATGTGAAAGAAGGAGGGAGAGTGACCAGCCACCCCCACACCAAGGCCCCCGCCACAGCAGCCGCGGCAGCCAGAACCCCCCAACACCACACGGCAGCAGGTAGAGAACATCCAAAGTGGAATTCTAACAATTGCCAGTACAACTTTAACAAAAGAAGCGTCAGCAACTTCTCTGCATTGCAGAACATTTAACAATTCATTGCAAGTGTCTTTGGACACTGACGATGGGTCATCAGACATACAGGAGCAATGCCCTCATACTTTTCAAAATCACCCTTGTATCCAAAATATCCCACAGAAATTGTGGCTGTGCTGAAACTAATCTATATCCTACAGAGGCAGATCTTAACCATTATTTATGAATGCAATAATCATTATGCAAAATGCAATCAACTTTAAATTTTATCTTTTTTTTACAAACACAACAAAAACCAACCTCAGTACACTCCTACAGATGTGACATAGGATGATAAATATCTCTTACATCCTTTTTTTATAATCAATGCTGCAACTTCTTTTCCTTTTTATACATCCAATGATATTAAACTACAAATCAAGAAACACAACTGATAACAAATGTCTCTTAAAAATGATGTGTATATTTGTAGCACCTTAAAAACACCAAACAAATAACAAATGCTTCCCAATTAAAGCACAAAAAATGGAACACAAAATGTAAAACACAAATTAGAAATCAACATTTTAAAAAGATCATTTTTTCAGCAGCTTTTTAAAAGAAATCACCGATTCAAACAACTGTTTGGTTGCTTAGAGCTCTAAATATAAAAACAATGCTTTTACAGCGGGGAAAAAAAGTATTGAAGACGTCAACATTTCTCTCAAAAAACATATTTCTAATCAAGCTATTGACATGAAATTTTCACCGGATATCGGCATCAACCCAAGTAATGCACACATAGAAAGAAATCCAAACATTTATGTCCATAAATGAAGTTATGTGTAATAAAGTGAAATGGCACAGGGAATAAGTATTGAACACATGAAGAAAAGGAGGGGTAAAAAGGTCTGGCAAGCCAAGAAAGCAGCTGGAGTTTGTCAGTATTCAGAAGGTAACCTGCCCCCTATTGGTGCAAAGTAATATCAGCTGGTATAGTCCTGATGCCTTTTAAAAAGGTTTCTCACCAGCAAGGTGTTAGACAAGAAGCATTGCATGATGGGTAAAAGCAAAGAGCTGTCCAAAGACCTACGCAACCTTATTTTGCAAAACACACTGAAGGCATTGGTTACAGGCGCATGCAGCTGAGGTTGTCTATGATTTTCACAATAGGAGTCATTATGTGTCCAGAGCCAATCACTTCTGCACATAAGGCCTGCTGGTGAATGAAGCAGCAGTAATGCAGACATTTTGGAAAGTCTGGGTCAGCTTTACAGTGAGTGATGAAACCTGTTTGTCTATTGATCATAGCAGGAGCCCCGTCTGCAGTCACTGCTACCAGCTTTTCTAATGGTACTTTTTTCTGCACAAAAACTCCTTCACCATGTTATACATTTCATCTTCTCTTTTAGTTGTCTGTTTGGGCAGTTGTGTCAAGAGTTTATCTCTTGATGTTAATATAAACCAACAGCTGCGCTGTACTGCTGCTTTCCACAGACTCATCACACCGGATGCTAGACTACCTGCACTTCGCAATATCCCGGTCCAGCTAATCGGCCAAGTTATCAGACATAGCTGACTCTTGTCTAGACATTGTAGTGGAGATTAGGTCAGTTCCATTTTTCTCATCCTAAGGTACAGTGTTAGTAATTATTATGATTGCTTGATTGACAGCTTCTTAATTTGAAAATGCCTTCTTTTTGATGAGAAAATGAGCAGGTCTAAACGAGGCTTTGGTTGAAGATTTTTTTTCATGCTATATGCAAACGTCTCAGTCCTTATAGCCAACAGATTACAACCCCCACCCACCCACCCCCCCTCCACCGACATGCTGCTGTCATGTTAAATGTAGCTTGCAGCTCCAGAATGGAGAAGAAATAACTATGCCAAACGGTTCGAACAGGGCGTGGCTCGCGGGGCGGTCGCCCGTGCCAGGCGGTCGCCCGTGCTCGGGCCCGCTAAATGCTACTTGTAGCTTTAATTTTATTTAGGTCCTTGCTTTTTTTTTTTTTTTTTTTGGTATTTCAAAACCTCTGAAAGTTAAACTCTATTGTTATAGCACAAAACCATTTAAAAAAAAAAGTGATGCTGATGATTTATAACATATACTGCTGTGCAGGCATTTTGAGAAAGGAAGAGTTTTAGTCGTGCTTTCCTTTCTCATTCACCTTTAAGCCTACATGGTGAGGGCCCTCAACCCCCAGTAACTAGTAATTGAAGGCCATAAACTAAATTTATTGCGCATGAATGAATTCCAGTGGTGGTAGAACGGCAGGCGGGAATCTGCATTTGGAGGACTGCATGCAGCTCTTTAGCCCCTAACTTTCTGATTCAAATATGAAAAAACAAATTAAAATGTTTTTTTAAAAGTCTTTGGATTTGATTTAATATCAATAGGTGATGTGCAGCAGTCAAATATTTTTTAATGAAATGGTGTTTATTGTATTTCTCACACTAATGGTGCACTTTGAAGCCTTTATTTTCTTTCAATAAAACAACACTGCATCTTATAATTTAGGGCATATATATGGGGTATGGAGGATATGAAGGAATTCTGTGTATTTACTGATGTCAGAACAATTTTGAAAGGTCCACAGCGCTCTGTCAAAATGTCCATCTGTTTTTTTAACAAAAAGGTTAGGTGTTATTGTGAATACACTAAGTAGGGTAACATGTGGCGGTTTCGGACTGTGTTCTTTTTTACGTGATCTAATAAGGTCAGGAGCATGACCAGTCTCCCTCTTTGCACCTAACCCCCACCAAGAAATTGATAAAATACAATAAAAAATATGTAAAAACACACATATCAATCAGGAAAGAATATATACACAGAACAAAAATATAAACGCAACACTTTTGTTATTGCTCCCATTTTTTATGGTATGAACTCAAAGATGTGAAACATCTGAAGAGTGGAGTGAAGAGTGGACCAACATTCCACAGGCCACAATAGACAACCTGATCAACTCTATGCGAAGGAGATGTGTCGCACTTCATGAGGCAAATGGTGGTCACACCAGATACTGACTGGTTGTCTGAGTCCCCTGACCCCCTCAATTAAACAAAACTGAAGATTTCACAGTGGCCTTTTCTTGTGGCCAGTCTAAGGCACACCTGTGCAATAATCATGCTGTCTAATCAGCATCTTGATATGGCACACCTGTGAGGTGAGATGGATTGTCTTGGCAAAAGGAGACTTTTAGACCGATTTGTGAACAATATTTCAGAGAACTGGTTATTTTGTGTATGTGGAAAATGTTTCACATCTTTGAGTTCATACCATAAAAAATGGGAGCAATAACAAAAGTGTTGCGTTTATTGTTTATTGTTGCGTTTACTTTTGGTCTGTGTAGTATAATACATATATATATATATATATATATATATATATATATATATATATATATATATATATATATATATATATATATATATATATATATATATTATAATTTATACATAGTATATATATATAAAGGATAATTTCGACAATTTATTGATATGATATTTTTGGGAAATTCCGTTTTTAATTGTTAAAAAGAAATATAATTTTTGTCTCTGCTCTAAGTTCTGTAAACGAATCAACTAATCTATATATTATGTGAAATGGTTTGATTGACTAAGAAAGCACTGAGCACCAGCTGTGCATGAAACTGTGCATGAATGCTAGTGTAAAACGTGGTCTGAAAATATGTAACCCCGGAAATATTTCCAGATTAGCAAAAGTGGGAGGTGCCTGCTTTTATGCTGGTGTTTCTTTTCTGAATACCAACCTGCAGGCAGCTGTGCATGTATGCACGTGTGTTTTTGTCCTTTGACACCCCCACCCTCATTTTTCCATTGAAGGTTCAGGTTAATCAGAAATGAATGTGCAAACACTAACAAGCAGCTTTGGTCATCCAACCAGGAAACAGATAATGGAGCTCTAAACCCCAAAAAACAACAAACATTTTTATGTCCATGATAAATGTGGAGTTTTAAATCAGCTTGTGTTCTCAGATGGCTGGCTATAATTGACAGGTGTGAGAATTAACCTGAATTCTGGTGTGAGTTAAACTGAACAAGGAAAATCTTAAAGTAGCACACTACAGTGTAAACACACATCCAATGGACTAAAAAGCAGAGCTAAAACTATGGTCACAAATTCCAAAAGGCCACTGCATGGCAGCATAAATACAAGTTTTTCAGCAAACTGGCATATGGCCAGGCGGCAACATTTGTAATCGGGAGGAACAAGTCACATTCTTATACGCTGCGCAGCGCCCCAGAGGTTTTAGGAGAACATTTTACACCGACTGGAAATTTCTGACATCGGTCAGTGGCTGCTTGGGCACATTTGTAAGTCGCGCGGTAGCAGTCCAGTGACAGGCGGGTGCCAGGAAGTCAGCAGCGCAATAATTTACTAATAGAAGGGTCTCTCAGGTCCCCAAAATTGTCTGATGATCAGCTGATTTCAGACTGCCACCCTCCAGCTATCCTCCTTCCACTGTGCTGCTATCCCACTGCAACCATCTGAGGGGTAGAAATTGTATGGTAGCACTCAACCATTGCTGTTGATATGGGCCGGATCGGACTTCAGTGTGGCGACCCAATCTAGGTCCTGCACAAAAATGTGAGGACAGCATTAATGCTGCACAAAACTCATCATGGCGTTGACATCACCACAGCGACTCCGAGACCTGCGTGTTGATGAATCACGGTTGATGCTAAGAAGAAAAACGAAGCATTGTGCTGCAATAACCCTAGTAGAAGAGCAAAGCACACAAGACAGGCGAAGAAGAAGCTGTTGTTGGGTGAGGCTCTGGTTGCAGTGCAGAGTATTACTCAAACAGCGTATAGACAGTTTATATACCCCCAGGCTGATACAATGGGGCAAAAATTTAGTCAGCCACCAACTGTGCAAGTTCTTTGACTTAAAAAAGACGAGAAAGGCCTGTAATTTCCCTTATAGATATATCTCAACTGTGAGAGACAAAATGAGAAAGAAAAATCCATCGTCTGGTTTTTGAAGAATTTATTTGTAAATTATGGTGTAAAATAAGTACGGTATTTGGTCAATAACAAAAGTTCAACTCAATATTTTATTATATATCACTTTTGTTGGCAATAACAGAAGACAAAGATTTTCAAATACTGCTTTCAGGTTGTTTTTTGCAAGGAATGAACATTTTAGTAAACTTAAAAGCTAAAAAAAGCTGGTTTCGCATGATATGGGTCCTTCAATTATGGTTTTTAAACTAGACAGCTGGCAAAAATGTCTTTCCGACGTCCAGCATTGCAGAACTCTGTCTGTTGCACTAATGCTAATGCAGAACGCTCCTTAAAAATGATTTATGTTGTACATCTCATTATCTAGATTGCTGTCAGAGCCTTGTTTGTCATAGAGTTAGTAGTGTTTAAGGTGACATCAGCAGCGGCACAAGCTGCCAGTGACTCAGGACACTATCAGCTGTCGTGCTCACACAGACCCACATGCTGACATGGGAGGCCCCCGGCAGATGAATGTATGCAGCGCAGACACATATGGACATGATGCATAGTGCCAGTTGTGTGCCTGCTGCAGTCTACCAATTAACCTCAAAGATTACTGTATTTTATGCACTTAAAAGGCGCAGCTGAAAGACTTTTTTTTTTTTTTTTAAAACAATAGATCTGGAACAACCCTGCGACAGACTGGGGACCTGTCCAGGGCATCCCCTGCTTTCGCCCACAAGTGGCCGGGATAGGCTCCGGCAGCCGCGTTACCCCGAAAGGGAATAAACGGTGTAGAAAATGAATGAATCGATCTGGAACACCATTTATATTGATGCTTTCTGGTTGTTTACTGGTGTGGAAGTGATTTTAGGAGGTATATGGCACTCTGTCAAAATGTCAGTCTGTTTTTTTAACGTCCCACTCCAATCATTTTTGATCTTTTGTAAAAGATCAAAAACGGTATTTTATCTATGATTATGATGTTTAGAGGTTAAAAAAAACAAAGTTTGCGCAGCACAGCAGGAATTTATCAGAAATCCACCTCTGAGTTGTGGGCAGGACTGTTGGCACAGTAGTAAGCTTCTGCTGATATCCCATCACCCCTTTGCCAACACGTTAACCCACTAGCTTACATCCCTTCAAACCTAATATTACTGGTGCAATAAAAATGGTGAGCAATATCGGAGCTATGATATGATGCCAGCTCAGGGAGTTAGCAATTATCTTTCAAGCAATCTATTGAACTCTTTTGGACAATCTTAAAATATAAGACATAATATGTTTATTTACAATTAAGAGTAAAGAATTATCTTAAAATGAATTTTTTTCCAATCTTTTTTTAAATGTGTAATTATCCATGTTTGGTGCATTCTTGTACAGATAAACATTTCTATTGTTTGTTTATTTTGTGTTATTTCTGCTTAGATTGCAAGAAATGAACCAATTCTAAATCCAAATTCTAAAAACACAATTTTCAGTGGTGTGGGTCTTGTACCATAACACAGCTAACATTTACCAGTTGCAGATTGTGCTTTTTTGTGTGGTACTAAGGTTGACAGTTAGCGTAGTCTCAGTTGCCTTTGTTTCAGTGGTATCAGTCTGTTTTTTTACGTGTTGAAAACAAGGTTGGGCTTTTTGTTAAAATGCTAAAGCGGCTAATGTGTAACATGTTACAAATAAGTTCTAGAATTGCTGCAAACACAGTTATTAGGTCTGATTGACGAACTTTTATCTGACTTTTCTGGCTCACTCAATGAACCTTATACTGTATTTTCACGACCTTAGGGCGCATTGGGTTATAGGCCGCAGCTTCAGTTTTGGGTGCTTTTTGTGTATTTAACACATACAAAAGGCACACCGGGTTTTAAGGCGTGGAAACATTAACACATACCGGTAAAATATGCATGCTTGTGTGTCTTTTAAAAAAAGACAGCGGGAGCAAATCTAGGTTGGTTGTGATTTATTTTTTTATTTTTTAAGTCATAAATCAGTCTTTATCTACAATGGCCAACAGGGTTCACACTACAAACAAAAGAAACAAACACCCGAAGCACAACGACATAACCACAGTACAATGGAAATGACGGAAAAAGAGAAAATGAGGACTTTTTTTTCCCACCGGTGGAAAAAAAAAAAATTCAGTTTCAAACTATTCGGCCCTCCTGAGAACTACGTGATATTTGTGCTAGATTAGGGTGTTTTCTTACTAGATAACGTTTGTCTAAAAATACAAATTCACCCAGCTCTCCACACAGTGACATCTGCATCTAACGCTCTTTGTCTTTTTTTTGTAATTACGACTTTTAAGTTGTAAATTTACGAGAAAGAAAGTCATAACTGTTAAATTACGAGATTTTAAGTCGTAAATTTACAAGATGCAAAGTCATAGATTAATGAGGAAAAAGAGATGAAATATGTGGAGCATTTTGCAAAGCTTTATTTCCGGATAGGTTTAAAAAACAAGGAGATTCGGAAGCTTTTGCCGACTCAAAATCAGATTATTTTCAGTGTAGCCGTCTTTCCAGTAGTGTCAGTAAAGCAGAGTTTCATATGTAAAATAAGGACCTCAGAGACACCTTTGGGTGTAGAGGACCACTGCAACCTTTATTCTCCTTTTCATTCACACCCTGAAGTTCATTTGTCACCTTACGTCATCTGAACACCAATGTGGAAGTAAACAGTGTTACATAGGCCCCCTCCTCCAGATACCATACTTATCCTCTGTATCTGAAATGAAGAGCTGGGCTTAATTTAACAAACACGCCAGGTTCTCTTTTGTCATCGTCAGAGTCCATCTTGTTGCCGTGCGGCTCTTCATGAATGATGATGCCGGCTTTTGCCAAAGCTTGAGGAACAGTGCAAGCAGACACATTAGCCCAAGCCTCTACAATCTATTCACAAAGTGCGGCGAAACTCGCCCGGCGCTGCCTCCCTGTCTTTGTAAAACTGTGTTTACCATAAGTCATCTACTGCTCCCACACCATTCCCAACCTTACTTTGAATGCCCTGTTCACACCGATGTCCAGCAGTTGGAGTTCCTTCGTCAAGCCTCCTGGAATGACAGCAAGCTCCGAGTTAATTTGCTTCACTTGTTTTTTCACAGCGGCTGGGAGATGGGTCGCTCGACTCGGTCTTCGAACTCGCGCCACCTCACCTTGTTTCCTCGGAAACTCAGCTTCTTCTTCCTGATCTGTCGGAGTTCGTTTTCCGGCTTCCTCCACTTGTGAACCATGGATTCATCTTGAATTCTCTCGCAACTGCTGGAATCCCATGTACTTCCTCATAGCTGATAGTTTGCAGTTTAAGCTTCATAACCGTGTCTCTTTACGCATTTTCAGGGTTCCCAAAACAAAGTTTTTCTACATAGTGCTCATACCTACGCTTTTGTACTATTCGGTGGTGTGTCTTCTTTCACACCCTCACTTCCATTCCTACCGTTCTCATGCTGTCCTCTCCGACATCCCTTTAATGAAGTCATGCAACAACACAATGGGCGCACTGCACCATAAATCTTCTCCAAAATGTATGACTTTTAAGTGCCCCTTATGGGCGTGAAAATACAGTTGTTTGTTGCAACTTACATATACATACCTTTGGTGCACCTTATATTCCTATGCGTCCTATAGTCTAGAAAATACGGAATGCGTGGCATATAGATCCACAGCCCAAAGAATGCAGAGAAGAAAGAAGCCTCACCTTTAATCTTAAATTCCATGTCACTTGCAATTTGTATAGTAAATAATGTGCAGACACAGATGACTAAAAAGCAAAGGGGTTTGCACAAAAGTAAACAAAAGATGCTTTTTAGAAAAAAAAAACTTTAAGGGTTTAATGATGTGTTTTGATGTTGAAGCACTCATAATGTGCAGCACTGAGACCAATGACTGTACCTCAGCGCCTCTGTCACTGGAATATATCAGCATAAATCCATACCTTAGGCTCATTACGCATGCAAACCCTATATGTTGTGCTTCTTGTTGCAAGTTTGTTGTGTGTATTATTAATTACCACCGCCTAATAGGAGAGGATTTCTCATATTAGAAGGACATTAGAAACACATTACTGCACCACTAACACAACCTGACTTATTTAACCCACTACAATTTTTCCTTTTATGAAGGGTCTGATTCAGAAAAGAAGGAACAACTTATTGAATTCTTGTTACTTTTTTGCAATGTTTTTTCCTTCAAAATCCAAACGGCATGGGTCAAAGGCAAGGCAAACAAGGTTTCAAAGAAAAGAAATAAGGAGGTATTTGTGTTTGCGGAACTAAATGTTTTCTACAGTGACTAAGCAATGGATGGATTTGATGCACTCTACCTAAAGCCTTAGGGTTTATTCAGACTCGGAGCACAGTTTAGTCCGGACCCAGTCTGCTTAATTTGGTCCTGATCGTGTCCTGAACCTTGCGTATGGTCCGTATTCAGACTGCCGTCAAGGAGACTTTCTTGTTCCGGACTAAAACTTGTTAACAAAATCATTTGACAAGTGGGCCACACGAAATAGCATGCCCTTTTTTCTATGGGTATGCTGCAAGCAATAGGGTATAGTGACCACTTGTCGCCACAACACAAGGGTAACTAAGGGTGAAGTAAGTGAGAAGCAGGTGTTTCATGTAAATTTTTAATTTTTTCTACCGCACAAAATTCTGTGCACTGCGCAAAGACCCCATTTGTGCTTTTTACATAAGTATGTGCTCCTTGAAGGCTTGACAATGGTACGTTCCATTTTCATGATATCTATTGAGGTGGCTGTATGATCTTTAAGGGAACTACAAGACACACCTGTGCTCCCCTTAAACCTTTAGTCACATGCACAGGGTTGACCTGTACGGGAGCGGTGGATTTTTGAGCCAATGGAGGGTTGTAGACAGTTGCATCTTCAGGGGAGCATGCACAGCGACTTCTCTGCTCGCCGACCGTCTAAAAATGTGCTCCTTAGTTTGACACCCCGGCTGTGTGTGGGAGGAGCTACCAGCTAATGTTTTTATCCTGATCGCTACATGGAGTAGTGCCTGTGTTTTTGTCATTTACAATACATGGAAGATATAGATGATGTTGAGAGATCAGGTTTATTCATTTTAAAGAGCTCATTAAAACATCTGTAATCATGTCTGCATGTTTGGGTCCATGAGATCATCCAGAGCTCCTTCCTTGTATCATGAGCTTCACTCCCGATGCAGTGCCTCAATGACAGCTACTTCAGCGGTCCTTCTGTCTCTCTCTGACCAAGTTGAAAAGCTTGCTGTCCTGAATTAACAAGAGAGGGTAAAAACAAGTATAAAATCAGGGGAACCGTTTTTATCAATGTCTCAATGAAAATAAGAAAATTATCATAAAGTTGAGGGAGCCTCCTCTGAGCCAGCATAGTGAAGCCGATAGCTGCAGCCCGCTGCCCCGAAAGGGATACAGCGGGTTAAGAAAATAAGTGGAAGTTCAGGAGAGCTATGGATTGATCCACCATATTTGATGTGCTATCTACCTGCTGTCTCTGAAAACATCACACACCCAAAGTTGAGTTCCTGTTTGGTTGACGCGATGTGACAACCTCCCCAGAGTTAGGTTTTTGTAAAACTCTGGCCCAGCACGGCACGCCAGACCTTCACGCGCCAAAGAACCTCAGTGCCACTGACTTAACATTGAAAGTGGCCACCACTGTGAACGCAGCTTAAGGCTTAGGATGCGGCTGCTACTACTATATCTGCATGAAACTAAGGATTCGGTTGTACAACAAAAAGACAGAGATGGACTACAAAAAGCTCATATTCATCCGTGCTGTGAAAAACATTACAACACTTAATTCTGTAAGATACAAAATATGGGTCAGTTCATTAAAAAGGTTAGAAATCAGAGCTGAAAAAGGGACAGGTTTACAGTAAGTTCATGTACATCAACCAGTCTACAATAACTGCCAAGTTCATTTATTGTACACTGCTGGCTTACTGAACATGACTTTGCAGCACAAAAGCAAGATAGAAGTCGATGCCTTTGATGCCTCCATGCTTTTGAGCTTTAATTGTAGAAAATCAATTATCCTCATACGTAGATTATCCTCCCTCCTTCCACAAAAGACGGCTCAGTGTTTCCTCTGCAAAGGCTATAATTAAGTAAGCCCTGGACCTGCTTCTCTTTTTAATTTACTGATACCAAACAACTTTTTCAAAGGGGACGGTTACTTACCAGCCATTTCCCTCAGTAAGGACCCCTCACTTTCAAAAATGGGGATTCCGTTAAATCCCAGGTGGATTACTAGGAGAAAGGTGACATGAGGCTCAATAACAGGGGCTGGCGGGCGTTCAATCCCATTCCTTGAGGACTTCTTCTCAATCTACCCTTGCTGCCTCTCAGAAAGTAGGTCAGGGACATAGGAAAAACAAGGACAACCCCTGGTCCAGTGAGTCTTCTACACTACGCTGAAATTCTAGGTCTTGAACACATATTTTATAATCTTTTTTTTTTTTTTTGCCTTTACTTCTACTGCACATCCCTATATGCAGAAGTGCAATTCTTTTGGTTTTCCTGCTATATTCATTCAACTCGCTTCTGTTTACACCTCTAGTTGGTGCTGGTTATTATTAATAACTCTTATTAGTGAACACACGTCACGGAGTGAATTAGATGAGCAAAAAATAAATAAATGAACGATTGTAGCAGGATTTGAAGTGCTAAAATGTCTCATCAGTCATTCTGAAGTCCTAAATCTGGTTATATTTTAGTTAACATAGAGGAATGTCAGAGCCTTTCTTCTTGGGTTCCAGCATGAAAACCAGTTTTAACCGAACGTTTAGATTCTAAAAATAGAAGCTCTCTTGCCTATTTGTTTTTACAAAAAGCTTTTTGAATCTGCATTATGGCCAACCAACTGACCGTCCTGCTTTTGGGTCCTTGGTGAACCAGTTACTCTTGATTTATGAACAATGTATGTCCTCACTTTTTCTGCTATTTACCCACATTTTTTTTCACGTTCCTGTTATGGTGTCTCGGTCGGTTCTCCTCCCCCCTCCCCTCTCTCATCACCTCAGAAGATTGGAACCAGCCAATCAGTAACCAGTTCGTTACCTACCTCGGTTCCTCCACCACAAGTGTCCACCTGGAATATCTTCGTCAAGATCCGATCCGGCCATCCTCGCCTCAAGCCTCACTCCGCTCCAGCCACGCCATGTCTCTCGCTATAACCTCCGAAGGGTCCTCCATCTATGGCAAGACTGCTACTGGCTCGAAGCCCCAGTCTACAGAACGTAACCACCTAAGACTATTGATTTTTCCTGCCGGAAAAATAAAAGACTTCGTTTTGAGTTTCCTTCCGGGTTCCAGCATCTAGGTCTGCTACGTCATTCACATCATGACAGTTCCTGTGCATTCGATGAAAATAAATTCCTTCATCAATATATACTTAAACCATCGAAATTGCGTGTACGAAATACGTTGGATCACACACATATTAAAATCATTTATTAAGAGCAAAGACGTAATTTTCTATGTCAAGCTCAAGGAACAAAGAATATTGTTTTTATACTTTTTGGTAAATCAAATGCCCCTTTGAGTCTCATCTCAGTTATCCTCTTCTCTGATTTTCTGCTTTAAAGGGAAACACTCAAAAGTAAACATATGAATATATCAGTCGGGCACAAAGATCATTTTTCTCACCTCTCAGCTGCCTGTTCATCAGTGTGCCTCGATCCTGAGCACCCACAGTCATCTTTTAATGGAAAAGGAGTTTCCACCAGGCGCAAAGAAACAGCAAGGCTAATCAGGGCCACTGAAAGTGTCTTGAGCTGCTAGAAATTGATACCTGAGGTTGCCTTTAAAGCTCTCAGCCAGACCCCAGCATTACACTTTTGGCTGTTAGCAGCTTTCAAGTTTTTCCAATTACCTTGGTCTGCAATTTGACATCACTGTTAGGGAGCTGCACACAATGTGTTTTGCAGCATGTTCAATTGGTTTGACCCTGTGAACCTTCAGGGTAAACAGAGCCAGATGAAGGAGAGGTGAGGTCAGTGCCAAGGTGATCAGCCCGCAGGAGGGAAAAGTTTCTGTGACTTCACAAGTTTGTTCTGTTTGCTGTAAACCACTTTAACATCCAATAGTACAACTTTAGGAAATGCTGTGAGGAGTTTCCGACCAGTGTCCAAAGCTCATGTTCTTCTACTCTAGAGTCAGCTGAATGGCTAGAAGATGGAACTACGGTGGCCCTGAAACAATCACAACAATTAAAAAAGCAAAACAAAAAAAAACTGACACTATATTTTAGAAATCAAAGCACAATTCCAAACAAAATTTAAATAAAATTGAAACGTTTGAGAAAACGAAAGTCATTTGCAGAATTTAAAAGGAAATGTTAAAACATGAAGCGAAAACATAAACCAGAAACGTACAATGGGACATCGCTGATTGGTTGATGATGTTTTTACATCCTTTGAACAGAAACGTATTTGGCGTGAAGCGATAGTGGATATTCTCCGCACTAATCATAAAGCTTTTATTAGTATGTGGACATGGAAGATGTTTTTGAGGAATTTCAAAAATTAAACATTGTAATCCAATCAGTGATGTCCCATAGTGAACTACCTTTTATGGTTTCCTATTATGTTTCGTTTTTTAACTTTTCCCAGACCAGGTTATGTTCAGAGCATGAGTTGCTATGGCAACTTGACATACCCTGAAACATACCTCCATTTCTGGAACGAAAGCTGAGGTTAATAACTTCCTTAGCCTCAAACTTACTGTGGGAGCTAGCATAACCTGCTTTTTGGAATACCCCCCTGCAGGAGCTAGAACACAAACACATACACGCACACACCCAAAACAAGCAGACACTACCAGGGGCCGTAACAATTGTTTTGTCAAAAATACTTGTTTTTTGACTGAAACAACATGACAAATTTTATTCAGAAAGTCATGTTTTGACCTCTACAAACACATATTCTCTTCCACAATTGAGTTTTTTTTTTTTTTTCCATTTAGAAATGTTGAACAGAATGTTCTATTTTATTAAATAGAAAGGGAAATAAGAAGAAAATATAAAAGAGTATCTGCATCAATGTGAACTTAATGTTTCTGCGACAGAAAAACAATAAACAGATTTCTTCATGTTCCAAATTAAATATTTGGTCAAAATGAATGGACTGGATATGTTTTCAAGTAAAAAGTAGGAGTTATTTAAGGAGGAAGCTCATTTTACAGAAGACATTTTCTGATGCATGATTTTGACAGCCATTGTTGGAGTAAATGTATTAACCCCTCTGTTAGATTTCAGGGTCCAGTGAGCAAATGTGTGAGTAATCTCACAAGCAAATCCGAAAAAGCATCAACTGAGAATCCTGGAAGTAAAGAAAAGAAGTAATATCATGGCTGCAGGGCATAGAATATGCCACTTTGACTAGAACTGATTAGTCAATGTTGCGCCGGACATTTGACAGTATTTATGTGGGTCAAGATGCAGGGCCATGCCAAACTGGACTAAAGATAGATAGAAAGTCTAAGCTGTCTGACATATGGAAGAGATAAATGATCACGTTGGATCTTAGTTCTAATCCCACAAACCAACCTTTTTACTAACATCTGCCTCTGGAGTCTATGAAAGATCTTAAAATTGACAGCCACATATCTCATTGTTACATTTTGGTAAAGGCCAGAAATCTAATAAAAACAATATTTAACACGTTGAGTTATTATATTTAAAAACCGACCAAAAAAAAAAAAAAAAGATTGTTGCTAAGCCTACTTCTGTTTGTGTGTGCATTTATGTCAAACATAATTATTATAAAAATGAACATAACAATCAACAGTAGCTTTAGCAATTTTAGGAAAAATCTTACTGAAAAATAGAAACATCTTTAGTCTTTTATTCCTTCATAGTCTTTGTTTGAAAGATGCTTGCCCCTCCCACTCTGGCCCCCTCCCTCAACAGCTGAAATCATTGTTGATGAAATGCGTCAGTAACTCTAGTATCACATTAATTCACCTTATTTTTTCGTAAATAATGTTGTTTATGTATATTTTAAACAGAAGCGTGTGCATGCTGGACCCAATTAAGGGCTTTGTTATTTTGTGCTCTTGTTGTGCGTTGTTAAAAAAATGCAGCCAGTGGTATTATTTGGTCTGTCAGGACACCAAGCAGTAATAGTCTTTTTTACTTTTTTGCATATGCATATGCAATATACATATTAAGTTCAAGTTTTTTAGTTTTTGTTAGGATTAGGTTGTGTTTTTCTAGTTCAGGACTTTGTCGATTAAGTCTCAGGGAATTTGACAATGTCTTCTTGTTGTCTCGAAGCAGAGACGGCTTCTCTGCATATCCAGAAACGTCCAATCATCCGGTGCCACCACAGCCATGACAGCCTGCTTGATTGTCCTTGAACTTTTATTAGCCTTTTATTTTTACTATATCAGGTCATTAACAGCTAAACACAGCCCTGAGCTGACGCAACTTCAAACCCCAACGGTCTTTGGTTTTCCCACCTCTTTATTACTAAATGACCCCGCAGATGTGACCAACTGCACTTAGACAACCTTAAAGTACTATTTAAATGTAGACATTTCATCTCTTCAGTAGAGGGGAGGCCTTTTTCTTCAATCTAAATGAACTTCCATTTGCATAGCAGTAAAAAAACAAAACGTTTTTTCTTTTTTAACCGTTTTAGGCCGGAGGCATTCTATAACCTTACAAACTGCAAGAAGCATATGTTGCATCAGACCCTAATGGATCAAGCTGCTCCTGCCAGATGGCTCACATATTAATGTGGTTGGATGTTGCTTTCAATTTCCAGTGAAGCTGATGCTTCAAATGACATTCAGAATGATCCCAGAATATGTTTTACTCTGAAATTCAAACTAGGACTGCTTATAATCATACTTAGTCTAATTTAGGAAGTGTAGTTGCTGTCTTTTGTTTGGGGGAAATCATCCATCTTGGTTAAACAAATTTTTGATCAAAATTTTGCAGATTCACATCAAAAATACATCTTTAGCTCAGATGTTTATTTACGGGATATGGCTAAATCTCCGAATTGTTTTTTTAATTCGATTTCCGATTTTTCTCTGAGGTCCCCCTTTAGCAGTCCAACAAGAAATAAAGCAAGGTTTTATTTAATCAAAATGCAGAAAATGTACTCCCAGATAAAAAACAACAACCTTTCAAAGTTAAGTATAACAACTCCCTTGTGGACTGTGTTTATATAATTTTTGTGTTTGTTTTATATAATTCTCAAAAGACAAACAATAATCTAGTTTAAGGTTATGCTGTGGACAACAAGTTATAGACAGCACTTTTACAACATGTAAGTAAGGCTCAATAGGAGAGATGCAGGCATGCTGTTCAGCGTTTTCATTTTTTCAATTCTCAAAGCCCTTATCTAACCATAAGGTGAGTTGGGACTAATGCTTTCCTGACTAGAGAGAGGAGGGGCATTAGGGCACTGTACAACTTCACCCATGCATCATAAATCCATGCAACTTAATAGCCTTACAAATACTTCATGATAAACCTCCCATTTTCATGACAATTGTATGTTCCATTTTCACCTAACCTCAAAGTGGTCTTTTAGTGGTCTTTAACAGTCACAGCAGATTATTCTGCATTGTTTATCATTTTTACACCTTTGCATAATTTTTTTCGCCACATATCTGAAACTGTCTCTGTCCACTTCATCATTCCTTGTTATCTTTATCTGCTATAAAGTCGCCTTAGTGGGACTTTCAGAGCTGCAGTAATTATGCTTAAAAAAAAGGGCTGAACTGTTTACAAGTGAGATTTTTGTTTGAAAACACATTGGTTAGAAAGTCTCCTGCTTACAGCAATTTTTGTGAGTCAGTACAAATCATGTGTGTATTTGATGGTTCTCTGTACGTCTGAAACACTAATCAATTCACGTCAGTGTAAATTCTGTCCAAGTCCCTGTTTTAATGATCAGTACAGAAATCGTTTGAAGTTTTCTATTGTCTCTCCTTTTATTGTTCCTACCATTTTCTTTGCCTTTCACAGTAAAAGCCCCTGAGTATAATCTGCACTAATTCAAGGGCCATTGAAACTCCATTAAGACTGCAGCTTCTCTGGAGCTGCTGATGTTTCTCAGCAGTTTGCTTAAGTTATTCAGGTGAAGCTGCAGCTGGAAGTAGCTTGATAACTAGCAAGTGGCTATTGTGTCCTGATGTGCTGCAGGGGTGACACTCAGCTGCCTCTTTGGAGCTCTGAGGCGATAGAGACTTACAACTTCAGTGAAGTGCCCCAGCAAGGCGAAAGCAGAAGAAATCCTCTTTCTGCTTTTCCCTAACACGGGACTGAGCTGGCAGCAGTACAAGGCTGGGATAAATGGAAGTACATCAGAGTGGAGGGATGAGATTATCCTGCTTGGGATTTGGATTGGGACTTTGAGGAAGTGCTGAAGGTAGGTGTATGGGGGAAGTTCTCACCTAAGCTACTGCTCTGGAGGAGAGCAGGAGGCTAAAAGATGAGAGAGAAGCCTGAAATACAGGAAGTTCCTATCAGTTTCTCTCTAGTCGGTGCAGAAAAGTGGATAGAAGCTTAAAACCTTTGCTGGTTTTTGTGTATATGTGTGAACATGCCTTACTAAACACTGAATGATGTAGAGTTTATTCATGCACTGAAACAAATATTCACTTTATACATACATGGGTGCTTAACAGAGTAAAACTGCTGCACAATTAAATATTTTGTACATGAATTAACATTAACCCTTGTGCTGTAGGCACTTTACCGTTGGGAGCTGGGTCATCTAGACCAGTGTTTTTCAACCAGTGTGCCGCGGCACACTAGTGTGCCGTGGGAGATGGTCAAGTGTGCCGTGGGAAAATACCCTCATTAACTGATTTAACAACATTTTTCCCATCTCCAGGATATCAGCTCTTTGTTCATCCAAACAGGCCCTGATAAAACACTAAGTAGTGTTATATATATGAATATGGAATATGAAAGATCATAAAATACTTTTTTCTTTTTGTTTATTTGATTCTATTAAAGACTTTTTGATAAAGATGACGATACCCCGATTTAGCCGCAGTTTCAGTGGTTTTCGGGAAAAGTCACGCCCCTTTAACTGTCTCGACCAATCATTCTTGGATTCTTAATCACATGTCATCAGTCTGACCAATCAGAAGTGGTTAAAGTCTTCACTTCCTTGTTTAGATTCTGCTGATAAAGTCGCTCAGTTCTAACAAAAATACCAGCTAAAGCTCGTCTTTAGCGGTGTAGCTTTCCACAGAATCCGGTGTCAGACCGTGGAACAAGAGAACAAAACCATGAAGCTCAGAGACGTGAGTCTTTCTGCGTTTGGCGGATTATTGAACTACATCTCCCATGATGCATGTTTGAGTTAAAAATGATATCGTGAGCGTCTCTCTATGCGCACAACGAGTCTCTTCTCTTAACGTCTTGAAACCACAACCAACACAAATCAAACCGTTTTAAATCTTTTAACTTACCTTTAATTACATCTTTTAGAAAAAAACAGCTGCAGCTTCCAGCTTTTTCTGTCACAATGATCACAAAAATGCATGTGAGATTGTGGAGGGGACTGTAGATCAATACAGACTGAGTTTCTCCTCTTTTTTTTAATTTTTGAATGCTGGTGTGCCGCGGGATTTTTGTCAAGGTTAAAGTGTGCCGTGGCTCAAAAAAGGTTGAAAAACACTGATCTAGACCCACTAGACAGAGCTCTGAACCTTTTTTTTTCAATGATTTGTGATCTTCACTGGTTCAATGGATTACATGAAATTTGTCCACCTTTATCCACCTTTGTTATGGTAGGGAGAACATGTCAAAGTAAGGGTGGGGTCATCCAAGACAGCACAAGGGATAAACACCACAGCTGTCACGGGTGACACCTAAATGACATATGCTTTTTGACATACTATTAATCTTCAAATGATGCGGAAAAATAATTCTTTTCACATCGGCTTTGCGCACAACACAAAAGTGTTGTGTAATGGTGGAATCAGCCGATTACGAGGATTGCGTCAGCACTTTACTACTGCAAAGTGTTGCATATCGACCCAAGGCTGTTTTTTCTCCTTTTCAGAATCCGCTAGCATTACGTTCACAGCGTAAACAGTTGAAGAGTTACGGTAATGTGGAGCTAAAGCTCAGATGTGGAAGCTACAGACACACTGGGCATGTGCGTTTAGATACTGCTCACTCGTGAGTTTCGCTGTGTTCAGTGGATGCGTGTGTTATGTACGTATAGACCAAAAACGGTCTTAGAAATGTCTATAGCTTCGTGGAAACACTAAGAACTGAATTCACAATCCCAAAATGCACATTTACATGCGTTAATCAAGCGAAATGGCTCTTCAAATGTTGAAGGTTGCAGAGCCCTGACGTAAAACATTAACGGCATGTGAAAGAGCGTGTCTTATTTAGGCGTCTCAGGCAGAGACGGTCCTGGCTAGTTTGACGCCCTGGATGGGAATCTCACCCCATCCTCACCCCCCTTTCCAGCCCCGCCCCAGCCTGCATACATACAAACACAAGAACAAAATAAAACCTTTATTTTACTTTATTCATCACATAAGTAAAATATACTTGTAAAGTTGAATTCACAATTAAGATACAGTATGTAAGTTATTTCACACTTAGCACGCATTAGTTTGTGTTTTCTTTTTGAAGGCTGGCTGGCATTTTTCTTTCTTTGTTTTTTTTTTTTTTTCTTGGCTGAATACAACCCTGGCACGAATTATGAATGAATGAATTCCAGTAATTTCCGTTGCCTTCGTGAATGAACATCAATGGAAAAAAACATATTCATCTGTTTTTTGTGCTTAAGTGTCACATAAAACTGAACACAACAAGACAAATCATTGTGTACATTGCATCTGAAGCATGGACTGTCAATGAGAACGGCAGAGGAGCTTAGATGAAATCTACCAATAAGACTAATTAATAAGACTAGTCTAACTTGGAAATCACATGCATGAGCTTTTTCCATAATAAAAAGCATAAAAGCAAATGAGCATATACTGATGAAACTCACACATTATCCTCTCAACAGTCACATTTTTGTGACTAATTTACTGCTCATCATCTCTCTCAGCAGGGAATTGGGTTATTTGTTCCATAGAGGTTATAAAAGCGTTTAATGAAATGCTTTTATTGCTGGATGTACCAGACAGTGTTAAAGTTTCTAGATGATGTTTATTTATTTTTTTTTCTCCCCTCTTTAGATGTTGTTTGATTAGGAAGACTAGTTGTTTGACATCGGTCTTGACTGCATGACTCTGTATTTGTCCTTCGTCTCATCAGCTTTTTTATTCTTGAGTAAACACTTTTATAGAGGTTTTTCTTCTGTTTTGGAAGATTCCACTTCACAATTGATTAATTCAAACAGAGACAGTGCATGTCAAATATTCAAATACTTTGTTAGTCATTAAAAAAAAAAACCCACAAAACCTTTACTTTCAAAAGAATGATTCAGTATTTCAAGCAATGTTTTGTCAGTTTAGGGTTTATACCCTATAAATGTTAAAAACATAAAATTTTGTATCACAGGAAATTAAGATATTATATCAAACCAATTTTCAATAAAATGGGCGTTTTCAGCACAAATGCCTGGCAACTGAAGCAACAGCATTTTCAATGCACCCAGTAGTCTGTTGGGCCTCTTTTGCTTGAGTTGTTGCATCAGTGTGTAATGGCACGAGGGCGATCAGCTTGTGGCTCTGCGTTGGGGTTATGTAAACCACGGTCGCTTTGACAGCTGTCTTCTGGTCATCTGAATTGTCTGGTCTCGTGTCTCTCATCCTCCTCCAGACAAACTGTCCATAGATTTTCCATCAGCGTTGGGTCAGCCGGCAAGCCAATCAAACACAGTGACACTGTGTTCATTGAACCAGCTTTTGGCACGTTTGGCAGTGTGTGCAGGTGCCAAGGCCTGTAAGAGAATAAAACCAGCAACTTCATAGAGGACAGCGTGAAATGAAATGACTAAAAACTTCAGAAATCACAACATCAGGAAATGACAAGCAAACAATACCATCAGAGGAAACTTCACCACAGGCTTAAAGCTTCATGGATTCTGTGCTTTTCTGTTTTCACCCCAAACTTTACACCAGGAAAGGAGAAACCTTTTGGACTTGTGAGCCACAAAGGGTTCTAAAATTTGACAGAAAGGCCAAACCAGGAGCAGATGCATGTGTTTTGGTAATCCACCTTGTAAGTAAAAGACATAAAATGGAATTTTGATGAAAACATGCTTAATTTTGACAGAAAAATAACTGAAAACAGAAAATTTTGGAGTTTCGATTTCAAACTGTGGTTTTTGTTATCATTTTAGTGCCAATGGCACCAATGGGTTGGTGTCCTCCAGTGTAAAAAGCGCAAATGCTGCGTTCATGTGGTGCTGGAATGATCAGAGAAATGAATGTCCGATTAAGAAAAAACACACAAATGTCAAAAAAGCTACAAATCTTCCAACACCTAACTTTCTGCACCTAAAGAAAGGTCAATGTATTTGAAGTGAACCATCTCTATGTGGAGACAAAAGGAACTACAGAGATAATAAAACATTAAGGATTATCAGTAGAATTTATTCCAGTTTGGCGGGCCTGATTAAATAGTTTAAAGGCCATAGTTTGTCCATCCCTGCTCTGGGACCTTGACTCCCAAATTAATACTTCTGTTCTCCCAAATCTGTTTCTAAAACATTTACATTTTTTATGGCACTTTCTTTTGTGATTGTGATATTTTAGACAAAAATACAGCGGCAGTACCACCTCTGAGACCCTAATAAACCCACCCCAATATAAAGTATTATGATGGATTTACATTTAAATAACAATGTTTTTACGTGTTTATTTACTACTTTAAAGGTTATTGACTGGATAATTTTTAAAATTATATGCTAAAGTTTGTCTTTCATCAAGATTTTTAAGTAAGAATGTTGACATTTTTGTTCAGCCTTTTGTCATAATATTACATGCTCACAAAAAAGCATTGTGACAAAACATTTTAGACATTTTTGTTAAGAGCTCACAAAACATCAAGCAGAACTTTTGATTTAAGGCTTTGGTTTAGCTGATGAGCATTTTTATCCATAAATAATGTCCCTTGGGACATTCACATTATTGTTGTTTTTGGACCATTCATTAAAACATGCTCTAATTCCACAAACAAGTTAAGAATTAACTATATAAATACACGTTCTTTCTATATCTTCGA
Source organism: Oryzias curvinotus (assembly GCA_023969325.1). NCBI lineage: Eukaryota > Metazoa > Chordata > Actinopteri > Beloniformes > Adrianichthyidae > Oryzias > Oryzias curvinotus. Next base: position 13,680,225 of record CM043711.1, read on the forward strand.
ATTTCTCTGCCTATCAACCCCACTGCCATGGAATCTCTAGACAAATGTCACGGAAAAACTTTGCAGGGGCATAAAGGCAAGAGAAGTGGCACAAAGGTGGCTCCTAATTGTCATGAAAGAATTGTTATTTCATGACTTTAGTTAAACATTTATGCGCTCCGAGCCCTGCAGTCAGCTGAGGAGAAGGGGAGCTGTTTTATGGAACAGCCCCAGACACATCCTTGGTGTCTTTTCATTCCCCTACTTAGGAGTTCCTAGAAGCAATCAAATAAACATGGTTAGTTCTAATGTAGCTTCTAGAACAATAGTCATTTAAGGACTTTTTTCCCCCCACGGTCATGAAAAACTCTGCGTGAACTGAGAGTGTGAAGGATAAAAGAAAACAACTGCATTTGAATTGTAGATACTCGTGATAAAGCAAAAACTGGGATGAATTATTTATGCCATCATGACAACATGATAATTAAACGCATTAACACAAATTCTGCCTATTTAATTATTCAGCTGTAGTATTTTTGTGAAGGAATGTCATGTAGTTTGTTGAAAAGGCGAGGTTGCATGCATAAATGAGCAGCAAGATTTCCATAAAAGGACGTAAACTGTACTCAGAGCTGCAGACGGTTCTATAAAGTAGTCCAGAAGAAAGTGCCGGTGGAGTTTTCGAAAACATCCTTTAAAATGTTTTCTTTAAAAAATATACTAATTCAAATGTAAAGCATTACCCAAAAGCAATAATTAGATATCAAAGTCTAATGTACACCATGCTTTTTTTCAATATAAATTATAGTTTTATAGTGTGGCTGACATTTTTTACTTGACTTCTTCTTTCTGACAGACTGTTAAAGCAGATAGATTCCCATTCACAGATTGAACAACCATAAATACTGCTAATATTTCATCCCTGCTGAAAAGTTGGCATGAGCTTTTAAAGTATTGAGTAATTAATGAATCAGGAAACAGTATTTGAATAAACACAAGTTGCACATATTTTCATTACTGCATCCATTCTCTTGTTGCTGCTCCACAGGGTGGCCATTGAGCTCTGATGAGAAGATTGCAGGTTCATTTCTCGCCCTGCCCGCCCATGTGGCACAGTGCCCTTGGGCAAGTCACTGAACCCCACATTGCTCCTGGTGGTGCCAGTGTTCGGAAACAGTGTGTGTGTGTGTGTGTGTGTGTGTGAATGGGACTGTGACTGCAAAGCGCTTTAGGTCTTCTAAGAAGGTCGAAAAGCGATGCATAAGAAAACGCCATTCATCATTTAAAAATGTCTCAAATACAGAGTTTTATTTTGAATGCATGCATATGACACATTTTGTCATTTTTTTTCCATGGAAAATTAAAATGTCTTAAGGAAATCAAGTGCATACAAATGGGGCAGCTGCGCTTGCATGTCTGGAATTAGGGTAAAGATGTTCATTTCTTAAGCAACTCCTGAACAATAATACCAGGAAAATGTAAAAAAGTCCTAACTTGTCAGATTTTCTCTTCTTTTTAATGCCGCAAAGGGCCTCACACTTATTACAGCTCACTTTCAAATGTTTTTCCTTAGGAGCACTAATGTTCCCGCGGATGTTTTCCCTCTGCAGTTTTCTTCCACAGGGCAGAGACCTTTGGCCTTTTGCTTTAATTGGAGTCTAAACTTGCCCAGTAATGACCGTGCGCATCCACTGTGGTTGGATTCTTTGTGTGAGGCCTGCAATGCAGTGACAGTCAGTTTAAAATGAAAATTGCTTTTCTCTAACCCTTAGCAGTTGCCTAAAGCAAAAGTGACATGTCTAAATAAAACAAAATAAAAGGCTCAGTTTATGCATTTTAATTGGATCTTTTGTCTAAATCTAGTTTATTGACAATAAGTTTAAAATCTACAGTGAGCAGTCAGGTTAACCTCAAACTGATGCCACTGCAAACACAAATAAATTACCTTAGCAACAGAGGTCATGGAAATCAGTAGTGAAGGGCAAATGAAGCTTCATGAAGCATTGAAGCCTTTCATCCAATTGGTGCAATGTAGCGCAGTACTTCTTTTGAGTTTGATTTGCTCTAGTAGGACATCTAAGCAAAAAAAAAATCTGTTGGTATTTATCTGAAGTGTGTGGCATTTTCCAGAGCTTGTGAATAAAACTGTCAGAAAAAGAAAGAAAAATGGAAAAAATGTACATTGTTCATTTACAGTCAGGTGAGTGTGGTTGGGGTATGGACAATGATCTTGCTTTGGGAATAGAGTTATAGCCAGTGATTATTGTTTAGGGGACACATTATTGTTTTTTTCTTTTAAAGCAACAGTTTCTCTCTCCAAACTCTCAACGACCACAACTCGCCATCGAACACCCACATTTTGAATGGAGCCTGAAGGATTCATGTTGCTGTCAAAACTTGTGAGCAGTAAGTCAGTAACGTGGTACAACCAGGCAGCAAAGCTTCAGACATCTCGTTCTGTTGTGTGATTAATTATTTTGTGCTATTAATTCATCATGACCTTAAAATAATTATTAAAAAATAATTGAATTATTTTATATTTTTAATCTAACCAAATAATTGCTGTAAAGAGCCTCATTTTGAGGTGTTTTCATTTAAATTTGAGACATTGATAAAATGTCAAAATACTGATTGATAAAAATCAAAATACTACGCAAAAAAAAATGACTTTATGAAGTTTTTTATTAATACAGTCTTCCAACCTTTACTTTTACACCAGCAAGGTGGATTTTTTTTTCAACCTCAAATGATTAAGAAAAAAAAAACAACAGGCCCGGAGTGTTTTCCTTTAACACATAAAAAAACAGTAGGAACACTTTTCGAGGTAATCCAATAAATACTGAAAACAAACTTCTTATTAATACCATAATATATATGTTGGAATTTCTTATTCCACATTTTATCCATTGACTGTATATAGAGAGCTCCTGATCTTTTTAACTAAAAATCAAAAAAAGGTGCACTTGTTTTAAAACTGCTTGAATTTTATTGCTTGTAAACATAAAACAAATTAAATCAATTAAGCCCTCCAGATATAATTCCATACACTCAATAAATATAACAGCTTTAATTATTAATGTCAGGCTGCTCTAAAACCCCCTCAGAGAGCCATGCATCCACCCGAGTCCTTGTTAAAGGCGCAGACATGGCGGATGGACAAGGCAAGAGAGCAAGTGACAGCAGAGAGGGGAGGATGAAAGGATGGATTTGGGCTGGAACAGCAAAGGCTGTTGGCTTCGTAAGAGGGAGATGAAAAACTGCAGGACCTGAGAAACCACGAGAGCATGAGAGACAGCAAATGAGGAAATTGGACAGGAAGTATAATTAAGCAGAGATTTTGAGAGGGGAAGAGAAAGACAAAGGAGACCCGGGGAGATCCATACACCAGGGGAAGTGTTGTATTTCAGGCTCAGTGCCTCGTGCCATTCGAATCACGGCAGGTTTCCCATGCCCCAGGCTCTTCTAATTAAAGCTCAGACAGATGCTGGATTTTCCGCGTTACAGCCACAGAGTATGGAGTGGGATTAATTCAATGTCCATCAATGTTTTCATCAACATAAGCCAGGATCCAAAGGGAGGTCCTTTTCCAGGTTACCGGCCACCCCCTTCTTCCCATACTAAATAAGCGCTCCAAGTTTAACATTCAGAAGAGCAAATTCTCGGGAATCATGCATGTAAAGATAGCAAAAAATCTTGACTGGACAGAAAAATGTTGTATGATGGATTTATAGACATGGTATTGTAAAACTACTGTTTTTTTAGACAACAGATGTATTTAAATAATAAAAAAAAAGCTAAACCAGTCATCAACAGTTTCAACCAGTAAGGAAAGCTGTCTAAGTAGTCTCCCTGTTTCAATCCACCAGTAGCTTTTTTTCTGCCATAGACTGTTGGAAATGTAGATAAAACCTCCATTAGATTTTATTCCAGATTTTATTGAAGATCCTGTTTGAGGTTCTCTGTTAGTCATTATGTTGACTCTGCCAAGGTGCAATCCTTTTACCTAAAATGTGGAGTTCATGCTTTAAAAAAAAATGGTAAAGAAAAGAAGAAAGTATATACTATATATAATATATAAGTATATACTCTATAAACTGAACGAGGTCAGTTTATAGAGTAACAGCTTGCTCTGAAGTAAAATGATCCATCAACATTACAACCCAAAAAAGAAAACATTTAGGCCTACTCACAGATTTACTTGGTGGCTTTAAATTTGTTGACAATGGAGCAAAAACTTGACAGAACATGGGTCTTGGTTTAATTACCAGTAAACTACAGTATAGTTTGCAGTGGAATAAAAGCACATGGAGTTTCTGTGCATGTAAATGGCATAAGAATGGTGTTATAGGAGTAGAGTAAATCTGAAGTAAAAAAAAATCTGAAGAAGGTATCAGAAAAATAATAGAAAAATGTCTGTAAACAAGTGTTTTGAGTATGTGCAGCCACTTAATATTATTTGATAGTTAGATACCAGCGACTTCCTTCTTTGTTTTTTTGCATTCTGACCAGAACTGTTGTGGATAGTTGTGCCTCCAAACTGTAAAGCAGCTGTAAAAAACAAAGTGGTTTTCTAGACTGCTTGGTAAACGAGGGTTTTTAAATCGATCAACTTTCCTACCCATTTTGAACAAATTCATGCATGTGTTCTTGCATGCAAGCAAGCTAACACTACCTTTCAGCCTCTAATCACTCTGGTCATCCATCCTCATGTTGTTCTGGGAAGTTAAACCTACGTCTAGAAAAAAGGTGCAGAGTAGACGCAAACGTTCTCATTTGGACAGCTGCAAATCAATGGAGCCTAATTCACCTACGGTATTTTTCTGAGTATAAGTCGTGTTTTTTTCATAGTTTGCCTGGGGGGCAGCTTATACTCAGGCATGACTTATGTGATATTTTTAAACAATAAATAGGTTAATGGTTGTTAGAGTGCATTGTAGGTGTACATATCAGTATTTGCTACGGACAGCACTGTAGAAGAAGAAGCGGCACTCAGTCTGATCAGTGGGTAAAATCCAAAACCAACATGGAGAAGTATCTGATTGCTCTTGTCATGAACTTTATGATTTTGTCTTATTTGGATCATAACAAAAATAAAACATTACTCTACTTTTGTTTCTATTTTTATTTTTCCCTCCTCTGACTAATGCAGGACAGCAAATCATCAGACTGGATCACAGAGACATGGAAGTACCACTGAAGGCAGCAATCATTAATAAGCAGCTCTAGAAGGTAGTGATGAGTCTAGCAACACCGGCGTCTCGGCTCACGTGTCGAGCTCATAAACTGAAACCCTATGTCGGTGCGCGTATCACTTCAGGATGTCATGACTAGAACGCGGGACGGACCCAGATAATGAAACCCAGAAGGCAGACACAGGTAGGTGAGAGGTAAGTAAGAAACTTATTTGTGTTCTTGTTGGTTCCTGGCGAAGCTGTGGGTAACATGGCTGCGGCTCTTGACTGGAGGCTCTGATACCGTGGCGAACTCCCTGAGAGTGGGGTGAGACAGAGTCCGTGGCTGGAGTTCTTGGTGCGTGGAGTGGCTGGAGATCTTGAGGAGAGCAGTGTCTCGGTTTGATGCGTGGCGTGGCTGCTCGCGGTCGTAAGGCTCAGGTGACACTCATGGCATGAGATGTAAACCCTGAAGTGCAGAGGACAAGACAAAGTTAGCTCAGGACGAGACAAGGGGCCAGACGCAGAGAGCTTCAAGAGACTAGGCACCATCAGGGTTAACGAACCGGCGAAGAATGATGAAGCTGGGTCTCCTTTTGTAGCAGGTGGCTTGATGAGATGAGTGGTCACAGCTGAGAGGAATGAGCAGCAGAGCTGGAGGGAGAGGAGTCTGACAGGCCACCATGACACAGGAGAAGTCACGTGACCAGTACAGCCACTGTGTTGGTGTGTCACAGATGAGCCAAACAAGGAAAGCGTGTGTACTAGGAGTGTAGCTAGATTATGCGGTTTTCCACCCAATTGGGTGGGTTTGATTTTGCAGAGAAAATTTGATTTGGGCGGTTTTCGTGTCAATTTGGCGGGTTTTAGTTATAGATTTATTGTGAGTCTCTAAGCTATAATGTATTTTGAAAGATATTTTATTTTGAAAAATTACCGGTTACACTACTGTCAATTGGGTGCGCGTGCCCAGCTTCCAGCTGTTGAACGATTCTCACGCTTGTGCACCCCAGTTTTCCCCGCCCACCTGTGTTGGACGTTTTATTTTACTGAATCTTTACTTAAGGTGTTGACTGTGGTGTTTTAATGAGGTTTGTGGACTTATTCAGTAGTTTTAATAGCGTTTGGGTTTTTTTGTTTCTCCTGTTCCTTCTCGGTTGATCTAGCAGAATACAATTCCATTTCAAATGTTATGTTTTGTAGGTTAAATGTGGCATTTGTTCTGCAGAACTGTCAAACTTTAAAGCACCTCCTCAATGCTGGGCCATTATAGAGTGAGATGTGGGAAATAGGAACTACAATGACAAGTATTAGGGCTGCACGATATGATGTGCAATGTTATTGATCAATATTGCGATGATGAAATAACTTGCGATAAATGAACAAATAGCAAAAACAACAAAAAAATGTCCATTTCACTGCAAAAGTTTAATTTAAATAAGAGTCAAAATACCTTAAATTATTCTCCAAATGAGCCTCGTCTAATTAGGAGGGCAACATCTAACATAAAAGCTCCATCCGATTGGTCAACAACGTGAAGGGCTCCGTCTGATTGGTCAAATGCATAAAGGGTTTATTCAATTCAGTAAATGGTTCAAGTTGCCATAAGATTGTTTTAGCACATTTAAGTTTATAATTTATTGCGATTTTGACCGACTTTTGCGATATGGATATTGCACAGCTTGAAATCGCGATAACGATAAATTTGCGATTAATTGTGCAGGCCTGACAAGTATTGTGTTTAGATTAAATATAATAAGTATATCTGCGGAGTTTCTTAACTTGGTTGCCTGCCATGACATTTTTAGTCCAGCAGGAGTCAGTATTAAGTGACACAGTTTCAAAACAGTATCAATGCAGTTTGGGCAATGTGCCGAAACGATTCACGAGGCCTCATCTACCCATCATTAGTAAACGGTGAAACTCACCATACTGGGAAAGTCTCTGAATGATCTCATGAAACCGCGTTTTTTCTTTTCCCAAAAGTGTGACTTATTGGGACAAAGAGGCAGAGGCGTTGGGATCCATGTGCAACTGTGCAAAACACAAACAAGGCTCAACAGGAAGGTCAAAGAGCTGATAGGTCAGATGGCAAACAAACAAGGGCAAGGCCAAGGGAAAGGGAAACATAACGCATAGACTGTTAGCTTGGGGCAAAACAAGACTTCACAATGAGTAAAGCCTAGTGCCTGATTAAATACAGCTTTGGTGATAACTGAATGCGGATCAGCAGGTGGAAGATCCGGTAATAGTGGGCAGTGTAAAATGGGAGAATTAGTGAGGGTTAAGTCAGTATTTAGGACATGGCTCCATCTGGTGGTTGGAGGGGGAGACAGAAGCTTGAGTCCTGACCCTTGTACTCCAGAGCCACTTTAAGTGAAGAAATCACTGGACTTGCTATTTGCTAATTTTCACATTTTAAGACTTCTGTTGACTGTAAAACTCCATCCATCCATCTACAAATCCCATTAATCCCTTTGGAGGTCACAGGGTTGTTGGAGCCTATCCCAAATACTGTTAGGTGATACACCCTGGATTAGTCACCAGTCCGTTGCAGGGTCACACAACCACTCACACACACATTGACACCTCGGAGCAATTTAGAGACACTAAATCAATCTACAAATCATGTTTTTGGACTGCGGGAGAAGGCTGGAGAAAACCCACACATGCAGAGGGAGAACATGCAAACTCCCCACCCACAGAAAGGCCAAGCAGGTATTTGAACTAACTAACTCCTAACCACTATGCCACCATCCAACCCTTGACTGTGAAACGGTTCTACACATATTCATCAAAAACTTAAAAAAAGACAAATGTGAACTACATGAAAACATAAATGTTCACATCTTGGGCCTTTTTGGTTGAGTATGTGGAGTCTGGTTAAACATTTGCAAATTAAATGCTTTTTCTTAGCAGCAGAATAGATTTTTAGTATAAAACTATTATTTCCACGTTTTGCTCCTGAAACAAAAGCTGACACCAAATTGCCCTGATCAGATTCCAGTGTACGGAACACCTCGTGTTTCAGCTGCTGGTTTGATTCAAAGAAGAGGTCAAATTCATTTTATGCATACTGGAAACTGTTTGTGCCAAAATGTTCTCAGTGAGAGTGAAATATTACCCACTCGTCTAAGCACATACATTCTTTTTGGCTCCTATACTCTCAAAGACATACAGTTCAAGTTTATTTTGCTTTGTGAGTTAGCAAGTGAAAAACCCACAAGGACTTTTATTAAACATGGTGGAACTTTTGAACAGAGAAAATAATCCTCTTGAAATGAATACAAATAATTATAATTTGTGTAAAAAAAATGCAAAAGTGGTTTTTTAAGCCACATTTACAACACTTTGGTAACAATTGGGTAAAATCAGACAGTTTTAGAAAATGCATTTTCATTTTTACAACAGGAGAGTAAGTTATTAAAACAGGGTTTCCTCAGTTTCCTTTTGTGGGCCTCTGATTAATTTTTCAAAGACTGTCAGTTTCCTATTGATTTGAAAAGTTAATTTCATTCTCAGCCGATACATTTTCAACATCTTTAGAGCAATGATCTTGTCATTACTTATTTCATCGCCATACAAGTCTGACGGATCAATATGAAGCGATTTTGAACGTCCAATTAAATAAAGGTGATATCTAAGTGTAGTCACTGAGGGACTGCATGTCTGCAAAAATACTCGTGTACTATGTGAGATTCCTAACAAAGAAACTACACCCTTATTTTGAAAGGACTTACAATGTTTTTGAGCAGGGGAGGATCTATAGGGGGTCAGTGGTGGCAGCTGCTCGCTCTTGATGCAGAACCTTACCTTCCCAGCTGCCGCTGCTCCAAACATAGTTTTTTTTACAACTTTATTTGCAAAAACAAGGTTTTCCACAGAGCGGCAGTAGTTTATCCCAAATTCACCTCTCCATTGTGGGTGGGACCATTGGCAAGAGAAACCTCGTCCCCCCTTCTCCTCACCATTGCTTAGAGCTCAGAGCTGGGAGCTTGTGGCCTGGCCAGCATGTTTTCTAACAATGTTTTTCCAACTGCCAAGTTTTTGTCTGCTCCTGATTAAAAACGATGTAAATTAAGAAATACTCAGAAATATATTTTGAGTCTAGTATATATATATATATATATATATATACACACACACACACACCTGGTAGAGGACCCGAGCTTGGGTGAGAAACCACCTGCAGATGGGTGAGAGGGGCATTTTATATGTATGTATATGTATATTTACACGTGTGTCACGTGATGTTTGGTGTCGCGACTTTGACGTGCGTTAAGTATGATGGATGTAACAGAGAGAATCTGGTCACTTTTCGAAATAAAACGTTTTTTTCGAAAAAAAAAGCCAATAAAATGGAAATTAGTTTTTCTTTCTGTGCGTCCCGGTGCCAAAATTTCCCGCAGCCCGGTGCCAAGTGTCCCGCGGCCCGGTAACGGTCCGCGGCCCGGTGGTTGGGGACCACTGCATTATAGGACATTAACACATGCTGAAGAAGCCTGAACCGTCCGAAGCACATTGCGTTTATTCTGATAATGGACACTTTGAAGGCCATTAACCCACTTACACCATGGTCACTTCCAAAGGAAATAAATATTAAATCAGTTTTTACTACTTTATTCTTGCTTTTTTTTTTTTTTTGTTTGGATAGTTTTTTAACAAAATGCAGACTATTTTTACATGGTGTGGTGCTGTGACAACACGCCGCTTAGCCGGCACAGACCTGGACTGCAGCGGCAAAAGAAAGAGTTATATGCTAATCTTCACGATGGGTTAAATAGTTAAATAAAGCATAAGTTTAGAGAGAGAGTTCACCTCTTACCAGTTGTTTCTGTTCAGATGATGAAGCTAAAGGCTGTTTTAAAGAAGCCAGCGCAGTGATACAAAACACTTAAACTATGTAAATGGAACTTCTTTTTTAGGCGTGTATTATCACTATACATTATGTAAGGATTAATGGCCAACAAAGTGTGCATTATCACTTTTTAACACACGCCGTGGAAGCCTAAACTGTCCGACGTTCAGACAGTTCACGTAAAAAGGGATACTGCACACTTTGAAGGCCAGTAACTCTCGTGCTATCCTAGGTACTTTAACATTGAGAGTGGGGTCATCTAGACCCACTAGACAGTGCGCTGAACCTTTTTTCTTCAATGATTTGTGATCTTCACTGGTGTCCATGGATGACATGAAATCCTCTCCACCTTTATCCACCTTTGTCATGGTAGGGAAAACAATGTAAGGGTGATTTCATAGGATAGCATCAGGGTTAACCCGCTTATACCATGGTCACTTACAAAAGAAATTAATATTATCCAGTTTTTAGTCCTTAATTCTTGTTTTTTTTTTTTTTCAAATTGGATCGCTTTAGGTTAAATAAAGCATCAGTTCAGAGAGAGAGTTCACCTCTTACCGGTTGTTTTTGTCCAGATGATGAAGCTAAAGGTTGTTTTAAAGAAGCCAGCGCAGTGAAACAGAAGATTTAAGCTATGTGACTAGAACTTTCTTTTTGGGGCAGACGGTTGTCACTTTTTCATGCACACCCGGCAGCCAATCAGAATCGAGAGTTCACCCGGAGCATGGTATAATCCATAAGAACTTGTTAAAAACACCAAAAACCCAATCTTTATCAAAGTGGGTCTTTAAGGGGGTCCCTGTATCAGTTAGTCATCGTTCAATAATGCCTGAACATTTTTTTAATCGGTGATTGCTTTTTGGGGGGATAACTTACAGCAGTGTTTTTCAACCAGTGTGCCGCGGCACACTAGTGTGCCGTGGGAGATGGTCAAGTGTGCCGTGGCAAATTTCCCTCATTAACTGATCTAAAACCATTTTCCATCTCCAGGATATCAGCTCTGTGTTCATCCAAACAGGCCCTGATAAAACACTGAGTAGTTAGGAATATAAAAGATCAGAAAATTACTTTTTCTTTGTGTTATTTTGATTCTATTAAAGACATTTTGATAAGAATGACGGTACCACCGCGATTTAGCTGCAGCTATACCTGTTTCCTGAAGTCCCGCCCCTTTAACTGTCTCCACCAATCATTCTTGAAGGTTTAATCACATGTACATCAAAACAGACTTTCTGCTTTTTTTATTTTTTTTATGCTGGTGTGCCGCGGGATTTTTGTCAAGGGTAAAGTGTGCCGTGGCTCAAAAAAGGTTGAAAAACACTGACTTACAGTGTGAGTAGTGCAACGTAACCATCTGACTATTTTAACTGTCCTTTATAAGCTTGTTTCCTCCCTATACCTAGTGTCAGATAGCACACTTTTGGCAGGAATCATAAAATGAGAGCAGCGGCCATTTTTCAGGGAAAAAACAAAAAGCCAACTCACACTGTCATGCACAAGCACACTCTTTTCTTTTTTTCTGTGAGGGAAGCATCCCACACAAATACGGTTTTTGAGCTTTTAAAATGTCTATACCAACAAACAAGTGGTTCACATGGTTTCAGCAAAAGGACAGTGCTTACCACTCATCTAAACTGGTGGCAAGGATGTGAACGCTTGGCAACAGATCTGTCACGAAAGATTAAATGTTTTCAGGGCCATCTGGTGTGTGCTGGAGCCGAGGGAGGAGCCAGGAAGACGGGTTCAGCTGGCCCGTGAGGAAAACGGCAAGAAGAGAAAGTGCAAGTGCTCTGAGTCAGGTGGAGCCTAAAGGTCTGAGGATGTGGTTACGTTCTGCCTGATTGTGATCCTAGTGGAAAAAAGTATGGGATTACATTTATTTATGGATGGTTCAAAATGATCTGCATTTAAGGCAATACACAAATGTATAATTCTTGTAAAGATAACCATAAATAGCTTCTTTGTTAGATCTGAGAGGGGTTTTTGTTTTCTGTCACCATTTACTGACCGCCAAGTTCACAAACTGCAGATCAGGAGTGCTTTTAGCCTTTTTGTATGTGAGCTACTTTTGAAACAACTAGTTCCAAAAGATGTAATAACATAAAGTCCTGTAAGATGAAAATTACTGGCCTCTCTCATCTTTTTAAGAAGGAAAACTTTCAAAATTGGTGGATGACTACAGACTTTTTTGCCCCATTGTATATAGAGTATATATATATATTTCATTTTCCTTTGACACATTTTGCACCCCTGCTTTAGCTCATCACTGTTGATGGATGTAATGTCACCCCATGCCATGGTGTGCACATATTATTTTACAAGAACGTTTCTCAGTCCAAGGATCCTCGAGTACAAAAGGTGTCCCGGAATAACCCACTGGCCTCCACAGTTGAATTACAAAAAGCCTCAGGTAATAATTTTCTTCTTTGGAAACCGGAAAACAAAAATCACTTCCCAACAAAATGAGACCTATTAAACATTGAACAGTTCCAGCAAAAAAAAAAATAAAAAAAGAAAATTATAATTTACAAGAACTATGATCAGGATTCTGGATCATGTTCACCAAAGTGATTAAATAGAATTTGTTCTGCATGCTGTTATTACTTACATAGAGAATATTGCATGGAATGGAGAGTCATAATGAGATCTACTAATAGCACAATGTGGATTGAAACTGCACTTACACACTCCAGCAGAGTGTAACGCAATCAAACCATGCTATGTTGCTCTTGGAGGAGGAAATGTCTCTTTGTTTTGTGACTGAACATTCATGCAAAATAGAAATTACAACCAGAAATGACTGTCATGTTACAGGGAGGGGGGGTTGTCTGATTGTTTCGCCACATTTTCTCCTGCTATACAAGTCACTTGCCATTTTATCTCGACTCCTCCACCTGTGTCAATGAGTGGAGCGTAAAATCCGCATTTATCCCAGCAGCAGATATCTTTTCAGTAGGAAATTTGATGTGAAGACATCCTCATCTGGGGCTTTCATAATGTGGATCTGTTTGCTGACTTCTGGAGGAGACTGTACGTGTTGGCAGAAGCAGCTGGGGACTGTCACTGAAGATTTATTCAACCAAACCTTGGCGCATCCCCCACCCGCGTATACCTACGTCCTCTATCACTGCCAGCGTTTGACACATGTTCACTGAGACATCTTGACTGATTGCCTCATTGCTAATGAGGCATTGGGTCAAGACTGATATGATACAGAGCACGTGCTGTACAGCTTAATAGTGATAAAGGTGTTATGCTACGTTTTTGTGGTGTGGCTTTTTTGAACGTGAGTTTTTGAAGGCACTTTTAGTATATGGTGTGTTTACCTAATATTAGCGTATATCCTGGAAGAGGCTTCAAATCTCATGAGTCTTACTCCAGGCTTTTTCTTTAACAGCTCTATTCAGATATATGACAGACTTGGTGTCATAGAATTATGTCCTGGCACAAACCCCGATTATTCATACGTCACTACCAAACTTAAGTCGCTGATTGGTCAAAGGTTGATCTGGTTTAGCTTTCAACTCACATTCTATTCTACACATTTTTTTTAACGTAGAGCCCAAAAACAGTCATGGAAACTTGTGTAATGACACGTGAATGCAAAAGTCAAGTTCATCTGGTTTTACTTTTGACGCTGACACAATCATGGTGAGTTTTGTTGGTAGAGTCAGAAAATGGACTAAAAAGTGCATAGCGACACGTGGACATATTGAATATTGAAGCCCCAAACATGTATATATGTGGCATTATATTGTTTTTCATCAAAAGCAGTCACTCGAACGCGTGTTTCAGAGCCCAATGTGAATGTAGGATCCGAAACTTGTCCATCCATTTCATCCAGCCAACTGATAAAGTATTTAGAAATGTTGGAAAATGCATTTCTTACTCGTTTTTTGTAATGCAATTTGTGTTAATATTATACCAGCAAACCAGCCAAGTGGGGTTAAAAGTCACAGGCAACACAGGTTTTGAGGTCTTTACGTCAATAAAACACAGAAAGTAGTCAGCGGCTTTAAAAGCTCTCGGGAGGAGGAGGTAAAGCCGGCCATCATTTATCAGCTCCGGCTAACAGAATCAATGGCTGGGACACCGGTGCTTCACACCAAGCACCAATGCTTACTGAAGCACCAATGCCTTTAGTAAGCATTGGGCATATGCTGAGATCCACATGCACAGCGGTAGTAACGAGGTGCAACTGAAAAGGTCAAAACGCAGAGTGGGAAAATAGGTGGACTACCATGATGTGGAATTTCCAATCATACATGATTCACCTCTCTACAATTCTCGCTCTTTTCAATCTGTATGATAAAAAGCTTGGGAGTAAGCACAGTGAAGGAGGGATTTTTGCAAGAGATAAAAGGCACAGAGGAAAACAGTGGTAAAGGAAAGCAGCTGTATGCCTTCAGACGACCAGCTTGGAAGCTAAAGGAATTTTCATCCACCCAGCAAATATTGATTTCTGTCTTTGCTGCTCTTTCCATCAATGCTTTAAACTAACTCCCAATCCCTCTCCACAATCACCTCCCATGGCCCCGGACCTGGTCCAGTGCCAGAGAAAAGGCCTTTCAAGGGTATTTTTTTTCTTTTATATCACATTGAAGTTGTGTTGTTTTTCCATGTCAAGGAGAACTACTCAGCTGTACAATGTGTATTTGATATAACACAATATTAAGTACATAATAGACTTTTGTATCATAGTCTGCTATTGTAAACGCTTACATTTCATGGATTAAACATACAATACATTTTTTGTCAGTGTGTGCAGACACTTGCTTTTATTTTCCATCAATGTTATTGCACTGGTTGAGTTTCCCTTGACTTCTACAACAGTTTTGTAAGCCAATAGTTATTTTTCAGAACATTTCTTTGAAATCAAACAAAGAATAGTGTCTAAAATGGCTTTCCTTGGGTTGTTCCAGGATGCTTCTAACGTGTAGCTGGTTACAAAGAATTTCTAGAGTTACTGTGAACCCAGTATATACTGACAGACTTATCTTTGACTCTTTGGTCTCGCTTAATGCATCTTATAGTTTGGTGCACCTTATATATGACATAAATTAAAAAATAGACCAGTAATTGACATTGTGCCTTATAGTTGTCTGGTGTGCCCTATAGTGTGAAAAATACGGTAATCCCACCTTCAAGGTTGGGTTGCTTTATTTTTATAATATCAGTGTCTAATAACCTGAAAAAGAAAAGCTGATTAAGAAATGCTGCATCCTCAGTTCTGGGTTGATTTGTTGAAACATAATATTTCTCCAATTTTAGTTTAAAGGTTGTCCAGATGACAACCTTTAAACCTACTACTGTAATGGAATCTGGATGAATGAGAGACGTCATAGACATTTCTCCAATTTTAGTTTCTCTTCATTCGTCATTGACTGGAACTAGTAGAGGCTTTTGGATTGTTCCCTTTACATTTGACTGTGTTTTTGGGGACTGAACTCAGACTACAGTGTCTGAGCTGCCTTCAATTTTTTTTACCTGAATGATTTTCAACAATAATGTTAAAAGATAGCTAGTAACCTCTGACAATCACTTGAAGCCGACAAGATATAGACATGTCGCCTTTAAAAATTTATAATACAATGACTCTTGAAGTAGATAAAATATATCAGCAGAAAGCCACCTTGTACCAAACTCCATCAGAGGCAAACAAGACAGTTATTAATGATGTGATAACAGATTCAGTGATGGCTGTGTAGGGGGCAGGGGATTCTTCTTTGGCTGTCTCAGAAAATACAGCTTCTGCTAAGCATTTTGAGTAAAGCCGTAGTCCCATGCACCCGTACAGGGGGGTGACCCCTGCAGGTGGTGCAGGTTTCTGTGTTCTCTGGGCCTGTGGAGAGTTGTAGAGCATCTTAAGTTTTGTTCTCACCGCCCTTTGCAACGTGCGTTCAAGCGACCTTTTCCCATGAAAAGTTTATGTAAATAAGTGTAAACAGGCGTTTCGGCTTTCCAACTTAAAAACTCCTGCATTTACATGTAGCAATGCACGTTTCTATGACCATTCTTCGACTCTACGTACTTCATGCACCTTGCAAGTTAAACCAGTTGAACTTTGACCAATCAGGGACTCTGATTTGGTAGTGACATTTGGATGTCGTCCCTTTTAATTCATGGAAGTACCAATTGTTTGAAACTTGATGATGGCAGAAAAAAATTATAATTGCGGCTGGAATGACAAGTTGTTCATATGCTATATTGCCAAAAGTATTTGCTCAACCATCCAAATGATCAGAATCAGGAGTACTACTCACTTGCCCTGACCACAGGTGTATAAAATCAAGCAGTAAGGCATGCAGAATCTTTTTTACCAACATTTGTGAAGGAATGGGCTGCTCTCAGGAGCTCAGTGAATTCCAGCGTGGAGCTGTCAAAGGACGCCACCTGTGAAAAAAAATCCCATCGTGAAATTTCCTATTTTGTAAATATTCACAGCTCAACTGTCAGCTCTATCAGAACAAACTGGAAGAGTTTGGGAACAACAGCAACTCAGCACGACGTGGTAGGCAGCGTAAACTGACGGAGACGGGTCAGCAGATGCTGAAGCAAATAGCGCAACGAGATTGCAGACTTTCTGTTAAGTCAATTGCTACAGAGCTCCAAACGTCATGTGACCTTCAGATTAGCCCAAGTACAGTAAGCAGAGAGCTTCATGGAATGTGTTTTCATGGCCGAGCAGCTGCATTCAAGCTACATATCACCATTGCAATGCAGAGCATCGGATGCAGTGGTGTAAAGCACACCGCCACTGGACTCAAGAGCAGTGGAGATTTAATTCAGTTCAATTTTATTTGTATAGCCCAAAATCACAACAACAGTCATCTCGATGGGCTTTGTGTGGATAAATGTAGGGTAAAACATAAAATCAAAAGGATCATAAACACACACAATTCAATAGAAAGATTCTAAACTGAACTAACTAAACTAAAACTGGACATCCCTGCCCTTAGACCCTCCTACACGGTAAGGAAAAACTCTGGATTCCAGAAAAAATGAAGAAACCTCAGGGGTGCCCACATGAAGGAAGGCTCCTCCCCCAGGACGGAGAGGCAATGCCAGAACTCATAGGGAAGAATTAACTCATCTAACTCTAAAACTACACATTTAAAGTCCAACAGATGAGCTTCATCCAGATGGAGTCAGGAGACGGCTGGGGGCGCGAGACGAGCCAGATGCAGGATCCTTAGCCAAGTGCATGAGCAGTAGTAGAGACAAGGTACACAGACAGGTACAGGAGCAGAGACGAGCCACAGGCAGGATCCACAGCCAAGTGTATGAGCAGTTATAGAGGCGAGCCAGAGATGAGGTACTTGGTCAGGAACAGGAGCACGGACGAGCCAATTGGAATCTGGAAGCACTCCCACTCCCCTGGAGGGGAGAGGGAGTGGTAGAGGGGAGTCTTGTCAGCTGTCTTTGGGTACGGTCGTGGGAAGGTTGTAGTGCAGGCGGGATCAGGAGGTCCCTTGAAAATATTCGTGTGGTTGCAGTGGAATCAAATTGTAGACGGAAGTCTATTCAAGGTTGTGGAAAATGGACAAAAGATCAAAGGAAAAATCATGCTCATAAAGAATAAAAATAATTAGATTAAATAATTAAATAAATATTCTGACAGCATTTTGAATCAATACAGGTATTGCCAAATGAACTATCATGATATATCGGCAAAAAAACTTTTTCTAACACATCTAGTGTTGCAGCTCCCTGTGCTTTCATCTCAGTGGGAAACTGAACCGAATGACTCTTTGAGAGGTTTAGATTCAGACCCCTGGTCTAGCACATCCACGTGCATTCCAGGTTTGTATTGGAACATTACCACAGAGAGTAAATAGAGCAAAACCTTTTGTTAAAAAAACAACGTTGTTCCATAATGAGGAAATAAAACATTTTATGTTCTTAATTTGTTATTTATTTGTGTATTTTTCGTCCTCAAAAAGTGTCGATAAGAGTATTGTTAAAATACCGGATTGATAAGCAGTATCAATAAGAGTAATAGAACCATTAAAACTTTAACGATACCCATCCCTACACATGGGGCAGGAAAGGAAATGAGGGGAAGGGGGGGTAAGCGGGGGAGGTGGAGGCCATGCTAAGTGGCGGTGTTTAGCTAAGGAGAAGCAGTTTACTTAGCCAACTTAGAATAAAGTGGACAGCAAGCGGTTAACACAGGGGCATATTCGCTTCTAAAGTGTGCTAACTGTGAATGTGAATATTAAACCAAACAACACTTAAAATAAATAATAGTAGTCAGGCTAATGCCAAACAAGAGAGTAACAGTAGAGCAACGATCAGCAAAAGGATTACGCTCACCCGGAAATGACATCGCGCGAACCAAGGAACCAATCAATAATGTCTTCTCTGGAGTGATAAATCACGCTTTTCCATCTGGCAATCTGATGGATGAGTCTGGGTTTGGAGGATGCCAGGACAACGGCACATTTCGGACTGCATTTTTGAAATTCGGTGGATGAGAAAATATAGTTTGGGGTTGTTTGTCAGGACTTGGGCTTGGCCCCTTAGTTCCAGTAAAAGAAACTCTGAATGCTTCAGGATACCCAAACATTTTAGAAAATTCCATGCTCCCTACCTTGTGGGAACACTTTGGAGCGGGCCCCTTTCTCTTCCAACATGACTGTGCACTAGTACACAATGCAAGGTCCATAAAGACATGGCTGACAGAGTCTGGTGAACTTGACTGCCCTGCATGGAGTCTTGCCTAACTTTGGGATGAATTAGAGCAGAGACTGAGAGCCAGGCCTTCTCCACCAACATTAGTGTGTGACCTCACCAATATGCTTATAATAATAATAATAATAGATACTTTATCCAACAATGGAGAAATTCTTCTCCGCATTTTGACCCATCCCCTGAGGGGAGCGGTGAGCTGCAGACTGGCCACGCTCAGGGGGCAGCGGATCGATCTGTCAACCCTTCAGTTGTTGAATGACTTGCTCTACCGCCTGAGCTAAACTGCCAGCCCGTTTTGAAAGAATGGTCAAAACTTCCTAGAAACACACTGCTCAACCTTGTAGACAACCTTTCAGGGAGTGTTAAAGCTGTAATAGAAGCAAAAGGTGGACCAACATCATATTGAGCTCTATGGGTTAGGAATGGGATGGCACTTCAGTTTATATGTGAGTCAAGGCATGTAAGCCACTACTTTTGGTATTATAGTGTATATCTGAATAGAGCTGTGAAAGAAAAAGCCTGGAGCAAGACTCATGAGATTTGTACCACTTTGACATTCTACACACAGGCCCATTTAACTGTATGTAGCGGACATGCTCTAGTAAACAGTAGAGACAGAAAAAGAAGAAGTCCCTCCTAGCTTACAGTGTGAACACCATGGGCTAGACTCACAGTCAAGAATGAACGTTTAACGTGTTCCTGAAAACATGCCCAGTGTAAATGTAAACTCTAATTGGAGCGCAGGTGCGTCTTGCAGTTCCCTCGAGGCTTGCATGGCCACCTTAAGGGACGTGATAGAAATAGAATGTGCCATTTTCATGTGTGTGGTAAATGTATCGTGAAGTATTTGCCAGTACAATGTAAGCAAGCACTTATGACATACAAGGGATGCCATTTTTCAATTCAATCCTTTGGGTTCTTTGTTTACAAAGGACACAGCATGGTAAAGGCTTACAGGCTTGAAGACCTTCTGCTTCCCTCCAGATTTGGGGTCTGAACCAGTTTCAACATAGACCTACAATTTTTAAAAACTGCCCTTGGCACAGAACAGTTTTCAGGACGTTTTTCATGAGTGCAGTAGAGCTCTACTCCCACAAAAATGCTGAATACTAAAAAGGCGCCATTTAAACTGGAAATAAACAGACTTTTTGACACAAACTGCCGAGAGGTATTGTTAAAGTAAAGAAATAGACCCAGATAATTCAACAAACACATATTCCTGTTTTTTTTTATCTTTCTGATCTGTGTTCACTTATTTCAAGCACACTTCTGTGTGAAAGCCTTAAGCACCATCTATTTTATTCAAATGACTCTTAATATTATATCTATGTAACTATTCATCAAAACAAAATAGCTTTATACTAAAGAAAAAAAGATTCTATAATCAAGGTCTTTAACTTTTTTCACTCATTGTAAAGGATAAACTATAAATGTAGACATTAAAGTTTATGTTCAATGAAAAAAAATATTTTGAGCCTGTATTAGGTCCTTTATCCCATAAAGTGAAATATTGTTATATAGCTCACATCTGTAGAGAGAAAAATGTGTTTTTGCACGGGAACACATACACAACAGCAAGCTTTTCATGGAAGGAAATGGTCCGATAAACATTCATACATTAGAATATTCATCTTATTTTTATTAGTAAGCCTTTAGTTAGAAACTATATTTTCTTTTTTTTACAGGTTTAGTAATATGCAATTAGTCTTTTTTCTTTACATAAAAATATGTTTGAGATGAATGCAAAATAACAAGAACAGACCTAAGAAACATTGACGATACAGCTTTTAATAATAATTATTGATGTGATGCAGTTCAATGAATAGAGATTGAACACCTGTTTAATAAAAAAAAAAAAAAAACTAGTAATACGTTTTCTATCAAAAGCCATCCATCCTCTCAAGAGAAACTTCATCAAGGAGCTGTCAGCAGATCTCTGTATCCAAACACATCAATGAACAGATTCTGTTAAACTTGAAAAGCCGCACTCTGGTTTTAAAATACCCAAAGCTCAGGATCCTCCCAAAAAAGGCAGGTTTAATGTCCCATCCTGCACTTAAGGCTGAACAAGGCAACATTTTTCTTGGGACGTCAACATTCCATAAAACCGTTTTAACTTCTGGAGTTGAAAGCCACAGAAAGAAAGTCATTAAAATTTCTTATATTGATACAAAGAAAATATTACCAATAACAAGGGGCTTTAAAAGTTATATAAAGCCCTTCCTATCACAAATTCTGAGTGTCGACTGATTTAAAACACTTTTTCAAATACTGTAATATATACATAGACATTTGTTTAAGTCAACACTAAACTGTCTCCAGTATGCAGATAGATAGATGGATGGATGGATGGATGGATGGATGGAAGGGCGGACAGAGAGATAGATAGATAGATATAGGTTGCTTCCGGTCATAGTGCCTCTGTCAGTTCTCCTACCCCTCCCCTCTCTCATCGCCTCAGAAGATTGGAACCAGCTGTGGACACTCAACTCATCTACTCACAGCCTTCATAAGGAGATCCAGCCCAGCATTCATCGCCAGTTCGTTACCTACCTCAGTGCTTGCTTGGTCATCTTGTTATTCTGGCTCGCCACGTAAACGTGATACTTACTTTGTCTTATGATCCGCTCTCAGGTTCCTCCACCACGAGGGTCCACCTGGAATATTTTCGCCAAGATCCAATCCTGCCATCCTCGCCTCAAGCCTCGCTCCGCTCCAGCCACGCCACGTCTCTCGTCAAGACACTCAAAAGGTTCCAGCCTTCCTTGCCGCCTGTCTCGCTCCGCTCCTGCCATGCCACGTCTCTGGTCAAGATCTCCGAGGGCTCCTCAGCCTACGACAACACTGCTATTGCTTCAGAACCCCAGTCTACAGAACATGACCTACAAAGACTATTGATTTTTCTTATTAACCTATTAACTTTGTTAATCACTCTTCGCCTGAGTTTCCTTCCGGGTTCCAGCATCTGGGTCTGCTGCGTCATTCAAACCATGACACTTCCAAAACATAAAAAACATGCGTAACAATTTGATTTAAAGGTGACTGAAATCTTCAAGGGTTTAAACAGCCTTACAGTGTATGTAATAATACTGGCTGATGTTATTTGCACATATTTACGTGCAACCAACCACAAAAAGTGATGGAAATTCACATACGTGTGGCCTATATGCACATTTCTACATAGCCCACGCGTATTTTAATTCATAAGAACCTATGGTGACATCAGTGTAGCAGAAAAATATTAGATATGGCTTCTGTGGTCCAATTGGGCGGCAGTGGCTCAGGCGGTTGAGCAGGTCGTCCAATAATCAAAGGGTGGGCGGTTTGATCCCCGCTCCCCCCAGCCAACTGTTATTGTGTCCTTGGGCAAGACACGTCACCCTCCTTGCCTCCAGTGTGGCTCCACTGGTGCATGGATGATCCCGGTGATGGTCAGAGGGGCTGTAGGCGCAAACTGGCAGCCATGCCTCTGTCAGTCTGCCCCAGGGCAGCCGTGGCTACATCAGTAGCTTAGCATCACCAAGTATGACTACACTGTAAGCGCTTTGAGCATCTGGAAAAGTGCAGAGAAATCTAATCCATTATTATTATTATTAATTGGTTTGTGGTAAACTACACATAAAATTTTTTAAGAAAAAAATGGGTATTGGTTCTTATGGGTTAAGTGTGTTTGAGGAAAAATGTTGTTGGTTGCTTTTATTTAAAGCTAAAGTTAAAGTCCTATTAGTTGTCACACGTAAGTGTGTAAAATTTGTGCTC
The DNA here is from genome assembly GCA_023969325.1 of Oryzias curvinotus. Taxonomy (NCBI): domain Eukaryota; kingdom Metazoa; phylum Chordata; class Actinopteri; order Beloniformes; family Adrianichthyidae; genus Oryzias; species Oryzias curvinotus. The sequence continues at coordinate 13,702,686 of CM043711.1, forward strand.
CGTAGTTGACCCATCCCCTGGGGGGCGGTGAGCTGCAGACACGGCAGCGCTCAGAAACCATTAGGTGGTTTTAACCTAACCCTAACCATAATATATAACCCAGAGTTTGGGAACCTTTTTGGCCGAGAGAGCCATGAACACCACATATTTTTAAATGTAACTTCGTGAGAGCCATACAATATTGTAGCGTCCCTTTCCCACACCGAGGCAAGGAGACTTAACCTCCTTTAACCAAGGCCGTACAACTTGTTCCGCAACTGAATCTCTCCCACTGAGACGAGAGTGCTCTCCTCAACTTTTTATTCCCTCCCTGCCGCACCAGTCCTCCTATTTCCCTTATTCGGTCCATAGCTGAACCCCATTGGTCCAAACTACCCAACAACAGGCTGAGCGACAGAACTGAGAGCCAATCAGATCTCTGCTTGATGCGTTCAATGAACTCCGGAACTTAGAACGCGACCCAACCACCCAGTCCAACTCAGTCCGCTACAATATGTTTAAAACTAAAAATACAAGTGAATAAGAGCATTTAATGTAATTTCAACACTTTTAAAGTACAATTAAAGTCTAAGGATTTTTTTAATACCATTGTTATGCTGTTGCTAATAAATGACGAGTATTTCTTACCATTAATGCAACTTCCGGTGCTTAATGGTTTTGCTGATGGTCTTGTCTGGTTGATACGTGGTGGGTTTAAGCTTCATGCAGGCGTTGAGACTTCCATCCATTAAATGTGATCGCAAAGGTGATTCCATCACATCGGGCTGGTCATTAGATCAGAAGGACTGGTCTAATTTTCTATAGTTAAAGATCTGTCTGCGAGCCAGATGTGGCCTTCAAAAGAGCCAGACATGGCTTGCGAGCCATGGGTTCCGACCCCTGTCCTAACCCTTCCACCGGGTCCGTGCGGCCAAGAAAACGTTCAGCAATGGCCCCAAGTATTTTGAAAATTATGTGGAAATAGTCACTTTAAAAAATAATAAGTTTGCTTTTTTATACTGTTTATCCATTTTTCATAAATGTCATATTAAATCATTTTATTTCTGGTGTAAATGCCAACAACCACAGAGCTGAATAATTGACTTCAACCATGCAATACTGAAAAAAGAAAAACCAAATCCCTCCATCCTGGTGTGTGATGCAGAAGCATCTTTTATTCTACCTTTATAACAACTCTTAAGAGAGCAATTCAAAATTGTCCTTTATCTTCCTCAGACCTACAGGACACATTTCTGAGGAAGCCAGTAGGAGAGTTTGACAGAAAGGGATTTCACAGCCTTGCCATTGTTAGCAACGCTCTGAATCACATGAAAAACTCTTTGCTCCTTTAAATACCATGACTGATTGCAGTCTAAGTTTTATGTGTGTGAAACAGGTCGAGTTAGCAAGAGCAAGCCTGTCAAAAATGCCTGAAATCATTGCGTGGTTGTAATTGGTTTGCTCAGAGGACCTTCAGACGTGATTTTACTGTCAGCTTGACATTTTCAGTGTTAAGGGTTCACCCTGACACGGACAGTTTACCACTAAAGGCTATTTGGCTAAAACGCCTTTAGTTCTTCCTGTTTTTCCTGATTTGCAACATTTTATTGGCATGGTTTCTTTAAACTTTGAAAAAAAACAAAAACAAACTTTATATATGTCAATATATCAGTTACATATGAGATGCATTTTATGCGTTACAAAGTAGTTCGAGTGCTCAGCCATCAGGAGTAACTGACTGATATCTAGTCTGTCATTGCATCAGTGAAAAACAACATGGTTTCCTCCACTAAAGGATGATTAATCCAGTCTTGTCACACCTCCAGTTTCCTGCCTTACTCATTCATCCACGCACTGAATGAGACTGCACCATCTGGCACCTACAGCAGTGCCATGCTGCATTCTCAGTGACTGTACAGAGACAAGCCCTCCGTCATCTTTTGGAGTCGGAGCATTGTGGGATTGGGAACACTGTCTGTCCACCCACATCCGAATTCCCCGACAGATGAGTATATTTTGTTGACCTGTGTTGGTGGTGCCCTTACATCTGTTCATCAGGATAATGTAGCATTTTATGCCAAATTTGATCACTTTTTGAAACATTTTTAATGGTATTACATCCACCATTTTTGCAGTCAGAGAAAAACCTAAAATAATTAACTCCTATTAAATTTTGCGTACAACCACTAATGTTTTCCTTTCATATTGAGAACTATCAGAAAAAATTAAAATGAAAAAACTACACATAAATAAAGACAATAAGAGTTCTAGTTTAACTTATTAATTTATCATGAACAAAAGTGGAATTTTTTCTTGTATTTTTACTTTTCATTAATGCAGGTGAGGTTAAAAGAAAAGTACATTTCCTTGTGAAACATAATAAAGAGGAGTTTGATTTTTGAAAACCTGTTCTTGTGAAAATAATATTTCCAAGTATTGAATAAAACATTAAAAACTAAATCAAAAATCAACTGAGATCACTCCTGAGATGAGTATTTGTTGTTTTCCAGTTGTGTATTAAAAGGGAATTTTGCTCAACACCAACATCTCATGACGGCAGGTGAGGAAGATGACAGGAGAAGCACTGCCTGTCACCTGCCTCTCCCCAAACCGCATTTCCCTGCTTGAAACATATGTCAACCAGGAACTAAAAGCTCCCGAATTAACATGTGGGAAGGAAAAACCACTGCAGAATTAAAACTGAATCTTGCGAGGACCTAACAGTTTCCTTGAATCTGCTCACTAAGAAGAGTAACAACTAAAGGTTCCTTTAACTCCTGTAACGTGTTGACATTCTTTTGCCTACTGTAACTCTTCAACTGTTTACACAATTAACCTATTTCTAGTGGATTCTGAAGCAGAGAAAATCGGTTTTGTGCTGATATGCAGCACTTTACAGTTGTTAAGTGTTAATCAACATAAAATCGGCATATTTTTTATTGCAAAAAACCTGTAAAAATGTTCCATACAGTAACAGAGCATAGCCAATATGAAAAACGGCCTGTCACATTCAGCTGATTCATGGTGACTGCGTGAACAGTCGAAGAGTTACGGTATGTCAACGAGCGTGTGTTCTTTAGGTGTTGCATACAGCATCTCTGGTGTGGCAATACCAGTGTGTGAACCCTGTCTATGTGAAAGTCTGTGTGTAGCATCCACTGATCTTTTTCATTTAAAGGCATACTAAACTGCTATACATATTATATTCATGCATGGCCCAATTTGTGGGAAAAAAATGCCTATCTGAGATATGAAACACAATCGACAGATGTCAAACATATTGGGTTCATTTATTTCTACATCTCTGAAAGAGTCAGTGCCTCGCCGCGCGCCCTGCTGTACAGCAGGACAAGGACAACTCTGGTTTAGAAATCCTAAATCTCAGTAATACAGGGAGGTTGCTGTTGGCACAGACTTATGCCAATCGGCTGAAGACATTTATTATAAACTGTTTGTGCCTGAGAAGCTGCTGATGACATCAGCAGCTGGACTTGATCTTGGCACAAGGTGCAGTTGGTGTGCAGATTGTTCATCATTATTGTTTTTGTGGAAAATCTCTGCTGTGGTGCTAATACAACAATTTTGCTAACCCATACAAGACCCCATCCAAAGAAAATCGTTGTTGTGGTGTCCACATTTTTATGTGGTTATTTTCTGATGATGTGGGACAAATATTCAGAAAATTAAGCTATTTATTTGTATCAAAATTGCTGAGAATCAGTTTCAAAAAGATTGTTTGTGATGTAGAAAATATGTAAGGCGGGCCACAAGCTCTGCTCCATTTGCAGACAAATAGATCCATGGTTTCCTTGTCTGCTGTCATCTGACTTAAAACTCTACAGCTGGATAGCTCAAATATTGATCACCATTTTTGTTGCAGCAGTAATTTTACTTTCGGGGTGTGAGGCACTCTGAGCTGGTGGTAGAGCGGGTAAACAGAGAGCTCAGCAATGGGGACGTGTGACGGGGTCCCGCCGGGAAAGGATGCAGAGGAGCCAAGGTGAGGATATTCTTTCATTTATTCAAGACAACGCAGGGCCACACAGCGCATGGCACCTCCGTCTCACTCCTCTTTCACTTCCTGTGACGCACCCCCTTTAAATGATAAGCCCCTCCCCTGGGGCGTTGCTCTCCATTACCTGGCAGGTCACCTCACAGGAAGGAGTTTTAAACATAAAATCAATAGATACACATAAAATATATACGCGGTGTGGGAACCACCACCAGCTGACGGCGCCACACCGTCACAGGACGGAAAGGGGGACCAGATTGCTCCTCGGCCCACAACAAAAACGGCAAAATCAGGATTAAAAAAAACACTGGGAATGCTTTGAAAACAGATCCAAAAATGATCAGTGTGGGAATTTAAAAGGCCAAACTATAGATTGTGTACTTCACTGAGAATAGGAAATTCAAATGTAAGTTATCATTTAGTTTCTTAAAAAGAACATCCTATATCTATGTGAAAAACAGTGAACCTTACCACCATTTCTGTCACTAACATCTCTGCTGTCACTGGCTCTTTCCCGGCTTCTAATGGACCACTTTGGCTTTAGATCTCAGATTTGTTTCAGATTTCTTCTTCACCGTTTGCCCTCACCCCTGCTGTCTGTCTCACCCGTGTCACCGCTTGTACCGCCGGCGGCATCTTCTCCGCCATCTCCTCATCTGCCAGCAGACGAGGAAGATCAATCAAGGAAATGTTTGTATTTTTGAGGCACTTTAATGCTCCTGCCTGAAGCTTTTTCTTCTTCTGAAATTTCTCAGCCGTTTCCAAATCCTCTTTACATTCAACTCTCATCATTTTTTTTTATTTTATTTTTTTTTATAATTGTTGAAGCATTTTTGCTGCATCTTGAGAAAAAGGCTCCTGCTTGACAACATGGGGCTCTTGGTCAAGACTGACAGTTTTGATGTTATTTTGAACCATTGAACTACTATCTACAACTAAACTAATGGTTTAGGAATTAAACTGCACAAGACAGTCAAATATATTAATATTTATGCATGTGGTGGATCACCATCATCCAGATGAAAAGACAGAAACTGAAAATGCCTTTGACACAACTAGCTCCAAAAGATCTAATGCTGATATTTGTATATATATATATATATATATATATATATATATATATATATATATATATATATATATATATATATATATATATATTCAAGTGGCCGGGATAGGCTCCGGCAGCCCCGTGACCCCGAAAGGGAAAAACGGTTAAGAAAATGAATGAATGAATTTTATTAAAACTCTGATCCTAAAGAAGGCAACCATCAAGAACGAGAAAAGACCGTGGCAGTGTTTACGAAAGGCGACACGCAGAAAAGTCTCAACACGCCAGGATAGCTGCACGCGTCAGACCTATGTATGTATGTGTATATATATATGTATATATATATATATATATATTTGTGGTTTCAGCTGTAGCAGATCATCTTGACCATGTCACCATGCATTGACTTACTGCCATGTGACTGGCTGACTAAAAGTTGTCATTAACAAACAGCTGGACAGGTGTGCCTACTAAAGTGTCCAGTTAGTGTAAGTATCAGGGGATGTTTGATTGGCTGTTCTGCATGTCAATCAAGTGACAGACTTCATGGCATGGAAAACGATTGGCTGATGGCAATTTATTTTCCAAAATATCTTTTTCTTGTTTATTTATTATTGATGGCCTAGCCACCCACACTTCTTTTGCGATTGATAGGTCAATTAACATGTTGGGCACCCTTTTTTTGGACTAATACTACTTTACTTGTATTTATTTAGTCTAGCTTAACCGTTTTTTAATGAAGTTCTTTTTTTTTTTTTTAACTTGTTCTGTCCAACAGCTGAGCAAACAGATTAGAGCTGAAGGCCTTTTGTGTTGGACAGGTTTTACTCTCACAAGTTCTTTTTTTTATAGTGCTTTAATACGTTTAAGACCAGTTTCTCCGCCTTGTTACACTATTTATTCTCTCACAGTTTTTAGCGTTTTGTTTTACCAATTGTTGGTTCAAACTTTTACTTTTAATCATGTAAACTTACATTTTTTTTTAATCCATATACTGTTCAGAATCTTGGTTTCCTCTATTTGGGTCCACCACACCAACGCTCCTGAACGCCTTCCCTTATCACTGGTGTCATGAAAAACCCTTGAAAGGTGGAAGCTTTGGTGGAAGTATCTGGAATCTGGGAGTCACACAAACACTACCTGACGCTGCTATGTTTTCAAATAAAGACAGAATGCGCATGCCTGTTTGATCATTATTTCTTCTGTGTGAATACAAGAGCGATGCGGGCTGTGATCCTGGAGCTGGAGCTGTGCCGTGGACAGACTCAGCTCACTTTAGACAGAGTGGAGGAGATGGCTCGTTAGACGGCTTTCATGCAGCATTGATAGCACATAACAGATTTCAATATTGTGTGGCAGTATTTACTTAGGGAGTTCTGGGGGGTTAAAATAAGATGTCTCTCCCAGCACATATGTCTTATACTTTAGTCACAACTGCCCTCATGGGTGGATACAGGCTGTCTGCGGGTGAAAAATGAGCAAACCTGTAAGCGATAGTAGACCGCTCAGTGAACTCATAGAGCAAAAAATGTTCATATACATTTTATTTTGGGGCGTACTGCGGGCGACAAGTTCTTGGTAACAGTTAAGCAACATGTAAGAATAATTAGGGGTGAAGTAGGTGAGATGTGGGCAAGTCGTACAGATGTTTCATTTCTTCAACTCAGCCAAATTCTGTGAACTGAGCAGGGATCCCATTAGTGCTATTTAGGGGATAAGTGGACGCTCTTTGCACACAGCGTGACTGTTACAATTTAGGCAATGACACCACCCCGTGCATGCAACCAATGGCAGAGTTAGCGGGTCCCAGGCGGTCAATAACATGGAGCCCTCTGAAGCGTTTGAATTAAATTTTTTTCTAATCCATATCTATATATAGGTTAAAATGTCAAATAACTTCCTTCCTTCCACTTTTAGACATCAATGTCAAGAATCCAAATGTTTTTACAATAATTTAAAAACTCAAATTAGATTAAATGTCAAAGAAATGTATTTTATAGTTTAAACATTATATTTATTAAATTCACTCATTTGTTTATCCCTCCCTTCCTAGAAAGAACAAATGACGATTTTCTGTGTTTTCTGTAATTTGATAGCTAAGAAACCAGAAAAGTTTTTTTTTATTTTGTTTTTCCTATTTTATTTCTTTATTCCCACACTTTTGAAAGCATGGCAACTAGTGGCTTGCTATCTTTTTGGCTTTTCCTCTTCTTACAGCCTCTCGGATCACTCTGCTTCATTTGACCACTTTTTAAAAAAATTGCTTTGAATCATCAGTGCTGCCAGATAGTCAGTTTCTCAGCCCAAATGTCATCTAAAGAACACTAGAGCCAATAAAAAAACCCAAAATGTTAATCAGTAATTAATTAACCAAAAATTAATTGCCCATTATTTATTTCTTTCTGAATTGATTTCAATCTCTACTTTAACACATTAATGATATTACAGCCACCATTTTTGCAGTCAAAGAAAAAAATAAAATAATTGACTCCTATTGAACTTTACTAACAACCACTGATGTTTTGCTCAAATATTAAGAACAATAAAAAAACATAAAAATGAAAAATGAACAACTAGAGTGTGGTGTAAGAGGGCCCCGTACGACAGCAATAATTGTGCAACATTAGTACTTACATTATCCTTATGAATACTTCACGATACACTTACCACATGCACAACAATGGTAAGTTTCAGTATCCTGATTTCCCTTACAGTGACCGCACAAGCCTTAAGGGAAACAAACACCTGAGCTCCTCTTAAAATGGAGCTGCTTCTCTCGACCCTCCACAGGCCCGGACAATCTAAAAACCCACAGCACCCAAGAGGGTCAACTCACCGTCCGGGTGCGCATAACTAAAGTTACGTTCCCACCTCCCTCAGCAACATGCTTTTAAGCAACCAGTTTTAATGAAAAGTCTATGAAAGCGTGGGTAAGTGGGTGTTTTGGGCTTTAGCATTCAAAACTTATGCCTAGCTAGGCACATTTTTAGGATCCTTTCGGGCTCTACATACAAAATATTGTAAGGTGGAACTTTGACAAATCAGGGACTCTAATTTTGGTAGTGATGTATGGATAGCGCCTCATTGCATTCCCAGAAGTGCCAACCATTTGAAAGATGATCAAGGAGGAGAAATTTATAATTATGGTTTGTACCTGGCCGGAATTAAATGATAGAAAAAAAAACTGGAAAAAAGATTTGCGAGATTTGCACCGCTTTAACATTTTGCACAGTCTCTTTCAAGTAGAGTACTAGTAGAGAACATGGGCTAGTATAAGCTCATCCAGTGTGACTACCATGGGCTAAACATGTGTTCAAGAACGTGTATTAAGCGTTATCTTGAACACGTATCGCACATATCACATGCATGGTGTGTCCAAGTTTGAAAGCCTAACCATAACCCTGCTACTACATTAATTGACGTGTAACGTGATGTTGTTCCTAAATTTCAAGGCCAACTTGAGAGTACTAGTTGTTGTAGTTCCTGAAATGAACACTAGAGGCTGGTTTCAGAACATAACAACTGTTCTGTTTTGGGGGAATTGCAACAACTAAAAGTTCATTTTAAGCCCAAACAGCTTGTTGGCAAAGTTAAGACAGAAATCTTAAAGCTTAGTGTCTCTTCAATGTGCAGAAAACTTCACTAAGTTCTTTTGAATTACATCCCGTGTGGCTTTTTCCTTCACACCACTTACATTTGATTAATCCACAGCTGCATAATAAATAGAATCAATTCCAGCTGAGGCATTAAATTACCTGCAATTAAGCCGCTGATTGAACGGTCTGATCCAGGTAATTGATTTTATTGTCCATTAATTTGGACCAAAATCTACAACAAAGGGATAAGATTCAGTGGCTGCTGCCATCCTCGAGGGAGAGCTATTTGTCTTGCGAGATCAGGTATGGAACATCTTTAATGTGGGCGCAGTAATGTCAGTCACATCTCTACTCGGTGGTTGAAAGTCTTAGCTCTGAAAATAACACACTGTATAATTTCAAGGATGAGTGAAAGCGGAAGAGACAGTCTGGAACTTTTTTTTCTGCCTATGTAAACATTTCTAGAATGCAGACTTAGAAGCGAAATGAGTCAGCACAGAGAGAATGCAAGATGGTGAAAGCAAACTCTACAAGGCATCATTATTTTTTTCCTCTGTCCTTCTTTTGCTGCCTCTTGTCACAGAGTGTCTACATTTCATTGTTATAAGTCCTGATTTAATGCGACGATGGCCTTGGCTTCTCACCTGCAGCTTCATGAGACTATCACAATCATTTCAAATGCAAGAGCGCTTGCAGACTAGTTAGTAGAGTAGAATACAGCAACTAATCATACACTCCAGGATTATGTTTTCCATTTTCCTGCAGATATCTATTGTCCTGTCAAACATTATAACTGCTTGTAATACAAGAGACCCTGAGTATCCAAATACTACTTTATCCCCTTTGAAAACAAAAAGGTTTAGAGAAAAAACTACATCCAAACTGCATCAACTGGCTCATTGTGCTTGCCTTAAAGGATATGTATTGATGGCTTGTGCATTTCACAATAATTTTACAGAAAAAATGTTTGCACTATAAATGATCAACAAGTAACTATGGATGTAGGGAGTTCTCCTATTTCATATATAAATATGAATCTCTTTAGGAAGGAGCCTAGAGTTTAGGAAGTTTGAAGTCAGGAACATTGAAAGAAATCATGTTATCTTAAGAGTTAAGATATCATGTTCCATAGTAATCCACGAATATGGATATAAAAGGGGAAGTTATATTGCACCCATCAGGCCTGGCGTCTATTGTTAAAGCTTGCAGGGACCCAACTACATCAAGCTCAAGGCCCCAACTGACAGTGTGCTCAGTGAATGTCTCAGGCAATGGAGAGCAGAGGATACAGTGCTGGAGGACAGATCCTCATGGGAGGACAAACCCCTGCATGGGATGTACCACCGGACCATAACTGAAGTGGCTGATATCAAGAAGTCCTACCAATGGCTAGAGAGGGCTGGCCTACAGGACAGCACTGAAGCGCTCATCCTGGCAGCTCAGGAACAAGCCCTGAGCACCAGAGCGATAGACGCTCAGATCTACCACACCAGACAAGACCCAAGGTGTAGGCTGTGCAAAGAGGCGCCTGAAACAATCCAGCACATAACTGCAGGGTGTAAGATGCTGGCAGGTAAAGCATACATGGAGCGCCACAATCAAGTGGCTGGAATAATATACAGGAACATGTGCAGAATATGAACTGGAAACCCCAAGGTCAAAATGGGAAACACCTCCGAAGGTGGTAGAGAATGAGAGGGCAAAGATCCTGTGGGACTTCCAGATCCAGACAGAATGTTAATAGGGAACCAACCAGACATCGTAGTGGTGGACAAAGAACAGAGGAAAGCCGTTGTGGTGGATGTGGCAGTGCCAAGCGATGGGAACATCAGGAAGAAGGAACACGAGAAACTGGAGAAATACCAGGGACTCAGAGAAGAACTGGAGAAAGCCTGGAAAGTGAAGGTGACGGTGGTGCCTGTGGTAATTGGAGCACTCGGGGCAGTATATATATATATATATATATATATATGAATATATGAAAAATATATATGAAGACATACATAATATAAAATAATATAAATGTAAGATAAAATATAAAATATGTATAATATGGATTTATAATACACAACACATTTATAATATAAAATATATAAGAAATGTAAAAGCAGCTGGCTTTTTTGGCATCAGTTGGCTGGGTGTAGGCATGGCCCACAGGGTTTGCTTCTCAGGGGCACAATGAACTTCATCCAGTAGGTCCTTAGGCAAGACCCTCTGCACCTCTGCCTAACTATATAACCACAAGGTCTCCCAAGTGTAGGTCTCCCTGTGCCAGTCCCCAGCCCAGGGCTGTGTCAGGAAGGGCATCTGGTGTACAACTCTCTGTCAAACCAGTGTGAGTCATTTGCTGTGGCGACCCCTGAAAAGTTACGCCGAAAGGTGAAAACAGGTAAGAAAAAGTAAGCAGTGAGAGTTTTACTGAGTCCACCTACCTGCCAAAGACCCATCCTGATAGTAAACCAAAACACGAGTCCTCATGAAATCCAAATACCTAATCAAAAGTAAAATAAATGATAGAAGATTGCTAACCTCTAAAACCAGCCTCTAGCATTTAGGGAAGTGCAACATTTGTTTCCTGCAGGGTTTGCTTTAGATCATAGAGCAGAATATGTAAAATGTAAAAATATTTTAGTGTTAAGATAACTGTTAGATCCCATTCTTGTTAGTTTGGGGTGCTGTGATGTTTTTTCTACCCACATAATACCAATTCTGAATGACTGGGAGATGGTCTGGGAAGATGACTACAGTTGTGTTTTAAATATTTAAAAAGTGATGCCAAAGGTAAAAATCTCTATTTGGAATAAGACCATCTGTCTTTCTGGTCCTAAGTAAGCACTCTGCTGTCCTGAAAATGTACTTTCAGCATGTTTTTTTTTTTTTTTTCATAAAGAGCTGCACTTGTAGAGATATGGAAAGAATATCAAAGAAAAAAATCAACTAACAGAATACGTGGATGCTGGGATAATTTACAGAGCATATGATTTGTATAAACTATTAAACTATTCTACAGAGGCTTCATATTTCAGTATTTGGTGTACTCTTGGCTTTTTTTTGTTTTGTTTAAGTTGAGACGCAATATTGTGCATACATTTAAGTTATACATATTGTGATGCATATTCAGACGCATACACTTTGAAATGAAATAATTGCAAACAGCCAAGTTTTCCACAACATTGCTGAAAAACACGTTTTGACAGAGATCGACACTCTTTAAAAGTGTTTTTTTTTTCTCACACAGGATCAATTAAGGTTCAAACCAAGTGTTGCGGTTGTGACAGTCCAGTACTTTTGTCTTGTTTTGTATGCACACAAAATAAATTGCTCAAGCAGAAAAAGCCTTTATTTAAATCCCATCATTGGTGGATCACAACAATAGTTGTAAAAAGCAAAGGCCTCGTCCAAAGTCCTGCATTTTCCACAACATGCACATCTATATTCTCTGCTACAATAATGTTTTATTTGGCATATATTAAAAGCAAACAGTTATTTGCTGCAGATGTTGATACTGTTCTAAATAAAGTGTTTTTTTTTCTTATCTTGGCTCTTTTTCCTGTTGAGAAGAGAAATGCTATTGCAATATTGAATGCAAACCGTGTAGACTGTGTGGAACTGTGGCTGATTGCCCTCAAAAGTGTTTTCGCTGAGCATATCAAGACATTAGCCTGCACAAAGTAATTGAAGGGGGGCTGATTTGGTTGAAAATCCCTTAATGTCATCAGGGGGACATTTGTTGCAAAGCCAGTGACCTTATCTTAGTGAATGGTGCCTTATATAAACACATATAGCCCCAGACTTCTTTGTTTTTATTTTTAGGTGTTTGATGACATAAAGGACAGGAAGTAGCTGATTCTCAGAGGATCAAAGAGTCATGGTGACTTATGGCGTTCAAATGCTATTACCCATGTTAAAAACAATAATGCTAAGCGCTAAATTGTAGATTTTCAGCAAGACATTTATATATATGTATATATATATATAGAGAGAGATATATGTATAATCATATATATATATATGTATATTACTTGTCCTGTTCAACAGCTAAGCAAACATGATAAGGGTTGAAGGCATCTTGTGTTGGACAAATTTTACAACAAGGGGTTATGACTCTTCTGAGACACAAGTGTATATTTGTATAAACCCCTTTTGTAATTTAGGCCAGACTGTATTTATGTTAATTAAATTTGTATCCGTTTTTTGTTGGACTAGATAGCGAAGAAGAAGAAAAAAGAAGATAATAAGCAATATGTTGCTGGAAGTTTATCTAAATGCTTGACTAAAAGGGGCGGAGCCTTTGTAACACTCTAATGTTACAAACACACCTGTTGGCTCCAAAAAGTTCACATACAATATGTCAACATGTACAGAGCCTGCCTGGTCATCCCCATACCAAGAGCCTCACCAAAGCAGCAGTGGTAGCCAAGACCCCCGACAATCGCATGGTATTACAGATAGAGGACATCCGCACGTTGGACAATCTCGTCCAACACCCAGACCAGGGCCAGCAGGACGCATGACAGCAGGGAGGTACAGAGGGTGCAAGCTCCAGCCAAGCCAGAGGAATAGACCATCCGGCATGTAGGGCCCGGTGTAGGGCCCCACCCTGGGATAGCACCCTCAGCTCCACATGAGAAGAGAAATTCTCACCAGGGTGTTAAAGTGATGTTAATATCAATACTCCTGTTATTGTGTGACTGATAAATGGTAAATTTGACAGGTTGATCATTCAATGCGTGTTCCAAGCCCAACCATGAGTTGGTTTCTGCGAGAATCCTCCACCGCTTTTTGCAGATTTTAAAGTTGTTGAACTAATTATTGCTGGTTTATTGTTCCATAAAAAGCCTAATATGGATAAGTCTAATGCTTTGAACCATTTTAGTGGTGGTTGTGTAAGGATCATTAAGAAGTAAAGGATAAGTCATTATGACATTATTTTAGTGAAAACATTTTTGTTTTAGCTAAAGGGGCACAAGGGTGCTGATACATGACAATGATGATGTATCAGCACCCTTGTGCTGATATGGAACACTTTACAGTTGTGAAGTGCTTACACAATAAACATAAATCAGCTTAATCTATCGCAGAAAAAAGTGGCATTGATGTCACGTTAATTGCGTAAATGGTCGAAGAGTTACGGTAGTTCAGAGAGTGTATCTTATTCAGGTGTCTCCAGAGTTAAAGGATTAAAATATTTTCCTTACTAAATTAGGTCATCAAGTTTGCAAAGGGATTTATAGGTCCATTTTTGAAGCCCTACCTATTGTGATGTAATTTTTTAGCAAGGAAGCAGTTACCACATACATAGAAACATTTCAAAATGATAACTTTAATAAAAAACAACAATAAAGACCTTTACTTTAAGAACCTTGATCTGGACCACTCTGGGGTACAAGTGGGTACCCAAGTATAAATAGTATAATAGTATAAATAGTATATAATTGAAGTTGAGTCATGATCTGGACTTCAAATCTTCTTTCTTGAAATGTTTTACCAATCATGCAAGTGGCTTCAGAATCAAAAATCTTCACATTAACATTTGGTAAGTTCATCCATATCATCAATTGAAATGTAGTCAATAAAATAGACTCTAACTTGTGTTTTTGTGCCACTCTTAGGTCAAAGTTTGACTGTGTGCGTGCAGCGTCAGCAGTCAACAGGCACACAGGAATGATTGACAGCTACTCATTCCCATTACACAGATATTAAAAGCAAACAGCCTTAAAGTAAACAAGAAATTATAGTGGAGCAAAAAAAAAACCCCGAAGAAGGTCAAGAATTTTGTGTGGTGCAGAATGGCTGTTGGTTGTATTGAGGCAGTAATTTTGAGTTTAATAGGTTTGTTGTTTGTCCTACCAGTTGGCCTTAATGGGCCTGAATAAGCTTGTTGGTATTCTAAATGCTGCTTCAGTGTTCATTTCATGAAATTGTGTCATAATAAAATTTTACTGTTTAGCTGTGGGACTAAATGACCTTCTCAACATCATAGTGCTGTATAATTTTACCAATGCTGATAGATCTAGTAAGGACCAATAGATTTTCTTAACTGTCTGCTAAAACTTAAAACACAGCAGAGGAAACAGTTTACATTTTTTTTTTAAATCATATAATGGCACAATATGTATGACAATACTATTAACATTATCCATCCATCCATTTTCTGAACCTTCTTTAACCCTTTTGGGGTCATGGGTAGCCTGTCCTGGCTACTGTTGGCTGGTGGCAGGGTGCACCCTAGACAGGTCGTCTGTCTGTCACAAAGCCTTATAAACATATAAACTTAGCTCTTATTAATTTAGCAGGTTGGTTTTTCTTTACTTGAAACTATATTGAAAAAGAAAAATGTAAATATAAGCATGTGTCTACAAGCAATATCTAATGGTTGTCACAGTGACGTGCGGTGAGGTTGATGACTGGTGAGGCACTGAGATTTACAATGAAAGAACAGAATATTTTACCATTCATCCAACAGCAGGAAACAGCTTATAAAATACACACCAGATCATATTTGTCCCACACGAGAATATTTCTTTTATAAATGGATAGAACACACTTCTTGTGTATAAATTATTCATATATACTGTAAACAAATATGTAAACAAGTGTACATTTGACCCTCAGTAACTATTTCTTGTATTTTTTCCTATATCAAATTCTGGTGCTTTAATCAGTTATCAAATATTGTCTGTGAAAATGATCATAAAAATAAAATAAATGATTTTAATTACATTTTTATCCACTTACTTCCATGTTATTTTGTAAAAAACGAACATTAAAAAACATGTTTGTCCTTACTTTTTGAGTCCATGTCTTTATCCTTCTCCACAAAAATCTCTATGATCTGTTGGAAAAGTCTTCCTTATTTTCCTTTATTTTATATGAGTTTCTCCTCTCAATGGAGAAAGACGTTCTTAGTCTGTTTCTACGGCACCAGTGTAACTACAAAGCAGCTGTCAGCTCACGTCTGCCCCCTAGTGAGGCATGCCTCACCTGAAGCCTATCATGCAGGCCTGTAGCAGGGCTTCCACCGCACGTCTGTGTTACTATTGAGTCCTACCGTCAGAAGTGAGGCACAGCGCTGCCGAGCCTCACCCGGAGATTCAGCTCCATCTGTGATCGCGCAACACTCAAATTAGGCGATTTTAACCTCAGAAACTCTGGAAAATGTGTTGAGTTGACTGAAAATGTATATTTAACACAGATCAGTGGAAAATAAAATTAACTTAATTTACCTTTTTCTATTTTTTCACGATTTTGACAGGTGAGGCTCTGCCTCACTTGCCTCACCTGACCGCACGTCACTGAGTTGTCAACAGGCAAACAGTTTGAAGGTATTAATAACACACAACTGCACAATAATATCTGACATTAAATCTGACATTCCCGATTGGTTTTCTTTTGGAGCTTGATGTTTCTTTGTGTGCTTGGTAAAGTTTTTTTTTTTTTTAATTAAAATATTAAGCTTTTTTCCATTTTAAATGTTATTAATTTTGTCCAATACAATTGACAACTTTGTTCTTTTTCCGTTGACACTTTTTTTTTCCAAAGATTAGGACAATTACATAAATTAATTTGCCTTTAGTAAATTTGATTGCTCTTTTGTTGTTATTTTAATTATTTTTACTTCACTGCAAACAGAAAGTTTTAAAAGTGCTTTTGTCAAATTCATTTTGCATTAATGGTCTGACATGTTTGTTTTATCGTATTTTTCTTGCACAGTTGGTTGTCAGTTTCATCCATTTTCATTTGAATGTTTTAAAAAATGACTGTTTCAAATATAACTGATTGTGTAAATGGTCTTTACTTATTGTAACAACAAAGTGATTGACTAATATCCCTTTGTCTTTCTTTAAATCAAAGTCAGGGACACTTTTGCATGGGGCGGTTTGGTCCACACAGAGATCTTTTCTACAAATAATCTGTTTTGTTTAAGCAGGTCATGTGAACTTTAGGGTGGATTAAACTAGCAAGCTCCTTCTAAATGAGGTGTTTAGTTGCAAGTGAACCTTGATGTACACTGCATTGGACCTTAAAGTATGCAAACCTAAGGAAGAAATTCACACTATCCCCCCGTGCATGAGGAGAATAGTAGAGTGGGGGTGGGGGAATTTATCACAGTTTAACAATGTGTGAATAATGAAAAGATTACCAACTTTCTCAGCTGTAGACTTGGTAAAGTGAAGAAGTGACACTGTTTAAATTCATGAATTCAACGTGTTTTGAATCTATGCCGTCTCTTACGTGTGAATGCATGTTCATGTTATGTCTGTAGCCCTGGAGTAGACTAGGGAACCATCTATGGCAGTGAGCAGTTCTCAACTCCTGGACCTTGGACCGATACTGGGACAGTTGGGACAGAAACAAAGAACATAGCCTACATTTTTTTCTGTCTTATTTATAGTCAGATTCTGAAGGAAGTTTTATTTTGGAAAACTACTGGATTCATCCCACCACATCCGACTCATTCTTGACACATGTCAAGTCGTTCAGACACTTGTAAAAAATCCATCCACTACTTTCTTGAAGCGACTGCGACCACCGCTAATTTGAAACCTCCAAGCTAGCAAAGTTTACAAAAATCAAATCTACACTGAAAAAAAGGCAAAACCTTGATTGTAGAATTGACACAATAGTATTATGTAACTTTGACACAATTCCTTTATGTTTTGTATCCAACGTAATAATATTTTGTTAAACCTACATAATTTATTTGAGAAAAACACCAACATGTTTTCAATGTGTTGATTGAACTCAAATACTTCATGTAACACCAACATTAAACAGTCAATCCCACAATTTTCCCGCTTTTGGCGCTAAGAATTGTGGGAAGAAGACAGGCAGAAAGCGGCAAAACAGAACAGGAACAAGTGGTAAGTACCAATTTTTTTACGTAGTGTAATTTTACATGTGCGGAGGAAAATAATATAATTTAAAAACAAATATATTCGCGGCTTAAGTGTAATTCAAAAGCGTAACATTTTTTTATCAGGACAAAAATATTTGGCCGTCCTGGGATGGCTATTCTGACGGTTGCCTGGTGCGCTCCATTTTCTGAAATCGTTGCGCCCTTCAGGGATTCATTGACCGTTTCACCGGCAGTCGGTGACGACGTTTCAGCGCCGGTGTTGTGGGTTTTATAGACAGGCCCGCTCACACAGAGAGACTGTCAAAGGGGCAACAGAGAGTCGCGCGCGCCAGCGGTTAGTCATAGCCCATATTTCAGATTTGAGCTGCGGTCTCGGCGGAAAGAATGAGATCTGTGAACGCGCATGAAAGGCAGTGGATACGCAAACCGCCACCGAGCGCGCGCGTGCCAACGTTCAGGTATGGTCGTAGGCGCGAGGGAGTCTTTCGGGTCGCTTTGACCATGGCGGGAAACAGCTGAGGAGATCAGTAAGGACAGCATGCCGCGCACTGCACGCATGCGCATGCCGCGAACTGCACGCGCCCGGTCTTTCTTGTGATTCTCAGCTGAAGACAAGCAGAGGGGCTGTAGACGCACACGCGCGTGCATGCCAGCGATCACCCTCAACCTTTGCGCCGCGGAGCGCTATTTTCAGGGGGCGTCTCGGCTTGAAACGCCACACAAGCTGCGGCTGATTCTCTCATGTGCTTTCTGGGGCAGACCAGCGCGACGGACCGTCCTGGCTTTGCCTCTTTTTTTTTTTAACTCGACAGAGTGAACAAGTAAAAAAAAATGAACCAAATGGCTAATCAACTATTAATGATTTCTGTCTGTTACTGAGGCAACCACAAACAGGCAATTTATGCAGCCAATGAGAGAAGAGCTTGCCACACACGTGACTGCTCACTGAAATACACTTCTGATGAGGCGGGGCATTTGTGACAGTCAGTTCCACATTATTTTATTAGTTTTTTACAGTTTACAAAAAGTTAAACAATTAAATAATAAATCAAGATGTATGCATATTTTAGTTGTATGGCTGATGTTATTACAGTTGTTGAAATTATGCAGGTAATGCATGCGGCCAATATATGCACATTACTGCGTTGCCCGCATATATTTTAAGTGTGGATGTTGGTTCCGTATATTTAAAGTTATAGTCCCACGGCCAAGAAAAAATTCAGCTCTAGCAGCATGTTTAAAAAATTTTTTTAGCAAAATTATCAAAAAATTATCATTAATTATCATTAAATGTGTGTTGTTTTGTCTGTATAAACTGTTATAAGCCTGTACAATTTCATGTCACAAGTAAGTTGAATCATAGTTTACCCAAGTAATGTTGACATTTGTTTTAGCATTGTATTGCTATGATGCATTTATACATTTTTTTCTTATTTTCAGTCATTGTTGGAGATGTGGCATTACAAACTCTGTTAGACTCTCCCTTCAAGTAGGTCCAAGATATTGCAACAATGGTTTATTTAAATCCACCTTTGTACTGGAAATTTTTTATTTCTGAAAAAGGTTTTCTCCTTTATTTATTTATTTTTATGTGTTTTAGGTTGTCTTCAGTGCTTGGCTAAATCCATAATCCTCCTCTGCCACCCTGGCTTCTCTCCATTCTTCCAACTGAAGGAGCATTTGGACCTGCAGTGGTGTCCGAAGTTTTTTTTTTTTTTTAAGAACCCGTGGTGACTTAAGGCTGACTATCCCTCTGCTGGTAGTGTGATCCGTGTGCCCCAGAGGAGAAACACATTTCTTCGCGTGGGTGTGGTCTGAAGCATCAACGTTTACATTTAAATGTAAGTCATGATTTTTTGTTTTTGAATGACTTTTTAAAGTTATAAAAACAGATGTTGCTATGTATTTTCCGACTGCTGGCTGCTACGTGCAAATATAGATGACCGGCGGTGACTATTGATGATGTCATCAAGTGGTAGTAATGTCCACATTTAAACACACTATTTTTCCATATCTTTTCTGTTGGCGGGATAAATGTAAGGGTAATGGTAGTGGAGGACTTTGGTTTTCTGTCCAGAGATTAATCTGTGGTTGTATCCAGGTTAGAGCCTGGTTTGTGCTCTTACCCAGAGAACTTGTCACAGTTTAGGCTTTGGTCTCAGGGCTTCCAGGGCTTCAATCAAGGGCTAAACATCCTTTTGACAAGATGAATGTTTAACCAGCTTAACTACCCAATCTTAACTACTCTTTTTTTTCTCCACTAAAACATGACAGTGTAAATTCCTGATGGTCTAATAAATGTACATTTATGAAACCAATTTGAACTTTGAAAAGCCTGTTAACTTTGGTTTAGTTAGAAAACAACCTATTACAGTTAGTTGGTTAACAGATGATTATTGACAACAATTGTTTTCTGTCTCTCTCTTCGTTCTATATTGAACTTCTACCTGAAACGTTCATCCAACCATGCAGTATGTGGTTTTATCACATCCTAAAGTTCCTCTCAGATCAGCTTTGGATCTATTTTCAAAGTGTTCCCAGTGGTCATTTAATTATGATGATGCAGTTTTTACGCAAAATCAAACACTTGTGTTGTTTTCTAGGACAGAGTTTCTGCAGAGCAGCAAGACTTCATAAGAAAGAAGGAGTGGGTTAAGGAGAAATCTTGTACGATCCCACCCCCTCTTTTTAACAACACCTGATGATCTGCATACGGTATTTGTATTTACAGTTTTGTTCAAACATTCACGTTACATAATGTATAGCACCCATGCAGAAGTGACATTTTTGTTTTAATTGATAATTTCTGGCCTTTGAATAAAGAAATACTCAGAAATGCAATTTTAATCTCAAAAACTTTTTTATATGTGAAAAATGCTACAAGAACATGTTAAAAACACCAAAAACATAATTTTTATCAGAGGGGGGTCCCACTCAGATAAGGAATAATTTAAGCTTAAAATTGCATTTTTTTTTTACTTCAGTTTTTCAAATAGTGACATACTGGGGGCAGGTGAAAAGTACAGTTTAAAAGGCTCTCATCTGTGATGTACAAACTGTAGTGGGAGGGCCAAAGTGTCCCTGCTCAACTCCAGTCCAACACATCATCCACTTGTAGACAACTAGATCCACAAACAGTTTTTTTTCTTGGTCTGAGCTGGAATCTGGCTCAGAACTGTAAGGCTGGAAAGCTCCAATATTGCTCACTGTTTTTGTTGTATTGTTAATGTTGTCTTAGGTTTGTGGGGGTCTGTAAGCTAGTGGGAGAGTGTCAACAGATGGATGATGGGAAATATGTGAAAGCATACTTTTACGCAAACAACACAAGAGGTGAATTTCTAATGAATTCCTGCCCCTCTGCAGAAACTACTATAGAACAGCACAAATCTTTAGATTTTGGCCTAAAACAGCATAATCATAAATAAAAAGAATCACTGGAAACATTTTGAGATGATTGGAGTGAGACTTTTGGTTTGAACCTGGACTGTATGACTTTAACCTCTAACCCTTTGGAACTGGGTTGTCAAAAGATGAAAACGCATTTTTCTTTTTCTTTTTTCATTTCTAGGATGACACAGATGCTGCCAGGGAGAATGACAAAACCACCTATACCATATCTATGAATGAGGATTATGGTGTGTTATAGTCTAAGGACAAAATGTAAGTAAATAATCAATTGTGTTACCATGAAAGGCACATTTGTTTGGTATTTAATTTTTCTGTAAAGTAACTGTTACAATTTGTACTTTACAGAATGAATACACCATAAACGCTACAACTGTGGGCCTGTTTGCATCCAGAGAAGATGGAATGTTGGAGTACTTGGATGTTGGAATCTGTTTTGAAGGCCAGATTGTCATCAGACTTGGACAGTGTTGGACAACGTCGCCTTGGTGTTTGGAATATTTTTTGGTCTATTCTCTCAAATTGAGCTACCCACAAGGTCAGCAATACACTTATAAGTATATTTTTTTTATTGACCTGCACCCAGCTGGACTTTCTAGAAAGGCTCAAAGCCTCTAAACAAAAAATGTTCATGTGATCGTTTTGAAGACGGCTGAAAGGTGACTGCTCTTTAAGTACATATTAATGGGTTTTCCAAATTCTGTTAGCATTTTTTATTGTAAGTTGCAAAGTGGTTAGCACGGACTTGCTGTTTGTCTTTCTTAATAGCCTTATAATGAATTAGCGATCTGTTCATTCGAACTTGTTGGACGAACCTTTGTCCAACAGCCACAACCCCAAAAACCAGCAAAGGGGAGACAATGAATTTTTTAAATGGACTAATTTGACAAACTGTCATGATGATGTTTACATTTTATGCGCCTTAAATAAATGTGCAATGTAATAGTGTGTCCTTTGCATTTTTGAATATTTATTTTGGCTGCTTAATGTAAAAAAATTGTTTAGCAGATTTGTAAGTTCAACAATGAAAGTATTGAAATTACAGTCATGTTGGTGCAAAACATTTTAATATTATCAGCTTATTAGAAATTGTGTTGACAACAAAAAAATTAATTCTACTAAAAAAAAAGGTCAGTCTAACTGAAATGATTTGTGTTGGGACAACTCAAAGAAAAAATGCAAATTCAACCCAAAGAAATTGGGTGGAACGGGTTTCCACTATTTAATTGTGTAGCTCTAACTGAAAAGAATTGTGTTAGGACAACACAACAAATTAATGCAAATTCTACGCAAAAAATAGTGTAGATCTGACTGACAAAAATTGTGTTGAGACAACACAACAAAGAAATGTATATTTAACTCAAAGAAATTGTGTAGGTCTAACTGACAAAAATTGTGTTGGGACAACATAACTAATAAATGCATATTCTACTCAAAAGAATTGTGTGGGTCTAACTGAAAGGATTTGTGTTGGGACAACACAATGAAAACATGCAAATTCAACTTAAAAAAATTGGGTGGAACGGGTTTCCACTATTTAATTGTGTTGGTTCAACAAATCCTTTTTTTCAGTGTATCTGGAAAGTTTCTTTTAGCAGAAAAGAGCCAGAGGGGAAATGCAAGAAATCCACATTTAACAGATAAAAAGCAGGAGTCTTCTCAAAAAAATAGATCTATTTTGACAGTTGTTCCCTAACACCACAATAACTTATTTAATGTTACAAGGATGCTGCTAATAGACGTGCTCAAACGGCAGATTCACGCTTATTGTTTTATTTAAAAATTTTCAGTTTTGGTGAACTTTTTTCACAATGTTTTATGTTTTTGTATTTAGCCGTCATACTTAAAAGTGTAAGAGGCTGAAGTTGGCATCTGATTTTTTCCACTTACAATATTTTTGGAAAATCTATATCACATTGTAATGGTTCCTACACAAAAAGGGAAACCGGAAGCTAAAAGGAAAAAAAGGCTGACGCCCACTTCAGCTTCAGACAGTCCATTGTCTGACATTAAACCGGTCCATAACCTGAAAACGGTTGGTAATCACTACCCCGCCTTCGCCCAAATATAGCTGGGATAGGCTCCAGTACCTCTGTGACCCTGATGAGGAACAAGGGGGTTTAGAAAATGTATGGACCTGGTTGTGGTGATCCCTTTTCTTAAAAACATAGCTGCTGTAAATGCCAGACTACTGGACTCCATCCTAGTTTTTAAGAGCTTCTGTCCTTGCTTGGTTTTTGCCTAAACCTGCAGTCGTTGCTGCTTATTATCTGCATTAATAACATGTTCAATTAGAATCTAGAATTACCGGATATACCTAATCTACTTTGACATTTTTGGGGGGGTGTTTTGATTTCTATCCTACTGTGAAAGGGCCTCAAATCGATGTAGTAAATGATACAGTTTCTGATTTTAGGGGTGATTGGTAAATCTAGTAATGATATTGGTAAGGGAATAAAAAAGTAAACTGGTCCTGATCAGCGGCATTTGTGTGGTCTTCAGCATCCATTTCAAGTACCAAGATTTTGCAGAGATAAAAAAAGAAGGGTAATTAATTGAGCCACCCAAGTCTTAGCTCTTTGACCCACTAATAAATTACCTGTGTAAAGAGAAAGAAAACCTTAACAGAATCGATTGGAGCCATTTCTTTAATTGTCTGCCTAAGAAAGAGACTAAGATGTAATTACTCCTATCTGAGAAACCTGTTTCTCTCAGCTTGGTGACACTTCTGTTTCTCCTATCATCTAAACTATGAATGGTGGAACTCGGGTCTTTCTCTTTTCAAAAAACGTTCTTGCGTTTGACAGCCAGTAGAAGTGCACATGTTTGGAAACAAATTCCTCTACAACAACCTTCACATTCTTGGATTTTCTGCTGGCAGGGTCTGCAGCGAGCACCCACACACGCCTCAATGAGTAATTATTCCTCTTGAAAATGTGATCATCATTCCTCTGATCATGACAGCAGCTGTGCTAGGCCTTTAATGCAGCCTGACCCAGGCTCAGTCCTAATTTTTTTTCTAGCTGCTCTCTGAAATGAGTTCAAGTAGGACAGTGTTGATGAATCCCTTCATTGTCTGTTGATGTAGTTGGTCACGGTGTTTAGAGGGGCACTTTAGATATTATAATCAAGTTGTTTCAGATTTGTGAGTTCTCAGAATTGTCTCCAGGCTTGCTCATTAATGGCGCCATGGGCTTTTAATGAGGGGCACACTGTGGAGTGCGGCTAGTGCCAATGTGATTTTAATAGGCTCACTATGGTCCATTGGGAAGTGAAAACAGTCATTGCATTAGTTGTCGTGGAGCGAATAATTTTAGCAGGAGGGGTGATGTTGTCTGCTTGTTGAGGTTTAGTCTTACACCGGTAGTGAGTCAATGAGATGGCAGGTCTCCTTTCAGTGGAGATAAGGTGTTTGGAATACGTTAACCTTTTCCTCATTTGTTTTTCGCGTCTGTTCCCTTTTTGTTCCACCGTGAAATGAGAAGCCGTTGCTACTGCGGGGCAAATCTGAGCTCACATGGGGCTCACGAGGCAGAGACATGTGTGGCACCTGAGCATTAGTCTTCAATCAAAATGAGAAAAGATGAGAGGAGACGAAAAAGGTGGTGGTGGTGTTGGGGGGGGATTCAGAGACTGCAATGTGTTGTGAGTTTGGCTAACAGCTATTTCTTGTCTCCTTAGCTAATTCTCTCTTTCTTTTCATTTTCCTGATTCTCCATCTTTGGCCCTTAAAGCGCAGCACCCCAGGCAATGCAATTATTGGTACAGTAAGGATGAAAGGTCACAACTGTTAGCAGAGGAGGAAGAAGTGACAGAATGAGAAGGAAGGGCATTCCAACTTTCAAAAGCCTAAAGTGCCTTGGCATAGTGGAGGAAAATAAGGCAGTAATGGCTCCCAAAAGTTCCACTTAATGGCCATGAAAAGCATTATTCCTTAACCTTTGTCCTGGTGTTGCCCAAAACTCAAGACTTATGTAAAAAAAGGGAAGTCTGTAGGAATATTTCTTGTCTCTAAACCCGACTATTCAATATCAGGATAGCATTTGAAAGACATAACCTTTCAAATCGGTCCCACTGCAACCAGAAAAGTCTGCTATTCATTTTAGAGTATTTCACATGAAGCCTTAGTTATATTCAACTGTACCAGGGGTTGACTCGTATGAGTGCTGTGGTTTTTCGGGCTGACTTGGCCCATGGAGGGTCATAGAAGGTAACGGCCGCATGTCCCACTCAGATCATCTTTTGATCTATTGTAAATGCATTCCCAGTGGTTGTTTATTTATACTTATGCAGTTTTAGGCTAAAATCAAAGAACCTGTGTCGTTTTCCAGACCATAGTTTTTGCAAAGTGGCAGTAGTTCTACCTCACATCAACAAGCTTTTCAAACTGCATGTTTTCATCTGCTCCTGATTCACAACAATTTGAATAAAGAAATACTCAAAAAATACAATTTGCCCTCCATCATGAGACAAACGGCTACAATAACACGTTAACAACACTAAAAACAACATTTTTATTGAGGTGGGTCTTTAAGATGAGTGTAGGTGTGTCTTGCATTTCCTTTTTGGCTTCTACGGCCACGTCAAGGGACATCATGAACTCTTATTGACTCCTAACAAATAAGGTGTGCATGTGATGTGTAATGCCTGTAGGATTCCCACACAAACTGCACCCTCACTTTCTAAGTTCCTTCTTTTTAACAGTCAGGCTGCAAAACAAGACGTATGCAGCTATCATGTGAACAGCACTCTAAGGTCCCTTACGCAGACAAATCTGTACAGTATGCTTGCGTCTTAACTACTTTACCTTTATTTACCCTTGCGTGTTGTAGAAGTGTTTGCTACAACCTGTACAACCGCAGTACACGTAGTGTGTATTAAAAATGTTTGCCCTACGGGCTCACCAAGCAACCTATGATCTGCATGCCCCAGATTTACCCCTAGCCTTTGTCAACCTCCAAAAATTGGTCTTCTTTCTTGGGTTCAAGTTAGACTCAGTGATAAGTTTAAAGATATTTTTCTATATTTACGTATTATATATCGCCATTAATACCAGAACTGGTCAACAAAAACCACATCAACGACATCAGTGGTTTTCTAAAAACCTTATAATCATACCTAAAGGGGGATCGATTCAGTTGTCTTGTGTTTTTCAGAAAAAATAAATAAATAAATAAATAAAAAAGATCCTACCTGTGCTGTGGTTTTTCTAATTATACTGTCATGCATTTCTATATATTATATAATGTTGTGGGCACAGATATTGAGCTTGTTTGGTAAGATTATTATTTTGGGAAAAAAAAATAGCTAAATAAGATTTCAACAGAGCAGATTTATGGACAAGGTTGCTTATAATAGAAAACAGATTCCACAATAAATTGATGCTTCAAGTACAAAAGAAACAGCTAATTTCAAAATCTTCCATTAGACAAACAGTGACAGACAGGCAAAGGATTCCATTTGGGAAGGCTTTATTTCCAAAATATGTAGGCTTCACTGCTCTGTGGGACGTTCTTTCAATTCTTTTTCTCCTGGGCCCTCAGGTCACGAAAATGACAGTGATAAAATGTCATGATGAGAACAGAAAAATGCCACTCTTGTTAATGTTGAAACGTGACTTGAAATGTAATTCTTGTTTGCTCTGCATGTACCTCCCACACATGCACACACATGTGCTCACACACACACATGCTTTGACCTATTTTAGCATAAAAAAACATTTATCTTTGGCATGACAAAGACATTGAGGCTTATGTGGAGACGGTTACTGGTAAGTTTGTGGTCTCTTTTTAAGTCATTCAACAATGGTCACATCTTGACAGTAAATACAGAGATAAAATATTGGCACCAGGGAACAAACAACATATCTACAAATTCAGAAAGAGCCTTCAAAGTGTCACATTAACACTGCTCTCAGTAACTTTAAATACCTTTAGTGAAAGTCAAGAAAAAAAGGAATTTGCAGGACTGACTGTATATTAATGCAGCACTTGTACGAAAAACCCCATCTGTTCTCGCTTGGCCAAGTTTGGATTTTTATGCCGGCTCAGTGGCTTATTGCAACAGTGTCTAATGGGAGAATGTGGGGTACAAATATGGGTCAAACCAAAAATCTAAAAATGCTTAATGACTAGCAATCAGGGTTGAATAGGTGAAGGGTTGGGGAGTAAATTACCCATTTATACAGTGCTACATAATAGTAACTTTCAAAAATACAACAAAAAATTTTTTTTTTACCATTTCTTTCGCACTTTAGGGCGGACTGCACTGCCAATGAATTATCTATTTTCTTACTTATGTCATTTATAACTCCCAACGTTGTTTGCAACACATAAAAAAATAGAGTGATAACACTAAAAAGAAAATGTTACTGTGTCTATACTAACTGTCAAACTTGTAACATGTAAAAAACAAAAACAAAAAAAAAACATTTGTACACTGCTAGATGCTAACCATGTTAGTGTATTCACAATAACACCCAACCTTGTTCTTGTTTGCAACTTGTAAAAAAAAAAAAAAAAAGTGACATTTTACAAAGCTGTTCTGTGTTCCTCTCAAAAACATTTTGACATTATTAAGCACAACCAGAATCAATCCATCTATAAGGCACTCCCAATTACAGGGCACAATGTTTTTTGTTAAAAAAAAGAGTCTTTTAAGTGTGTCTTATGCTGAAAAAAATGCGACATGGAGTTTTGCCATGTGTGTATTTTTCATTTTTATCAGCGTTTATAGTAGCAACTCTTGACCCTGATTATTTTTAATATATTACAGATTTTTAGCTGTGGTGTCATCATTGGTGAAAAGCATTTGAACTGACATACTTATTTTCCTCTGTCACCTATTTAGGATAAAATGTTTTTTTAGAAGTTCTTTACGTGCATCTATTCTCATCTATTTGAGGCTGAATGTCCTCGTACACACATTGGATCAGAAAACCAGTCCCATTAACCAAAACATATCCAATTGATGTTGTGACTTTGTTCCTCACCCTGACTGAAGCTAACAGCGTTCCATAACAACAAGATCTACATCAGTGTTAAATGATGCAGGCCTGCACTGTTCAGACAGTGACTATTGTCTAAGGAAAAGGCAGAGTTCTGTTTCTGTCAAGTGTCTGAGTTGAGAAAAGTGTTGACAGAGGGAAGCGCTTGCTCTTCCAAACAGCTCGCTCCTCTATGACAGCATTTTGTAAATTTCTGGCAGTCTAAATTGCAGCTATCAAAGCTGTTTTCATGGATTTGCCTCTGAAAGATATGTCTGTCACAGCTTTGTTGACACTGATGCACTTTTCATGTCATTTGGGGGTTTTTTCTCGACTAAATCACTGTTTATTCCAAAGAAGAACATGGAAAAACAAGTCATTTACATAACTTTAACGCAACAAACACTTCTTCCATGCAACTTTTCTAAGCCGGGTGGTGATTCATGGGATGAAAACATAGGCAAGAAAGAGGAAAAATGTGTGCACACTAAAACTGGCTTATGCTCTGAAGGACTTTGGGCATAAGTGATGTGTCTGACAGCTGTCTACAAGAAGAAATGTTTAGATTTTTATTCCATATATATATAACCCTTATATATATATATAAAAAATGCACACACACACATTTTGATTTGACTAGAGCAGCACTGCTGTTGTCTGAGACCCAATATCTTTCTTTTTTTTCAGTTAGCTAAAGTCATAATGATCAGATTTAACTCTGAGGATGTTTCAGGATGTTTGGAGCATGAATTATTGGTTTTAGTATTTTGTTGCCAGCCAAGAGGGTTTGAAGAAAAGCATCAAATCTGCTCTGAAATAAAGAAAAATCTGTGCGATTTGAATAGGCTCTTAATGCAACATTGCAAACATAACTATTTATTTCCACAGATCCTGAAAGACCCACTTCCATGAAAATGGTGTTTTTGGTTTTTGTTAACAATTTCTTGTGGCTTTTTTTTCTGAAGACATAATGAAAATTAGGCTCAAATTTGAATTTCTTGGTATTTTTTTAATTCAAATCATTGAGATTCAGGACCAGAAGAAAAAACTTAAATCGAAACAAGAGATATTTGTGATTTAAGAAGTACGCTCAATTCTGCTGCATCCACTTGTATGAGCTCAGGAGAGCGATCAAAAACAGAAAGCTCTCAGGAAGGGAGGTGGGGGGAAAAAGCCCCACCCACAACTCAGAGGTGAATTTCAAATAAACTACTGTAGCTCTGCAGAAACTATTTCCTAGAAATAGTTAATTCTGTCAAAAAACTGCATAATCATAATTATAAGACCACTGGGAACACATTTACAATAGATTAAAAGATGTTCAAGAGGGACTTTAAGGCAAAAGAGCAGAAAGGAAAGCAGTCTGGCCACTTCAGAAAAGGTGAGCAGGTGACAAGCTTCCCTGGTGACCTCAAAACAGGCAGACAGGATTGACCTGACCTAATGCGGCGTGGCATTGTGTGCCAGGGCGTAAAGTGAACGGGAGTGTCAAGAGGGCTGCCACTGCAGAAAAGCCTCCCCCCGGATCCAGGGTGGTTAGGTCATCCTGTCAAGAATGACAGGATGTTGATGGAGAACCTTCTGTCTTCAAACTAGCTTTATCAAAACCAGTAGTCCACATGATCACATCCATGACCACCTACTGTACGAGCATAGCAATAAGCCCCTATGGGAATTCTGGGTGGCAGTACATAATGCTGCTGTGGATCCAGGACGAATGTATGAAAGTATGTCAAGACCACCAAAAAAACATAAAAATAGAAAAAAATTATGAGAATGACGTTGTACAACTATCAGAAAAACAAATCATAATTTTACAAGATAAAAAGGGTACATTTATATAAAAATAAGTCCAAAATTTACGAGAATAAAGTCATAAAATTATGAAAAAAATAGTAATTTTGAGAGAGTAAAAATAATAAAGTAATAGTTTAAAAAGTTAAAAGTTAAGAATTTAAGAGATAAATATATTACGTTTATGACGCAATAGTCTGTTTACTAAGAAAAAATAAACAACATCAAAAAACTAATATTGTGCTTCAGTATGAGAGATGTAGAGCATTGGTTTCACAAATAAGGAAATATGAAGGTGGTATTTAGACTAGAAAAATCTCGTAGGTCCAGACTGAGTCCGCCTAATTTGGTCCGGATCGAGTCAGACTGCCATCAACAGGAGAGTTCTGTTCCAGACCAAAGCTTTTACCAAAACTACGGAAAAAAAGATTTCTTCACTTATTGGTCAGGAATTACAAGAGCGGGGGTAAGCAACTCGAGGCAGAAATTATGGAAGTCCTACCATTGCAGTCCTTGTCGGGATAGTTCACTTATTCAAGGTTTATATTTAGCTGACCAATCAAATCAAATTGAAAAACAAAAAAACTTTATACAGCATAACAAAAAGTACTTTACACTAAAACAAAACAAATGATATAAATAATATAGAAACCAGCACAAAAATAAAATAGAGCCCCCTCCCCCACCCCTAACTGATGGGGATAGACGATGAGAAATAGTCCAAGCGAGAGAAAAAAAAGTTGGCTTTTGGAAAGGCTAACAATTAGAACCTCCCTCTCTGTGAATAGCTGCATAGCCAGCCAGATGCAGCATCACAGGCGGGGACCGCTCCACCACAGCTAGGTGGTGATGCAGATCCCCATGTAGAGCTGCAGCGGCAGCCTTTCTTCTTCCTCCTTTGCGCACCTGTACCGACCCCACTTAACAATCTTGGTGTGTGTCTGCCATGCGTCAGGTAACCAGTCCACAACATAAATAAAAGCTCGGAAAAGTCATAAAAAGACCACATCTAGCATTTTCAGCAGATAACAAATATTCATCACACACAAAAAACACGTTACTCACCTCATACATAAACACAGGTAGGACTAATGTTTTTCTTCTTGGAATGGTTAGAAGACCAGTGCGGATCTCAGGGTCCGCGAGGGTTCATATTTGACTAAAAGATCTGATAAGAAGGCGCAAGACTGTTTAGACATTTCAAAACTGTTAAAAGGATCTTAAAATAAATCCTGAAGCAGATGGGAGCCAAAGCAGGAATTTTAAAATTGAGGGGGTTATGCGCCCGCCTTTTGGACTTGGTGAGAACTCGTGCAGCAGAATTCTGGACATACTGAAGGTTCTTAATATTAGTTTTGGGAAGACCAGCATCACTGGCTGCATTGATGGATTAAGTTGGCATGTAAAATGGATGGAGGTTTACACAACCAATTATAATTTCGAAAAAGCACGGCCTTATTATGTAAAACTATGACTGTTTTTCTTCTAACGTTACAAGTTTTTTCTCATAAAATTATGACTTTAGTTTTTAAAATGTATTTATCTTATTCATATTTATGGTGACCCTAATACTCCATTGTACAAATGTGTGGGATTAAGACACGGATTATACATTTCAGATGCAAGCACATTCAATAGCACACAAAATCCAATTAGGAAATAATAGCAATGCCATGTGTGTAATTATATGTGGATAACCCCGCCCCCACCCCCACTTCTTAGGGCACCCTGACCTTAAAATGTACCCAAACATGTAGATATAGGCCCTCACCAGTGAAGGTGCTCAACTTTTAGAAGATTTTTGACCTCAAAAAGCTCTGGCCGGCTAAACTTTTGATAACGTTGACTCTTGATGAAACAAAAAATAAAACAAAAGCCTGTAATTTCCCAGACTAATATTGTGTTGAGAGGCACTTGACTAATGAAGCAGTTTTGATTGTGCCCCCTTCTCGTTTGTTCTCAAATCAAAACATCTGCCTGTAATCTTGATGAACCATGACCATATTTCCCCAGACATAAAGCAGCAGTGGCTCTAAGCCTAGTTTTGCATTCACTAATAATAAACAGGATCGTTGTGGTGACTGTCGATGTTCCAAAAGCCTTTGCCTATAAAAATGTACTTAGAAAATAATATCCACATCTTTATGGCATGCTTTCGGAGTAGATCAACACGGATGCAATCCTACGTGTCTCATCTATTACCAATCGCATTCTGCTTTCAGAAACATAAAGACATGACGATGACAAATGCTGGCAGCAGTGTCACAGTGGATTTAAATCTTATTCTTTCTGATGAAAGACGTCTCTACATCACTTTGAGACTTAAATGTTTGCACGATTGTACCTCTGACCACAGCTCAGAAAAGAGAAAAAAAAAATAGGGCATGCACTGTTCCTATCAAATTAAAGTTGGTATAATGTGACCGGAGCTAAAGTGGTTCACAATGCATAAATGTGAAGTTAGGAATACATTTAGATTTTATTGGTGCAACACTAGCCGCGTTTACATGGGCAAAAGTCATCGGAAAGAATGCCTGATCGGAAAGAAAATGCGTCATGTAAACACGCAGTTCTGAATAGTCTGCCCCGATCAGACTCGTTCGAATCAAAATTTCTTTCCGATCGAGATAGGTGGGTTATACCGATCGTTTATCCAATTGTGTTGCATGTAAACGGTCATTCCGATCGTGTGTCACTACTGCTCTGGTTTACGTCATGCATAGATGGTGTTGCGCTGAGAGAAAGCTTTGGAGCGCATACGGGACCGACCAGCTTCTCTGCGGACGCCCCGCGTAAAGCGCCGTTCTGCTCTCGCCCTGCTGGCTCTCTGCATCTCCCCTCTCTTACACCCTTCACGAGGGGGATGCGGTGCAGGAGCGCTTCGGTCCACTGGGACCCGAGCTCCGGGCTCGGGTGCCAGTGGACCGAGTGAGCAAAGCAGCTGGATAACTTTGTGTGTGAGGGGAGGGAAGGATGCTTAGTTACGTGTGCGTTTTGTTGTTTTGTTATGTGTGGGAGAATTCAGACTGCGGTTAGCGGCTGCAGGACTCAGGAGGAACCGCGTGCGAGCAGAGCTTTGGCCGCTAGCTCACAGAGTGGCTTTGGGGTGGTGTGTGAACTTTTCTGAACAGAAATAAATGTCGCTCAGTCCTTAGAAATTGTT
Source organism: Oryzias curvinotus (assembly GCA_023969325.1). Lineage (NCBI taxonomy): Eukaryota > Metazoa > Chordata > Actinopteri > Beloniformes > Adrianichthyidae > Oryzias > Oryzias curvinotus. The sequence goes on from CM043711.1 coordinate 13,735,531, forward strand.
GAAACAGTTTCCAGTTGTGTCCCGACAAAATAAAAGCTGATGTTATTCCCACACATTTACGTGCAGCCAAGATGCAGATGCTGACCACACGGATGAAATAAAACGATGAGCAAACAGGCGCTTCATAATATTCATTACATTAATAAAAAGCACATTTGGAAGATCGTCTCGTATATTAGTGAGCTGCTGCATAAATGTCTGTGGCAGCGGTTTGTTTACAACGGGATGCATCTCCTCTTCCGGAATTCTTTTAACACTACATGCACATGCCCAAACGATTCATTCCGACCAAAAGTGTGACCATGTGGACGTATGTTCTAATCGGAAAAAGATTTTCTGTGCACATGTGCACGGGTGAATTTTAAACCGACCATTCATCCGATCAAGACATTTTGCCCATGTAACCATGGCTACCGGTGCCTTGGAGCTCGAAGTTTAAATCAGTACTCAAACAGTCTTTTACGTGTAAAAAACCTTTCTTAACATTAGAACAGATATTGTTAAAATTCACCAAAATTGTCTTTTTTTTTAATATGTTGTCAACTAAGAAGAAAATCTACAATCTTTGACACACAGAAGGATTGTATTACTTGTCCTCCTTACTGCAAAAATGTAACACAATTGTGTGATTTAACCCTTGTGCTATCCTAGGCACTTTAACATTGGGAGTGGGGTCATCTAGACCCACTAGACAGAGCGCTGAAGCTTTTATCTTCAATGATTTGTGATCTTCACTGGTTTCCATGAATTACATGAAATCCTCTCCACCTTCGTAATGGTAGGGATAACACATCAATGTAAGGGTGGGGTCATAGCATAGCACAAAGGTTAAAAAAGTATATTTCTTTAACACACCGCGTGTGGACCCGGGGTGCCGTTGTTGCTTTCATCGCTTCACCACTTGCCACACGTAGAACCCAGAAAGCGGTCTTAAGAACTTGCATAGCCCCATGTTAACACGAGAGTTTTGAACCGCGAAGCCTGAATTTACATGCGTTTATATAGACCTTTAATTGGAAGTAGCAGTTTGAACGCGCAATGAATGTAGCTTTAAAGCGATAGTGTATATTTTAAACGTTTTGCAGAGTCTCACTCAAAGACTGGCTGAGAAAAACCTCAAAGGTTTGTTTGATTGCATATGCTGCTAGTAGTGGCTTGTATTTTTGTCATGTAAAAATGACCTAAATTGTTGTAAATAGTCTCAGAAGACAATGCTTTTTTTAAAGCACTAATTTATTTTGCTCATTCATACTTGAATAACATTTATTTGTGTATGCCACACTACATTTAGTTTTTTAATCATAAGCAGTGTCTAGGTTTCATTCAATCCAAGGTAATGTGGTCTTAACAGTTTTACAACCGGGTTGACATTCTCTGCGTTTACTGTAACCATTGAGTCAATTAGCGTGATTCCAGCAGATTATAAAGCGGAGAAAAGCAGCTTTGTGCTGTTTTTCAACTTTGTATGTTTGCGTAACACTACAAAGCTAATATGCAAAACTACTTTCCAGCTGATTCACTAGATCGCATAGACGTTCGAAGAGTTGCGATATGTAAAATAGTATGTTATTTAAGTGTCCCCATCGACATCTCTGGTGTTAAACTGTTTTGCACAAGAGCAAAATTACTATGTAATGTCTGAGATTCAAACCCCTGGTTTCTGTGTACTTCTCCGCCACATGGAAATCTACAGTTTATCAACGATTTTTTGTATATTCGTTTATATTCTATTTTCATTTTAAGATCAGAAGTCTACAAGATGTCCCCATTAACCAATAACTGTCCCTATATTAATAAATGCATGTACACACATATGTTAATGTATTTGCTTAAAAGCAAAGATCTGAAAATAAAGATGAATAGAAATCCACATTGTGATTTACCAAATTGTATCGGCTAATGATCCGTCCAGCATTTTAATCCGAGGATTATGCTGAGCCTTAAAGATAAACATGACTTTTAAGAATTCAATAAAGTGTAATGGTGAACAGAGCTCAGTTCACGTCCATCAGTCTGGTCTTTAATTAAAAAGCTCTATTGTCCCACACATACTGCTGTCAGTTCAAACACAGCCACAGTGACTCCGACATTGCACATACTCACAGCTGTATCAGTCATAATTAAAGTGCCTCCCTGACAGTGCCTCTGAGATTAACAAGTCTGGGGGACGAATTTCAACCTAACCTTCAATAAAAGGCAGTTTTCCGGGAGAGATTCCGACAGAACTCCTCTGTCAGATCCTTCCAGTTACAGCCAGTTGGAGGATTAGGTGGCTAATGTTATTGGGGGTAAGGGCATCCTTCAGAGTCGCCAGGAGCCATCTTCCCCTGCTGCGTGCCAAGAAACTCGATAACCCTGCTTAGAAACACAAGACAACTTTCGATGATTGCTTGACTTTAGATCTCACTGTAAACTGCAGGATTCAAATTTACACGCTAAAAACTCTCTCCTAAACAAATTGAATATAAACCGTGCAAGAATATTGGAAAATTTGTCTTGGAAAAGTACATATTAGTTATTCCTGAAAAAAAAAAAAACTAGGATACTGTTAAAATCTCAAAAACATTGATTAATACTCACAAAAGTTCTATGGCATTTTTCTCACACCGGAGGACACTTAAAATAAAGCTTAAAATCGTAATTTTTATTTATTTAAATCGTTGTGAATCAGGGGCAGATGACAAAAATCCCAGTTGGAAAAAGAGGTAATTTGTGAGAGAAAATGGGCTGGCTGGACAACAAGCTTCTTACTCCGAAGCACTGCAGTGAGGTAAGGATGGGGGGTGGGGTTGCTACTCTGCAGAAACTATATCCTACAAAACAACCCAGGTTTTTTTTATTTTTTTTATTGAGACTAAAAATGTCATAATCATAATTTAAAAAAAAAACACTGGGAACAAAGCTTAGTCCTTTTTGGTTAATGTTGGTCATTGTTTAAAGTTAGTAGAAATGTTAAGTTTTAGGTACCAGTTAAACTTAAAAAACTTTAAAACCATTTCCTCTGCAAATGTGAAAAAGCATCCAGGGTACACTCCCAATATACTGTATCTGTGAGTTAAATCAAGCCTGTCTTCACTATTGATACATTTCTGTTTCTTAATTAGAAATTTATACTCTTTTTAGCAATATTACTGACACTTCCAAGGTTGTGTTATTTAAAGATTTATTAACGATGTAATGCAAATGTATTTATAGAAAATGATACATTGATGATATAATATGGACATAGTGTTATGACTTTGTAAAGTCAGAAACAGTCCAATTCATTCCTGATTATCAGCTTCCTTTTATGGAAAAAATGCCCTTAGATCCGTAGTAATGGTCATCCGTAAATAACTGAATTACTGCTGCCGCTTACAGACTGCATTTTCAATGGTCGGATTAGAATCCAACCGTGTACATGGTAGACAAACATGGTCACACTTTCAGAAAGACACCTAGGTGTTCCAAATTTGTTCTCTGCATTTGTTACCCCCCATCCCCTTGGGGAGCAGTGAGCTGCAGACGAGCCAGTAGCGTTAAGGGTCTTGCCCAAAAACCCCCATAAGGTGATGTGGTATCTGTGATATGATATTGCCATTGGTATGGTAATTGCCCCCAGTACCACTGTTTATTCCCCCAGGGAATTGAACCCTGGATTCCTGCATTGTAGCCCTTTACCTTACCAACCCAGCTACCCAACTGCTACCGAGCTACCTAGCCGCTTTCAGTTGGAATAAATCATTAAGGCATGCGCAGTAGTGTTGAAAATACCTATAATACCTTATGTTAAAAAACCAACCATCTTGTTCCAGTGTTAAGTGATGCTCTAAAACACTGCAAGCATTCCTGCTGTCAAAACAGCTCTAACCCAGCAAAGATGAGGATTGCGGAAGACTTCAGAATCTGTCAGATCACTGAGCCCCGCGATTTGAGGCTATAAGTTCCTATAAATCCTATAAGCTGCAAAGTTGAGCAGGCTTGTATTGTTCCATCGTGTCCCTCAACAGCATGCCATGTGACTCTGGTTCCTCACTATCTGGACTACTGCCAGTTGGAACTCAGGTTCTAAACTAGTCTCATCTCATCTATTGAACAATTTTCTGGTCCGTTTGAGGCCACTTCAGTTTCGATCCCCACGGGGCCACTTAAGCCTTTAAGTCAGGGGTGTCAAACTCATTTTCACTGCGGGCCACATCAGCATAGTGGCTGTCCTCAAAGGGCCAAATATAACTTATCCATATAACTAAATGTAATAAAAAATAAATGTAACTACTCTTTAATGATAAATAACTCATGATTTATTTAGTATAACATTTTAAAGTCACATTTACAGATGCATAGAAAGCATATGTTTGCTTTTTACTCTAGCATAAATCCTTTTACATTTTGTCTGCTCATTAAAACCCACATAACTCCATTAATGAAGGATCAAACTGTCCAAGTGAATACAGAAAAATAAAAAAACGTAGCTAGAAAGAACATGTATTACACGTAACATTGTGTCTGCATACACACATAAGACCTGCAAACATTGAATGATTATAGTAACTATACATAAATAATATGTAATAAAGTAAAGAAATTTTTATTTTAAGGAATTAAAAACTTTTATGCACTAAAGGGCCACATAAAATGACATGGCGGGCCACATTTGGCCCCCGGGCCTTGGGTTTGACACATGTGCTTTAAGTCTTTCCATCACTCTTGGGATTTTTTAATGATCAGAATGAAAGGATGTACACTCAAAAAAATGATTCAAGCCCCTCTTTCATGTAACAAAATAAAATTCTGTTTGTTTTATTTAAAAATATTTATTTTAAAAGAATGTATCTACATTTAATTGACCTAACACAAAATGTATTAATAGTTTCCCCTATAACTCCAGTAATCCAAAATAATTGAGTTCAAGTAAGGGGCATGCTGTTGAATGCTGTTTTCCTCTTTCTCTTTATTTATTATTTTTGCCGTCTTACGGCTACAATTTTTCACCTATTTTAACCATTCAACTATTAAAGTGTTCAAGTCCTTCGTGTCATGCCTGGTATGACTTTTGGTCCTTCAAATCCTTCGACTTTTCAAAAGTGAAAACTTTTCTTTGTTTTTTCCACGCAAAAAACGGACTGTGGAATAAAATCGTTTCAACTCGGCTTCTCCCAAAGACGATACACGACGAGCCTCATTTATGTAAATAATGAATCTATTTCTTTATACCGGTGGCTGGTTGTTGTCACAAAAGTGTTAGCTCAGTGGATTAGTAAGCGGGTTCTATAAACAAAGGTCCTGAGTTTGAGGCTGGCTTGACACTGCTCTTATATGGTTTTTTTCCCCTTGCCTTTCTTGATAAAATTGAGTTCGACTAACTCAATTATATTTCGTTACATGGAAGAATTTTCTTTGAGGTGGGGTTACTCATATTTATTGGATGGAAATCCTGCCCACAAATAAATTGAGTTCATCCAATAAGTTATTTTTTTGAGTGTATCGTTCAGATTTCGATATAAATTTCTGTTACAGGATGTTGTTCCTGTCTGCAAAGTGCAAGTTTATTATTTTAATGATTTACAGGAAGCAAACATGGTGCTTTTAGCTTGTAAGTTGTCTACATAATCCATGAAACAGATCTCATGCTATGTTCACACAGGGATCAGAAACGTGTGTTCAAGCGACCACTTCCAATGAAAACGCACTCATATGTTTTTTGGGCTTCAGTGTAAAAAGGTCATTGCTACCAGGAGTCAATTTTAGGACTCTTATCCAATCCAATCCACTTTATTTATATAGCACATTTCTCAAACTGGCAGTTTCCAAAGTGCTGTACATTGACCTATACACCAGACAAAAGATTGCCAAAAGACTGCATGTAAAACACGTGGTAATTGAGCGCACGCTGAAAGTAAAACCAGTTGAATTTGACCAATCAGGGTTTCGCATTTGGTAGTATTGCATTGGTAGCTTCCTTTTGAAAACACTGAAGAGTCAACCGTTTAAAAAGTGATCATGAAGGAGAACAACCCACAACCAAAACCCCTGATAAGACTGCTAAATCTGAACAAGTTATACCACACTAACATGTAATCTTGTTCCTGGTTTTGTGCTTGGTGTATTCTGTTGAGTTTTGTTTAGATAATTCAACATATCTGGTTTTATTTAGTCATACTCCATATTCCAATTCAAGCAATGCCTTAGTCACAATTGTCTACACAAGGGGATCGGGGCCGTCTGCAAGCAAAAAATGGGCAAACCTGTACGGGGCATACAGCTGGCCATCAGGAAATATCAAAGCTGAGCCCATAGAGTAAAAAGGATCATGCACTTTTTTTCTGTGGTCATGGTGCAGACGAGAGGTCTTAGCGAACACTTAAACAACATGCAAGGGTAAGAAAGGGTGAAGTAGGTGAGAGACTGATTTTCATTTTTTAAAAACCCTCCCAAATCCTGAGCAGGGGTGCCCATTAAAGTTTTTAAATGATAAGTGCTGCTTGCAAATAGCCTGACTGTAAGAATTACAGAAATTTGCCAAAGTGTAGTTTGTGTGGGCATCCGACAGGTGTGTTATAGACATTTAAGTATCACCTGCACACTCTGAGCATTGAGCCTTCACGTGTGGTCAGTGCGGGCACCTTACTATTGACTAAAGTGCAGTATAAGGGCACCCTATGACAACCTCACACATACGTCGTACATGTGTCCTTAAAAACATTTTATCATTTACTCACTACACGCAGTCCTATGTTCCATTTTCCATGACACCTCTTAAGATGGTCGCAAGACACACCTGCACTCACCTTAAGTTGTAGCCTTTCCTGTCTATGATCCGCTACAGGCCCAGACAACCCAAAAACCTGCAGCAGCCATATGGATCAATACCCCAGATGCATGTGACTAAGGCATAGGTTTAGTTCTTTGATTCATTGAGGGCCTCCTGGTTCGGGTTTGGTTATTGTTCAGTATTTGTCGCATTTGAGTTCAGTTCCCTTCTTTTCCTGTATTTTTTTTATCTATCCAAGAATAATGTTCAAGTTTGTAACCCAATTTGGATTAATAAAACCCCAAAGAGTGACATTTAAAACTGTTTGTCAGTCCATCAAGTGATGAAACACAAGAGCCTCCTCACTCCCACAGTCTGTGTACTCACCACTCAGTCAGACAATTATATTTTTAGACTGTGGGAGAAAGTGAGCACCAATGGAAAACCATTGCAGACTCCACGCAGAATGAGTCAAGCCAAGAACCAAAAATAAATGGCTTATGCTTAATCGTATCTCTTAATATTTCTTGTTGAATCAATATTTTGGTCTAATTTTTTTTAACTGAAAGAAAAATTCAAAACATGTGTAGATGCATTCTTCTATAAAGAATTTTCCTTCCTTTGTTTTTATACATTCATAGAAATAAAATGTTTGTTTAGAACAGCAGAACTGCCTTTACTGCCACCTTTTGAGTTTAGCAGCATTATATACAACCTTTTAAATAATAAAAACAACAGTTTATAATGGAGATCTCAAGATTATTTAAACATAAAACACTAAAAAAAGAAAATTTAAGCTCTAATAAACCTCAGAATTTGGGACAACTTAGCATATGTGATAAACTGCAAATAATAGCCACTCGTGATCATATTCAGGGTTCATGAATTCACCAAATATTGACAACAGAGTGTTAACAAGTCCTGCTTTTTTCTGCTTCCTCATTCCACCTGTCAAAATTGAAATGCTATTTGATGTCATCAGAAAGGCTTTGCATTAGAGCAAACAGAAGACTATAAAAGACTTTAAAACCCTTCCTGAAAACATGTGCATTTCTTTTGCAAGTGCATATCATATTTAGGTCATTTTTACCAGATTGTTACATTTAGTTAATAATACAGAAAACAAAAAACAAAGGTAAACATCCAAAGACCAACTCAAAACATCTTTTTCAACAAGTATATGCATTGCACACATTTTCCCACTTTGCCTACATTGTTTTTCTTTTTTCTGTTTTAGTTCCTTTTTTTCCCATGTACTGATCAGTTAATCAAGCAGAACATCATTGGGTGAATGGCAAGGAAGTCATCATTGCTTAGAACTTAAGTTTAAGCTTAGAGTGTCTTTGGCAAATGTTCGCAGTACGACGGATAGAAAATGTTTCAATAGTGAAGCATGGTGAGGGAGTCATAGTGGTGTGGGTCAGTTTTGCTGGGAAGTTCAAGCAGAGTCAAAGTCAACTGTAGAAGAGAGTTACACAGAGATTTGTAACACAGGTTTGTGGGATCATCTTGTGGGTTGTGTAGCCGCTAAATCAGTGGAAATTGAATAGATTCTGGTAATCAGCTGTGAAGTTTTAAGAGCTCAGGTAGGAGACAAAACCTTTGTCAAGCAGACAGACCAGAAGGGAGTCCTACACCTGCCAACAGAACCATGTATTTTTCTGTCCAGCAGAATGGTCTAACGCTTGATCTATGCAGAGAGTGAAATGTCATTCTCCATTAATATGTTCCCCATTTTTCAGAAAGCTTCTCGGGTCAAACTGTGCAAGAGCATAACTGACATTTAGTAGTTGTTCAATTCATTCAAACTCAGTCTGTGTCTTTGCAAAGGAGTTTTGCTTCCTCGAGTTCTATGACAGTTGTACTTCTCCAGCTTTCTGTCCAGCCATTACTGTTGGAGAAATCCAAAGTATGACATCAATCTTTTCTGAAACTCTGACTCTTCCAATTCTGCTGACACAGAAGCCTCAGAAAAAGATAGCAGTGTCATGGTTTCTGATGTACAGGTGGGACATTGGGGTCTACTCTGAGTCCAACATAGAAAGAAACCGAAAGATGAAGTGACTTTTGAAGTCATCACTGGAACAAGGGAATCAGAACAGTACTGCCTGTAACCCCAGAACTATCCACAGCAGTGGGTGGACAATACATATTCAATGTTTTTTGGCGCATTCCAAAGACTTTGCTTGTTTACAGCATGAGATCATCATGATAGACTGAAAGAGCACTCTGCAGTAGTTACTTCAAAAGCTCCAAACTGACTGCAGATGAGTTTGTGTTGGGATCCTGACACAGAGGCAGCAGGCTTGTCACACTCAGACTGACCCAACGCCTCCACACTTACACACTTGCTAACTTGTAAAATTAGCAATGTTGGATCATGCTCACCCGATGATGACTGAAGTTGATAATGACCTTTCCTGATTGTTTCAAAGATAGAAAGAATAAAAATAAAGCAAGCATGTTTGAGAATGCAATTCCTCAACTTTAACAGTACACTATTTCAATTCCAATTATATACAGTTACTTACCATTTGTTTTTTTATAAGTACTAGCTGTGCATGTGTTTCATTACTATCCAATAAAGGTCTCAAACATTACTAAAGACTTTTTCCTTATAATGAATGGCTTAGTCACATGGACATGCACAGGGGGTAGACCCTTACATGTGCTGCAGGTTTTTGGCTTGTCCAGGACTGTGGAGGGTCATAGACAGGTGCGGCTGCATCTTAAAGGGAGCACAGGCCGGTCTTGCAGTTCCCTTGAGGCCACCTTAAGGGAAAAAAAATGCAACATACCATTGCTGTGTGTGTGGTAAGTGTATTGTGAAGATACAAGTCAAATTGTCTGGTTTCAGATCATGTTTCTTGTTGCCAGAGCTACATTTTAAGACAATGGGTGTGTCTGAAGTCACAAAAATTGTTCTGACGCAATACATTGTGGTCTATATTCGTCAATCTAGAGAGCATCGATGCACACTGGTTTTTCGCAGAGACTTCTGGGAAAGTATTTGAATGGATAATGTAAGTTACATGCACTTATAATATACAAGTGATGCTGGTACGGTGCTCTTACGCTGTGCTGTAGTCATTAGTGAGGTGAGAACACTGGCTCCTTACTGACTGCTAGCAAATGCTTCACTTGTGCATGTGATGCATGAGTGCCTGTAGGATGATCTAGTGGTTTATTGTCATATGCACAACTTACACTGACATACGAAATTATGTTCCAGTACATCCTGAACAAGATCAGATATACAACAGAAATACACACATACGGTTCAAAATTGACTGAGGTGCAGCCGCCCCTTGGATGTCCACACGAACTATGCTCTGATTTTCTAATTTCTGACAGTCAGGCTACACCCACAGATTGTAAATTAAAAAAATTTTTTTTTTTTTTTTGCTCCACGGGTTCATCAATCAGTTTAAAACCTGGATATTTTGTGAAGGCCTCCTGCGTTCCCTGTACATATTTACCCACTTTTTAGCCTAAAACAGCCTGTATAAACCCATAAGGGCAGTGACTAACCCTGGGCTCACACTGCATTCGGTCTGGCTGCGCAGTGGCTGACGGAGTCCATATGAAACTTGAAAATTGCGAAAAGCACACACACGGCATCCAGTCCTGTCTCTCTGGTGCAGCCTCTAAGGTGCAAATTAAATGACCTAAACCGGAAACCATGTGAGCGAGTGTAAAGTGCATGCGGTACATTTTTCAAAACAAAACCTATTTTACGCTGTACTTGCTGTCACCACCCAATCTGTAACAGCTACCGGATTACTCTACGTATGTGCAAATATTCCGTCATTTCCACTATAACGGTTTACGGTCAGGGTGTGTCTTCGGATCTTAATAACAAAAATAACGTCTTAAAAATTTTATAACAATGAAATGTTTATAATAAAAACTTTACTTTCATTTTGGGATAAAGGAAAGAAAGAGCTAAGGACTACAAATGTTTTCTTCTTCTGCTTTGTTTGACAGCAGCTTACTCCTTAAGGTTAGAGGATACAGTGCCATTTAATGACACTTTAACCTGATTAATATTGGCATGGTATTAACAGCAAAATGGGCTGCAGCCGTCCGGGACATCTCCTTAGAGCAGGGGTGCCCAAAACCCGGCCTAAAGCCGCCCTCCTGCTAGTTTCCAGGAACCTTGGCCTATCTGGTGCTGATCACCTGGAATAGGTGTGTTTTGCCAATAATGACAGGATGGTTGGAAAACATGTAGGACACTGGCCCTCAAGCCCTGGATTTAGGCACTCCTGCCTTAGAGTAAAATATGCTCACTTCTCCTCTATTCCTGTTGCCAACATATAAAAAATTAAAATGATAAGACAGAGAGAACGACTCCATGCTGTGTGGCTGTCATTCTATGACATATCATTGAGATTTTCTTTGTCTGTGATGACAACATTTACTGTTTATTCAATGTTACATTCAGGCAATGTTCTTTTATTTTTCAGCGCTGTAATCTAGTCAGGGGAATCTCTCTCTGTTTTTGAGGAAAACATAAATTCTTGTGATCATAGAGTTATCTGCTGTTTAAAAGGCTCCGGCAGTCGTAAAGGAGGCAGAGCTGTTGGGAAATGCTAACGGCAGCTGAGCTTTGAAAATTGTTTCTTATTTTAATTTATTGATAATGAATTACAAGGTTTACAATCTTGAAACAATAAACGTATACAAATTACACGTTACAGGAGTAATTAAAGCAGCAGGTGGTGTTGTATGGCCCGCAGGTACCTGCCCCAGCTGCCCACCTCGACACACGCAGCACCGCCGCCCTCACCTTCCTTACCTCCCACCTTTTATCAAGGATAGTCAAAGCTGCATATGCTAATCATGCTTACTATGGGAGTTATGCTAATGTGGCTAAAAGTGCTAGCATGGCAATGAGCATCATCAACTTACTCAGAAAAACACATTGCTCAAGATACTAATTATGCTAGCTATGCTAATGTCACTAAAAGTGCTAGCTTAGCGATCAGCATCATCAACTCACTTAGTAAAACACATTGCTCAAGATACTAATTATGCTAACTATGCTAGCTATGCTGATGTCACTAAAAGTGCTAGCTTAGCGATCAGCATCATCAACTCACTTAGTAAAACAGATTGCTCAAGATGCTAATTATGCTAACTATGCTAGTTATGCTAATGTGACTAAAAGTGCTAGCTTAGCGATCAACTTACACAGTAACACATGCCTTAAGATAATCATATTGGTACGAGGTACATATGTGAAGTTGATAAGAAATCCAATTTTTTCTAAATGGCAGCCTTTCTGTTGATTTTATCTACAACTTGTTATTCCAACATTTTTTCCACAGTAGCTTGCCATTGATGCCCGAGAAGCTTTGAGAAGATTGCTAAAAATCCTTAGGACAAGTTTTTGTTTGTATCTGGTACTAAAGGTGCTTTTTTTTAAAAATTCAAGACGACCAACTTCTTCCCAAGGTCAAAGGTCAACGAAACTTCTTTGGTGGTTGTAAATTCAAGCTGGCAGCATGTCTGTGCGATGTCGTAAAAATTGCTTCAACAAAAGTGTCGTTTTCCCATATTGTGAAAAAACAAGAATCGCCAATTCTCAGAGTTTGCCACAAAATGGCCGCCAAGCCGTAGGTCGTGTGGCCATCATAATGCCATCATAATAATTACAAAACGTCTTTGGGATATCCCCAACACATGTGTTTTGGTTTTGTAACTGTATTTGGAAAAAAATGTTTTTGCACCCATAAGCGATTTTCAGCCCATTCATTTTCTTTACAGGATCGCTCACAGTGATGTTATCGTCTTGTGGGGGGTGACATTCTCTTTGCCGAATTTTTTTTTCTATCTATCCTAGGTGTCTACCAATTTTGGTGACTTTTCGGATATGTGGCGGGGGTCAAATTTCCGATCAGCGGATCCGTTAGAAACGAGAAGAAGCAGAAGAATAATACTGAAACGAAGCAGAAACAATACAGAAGTTTTGCGGTTAGGATTTCCTATGTATTTCAATGCAGCTTGTCTTTTACTTTATGCTGGTCATGTCTTTTTGGTCTTAAACCTTTCCTTTGAGGGCTTTTCAGGTTTTTATTGTTGTCATTTTGCAATTACTATTTGGACGTGATGTGTGTGTAGTTTTGTTGTACTACACACTGGTCATGTCGTTTTGTGCTTTGCAAGCGTTTTGACACGTTTTTTTTTAACGTTTTGAACCTTTTTTGCTTGCTCCTCCCTTGTTGCAGATACAATATGGTCCTTGCAGTCAGTGACTGCGGCTGCGGCCCATAAATATAAATCAAATAACTTAACTATTGCAATGTTGACCGCAGAAAGGAAAGGATGTAACATTTGTGCATGTGCAGACTGGTCGGGTAGTTGTTACAGATCTGGTAGCAACACTCGCTATGTTTTCACCGTGGTATAACCATGAGGTCATTTCCGTTGACATAGGGTCACAAAGTGTATAGTAGAGCATCATATCGGTCATTTAACACCATAGATGATGAGAGGCTGATCACAGAGGTCCAGAACTCACCCCATCCTTTATGATACTGCACATACTGTTTTCATAAAGATATCGATGAAAAGGACAGAGCCTGGGCTGCAGCAGGACTGGAGCCACCTGTAGTCAATGTGAGTCCTCTGCTGTAGCTAGACCTCTTTGGTGGCTGCACCAGAGCCGGATTGGATGCCCAGGGTAAGGCATTAGCTTGATGGGCTGCAGATTCGATGTAGATAGCAATGATGATAATGATGAAGGCCAGTTTGACGACTCGCTGTACAGCAATAGTCTGTGAAAGAGAAAATTTAAATATAAAAGTGAGTAAACTTTTTATTTAATTGATGCAAATATGAAAACCATCATAAAGTTACGAACGAGCACAAACAGCAACGATGAGTCTGGTTTTGTACTGCACCTGCTGGTCACATCATGAACACATCACTACCAAGCTGAGTTTCCGATTGGTTTTCATAGAGAGGAGTTTTACTTTGTTAAGAAATAATCCCAACTTTCTGAAGTTAGCTTTTTAGTTCTAGAAACAAATGTACTTTAGTAAATAAAAACTAAAAAGGGTTGATGAGTAGCTGCTCCCATTAAAGTTCACGCATCGTGCAGATACGCTGTCAGTGCACAAACAGAAGCAATAGATCCTCGTCTAAGTGGAAATTTAAAACACAAACCAGACAATAAGTTCCATCATGACGGCAAGCAGTCATCTAAATACGTAGGTTGCAGGTGATGCACCCATGGCTTATCTGTCAAACCTTATCTTGACAGTCTAAAGACGTTTACTGTCCTGGATGATCTCTCCTCAACAGCTAAATATTACAATTTCCACAAAACTGTTTGACAGCACTGACAGGTCATATCATCAGCTGTCTTCTGTTCAAGTGTCTCACTCAAATGCAGAAAACGATCTCTCTCCATGGATAGTGTTGTTTAAAATCTTTTATTTTGTTTTGCTTGTGGTTTTAATGATTTTAGTGTTATATTTTAATTTAAATATTTGTCTAAGGGTTCTTGTTGTCTCCTGGGTTTTATTGATCCACTACAACATTCATTGACAAAAAAAAGTAAATGTGTTTCATGAGTGGTCCTTCTATCTTTAAAAAAAAAATATTACAATAACATGTTTCATCACATAAAAAGTTATTTGAGATGAAGTTGAGTGTTCCCATGGTTCTCAAAAAAACTTTTGGGAAGATGACTCATTTGAACTTTAAAACTGCTGAGTCAGCACATGGCTGTCCTGCCTTGAAGCAGAAATGACAAGATGCCAAGTGGAGGACGTTTTTAAAACCAACATGAAGTGTCAGTTTTTGTCAGGGTCCTGGACTCTTTGATAGTTGCGCACCCAAAAGAAGAACTTTTGTTTTGGAAAGTCAGAAGAAGCCGATGGTTACAGACCTCTCTTTAGGAGCAATAAACAATGGAATCATACGTTAGGACACATAAAAACAGAAAGATTAGAGGAAAGACAGCTAATGCATTCACAGTAGGAACTCACACACAGAGTTATTAGTCGACATGGAGTTCATGACAATAAATACAACATGACAGCTTTGCCACTTCCGTTGTTCAGAGTTGAATGATGAAGTTTCCTATTGTCTTACTTTGGCTGTCAGGCCATTGAGTTTGCAGCAAGAGAAATGTCTTGTCAAACTTTTGGAGAGCTCATATAAACGACTCCTGAGTTGAACTTCATTGAGAATCGCTTCATTAATTTGAGCTGAAAGGAAAGCCGGAGCCTTTGAGCTTAATGAGAATCAAATTGGACGAGAGGAGTCAGAAGAACTATTCACATTTCCCCTGAGTGACGAGTGACATAACATGGTGAGGGAGAAAATGAATTAGTACAACCCCAACATGTCCAATAATATCAGGTATTTTCTGTCCTGCAGTCATCTGTGATGGTTTCAATGAGAGAAGTTAAGAACATAATCGAGCTGTCAGGACTGGAATATTTCCCTAACATACATATTTTCTTTTAGAAATCACATTTTAAAGGTTTATTGAATGAATTTCTATTCACTATGTGGTTTTCTCAAGCAATAACTTGGAATCTTTCATCAGTTTTTATCTTAGTCCAGCAACGGATTTCAGAAAAAAAATTACAAAAAGTGAAACTTAAAAACTAAATCTGTTTTTGCTAAATGTATGATGGAGTATCAGGGCCACTAGAAAAGGAATAAGAAAAGATGAGAATCATGAGAAAAAAGTTGTAAAATTTTGAGAACATTTTACAAGAATAAAGCTGTCAATATCTGATTTAAAAAGACTTAAGTTTTGAAAATGCTCGTTGGTCAATGTTGAAACATTTTTCAGGTAAATGTAACATTTTATTGTTGAAAAAGCATGACTTTTTTTTCTTGTTAAATTATGAATTTTTGAATGAAGCATAAATTCACAACTTTGGTCTTGAGAGTTGTAGAATTAATTTCCAGAATTGTACAACTTCATTTTCATTGAATTTTGACTTTTTTTTCATAACTTTATTCGAAAAAAATAATTTCTGTTATAGTGGCCCTAATACTCTGCTGTACAAATGCCTTAAATTTCCAGCACCTACTACATTTACACCGCCCTTAACAATGCGTGTTCAAGCGGCCACTTCCAATGAAAAGTCTATTTAAGTCTATGTGCTGTATACACTCTTGTAAAAACTCTTGTTTAAAACCTTTTACAATCATTTTTGGGCTCTGCGCATAAAACGTGCATCCATTGAGCACGTGTTGAAAGTTTAACCAGGTTAAATTTTAACTAACCATGGACCTGGATTTGGTAGTGACGTTTGGATGGCGTCCCTATTGGTTCACAGAAATGCCAACAGTTTAGGAGAAATTGATAATTGCAATTTGTGCCTGCCCAGAATAAAGCAGTGAAACCTTGAGCTAGATTGACAAGATTTGCACACTTCCAACTGTAGGTGGTGGACAGGTCCTAATAAACAAAGAAGAAGTTAAAAGAAGAAGCCCCTGCCTGCTTGTCCATAGTGAATGGCAGGGGCTAAATGAGTGTCATACGCCCAATGTTTTAATCCTGGTCCTATTTATTTTCTCTAAATGGTCCAGGTTACTGACTGTCCAAACTCTAAATTTATTAAAACGAGTTGCTGCTCAACTCTAGACAATCTTAACCAGAAGATAGAGCCCGTAGGTGATGTAGCTTTTAATCACTTCATGTAAATCATGTTGTGAGTGTTCTTTGCTGCTGATTGGATCTAAGGTTGGTTTCAGGAGTAATTCGCACAGAAACGGTGCACAGAGAATAGTAGTCACAGTGATGCTGCACAACCTATCATCACTTATTATTGATCATCCATATTTATTCGGTCAGATAACGTTCTAGCATGGCAAAGAGAGCTTCAAAGATGGCAAAGGCCAGAGAAAATGATTAGAGTACAAAAGGTTGTTTGCATCTGTATAATACTCTGAAAGACACAGTCTGATTGTCTGCTGCAGCTTTCCCACACATCAGGATGCTTTGCAGGAATCACTGCAGGGCTTGTTCTGTAAAAGAGGCTGTGTGTCTTGAAACTTTTATTGTTGGCCAAACTGCTTTGAGAATTTACTGAGCTAAGTTACTAGTTACTCTTCATTAAATGTAGCTTAACCAGCCTGAGGCTGCACTCAGAGAAATGGAGCTCGATGAAATGCAACATTCCAAAAGAAGATCAGAAGATACTTTAAAAGCTGCAAAACAAATGTAGAATAGTCACAACTGCCCTTAAGGGTGGATATGGCGGTGTTTGCGGGAAAAAAAGGGAAAACCTGTACAGGAGACACAGTAAATATTAAGGTCGTAGACCACTTGGTGAGCCTGTAGAGCGAAAATGTTCATGCTCATTTTTTTAGAGGCATGCTGTGAGCACCATTATTTAAATGTATTTATAATTTTTTTTAATGCATAACGAAAGTAAGGGTGAAGTACTGTAGATGACAAACAGGTGTATCGTACAGATTATTTAGTTTTACCACGGCATCCCCCCCAAATCCTGTGCAATGCTCGTCAGTGCTGTTCATATAAGTGGGCACTATTTGTGACAGTCTGACTGTTGGGCTACGTACCCAACAAGCATGTGATGCATGTTCAAGAAAACACTAAGCGTGACTGCGCTTCTTGCATAGGGTGTTCACACTGGACTGTCACTACCCAATGCTAGCCATGTACTTCCAGTTGGAAGAGGCTTGAGATGAAATGTCAAAGCGGTTCAAATCTTGTGAATCTTGCTCCAGACTTTTTCTTTCACAGCTTTATTCTGACATATGAAAGACTTGATGTTATTTCACTCCAGCTTGACACAAACCACGTTTAATAATTTCTCCTTCTTGATTGATTTTCAAACGGTTGGCACTTTTCATGTTATGAAAAGGTTACTACCCATATGCCACTCCCAAATCTGTGTCCCTGATTGGTCTAAGTGCAACTGGGTTAACTATTGATGCCCGTTCAATGTTTTGTTTGTAGAGCCCAAAAATGGACCTAAGAGTCCAAAGTCCTAAAAAGTGAGACATTAATGAAAGCGTATTGAATGCAGAAGCACAAAAATCTGCATATATGCATGTTTACATAGACTTTTCATTGGAAGTCAAAAAGTGCATTATTGAGCCCGGTATAAATGTAGCATGACAGTTTAGGAAATTAGACTGTCATAGCACACTCCATGTGGGCAGCATTTGTGCATTGTCAGTAATAGAAGCTACAGAAGCTATTGCGTGTTCCTTACAAATGACTAAAGTGGGACGTAAAGGTACCATATGATAGCATCCCCCGTACATCACAAGTGCACAAAACTTACACTATCCTTACAAATACTTTGCGATAACCTTACCACACGCATGACAATAGTTCATGAGGTCCTTTAAAGTGGCCACACAGGCCTCAAGGGAACTGCAGCACACACCTGTGCTCCCCTTAAGATGCGGTTGCTCCTGTCTACAACCTCCACGAGCCCAGACAACCCAAAATCCTGCAGTAGCCAACCCCTGTGCGGGTGCAATCACTAAGACCTAAAACTGTTTCATTGGAAGAGCAGTAGCACTTGTTTATTGTAGGGCAGTGGTAGCATGGTTTTGTATTCACTTTAGAAAAAAGAACATTAGACATTGCCCAGACATATTGAGTTTTAATAAATAAAACTTCAGCAACAGCATGGAAAAGAATAAGTTTGTGCATGAGTGCGTGTCTATACTTCTGAGAAGTATACTGTAGCTCAGACCCCCTCTGTCAAATTTGCTCCATTGATCCTTTCTGTCTTTTCACAGGTCACGATATGCGTTTTTGTTGCCACAGTAACCAGCCCACAATTTTCTGTTTCTTTTATTCTGAATAGCTTTCTTTTTCAACTTTTTACCTGTATGGCACTGGATATCTTTTTTTTCTTTAAGGACCTTGCCAGAAAGCCATGTGCTGACTTCACAGTCAGAGGAAATAATGTAGTATGACTGGAGAATACTGCCCTGCTTTATGTCAAAGCATACACATTTAACAAAACAGATATAGCATATTAAAGTTAAAACTGTGGAAATATTTGTCTTCTCTTCTATTTGAGATTAGAAGCACCATGGTGGTGTCCATGACGAAAAATCCAAAAACTGCTGGCAACTAGATGAGAATTGTCAGAGTCATCTAACTAAATAGAACTGGCCAAACAAAAAGGAGATGCATGTGAAAATAGTATACCAATGGTTTCAGAGCAAACTTGAAGACCCACTGTGATCATCTTTAGATCTAATTTAAAAGCGTTCCTACTGGTCTTTTAATCATGATTATGCAGTTTTTATCTGTGTCATTTTCTAGGACATAGTTTCTGTGGAGCACAGCCCCTTGACAACCCTGACCTAACATTAGCGGTGCAACAAAGATGGTGAGTAATATTGGAGCTATCCAGCTGTTCAGTTTTGAGTCAGATAACAGCTCGGACGAGGGAGACAAAGATGTACAAGGATCTATCTATCTATCTATCTATCTATCTATCTATCTATCTATCTATCTATCTATCTATCTATCTATCTATCTATCTATCTATCTATCTATCTATCTATCTATCTATCTATCTATCTATCTATCTATCTATCTATCTTGTATGTATGTATGTATTGGAGGGGGGGGGGTGCAGTTAAAATTGGCGAGTATGACGCTGAAAGGACATCTGTTGCATGCTGGCAGTGATGTCCAAGCACCCCCCCTACCAAGGGTCCTACATGTCTTAGGTGCAGAAAAGGCAGAGAGGGGGGGATGGGGGGCTATTCCATTCAACAACCATGGGAGGGGGACCACTGCAGGCTGAACCCCCCCCATCACCCTAATAAGAGATTATATGAGGTTTGAGGTTAAGTTGGGGACAGCTGGTAGACTGTCCCCCGGTGGTCAAACAGCATAGACCTCAGGTCTCCTCTGTCCAGGGGTCCCATCCCCCAAAGGACAGGGCCAACAAGCCCCCACCGCTCCCCCCCAGACCCCGCAGCCATGGTAGGTGTCACCTAGAGCAACTGGGGGCCCCAAGAGGGTTGCCCCACCCTGTCCCAGAGCCTGGAAAGGAGTGATCCCAGCCCCAGGTGCAGATGGGCAGCCCATCCCATCCTCCCCCGAGAAGGGTCCACCACCAACCCCCACCCCCCAGTACAGACAAAAAGACCACCCCTCCAAGTCAAGCCAGACCACCACTCAACCTCCCCAACCACATCCCCCCCCACACCCAAGCCCGGAAGACCACGCAGCACCCCAGCCCGCCCCACCGAGGCACCGGACCCGACCCCCCGACAATCAGAGTTCCCAACAGGCACCGGAAGGCCCTGACCCCCATCCCCAAATCCCAGGAGAAAGACAATGAGCAGCGACGCCCCTTACGTCATGGAGTTAGCTATGGGAAACCAGAGAGACTGAATTCTTTCAAGTTACTTGAACTTTGGGATGACATTTTTTCCAAGCTGATATGATCAAACAGCAGATTTCTGTACTGACTTACATTAATAATTTTCTTGTTTTTCCAATTTATTAAAATGTGTTTTTTTTTTAGCAATACAAAGAGTTATGAAAATGATAGATACTAACCCTCCTTCTATATCGATGGCACTCATGTCACCAAGCACGCAAAGTGACGGTGAAGCCATGATTGAAACCTTAAGCCAGACAAGATAGATTGGCACATACCTGCTGCCAGAGAGCCTGGACAGGTGTGCAGAACCAGAGTGCATGCATGTAACTGTCGGGTAGATTACTGTCACAGTGCTCGCAAATGTCTGAGTTACTGAGACCCATCTTGAACATCTTCTGTCCAGTGTAGTAAATTCTGTGAAGAGTTTTGAAATGGATTAGCTGCAAATTTGGACTTTTGGTCAGTTTAAAGGTGTTTAGGCAAATTTCTGACCAGAAGTTTTGATCTGTGCTGATGCTCAAATCTGCGTATTATTATCTAGGTTGCCTAAGAGTTTGTATATTTTGAAGAGTTTTATTCATTGAACAACTAATTAGAGAGGTAACTACTTCTGGGGGCTTTAAACCGTTGTCTTTCTATTTAAACTTTTTAGTAATAATAGATTTTAGTTGCTGATATTCCAAGAAGTTATTTATTCCATGTTTGTCTTGAAGTTCCTGGGGTGTTATGAATTTTCTACCAATAATTAAGTGCTCAGGTAGTGTTACGGCCCCTGCTTGCCAAGCTGGGAAGTGTATCATTTTTTTGTTTATGAGAATGTCTGGGTTGTTCCAGATCGGTGTTGAATTGACAAGTTAGATAATTTGAGAGATTCCTACCAGGCTGTTAAAGTAGTGTTTATATTAATATTTTGGAAACAGTCCTGTTTTTTAACTGTTTGGCTAATACATGGTATATCTGACAGGTTGATCTTTCCACATAACGCCTGTTCCAAATCTACCCATGAGTTGGTTTCTGGATTATCTTTTAACCATTTTAAGATATATTGTAATCTAATCTAATCTTTTTGCAGATTTAAAAGTTTTTAGACTAATTCTTGCAGGTTTATTGTTCCATAAAAAGCTTGATATGGATGAGTCTAATGCTTTGAACCATTTTAGTGGCGATTGTGTGGGGATCATCGAGAACAGCTAATAAACTTTAGGCAAAATTTTCATTTTTACTGTGGCTACCTTGCCCATGAAGGACAGACGCAGGTTGACCCAGCGGGTTAGATCATCCTGTATACTTTTCAGTAATGACATGTAATTTAGCTGCACCAGTTCAGATAATTTGGGGGAGAAATAAACACCTAAATATTTGATATTGCCTGATTTGACTGGTAGAAAGTCTTTGCTCCGACTTACTGTTTAGTGGTAATGAAACTGATTTATTCCAATTAATTGAATAGTCTGAGAAGGAGGAAAATTCATTAATAATTGCTGTTGCTTTCTTTACAGAACATGAATTAAAAAAAAAAAGTAGTATGTCATCTGCATAAAGACTGATTTTACAATGGCTGTGTTTGGTTTTTATTCCTTTGATGCTCTCATTCTGTCTTATTGCTGCTGCTAGGGGCTCAATAAATATAGAAAAAAAAAGGGGAAAGTAGGCAACCCTGCCTGGTTCCTCTTCACAGAAAAAAAACCTGTCAGAAGTCTGTTTATTAGTTCTAACTGATACATTTTCCACATTTAAAATTTTGGTCTTTGTCATACATGTGTGATATACGTAATTCATAAGTGTTTCTTGTGTTCGTCATTCATCAATGTCCATCCAGGTATTTTGGCCAATGGGTCCTTACGTGGATTCGGTTTTGAGCTGTCTTGGGTCAGTTGAGAATTGCACAGTTAATGTTTATGTTACATAGTTTGTACAAAGCTTTTTGTTAGGCTTACACAACTGTGCGAGATATAACTTTTATATTGCGTATATAGACCACATATGTTAAAATTACGTAGTTGATGCACAAATCACTAATTGATTAAGGAACCACTAATTAATTGCATATAAACAGTGGAATAATCATGCACGTTCATGTTCTAAGTTGATTTGCTTGTTCTTTGCATGTTTTTCCCCCGTAGTTTTAACGTGGTTCATTCTGTAAAAATTTCCCATTAAAAAACACAATTTTTCTCACTTTTTTACGTAGATTCACATATGACCAGTTTTCATTTCTTTAATCTGCGCAAAATTAAAGAAGCACGATTTTCACACATGCTGCTATTTACATGATTAAAGTTAGGGAAATTGTTCTGAACGACAACTAAATCGAGAGTGAATTAGGGGGAATTTAGCACTTCCTACACTGCAAAAAAAGAAAAGTTTGTAGAACTTAAAATTGTAAGGCAACAAACTTCGGTAAAATTTTGAGTTAAGGACCCAAACTCAATATTTTAAGTTTTGTGTTGGAGTTTGCTAACTCATTTTTCTAAGTTTTTCAAACTCATTTGCAAGTTGTATGAACTTAAAAGTTCAAGTTGGATTAACTTTGAATCCCAACTTTGTCCAACTCCGGTGTAAGTTACAGTGACCTAAAATGTCATGTAATCCTAACTCTGAATCTTAATTTTTCCCAATTCATGCAGACAATGCAAAGACTTATTTTTTTTAGTTGTAACAACTGTAAATTCCAATTTTTAGTAACTTTTAGTAAGTTGCAATAACTTAAAATGTAACATTATTTGATCTTTTAATTTCAACTATAAATTCAGTTGTAAAATCACCCATACATTAAATATTTCATCACTACAATTTTGAAATACAACTTTAGGTAAAATTGTTAGTTACTGTCATCTTTTAACAAATCCCTAACAAATTTTACAATGTATTATGATTTAATCTAAATTGTTTGGTTGCAAGTAATGTATACATAGTTATTGTTTACATTTTATACATTAACTAAAAAAAATACAAAACCTACCTACTAATAGAAAACTCTAGCTTATCCATGACCAACAAATTCCAAACAAAATTAAATTGTAGCTTCAGACATGTAAGAAACTTTATTGTTTTTATAAACATCTGCGGCATTTCTTCATACAAAGAAAATGCTGCATCTTGAACAATTACAACTTGTTGCAACTTGAAATAATCAAAACACATTACAGTGTATAAAAGTTAGTATATAATGTAAGTGTATGAAAAGAAAATTTGGTATACAATTGGCGATCAAACTAAACAAAATACTGTATGGCAGTGAAAATGCTCAAAGCGTGGTACTACTTGAACAGCTATAAAACATGCCATCATCACCTGATACATAAGTAAAAGAAGAGAAAATTTTGAAACTTACAATTACTGTAATAACAATAAAACTTTTTTTTGAAGGTTTACAGTTACATATTTTGAATAACATTTTTTCTGTTCTTTAGATTGTAACAAAAATTGAAAACTGGTCTTAAACTCAGAGACATTCTCAGACTTCACTTGAAAACTAGAAAAACCTGCACTGTGTGTATGAACAACGCAACAGCTTCGTGTTGTTGGGGTTCACTCCAAAAGTCTGTTTTTGAGAGATCTTACCCTTGCAGAGAGATCTGTTCCAAGTCCCATAAAAATCTTCTGAACTGTTTCGAAAGTATACTTCAGCTCTTTTGGGTACTGAAGGTTTAAGGCATAGATCAGCCCCAGAAGGTAGGCAAAAGCTGTTGGTAGGTCAGGGAGGTCCTGAAGGACAATGGTTTCTTCCACAACAACAGAAAGATTGACGATATTTGCAGCTGTTGAAGTACCATCGTCTTCCAACACAGTGAGGATACCCATGGCGAGACCTTTTGTCTGCTCCTCCTCTCTGTCAGTGTCCTTGCACACAGAAAAAAACATATATAAATATATATTTTTATAGACCGCTTTGACAAGAAACACTTCCACTTTAAATCCTGAAATCAAAAAGCTCATTATAAAATATGTGGCATAAATATAATCATTACAACCTTTAAGGATCCGTATTACACCAAATACAGTCAATCAGTCAACTAAAAAACACTATACATTTGACAAAAAAAGAGGGAATGTAGAGTAAATACAGAACATTCACATTTCTTTTTTTTGTTTTTTTCAAATAACTTACAAGGCAGTTCCTGAAGAGCTTCTCATGACTGTCACGGAGATACATGGGAAGACCCTTCAGAGCAGCAGTTTGTCTATGTATTGCGATGTCATTTATCTGCAAGAGGTGCAGGAAACATTAGGAGACAGACATGTCAAACACAA